>BLBF01000020.1:47992441-48118757 GCA_015471245.1 Laticauda colubrina
CCTGCCTGCCTGCCTGCCTGCCTGCCTGCCTGCCTGCCTGCCTGCCTCCCTCCCTCCCTCCCTCCCTCCTTCCTTCCTTCCTTCCTTCCTTCCTTCCTTTCTTTTTTTCTTTCTTTCTTTCTTTTGTATATCTCATTGTTTCTTCTTTTGTATTTTATGCACTACAGATATATGTCAAACCCAGAGCTGAACCCAATCCTCAACCTTTCTATTTAAGGGGCTGTAGGAAACAGGACTTAATCTAACCAAAGAGATGCTGGTAATCTCTAAAATCATGCTGGGTCTCGTCTAATTTTGTTCATTAAAATTTCAGGAGCATTTAATGAGCTTGTTTTTCAGATCTAATAATAGGTAAGTGGGGATGCACATACAGGCAGGGCGCTGTCCATTCGACTTCATTAGAGCATGGTTCTATGTGTTAAGACTAGATTTCGGATTCATAGGAACATCATGTCATCAGATGAATAAATGGGTAATACATCGGTTAGACACCACAAGAGGGCAGGATTTGAGGAAATGTGATCTGAATGAAGAGTAAAGCTCTTGTGGTACAACTTCTTCAAGGATATTGTTTCTTTTAGGGAAAAATAATAAAACATAGCAACTTGATGTGTGGGATGAACACAAATGAATATGAACAGGTTCTTTACACATAATTTATAGGTGATATATCTGTCAGTTGAATTTATCAAGGCAAAACATAATGCCTGAAATAATCCTGCATCTTTAATGTGTCAGGCTTCACTCCTTACATAATGATCAGCTACCATTCTACTATCACCATCAAAGTGATAGTACCGTGCTACTATCACCATCAAAGGTATTTTATTTCTTGGAAAATTCTGGGAATGGAGTATGTTTTGACATGATATTTTTCCCTCCTGCAAGTGAGGCTCTTCTATAAATTTTTAGGTCAGTTGCTTGCATATAGTTCTCTTCTTGGCATCTTGAAAATGCAAGCTCAAGCCTTGGACAGGACAACACTATCGAGTTCAAAAAAAGTAATGTGGGTTTTCCATGAAGACATTATGTCAGAATTGTTTCTCCCCATCAGCAGGTTTCTTTCTTAGCCAGGGGTGGCAAAATCAGGGCAGCTCAACAGAAGAGGAAGAAAACCAGAAGTTCTGCATCCCTTGTGAGCAATAGACCAGATTCTAGCCTACAGTGATTTAAATGAGTAATAAAGATATCAGTATGTATTTGTCAAAGGCAGAAGAAACCTCTCTATTGTGTACACAAGGATGTAATTTCAGTGAATTATGCATAGACTTAATTAGGAGTTTTAATTGCTAATCATCTCCCAATAGGATTAGCAATGTTGTCTATTAATTACCTGTGGAGCCCCTGTGTTTTGCTCAGGCGGGAGTAACAAAGCAGCATAAATGGCTACATATGTGGCAATAAATTAACTATCCCAAATCCCAGATGGAACTCTGGGGACATCTCAACAGTGCGCTGATCGGTGGGGAGGGGCCTTAAGTACCCTGGCTTTGCATGAGGAAAGGTTCCAAATCAGTAGAGCTGCAGTTGATATTTGTCCAAGTCTCTTAGCTGAGGCACCATGCAGCAATTCGATTACAAACTCTGTTTGTTTGTTTTTTGATACATCCTCTCCTTTTTTTTTCCTTGGTAAAGGATCCTAATTTTTTTTTATTCCCATGAACTATTTTGTGTTGCATGTGTTCAGAATGGAGATTGTGTGTTCTTCCCACATATGCTACTGCTGTGACAACATCAAGTGCTGGAGAAAAAGGCACCTTTTCTTTTGTGCACTCTAATGCCTCAGAGCTGATGGCCCTTAAGTTGTGTTCTTTCAAATGGATTAAGCCATTCTGAACTTATTCTTGTTTAAGTAGAGAAATTTAAACATCTAATTTTGGGGTAAGGATAGTTGGGTTCATAAATTGGTCACTAGGGTTTGTAGATCAACAACTTTTATTCTGTCATTTAGTTGAGAAAATCATGCATGAGCAAACAATTGCCAGGTCAGGCAAATTCCAGCATTGGCTAGCAAGAGGGCCCCAAATCTTTGGAACAACTCACCATGTGCCTCTGGCATCTGATCTTCCTAGATTGTTGTCATTAGTTAGACAAACCAAAATGTCTTTTAAAACAGTTGTCTAATGTTGCTGTCCCTTATATCCTGGTCAATAAATGCCATACATTATTCTTTTTTTATGTGGATCAGTTTAATGGGGGGACGACAACCATGATTTCTAATATCAGAAAGACAAACATCTCCATCTTTCCCCCCATAATATTAGTAATTCTAATAAGTTGTTACAAAGACCTTTTTTTCTGAACTAAACCCCCAAATATTGTACACATGTTGAGACATTTTAAATCAATAGCACGATGTGTTTATTATTATTATTATTATTATTATTATTATTATTATTATTATTATCCAGAAGTTTAGACCGGACTTCACATTTTTAGCCATCTATAGAATCCTTCCCAGGAACCTGAGTTAGGCAGATGACGTTGTTTGGTGATGGTAAAGATACAATCACAGGATATGTATTGTTCCAAGAAAAACTGCCTTTTGCAATTGACTGATGGTGATTTTGTCAGTGCCAACAGTGCTGAAGTGATGCTCCAGATTTTTTGGGATTGCCCCGAGATACCTTTCACTATGGGTACTATCTTTGCTTTCTTTTGTCACAGTCGTTCTGTTTTTATTTTTGCAGGTCTTTGTATTTTGTGATTTTCTCTCGTTCTTTGTCTTCTATTCTGTTCTCTCCAACTATTGCAACCTCCGTTATCCAGATTTTTTTGCATTTCTTATAGACAACTGTGTTAAGTCTGGAGTGTTTTGTGGCAAGTGCTTGTCTGCCTCAATTCTGATTCAAGTCCCAGAGCAATTTTCATTTTCTATTACTTTGTCTGTTTTGGGACTCACCAGTTTCTTACTTGCAGGCAAATGGGATTTCTTGCCGATATTGCTATACACACGTTAGTTTATCATGGTTGAGGTAAAATACTGTTAGTCTTTAAGGTACTAGAGCACCGTCTCTGTATTCTTTGCTATTTTGTTTGCTACCTATTATTTGCTATTTTGTTTGCTGTATTATTTGCTATTTTGTTTGCTATTTTGTTTGCTGCCCTTTGAACGTCATCTTGGTAGAAGTATTTGCAGTCATATTTAGATTTTACCATCCTAAATAATTGCAGAGTTATTTGCACATTTGACTAATTTAACTGCTCAATACATTCTTTTTGCTTCCAATTTCTGATGATTGTTAGATAACATATCCAAACCATATATTTCTTAAGATAGCGAAAGAATTCTGAAAGATTAGTGAGGCATAAAATTTGCTGATGTCTTCACCATGGTTTTCTCTTCTACATGTTTAACACAATGTTATCCACCTGGTATCTTCCACAGATGTTGCATTGCATAAACCCTAGCCAGCATTACAGTTGGCTATGATAGCTAGGTATAACGGAAACTATTTCAACAAAATTGTGGGGGAGTATTGATGAGGGAAAATTGAAATAGAATAATTCTATATGCTTTAGAAGCATTACTGAAGTTTTCACAGACTCACTTGACATAATACTTACAGCAAACTCTTGCTTGGGACTCTTTCACTGAAAAACTTCTACACAGAAATGTTAGTTATTAACTTAAACAAATTGTGGTTAAGTAGATCTGAAAGGTGTGAAAGATATGGAAAAAATAATTTTTCAACACATTTCTGGAGTCTCTGAACTGGCGGGGGTGTTTCCCTCTGTATTTACATGATTTAAAATAAGAATAGTGGTGTGGCAGCTTAGTTTTTATGCATCACAAAACTTTAGGATCACACAGTGGCATATCTTGTGTCGTTCTTCATGTTGGAGAAGAAATAACACTGTCAAATGATAATTATTGCAGTGTTTGTGTTCCAAGTGATTTCATCTCTCGAGAGCAATCACATGTTAGATCTAGAAGCAGGTGGCTTGCCACCTAAGAGTGGAGGACATTGCCATCAGTTAATTACTATCACTGAATCATGCTCCTTCATGCTGTGACTGGGTGGCAGCTTGGACTCTACGAGAATAAGTATTTGCCATGATAGATCAGAAAGTTTTCTGAGGGATCTTTTTGATAGCTTCATCTTATACCTGATTGATTTCTGGAATAGAAAAAATATTTGGGTGCTGACCTCTTTCTAGTTGCTAATCCCAGTTGAAAAGTGATTCTTACTGAAATAAAGTAACTGAAGAGATGTTTGAAGCAATGATAAGAACTATTCTCCAAATAATTTCTGCCCCTCTTTTTAAATAATTGGCAGAGGTCCATTCTTAGAGTCCATGCCTCATGAGAAGTGGAATGGATATAAACTAAAAGAAAGCTAATATATGGAATGCTCATATATATATATATCCCTAGAGGTCTATCTGGCCTCTTCACATTTGGTCATCTTTAAAACCATTAAAGTTATCTTTTTCAGACAACTTTCTGAATTTTAGTAATGATGTTAGTCTGCTGTTGGGATTTTTCTTGGTATCCTAGGTTTGGTAATGTATTTCTGTGTTTTGTTTTGTGGCTCTTGTTGTATTTTATGTTTGCAAATTACCTAGAAACTTAATTGAATAGCAACATAATAAATGCTCTGTTAATGTTGAAAAATGGTAAATCATAGGTACAATGATGTAAGTAGAAAAAATGTTAAATATGAATATGCTTTGCTTATGGATTAACTGTGCAAAAAGGAAAGATAGCAAGAGTGAATATCAGAACTACAAACAGATTTTTTTGACAAATGGGTCTGGGAAAATGTTTAGGAGAGTTAAATGTATCTAAAAGGATATGAAATATGACAACAAAATTTGGGAAAGGCAGTGTGGTTTTATGTAAGGCAGATGCAGACCGAATGTTTAGATTCTTCATCCGGACATTAAGAAGTCCATTAATGTAATTTACTGGTTTTGTAAACAGCATATGATAAACTGAGTAAGAGTGAACTATTATTTTGCATGAATCTGGAGTTGGAGGTTGCTTGCTTAATGGGGTATCAACAATTTAGAGGAAGTAAAGCATATGAAGGAATAAGTTTGGTTTCTTGATTAAGGCTCCATACTAGAAACCACCAGTCTATGAGTTGGTTGTGTGTCTGTTGGCCATTCATTCTGTCTCAGCCCAACTCAACTCACAGGGCTGTTATTGTAGGAAAAGGAGGAAGAAGTATTAGGTATGTTCACCGCTTTGAGAAACAAACAAACAAACAAACAAATGGTTTATTTATTTATTTAGCATATGGCTCATGTTAGCCAGGGATCACCAAGGTGGCTGCCTGCCTCTGTGAAAGGAATTTTTATGGGTGGTATTATCTTTACCCACAGGATGCTTGAATGCTGGTAGGCAATCAGGGGAGGCTCCTTTCTTGTCCCTCTGCAGTTTATTTGCTGATGGAAATCGAGCCCCCGAGCTACCAGCCTCGGTGATGAACAAGCCCAGCATCTTACCAAAATAAATAAATGGTAAAAACAATAAGTGGAACTGAGACAAATATAAATGATGTCTCCTTGAGTATTTAATAATAAATGTATAAATATGTGATGATGTTAGAAATGTTGGATTTTCCCTTCCTCCCTCCCTTTACTATTTTTTTTTACTTTTTTCTTTACTTTGCATAATGTTGCTTCCCCAAAAGAAAACAGCAAAATGGACATGTGTCTGGGGGGGCGGGGGCAAGATCAGGTATAGTGAAGTGCTGTTTTGTCCCTCCTTGACCCCCAACTGGCCATTCAAGTGATTGTTCTTATTAGTGGTAGCAGCACAGCACTACTGCCCATTTATTTAGAGAGGCTTCTGACCTTGTTTTATGAATTACACACTGAGTGTGAAAGCTGAGAGCAGCTTTTTGGGATAGGTAATGAGGTAGAGCTCTGGCACAAACTGCTCCCCCTTGTAGTTTTACGGCAATCAATTCACAGAGCTAACTAAAAAAATAATAGCATTTTAAAATTGAAATAAATCTACAGCCTTAGCAAAAGCGTTGCTATATGGTTGTCCTGTTATTTTAAATGAACAATGTCAGCAGATATGGAGAGTGAACTTCCTTCCCAGGAGGTATTTTTTAAATTAAATAATTTCCTAACAAGAAATATCAGACTAGGGAGAGGGAAGGTGAGGGAGAGGGAGAGAAAGTGTGTGTGTGTAAATGAATTTCATTTTTATGAATTTGCATGTTTATCCATATGAATAGATGCTGCCATGTATCCTCTTTTCTATTTTATATTCAAGATCTTGAAATTGTTTGCCTTAGTTTACTGTTTGTACGATAGAGCTTGTGTTTCTAAATTGCTGAATCAGAAAAATGTGGGTCTGAGGGATTAATTTTAATGGATCACTCTTCCATGGGTTCAGGATCTTAAAGCTGATTACCTTGGTTATATATAAACACTGAGGTGGAATTTGCAAGCAATCTGTGGTTACTTCTGAATAAAAAGGCATAATATGAAGTTTATGAAAAAAATATCTGAGTAAGCATGCAGAGGGATGAAATTATTAGAAGCATAACAATCACATTATTTAGTATGTGGGTTTATCTTTGGGAACTAGGGTCAGATGTTGGTCTTAAAATAATGACTACAGGAGCCAAAAACTAATTGCTACTTATAAAAAACAGCAAAATGTTACTTCTTTCCTGGCTAGGTGTTTGCTGCTAAAAGTTACTTCACTTTTATATTTGAAGATAGGAACACACTTGAATTTTAGTTTGTTAAACATTTCACATTTGTAAATAAGGTAAAGACTCTTCTACTTCTGAAGAAAAAAAGAAGGTTGGAAGCATGGGAAATTATATCCAGAGTTTGCTTGAATAAAGAAAAAACTAAGAAGTCAGAAGTGGGTGATCAAGATTTTAGAATTCTAAGAGGATAATTCAGTCTGGATAAAGACATTTGCTTCTGCCTCATAGATTATTATATTTTATTAAAAAAGAAACATTCTTTTTTAAGACTGTTATCTCCCAACATGATCTTCTGTTTTTTTTCTATTTGTGTGTATATATAGCATGGAGAATTCCTGTTAAATGGAATACTGAGACAGCATTGATGTTGGCAAACATCACATATAATGTCAATTTTTACTTGTTAGTGCAAATAATAAATGTTAATGATTTTGCTGTAGTGGAGAGCAAAACCTGTCATTTTTCATGTTGGAATCTGGGGAAAAAAATACCTAGCAACGCTATCCACCAGAATTTTAAAGCCTTTGCATCAAGTCAACTTTGTCACTCAAAAAAATATTGAGAATGTGAATTTGTATTTAATAAAAGAGTAATATCAGAATGAGACGATTCAAAATAAAATACTGTAAAGAGAGATGTAGACTTCTGAAAAAGTGACCCAAATCAGAGGTGGTATTCAGTGGGTTCTGACCAGTTCTGGAGAATGGGTAGTGGAAATTTTAAGTAGTTCAGAGAACCAGCAACCACCACCTCTTACTGGAGATTTTACAATATCCTTCCCCTGCCACACCCACCAAGCCACACCCACAGAACCGGTAGTAACAAAATTTGAATCCCACCACTGACCCAAATATTTGGACTTCATAATGCTGAAGAATGGCTGAACCAAGTATTTTGATGGTATTGAGTCAACGTCTTGCTATACTATCATGTTAAAGTCTTCTTTCTTTTCCAGGCATATAGCTTTGCCATGGGGAGCTGGCCAAAGAATGGGCTGCTAGATATGAACAAAGGACTGAATCTACAGCACATAGGAAGGCCTCACAGTGGGATAGGTAAGAACAAGTCCTTTTTTCTCCTCTTATATTTCTACTAAATCCCTCTTTGTGTATTATGATTGGAAGATTACCATGTGTTTGTTCTGATGTAATTCCCAAGATATGTGGTTCTCAACTAATGAAATCCAGTTTCCTGTGTGAATCTCCTATTTTGGATCCCATCTTTGTGGGTAATCAAAGAAGAGGCAAGAAGCTAAATCCAGAAGGAGTTGTTTTATGAATGGGAAGAAGTTTTTTTTAGACTAGTAATTTTAAGCAGAGCTGGCAATTACACATGCCCTACTTAGTGTCCTTCATTTTTGTACCAATCACCATTTCTTTATAAGTCTCTAAAATATTTGAGTCTGTGCTGCATTTGAGATTTTAATACTAACATCTCAGAAGAGCATTTAGTTTCTTTTTCTCCCCTGTTTAGACATTATGATATGGAGATCCTGATGTCATGCCAGGTTTCCCCTTATATGGTGCTCTCTTATTTTCTAATCTATATTTTTGTTTAAGGGATAGGTTTGAGCACATTCATGCTTGCTTTTGCACTGAGTTGTAAGCAAGCTGTTTATTCTTCTGCTGATGTTTCTGAAAGATGTAATAGACTTCTAGGGATTTTAAGTTACATGGAAAAACATAAGATGACTTCTCTATCAAATGCAGCTTGGAATATGATATGTTTGTCCTATCTATTAGAAGATAGCAGTGCAGGAAATAGTGTTATGGTATGTATTTAGCAATAGATGCATACAATAACTCCAATGCTCTTCAGGAAATTTGAGATATGTTAATTGATAGTTTTTCCTCATTTGCACCTGTCAAAGTATGTTTTCTCTGTTATGTTTTTTTTCTCTTTTATCAATTTCTTTCAGCTCTAAATTTACACATAGGCAACAGGAAAAAAAAAGTCACCTACCATACAGGCCTGGAGGAAACAGTTTAATATTGTTTCAAAATTCTTACCACTAAACTATCAAATCAATATGAGTTAAGGAGATGAATTATTTAAAGCTCACCAGCTTTTAATTAGCAATCTCCTTCTGAACTATGGATCTGGTTGCATGTTGATGAAATGTACCACTGAAATGCTGCTTCTTTGCTTGAGTATAGGCTCATTTCAGCCATTCACGTAGGCGGGAATTGTATAGAAGCTTTTTTACATTATTATCCTGATTTTCTTCAAACCATCTATCTCCTCTCAGATGTTTTATAGAAGTGTTTGTAATGGCTCTTCTTACCACACTAAAGCCACAAACATTTCTACAATACAATCTGTCACTGTCTTTAATTACTTGTATATCTAGCAGACTGTCATTAGCTTGTTTTCCCTGCTGGAAAGTTATTCAAATCATTGAATACAATGACACAAAAATTTTCTCCAATTTTCTTGACTCTCTTTTACTTGTAAAGGATTTTGCTTCTTTATTTTACTCAGCCTAAAGGTGTTGTTTGTGGTGTGAAACACCACCTTATTATCCATGGGTGCAACACACTGAGGTTAAATGTTTCCCTTGTGTCTGATGAGAGCTAAGCAATTAGTCTGAAACCTATAAACCAGATTTTCTTCTTTAAACAAGTTTTTTGTCTTTTAATACTGTATTATTGTGAAAGAAGTGCATGTCCCCCCCAATGCAACCCAATGTGCAAATAAATAGTTTTTAAAAAAAAACAATCAGCAAAGATTTAAAATGACCATATCTTCTCTGGAACTAGGAGATTCTTATCTTTTTGTTCCCTGTTTCCCTTTCCCTCTCTGTTATTTGATCACTATTGCAATCATGTACTTAAAATATTCCTGTTCAGCTTTCAAAAAGTTTAAATGTCCCTTCAATGTTGTTTGCTATTAATAGAGTTATGTGATTTTGGCTTAGGATGTTTAATGAAAAAGGGACTATATTTACTTGAAGTAAAATTAATTTTACAATTTAATTTACATTAAAATGGGACAATCATATATACTTAGAAAGTGATGAAAATTGTTGAATATTTTTTTCCTGAACTTTCTTTTTTGATAGAAGAGAATCATTTTAAATTGAAGGTCATAAACCTTTGGATAACTGGTATTTCAATGTAGTAAATGAAGGCCAAACAGTCTGATATAATGTAGGCATATACCATGGCCTCACTTCAGAAGAAGCTGGCTTTTCAAATTAGGAACTTGTAAGTGGAAAACTTACTGTGGTATATGAAGGACAGGTAATAACAGTCATGACACTACTGGATGGATAGATATTATTCTATTATTGCATACTAAGTTTGGCTTTAAAGAATAATTGATCATGTTGGTGAAGGGTGTAGGGAAAGAAGGAAGGAAGAATGAAAAAAAAGAGGGAGGGAGAGAAAGGAAGGAAAGAAAGAAGAAAAGAAAATAGGAAAAATTGTGATCAAGGAAAAACAGATTATAGACCACAGTTATCTTGAAATATTATTTGATGAGAGAAGGACTTTAACAATCTTTGCTATAATTTGTTTTGAGTTTGTAAGAGGATATCGGTATACTGTTGGCTCCTATGGACAACCCCTTCATTTTTTCACAATGTTTATATGTGTTTATTAGAAGGAAGCTGATTGGTCTTATCATTACCCACTATGCTTCATGGGATTAGTCAGCAGTTAAGCCAAAAGCACTAAGCACAGTGAAACTAATAGTGTGTGCATGAAGTTTAGTTCAGTGGGAAAATATCTAATCTCTACCCCCACTTGATTTTCATATTTTGATATGTCATTTTCAGGTATAGGTTTTGTCTGGAAAATTGTGATGGGATGAACTGTCCAATTTTGAAGTTGTGTTGGTCTGTCCCATTCCCCCATTTTTGAATATTTGTCAGATTATATATGTATTTTTGAAATTTCCCCAACAAAGCTAATCTGAATACGTTGTGTTGCAACATAAGGAAAGAAAAGCAAGCCCATTAGAAAGGCCAATAATTCCTATATTGATCACATGAAAAATACTGGACATTAGTGAAACATTCCAATGATCCATTTGTTTCATAGATCTTTTGCTAAGTATGAGAAAAAGGGACTCATTGGTGATTCATATAACATTTTCTGAGTTTTGCTTAACTCTCATTCCAAAAGTACTCACAGCTTATTTTTGTAGTATTTCTGCACATCAGTTTGCAGGGTACTACCACTACAATTTGTTTCCCAAATATTATCGAACATCTGTATGCAGTTGATTTTTGATGAGATTCTTATTTCCGGCTTTACGCTCCTTATTTTTTCTTCAGCAATATTTTTTTTTCTGAATGAGATATAAATATTACAGTTGATTGTCTGATACCATACTGGCATATTTTGGATGCAGTTTCTTTATATCACTGAGAGTGACTGAACAATGGGCACCAATAACCCTCCCCTCCTTTTCCTTGTCTACTATCAGTCGTTAGCAAAGTAAGAGTCCCTTGGGTTCTGTTCATTCTCCATGCATTCAAGGTTCAAAGACAACATTTCCAACAAATCTCAGCAGCACCTTTTCTCTTGGAAATCATCTTAAATTTTCCAGGCTTTTGGCTTTATGTGATTTACTGGAAAGAACTTGAAATGAAATTGAGTTCTTCTCCTAGCTTTCCTAAAAAGAAGACATTTGTAGAGTAGGGCTGTGGTCACAGTTGCCAGTGGGGATAGCCAACAAATTCCTGAATACTTCCACTATGTACAAGTCAGAATGGTGGCAGAAATTCTTTTGACTACACCTCTCGAGAATGGGCAGAGTCTGAATCAGCCAGGCCCTTCTAGACATCAATGCTCAATGACTCTGAATTCTGGTTATTCAGCCATGCTGAAATGTGGGTGGAGGGTTCACTGTGCCTATTTTTGCATTTTTCTTCTGTAAATCTTTCAAATGTTTCCTCCCTGGCCATCTGTAAATTAGTACTCATATGCTAGGCTGAGTTGTTTAAACTTTTAAGGCAGAAGCCATCACTGACGACAGAACTATTTATAGGTGGAAGCGAAAGAGTGTCATGCAGGGTTTTTTTAAAGGTTTCAGGGTAATACAATACACAGATAGATATACAGGTAGTCATTGACTTACAACTGTTCATTTAATGACCGTTCAAAGATTACAACTGAAAGAAGTTGACCTACGACCATTTTTCACACTTATGACCATTGCAGCATGGTGACGTGATCAAAATTCGGACACTTGGAAACTGGTTCATATTTATGACAGCTGCAGCGTTTTGGGGTCATGTAATCAGCTTTTGCAACTTATGACATCAAAGTCAGTGGGAAAGCCAGATTCACTTAATAACCATATTACTAACTTTACGGCTGCAATGATTCACTTAGCAACTGTGGCAAGAAAGGTTGTAAAATGGGGCAAAAAATTCACTTATTAAATGTCTTACTTAACAACATCAATTTAAGGCTCAGTTGTGATAATAAATCGAGGACTACCTGTATACGTTTAATGTATATGTATACTCCAGCAATCATCTCCAGTTTGCAAATCAAATTTAGAAATAGAACGTACATGCCTATCAAGTCAACTCATGGAAATATGTAGCCAAATGACACGTCTAATTGCGTTGCTGATTAAACCCAGGCAAAACCTCCCTTCGCTCACGGCAAGCCTCATAAGACAGCCTACCTATTTGAAAGGGTCAACCAGCAGTATGGTGTGAGATGCAGGTGATACATCTGTATCCTTCTGGCTCACCCCTTTCTTTTTTCATTTACTTATTGGAAACCTAGGAAGTTAGGGTGTTACATTGTTCCAGATCCTGGGCATTAATTAGGCCTGCAAGAAAAGAAGAGGGATTGTGTGTTTTTAACAGGGAGGTTAATGGGATGCTCACAGAGTAGACAGTTTTAATGAGCTTCAACTTGCTGTGCAGTGAGTTTACTCTTAGTGTTAAAAGGGTCATCCTGCAGTAGCTTGATGTGGATTGTCTCCTGGCCCCCAGTGTCAGAGTAGAGCATTTGTCAGAGTCCAGGCAGGGTGCATTTACTTAGTGACAAGATTCTAATTAACTCCTACCAAGTTGTCCACTCACCAACCCCATAGGGAACTGCCAAGGTGCAGCCTCTTATCCTTACAAACGCCTCATTCTCTATGGAGCATTTGCTTTGGAGAAACATTGCTTGACTGATATTGGTGTATATGTAATTGATGTTTCAACATATTATCAGTTTAAAACATAAATAAGATTAAATAGTCCATTTAATGTTATGAGGTGTATAAATAAACAGCACTTTTTAAAGAGCCAAAAATACTGTATTTGAACTCAGTTTTTTGATTCAGGGAATACAATTTTGAAAAGTACACTAGATATTCTCTCTCTCTCCCTCCCCCTCTCCCCCCTCTCTCCCTTCCACTCCCTCCCTCCCACCCTCTCTCCCGCCGTCCCTCCCTCCCCTTCTTTCTTTCTCTCCCTCCCTCTTTTCATACATAGCGAGAAAAAAAGCATAGTTCTACTGTGGTTTTAAGTAAATAACTCATAATTGTTAAATACGATATCATGTGAGCTCAACTCGCAAATTTTATTGCTACTTTCTCCATTATGATTGCTTGTTGAAAGCCAGCTGAAAAGCATGCAGATGGTGACAATATGACCACAGGATGTTGCAACAAATACCTGTCAGTTTTGAAACACTCAAATTGCAATCATGTAATCAAGATAACACAATCATCATAAGTACTGTATAAAGACTAGAATAAGATTATCTTAAAATATTGATTATTGTATTTATGGTAGTATCCAGATATGAATTGTTCTTTACTCAATCCTTACATTGCTCATTAATTTTATAAAAACTGATTCTAAAACTCAAAAAAAAATTGTTAAAAAAGTAAACAATTCTGTATATTTCTGTACAAAAATTTCTAGCTCACATTACTCACAGCTATTCTACCTAAGAACATATGAAATCCTCTAAAATATGCTTCACTTATATGCCCAATTGCTTCAGTCATCTGTGAATCCATTACCATATCATTATTACAGGATTATCAAAACCGGAAAACCTTATTTCTCTTTACCTTCCACCATCAAAACTTTTCCAAATTCCAATTTAAGTTTATTAAACAATAAACTAAAATTTTAATACCATATTTTTGCAAATTACAAATGTTTATGATTTGATCTTAGAAAGTTGAATCCCGTTTGGAAAAAAAAGTACAATGGGAATAGTAAACTATAAAGACTTATTTCTGTTGCTCAAGCTTTCTTAGAAGGGAGCATTTAGAACTGCTGTTCATGGTCTAGGACAGTGGTTCCCAAACTTTTTGAGTCCACCGCCCCTTTGGTGCTACAAACTCATTCTCAATGCCCCCCATCCAGGGGCGGGATTCAAATTTCTGTGGGTGTGGCCTAATTTGAGGATGTGGTTTGTTAGTCATGTGACTGGGTAGGTGTGGCTTGCTGGTCACATGACTGGATGGGCGTGGTTTGGTGACTGGCAAATCAAATACAAGTGGTCCTCACTTAATGACTGGTTGCTTAGCAAGTGCTCTAATTTATGACTGGCCTCCCCAGAACTACTTGACCTGTTTTTGGAGTTTTGACACCCATGCACACACACACACACACACGCACGCACTCCTAACCCTGCTGGAGCAGGTCATTGGACTAGAATCGGCAAAGCATTTCTGATTAGATTCTAGTAGTGAATAAAATCTAATCAGAGATGCTTTGCCGATTCTTGATTTGTTTTATTTGTATTGAATTGCATTGACATATGCCCCTTCTTGTGCACAACCCAGAAGCTTTTGTGATTCTTTGCAGCACAAATTACCAACCTCTGGCTTTGCTTTACTTTTCATACCCGTTGCCACTGCTGCGTTCCAGGTGCTGGCCCCCGCAGGTCTACTCCATTGAGCCCGCTGCACTGGAGGGACATGCCCAAGCAAGTCCGAGTGGAGCGGAGTGAGCCTGGGAGAAGGAAAGAGAGAGAGAGAAAAGAAAGAGAAAAAGAAGAAAAGGGAAAGAGAAAGAGAAAAAGGAAAGGAAGAAAAAGGGACAAAGAGAGAGGGAGGGGGAGAGAAAGAGAGAGGGAGAGAGAGAGAGAGAGAGAGAGAGAGAGAGAGAGAGAGAGAGAGAGAGAGAAAGAAACCTGAGATTGAAATGAGGCCTAGTTTAGAGGCCCTTTTCCACATTGAAACATCTTTGCCAGCATCTTTGCCACCACATTGAAACATCTTTGGCTTCTATTAATTAAATGTTTTGTGGACGAAACATGGCCAAGACTATCAGGAAGCTCTCACATTTTGTTGAGGCTTTAAATAGGATCCATTGGACCAGATCTCCGCCCTAAAAAAAATACTTTGCCCCAGTGTATTACAGTGCCAATTCTGAAGAAGGCAAAACCAAAATGTACTGGTAAATTACAAGGATCACACGCACACACACACACACACACACACACACACACTCACTCACTCTCCCTTCTAACCCTGCTGGAGCAGGTGATTGGACTAGAATACATATCTCATTATGTTTCTCCTTCCTCTCTCCCTCCCTCCCTCCCTCCCTCCCTCTATTTCTTTTTCTTTTTGTCCCTTCCATCCATTTCTCCCCCTTTCTTTGTCGGTCCCATTTTCTTTCTGTCCCTTTTCTCTTTCTCTTCTTCCTTCCCTCTTTCTCTCTTTCTCTTTCCTCTCTCTCTCCCTCCCCATTGACTTTGTGAAACCATTCCGTTCGGACTTGCTTGGGCAGGTGCCTCTGGTACAAGGGGCTCAATGGGGTGATTCTTCGGGGCCACGCCCCAAATGCAGTGTTGAAAAGGAAAGCAAACCAGAGCAGTTTGCTCTCCTTTTCAAACATTCCACCACTGCTGGAACGCAGCGTTGAGAAAGGAAAGCAAACCAGAACGGCTTTGTTCTCCTTTTCAAACATCCCACCACCGCTCGAATGCAGTGGTGGTGAGATTTTTGAAAAAGAAAACAAAGCCACTCTGGTTTGCTCTCCTTTCCCAACGCTACGTTTGGGGCGAGGCCCCACAGGATCGCTCCATTGAGCCCCTTGCACCAGAGTGTGCAAGTCAGTGGGGTGATCCTGTGGGGCTTTGCCTCGAACGCGGCAGTGGCGGGATTTTTTTTTCACCCCTGAATTGTGCCCTGTGAGGGCCCCACCTCCAGCGCCCCCCTGCCAGCCCCCTTGCCTCTTAGCACCCCCCTAAGGCATCCCACTGCCCCCAGGTGGCTGTACCACCCATTTTGGGAACCACTGGTCTATGAGCTGATATTCAAGTCATGATCCTTTGCTTAGATCAGAGGTCCTTAAACTGTTTAACTCAGTAACTCTTTTTTCCAGTCTCAGATAATGTCATTACCTCCACAAAACCCCTGGACTCTATTGTTTTACACAAGAATCTCAGCAGCAGTAGTCCCAGACTGGATCTTCAACTCTCAAAGATGCAATTATAAATTGTTTAATTACCCCCTGGATACTCCCAAATTATCCCCTTGTGGTAATTACCTCCACTTTAAGAATCACTGATCATGACAACTAGTCTTCAGCTCCCTTCATGGCCCAATTCCCTGTATCCTTGACAGCTCTAAGTGTAGAGAAATTTGGGAGGCTAAATCAAAATATCACTTGTCCAAGCATTTCTCCAAGAGAGTGTCTCACAGAAACATCAGGATTTTGTTTATATAACAGTAGCCAGTTTAGGATACTCTGTCTATGAAGGGATTCAGTCAAGTTCGACATTTTAGGTTGAAAAGTCTCACTGGTTTGGGAGAGCTTCAAGCATTAACAAATAAATATACAGTTATTAAAGTTGTTCAGTGCCTTCCTGTTACCCTTGCTCTGCATGTAAGTTGCTTTGACAGGAAATCTCACAGCTGAATGACATTTAGTGGTTATAGGATTACAGGCTGAATATGGTTCTTCTCTCATGTCTGGACATTCATGTAATTTTTCCCTTCTGTGTTATATGGTTCCAGAAGGGACCTTGGTTAACCATGGGATCTATGGTGGTATGAAGATCCTAGGTGAAGAATGGGATTATTCTACTCTCCAAGAATAGATCCTTCAGAATTCTTCATAACCTAAAATATCATGGCCAAATTCACGTCTCCAGTTTCAGGGAGGAAAAAAAATGGTAAATTGCTTGTCAGGCAACTAAAATAATGATGAACTGCAGTCTGTGGCCAAAAGAGGCCTCGCTACTGCTGGATTACAGAACAAATGAAGTTGTCAAGACAGCTCCTTCCAAATCACTGCTACAGATGTCTGTAATGACTTTGCAATTTCTCTATTTGATATTTTGAATATTAAGAAACATCTCTGATTAATGTCCTGTTTTCTTTTTGATTTGTTATCAATGCTCTTTGTGCTCGTGTGATAATGACAAGAATGGACAGAGCTGAGGTGCTGTCCGGAAACCAGCTTTGTAAAAAGGGGGCAAACTCTCTTACAGTTGAAAGAAAAGGGCCAAGGGCTCCAGACTTAAATAATTAAAAGAGACTAAAACAAAAATCAAGAGAAATGTCATTAAATGAGCAGTGTCATTTTGAATTAGTGCTGCTAAAGGTCAAGCAGCTCAAAACAGGTGGTGCGGATGTTCTGTGAGGGAAGCAATATGGCCTACATTTCTGGCAAGGAGGAGTTTCTGTCCAGGATATAAAAACCAGAGAAGCAGAGAGGTGCTTGGCACAACTAATGTGAGCCTAAAAGGGGAGTGAGTTGTGGCAAGACATACAGGCCGAATGTCTGTCAGGGTCCAATCAGTGACATGATTCTAATTAACTACCATGAGAGGTGTCACAGTGGGAAAGCTGGTAAGCACCGCCACACTTTTAGAAAGAGAGAAAAGCAGTGTGACAGTCCTTTTTCTGTATGTGCTCTCTTCTCTGTGAGTGGGAGTGTGTGCAAAGCTAATTAGGATGTCTGGGCTGGCTGGGAACCTTGAGCTGGTGTTCTTGTGCTTTGAATCATTTAAGTTTTCAAAATCCCTCTGATGGGACTCAGTGGCACAGTGGATTACTGTGCGCAAATGTGACAGAACACTCTTGCCAATGTTCAGCCCTTTTGAGCAGAGATTCAGTGCTTCCTTTTTCCTGGCAGCAGCAGGGGGTATGTTCTTATCACCGCTGTTCCATTCCTGTGCATGTTACAATGGAGAAGGTTCTTCAACTCTTTTCCTATAGTTAGCAAACAAATGGGCCTGGGGGTGGGTGGGGAATGAAGTGGCGGGCAGTTTGTTTGGGTATTTGTGTTGACTGCTTGTCTTTGTAGTAGTCTGCCACCTACACAGCAAAGTCAATAGGCCTAATAATATTGTGATTGAGGAAAAGAGGATGGAACCAAAAAAGTTGTGTTTAAGCATTGCATGTTCTCTCCTGTAGGGAGTCTTTGTAAAACACTGGGAGTATCAATGCAGCTATGTAGTGCCTTTGTGTAATCTTCGGTGTAGCTCATTTTTTAATGTGAGAGGGATGGGATGGGATGAACACTTCAGGGGAGCCATCGTTAGGTATAGGGTTTGAGATGAATCATGATTTCAAATTCAAAGGCATATATATGGAAATTACATGGAGCTATAGTAGAATATTTCCACAGTAACTGAAATTTTCCTCTTAAATTTCAGGTGTTTTAATTATGATGTTATTTGAGTAAGTTTTGGTGCTCTCTTCCTTGGTATTATGCATCTACTTTTTATATTATATTTCTGACTATTCTAAAATATTTATTTTGAGGAAAATTGTAGTTTCATCCTCAGCCTTTCCCTGGGAAATCCAGTCAGTTAATCTGTTAGGTTATTTTTTTTAAAAAAAGTCTAAAACTGATAAATGGTTTTGGTGTGAATATGAAACAGCCTTGCTCAAACATGTACAGATTGCTGTAGATCACATGTTCTAACTGATATTAGGAGAACGGTACCCTTGGATTATTAATAGTTTTTTTAATTCAATCTGCACATGCCCAAACACATGTTGCTGTATTTACTGAAGGTGAGAACTGTGGTAGTACTGATGGATTCTAAAAGGACAGAGCCATAGTGGATATAGAAGACTGTTATTGGGAAACAATGTCACCCCATTCAGAGAAACCCACCACAAGTAAAGTTTTCACAAGTATTTTCCTCCAAGAAGTTGGCTATGCAAACTTTGTCTATGGGAATCTTCAGTCATCTAGGTCATAGTTGTCCCAAAGGTGCTTTTTCAAAAGGCAACTGGACTTTCTCGTTTTTCCTTGAAGATGTTTCTTTTCTCATCCAAGAAGCTTCTTCAGTTTTGAAGAAGAAGAAAAACTGAAGAAGCTTCTTGGATGAGAATTGAAATGTGTTCAGGGAAAAACAAGAAAGTCCAATTGCTTTGGGATATGCAAGCTTTGTGATTCCTCCTAACCAGACTTTGCGCACCTGTGTTATGGAATGGCCTTGGTTTTGTCCCTGGGAGAGAATATAGGCAAAGATGGGTTGCTAAAGAATACTAACTCTCTAGGAACCTTCAGTGAGAAACTATTGGGGGCGGGGGAAGAAGGGAGAGATAGTGGCCAACAAAAAGCACACAATTTCAATTTAATAACTTTCCCTTTCTATGAGTTCTGTGACAGGACCCCCCTCTAAGTCTGTACAAGAATCTTCTAAGAACAAGGTAATTAGGATGCCTCTGAGCTATGACCCTCAGCAGAGTCCTTGGCTTAATCTTTTTTCTTCCTTAAAGACATCTGTAACTACAATCTTTGTTTCTTTCCCTGCCTCCCCCAACCCCCCCTCCCTTCCAACCTTGTCTGTCTCCATATCTCCTGTCAAACCTCTGCAGAGGTAAATGACAAAGAAATCAGAAAGAGAGATCAATGCAGTTCAAATTAGCACTCGGAGATAGACTGTGCTGGAGATGTCAGAGCCTGACCCCTGTTGATCCTGCAGCCTCCACTGGTGATATTATGCAAATTGCATCCATCTGGCAAAGCTAGTTCAGAGAAGTGAGGATGCCTGGTGAGCAGAGAGGGAACCAAATAGGAGGTGTTTTGAAGGTCTGACTATTGTTGCATTTGGATAGTGTTGGGGAGAGCAAGGGTGACCGAAAATGCAAATGCATGAAATTAGTTTGTTTCCAGAATGCCTAAGAAGCAAACTCTAGATGGGAGTTACACAAACTTCATTTTGATTTAGCTTTTATTTTATTCCGTATTATCTACCTGCTTTTAGCAAAAACAACAATGAAAACAATCACCATTCCACCATCACCACTGTAGTCTTGTTTAGTCAATATTTACAAGTCATCATTACTACTTGCAGCCGTGTTAAGCAGAGAAGAAGAAAATAGAAGTGATGACTTGCCCCCGCTCCTGTCAGCCCCGAAAGAACACTCTGCTTTCTGATTCCAACAAAAATAAGAAAAGAGATAATAGAAATCTCAAATTATGGTGATCACCTTAAGTCTGAAAATACAGTCAGATTGCCTCTTAATGAGAAAAATATGGCTGTTAGTTAGTGAAGGAGGAGGGACTAGACCTTGTTTCAAGATCTGTACTTTCTGCATCAAAAAGAAACTGGCTGCTTTATTTCAAAATCCTGCTCTTCAGCCTGATATTAAAAATAGTTGTTAAAGGCTTTGAGTAGCCAGACAATTCTCTTTAACTTCATACTTTCACTCCTTTTTTCTCTAGGAAAAGAAAAGGGCTGGGTTGGAGAAAAATGAGTTTCCTTCCTTTGGGGCTGGATAGTGATGGCAGTAATAGTAAGCTGTTTCTTGCTATCCAGAGTGTGCTTGCAAAAATGTGCTCTTTTGAACCCTCTTCTCTCATGAATTGCCTAATGAGCACCTACTGTCATAGTGGGCTGTTAAATAGTTCACTGTGCTAAATGGGTATAGGTTCTCTTCTGTTTGAAGTTCGTATTAGAAATTACCAAATAATGGACAATCATCAAAGTATTCTAGATTTTAATGTTAAAACGTAACCTGTTGAAAATGAATCACATTATCTCTGCATTGTGATGTTTTACCTCTTTCGGTATTTAGCAGTGTTCATGTCAAAATGTATACTGTGAGATTTCCATCCAATTTTGTTCAAGGATTTGAGGTCCAGAGAAGCATTGATCATTCCCATCTCCTTTTATTCTCTCTGCTGTGGAACGAATAAAGGAAAAGTTGAAAACCCAAGCTCCGAAATCTATCCTTCTTTCTTCAGGATTACACATACTTTCCAAATGCATCTTTGGAATTTTAACGTATCCTAAATGATGTACCTTTGTTATGCTTTCCTTTGCCTTTCAGTTCCAGTGTTTATGAGAAACAGTGTAGTATTCAGAATCAGAAAAAATGTCATTAAATCGGAACATGCTTAGATGAATTAGCTTGATAACCTTGGGACAACCTACTGATGCTACCTCAGTACCTCATTGACTATATGGGAAGTTACAAAGCTGTTACAGGATTATGAAAAGATAATAAGCAAATCTGCTTATCTCTTGATGGTATTGCAATTTAGTTAAGAAAAATAGGGGAAGAAGTTACTATAATATCAAAGAAGTTGCAAGTTATTTTTTATACTTAATTCCTGTAACTACATTTTTATAGATTAAAAATCATTTTTCTAAAGATCGTGTGCATGGTAAGTCATATGTCAACATAAACAAGAATTAAGTTAGCAAAAACCTATTGAGCAACACCCCATTAATTGATTATTTTAAAAAGAGGTGTTTTGTTAAGCTCATGAACAAAATTACCCATTACAGATCGAGAGGTTGAAATGTTGAACAACAAACATAGTTTAAAACAATGGCAATTTATAAATTATTGAAATATGTGTAATAACTTATATGTACCATTTATGAAATTTGTAAAAATAAAGTATTTGTAAAGTTCTTCAGAATATATACAGAGCTTATTATTGTCTTATTTTAACACCTACTTTTAAGGGGAGCTCTGTGATATTGACCGCTATCTATTTATGCTCAGAACAATGTTATGCTAGATTAAAAGCATGAAGCTGTTGTATGCATACATGGTCAAACTAAGCTTTTCTTTTAATCTTTTTAACTTATTTATACTCTCATCATCTGTTTGCTTGCTTCTGTTTTCTCCATATGACCTTTGCTACCATAATCTCTGGGTGAAATTCCTAGTATGTACTGCCCATATGCTTATTCAGGGTCTAGAAGAACCTTATGTGACGGGAGCTGCTTCATCCTCTCTGACCTCTCTGTGGGATTCCTGTTTTCTTGGAGAATCAGAATTATTCTGCCTGTTTGTGAAGCTCTCTGGAGTTTTCAATCACTGGTAACATTCCACAGCAGAAACCAAGAAGCTTGACAATAAGAGTGTTTGACCTGAGTCAATCAGTTTTTCCCTGCTATCATTAAGATCTAACAAAGTCTCTGTTCAGGGCTGTGCTGACCGTTATATTCCTTCCTGGCTTCTCTCTCTTGAAGCCTCCACTCAGTTCCTTCTTGCTTAAAACCAAAGCATTGTGCTAATTGGCTTTAAGACTCACTGCCCTATGTCCTAGGTAGTCTGTATAAAATAATGAACTTGGAGTGTTTTCAGTAGCTGATCACAACTGTATTAGTCCTAAATGCTAACAAAAGACTGACAAGGTGGGTCAGGTAGAGTCTCTGACTGGAGTAGCTTTTGTTGAAAGGTGACATAGGCTTTAAATATCACAGAACTCTTTTACTGGTCTGAGAAAGTTTCCCAACTTTCCAACTTACAAACATGAAAGCAGGTAAATTTCAGTGACCTGAACAAATTCATGTAAAATCTGATAGCCTGAGCGTAGCCATTGTGGATTTCAATTTTCTTACTAGAACTAGATATATCCATTAACACAAGCTGTTGATTTAAATGACCAATTTTTAAGCTCAATTGTATTATCACAAGGAGCTAATTGTATGGAGCATGGGCGTGAAAAATGGATGTGATAACCTTTGCACATAGTTGATTCTTGAACAAAAGCAAGAGAGAGAAAGAAAAACATTCCCAACTTCTATTCATGATCATTTTAAAATATTTGCAAAAGTTTGGCAGCAAACTTTTACCTAGAAGCACATGACATATTTCTTGCTTTTTATCTGAGGTCCTCACTGTGTAGTTGAAAAACGAGAGTAATCCATTTAACTACCCTACTTAATTATTTTGATGGAATGTCTAATAGACCCTGGGAATATGGAGAAGCCAGGCCTACAAAAAAGATTATTTAAGCCCATGTCACACTGCACCAACGGATGGAAAGAGGATGTAAAATGGAGAGAAACACTTGCCATCCGTTGGTTAACGCATCCGTTCTGTACTCACTGCATCCGTTTTTCTTCCTCTCTATCCGTCCAGCATCCGTCGACTGAGGTTCCATCCACTCAAAAAGTTTTGAGCTGCTCAAAACTTTCTGAGTGGAAAATGTATCCGACGCGTCCATCCTGCATCCGCAACGCATACGGGGAACATCCGTTCTGCATCCTTCGTCATCCGTTACGCGTCTGCTACATCCTCTAGGCATCCGCTGCGCATCCGCGCAACTCAAATCCGCTCCAGCAGAAAGCGGACACAGGGAGGAAGCGGAACGGACGCGGAATGAATGCGCAGCGTTAGTAGCACGGACGGAGAAAGGATGAAAGCGGATGCAGCTCGCAAAGAAAGCATTTAAAACAGAAAAAACGTTCGCAGAGAGGACCTATCTCGGATATTAAGGATATCTAGAGGATGCCTAGAGGATGCAAAAGGACTCATAGGGGGAAAACCTATATTGCCAATAAAAAGGGGGAGCAACTCACCTGGATCTCACTTTCAGACCAGCAGCCCTGCTGTGCAGACCTCTGCAGCCTTCATCTGCCTCTTGCTCTTCCACAGCATCCAGTCATGTCCACCATGGATCGTAACACAGTCCTTTTGGTAGCCACCATCATTCTGCAACAGTGCGAAGCCATCTACAGGCTCTTTCAACTGTTCTATGGGAAGAAAAGGAGGCGGCCAAGAAGCGTCTGGGTCCGAAGATGGATCGGGAGAAGAGCAGACTACAGACTGTACAACAAGCTGATGGTGAGCTCAGGAACGAAGACACTCGTGCATTCCAGAACTTCATGAGGATGCCTCCAGCCATGTTTGACGAAGTTGTGGAGCGGCTGAGACCCAGGTTGAGCAAGCAGAGCATCAACTTCCGGCCCAGCCTGGACCCTGGGCTCAAGGTGGCACTGACTCTGCGCCACCTGGCCTCAGGGACCACCTACAGGAATATGCAGTATGGCTGGAGGGTGTCACACAACACCATCAGCATTGTGGTCAGAGAAGTGGTGCAGGCCATCATCGAAGAATACCTGGAGGAGCTCCTCCAGTGCCCCTCAACTGAAGAAGGCTGGAAGAAAGTTGCAGAGCAGTGGTATCAGAAGTGGAACTTCCCCCACACCGTTGGAGCCATAGATGGCAAGCACGTGGCCTGCAAAGCTCCAGCCAAGTCGGGGTCCACTTATTTCAACTACAAGGGCTTCTTCAGCATCATCCTCTTCGCCATGGTCGATGCTGACTACAAGTTCATGTACATCGATGCTTCAGGCAACGGGTCAGCTTCAGATGCCCAGGTATACAACGCCAGTCACCTCAAGGAGGGGCTGGAATGCAACCTCATCATGGGCTTCCCAGGTCCAGACCCCCTGCCCAATGACACGCAAGATGTGCCCTACTTCATCGTGGGGGATGACGCCTTCTCCCTCAGAACCTACCTCATAAAGCCCTACACTTCCAGATGCCTCATCCGTGAAGAGAGGATCTTCAATTACAGGCTGTCCAGGGAAAGGCGGGTGGTGGAGAACGCCTTTGGCATCCTGGCCAATAGGTTCCAGGTACTTCTCACCAACATGCAGCATTGCCCAGAGACCGTGAGGAGGATCGTGGAAGCTTACTGCATCCTGCACAATCTCATGCGCACCCGCTACCCAGTCTTGCAGAACAGGCTCGTGGACCTCCAACAAGGCAATGGGGACATGGAGCCTGGGGAATGGAGGCAAGGGCGAAACCTGATAGACACTGAGGATGTGCAAGGCCCCAACAAAGCCTCACATGAAGGGAAGAAGCAGCGCAACCCCCTGAAACACTGGTGCAACTCCCCAGCTGGAGCAGTGGAGTGGCAAGACAGGATGATAGATGATCAATGGATGCTTCTTTCAGCCTGTCTCATCACACTGATGAGATTGGGCCATGTATGTTGGGTGGGCCTACAATGAACAGGGCATTTAATTAAGAGTTCTGTTTATGTTGACATGTGTGGATCAATGAATAAATTGTTTTTGATAATAAAGGGCCATATGCGAGGCACCTGAGAGGGTGGACCATACAGTCCCACGATGCTTGCACTGGAGGTTTATCAATCCCACAGCTATCTTAACCCATCCCAAAGGTATCCCTGCCCATCCCACAGCTATCTTAAACCATTCCAAAGGTATCCCTGCCCATCCCACAGCTATCTTAACCCATCCCAAAGGTATCCCTGCCCATCCCACTGCTATCCTTACCCATCCCACAAGCATGCAAAGGCTTAAACCATTTCTAAAAGTTTCCACCAAGACTTTATTTACAAAAATAAATGAAGCAAGTGTGTGAAGCAAAGATAATCTTTATTAATAACAAGCTGTAAAACAAAAATGACCCAAGTCAAGTGTCCAAATAAAGTCTACAGGTAACCACCCAGTCTCTGGCACTCTTCTCTGTCACTCAGAGGTGTGCCCAGTCTCAGGGGTGAAGGGTCCAGGTGCTGTAGAGGTGGCTGCTGCTGGAGTGCTGGTCTGAAGTGCCACTGGGTGCCTGGCCCCGAGAGGACAACAGGGGACGGTGTGTTGGGGAAGCTCTCAGACAGCTGGCTCAGCCCCGTGATGTTGAGAGCTCCTTCCTCCATGCCATGGGGTGTCAGCCCCATTACCAACGACAGATATACTGAGGCCGGGCTTGGCTGTGGGGTGGAGGAAGGAGCAGTGTAGTGGGGCTGTCTGTCTGCAGCTGGGTGAGGACTGGCGTGGGTGGCATCGGTGGCGTGGGTGGCATCGGTGGCAGCAGTGGCGTGGATGGCATTGGTGGCATCAGTGGAACCAGTGGCAATGGTTTCACCCGATGACTCTGTGCCTGGACTGGGAAGGGCTGCTGCCTGTGCTGCTGGACCTCCTGGTAGCCGTAGCCCTGGTAGGTGAGGGCCTGTGGAAAGCCTTGGAATGGGAGGGACATCACCTGGGGTGGAGGAGCAGACCTGGACTGGGTGGGAGCAGGTTCATCTGGATCTGGAGGGTTTTGAAGCAGATCGGTGATCCTGTCCTTCACCACCTGGTACTGGGGTTCCGCCATGTCTGTGAGGGTCTGGTTGACATAGGTGAGGAAGGGCTTGCGGTTGGAGGATGAGGAGTCGGTGTGTACCAGCTGAGAGAGGATATCTATGCTGCTCCTGATGGTGTCTCTTATCTCCAGCAGGACAGTGTGGCTCTGTCCCTCCTGTCTGGCTCTCTGCCTTTTTGTGGAGGTGGAGCTGGGGGTGGATGCGGGTTGGACTGTGGTGGAAGTGCCGTCTCCTTTCTCCCACTGCGCCAGGGGGTCCTCCACGCGCTCCGCCACGGTTAGAACAGCTGTCGGGTTCTCCGTCGTGGCACGCTCCACAGACACCTGCCTGGAGACAGGAGCTGACTCTCGGCCGGAAGAGGACTGGCTCTCAGCAGGCTGCCTGAGAGAGAGGGTTGTGAGAGGGGCTGCTCCTCGGTGGCGGATCTCACCCTCCAAGTAGCTGCACTTGGCCATCACGTAGGTCTCTCTGTCCGTCAGCTTGACCGCGGCCTGGTCAGATTTTTTGAGGTGCAGCTTCCCGTACCAGGTGTGCATGTGCTTCCACCAGCCGAGGAGCACCTCCGAAGTGTAGCCCAGGCTCTCCGCCTTCTCTCTCCAAGCAGCCTGCTTCCTTTTGGTGTCCATATAGAGCCTGTGTCCCTTCCGCCATAGATACTCATTCTCTCTCAGCCACTGCAGCACCTCATCCTCATGTTCTTCCTCGATGTTGTATTGCCTCCTCTCCCGTTCTCGCATCTGCCTCTTCCTCCCTTTGGCAGGACCATATGGGCCCTCATCAGAGGGGCTTCCAGGTTGTAGGGGCTTCTCCTCCACACCACCAGCAGCAGCAGCACCAGCAGGACCAGCAGCAGCACCAGCAGCACCAGGATCAGCAGCAGCAGAGTAAGCACCAGCAGGACCAGGAGCACCAGCAGGACCAGCAGGACGAGGAGCAGTTTCAGCAGAGTAAGCACCAGCAGAAGCACCACCACCAGAAGCAGCATCAGCAGAGTAAGCACGAGCAGAAGCACCACCGCCAGAAGCAGCTTCAGCAGAGTAAGCACGAGCAGAAGCACCACCGCCAGAAGCAGAATCAGCAGAGTAAGCACGAGCAGAAGCACCACCGCCATAAGCATCATCATCAGCTCCTCCAGAAGCAGAAGCAGCAGAAGCCCCAGCCCCAGAAGAGCGAGCCCGTGCTGCAGAAGCCCCAGCAGAAGCAGAGTGAGGGCCAGGGGGTGGGAGAGTGGCCCTGTCCCTCTTGCCAGGGTTGGCAGCAGATGGCTGAGGCTTTCTCTTCTTCCCCATGGTTGTGGGGTTGCTGGCTGGCAGGCAGGCAGGCAGGCAGGCAGCAAGGCTGGCAGGCAGGCAGCAAGGCTTGCAGGCAGGCAGGCAGTCGATGTGTCTGGAAGCAGGTCTTTCCTCTGAATGTTGACCTGCTTGGGAGCTGCTTCCCTTTATATCTGCAGGGCTGACGCAATGCATCCTCCCTGGTATGCGCAGTGAACGCTAGGCTTCCGCTTTGCATCCGCTTCATCCGCTAGGCTTCCGCTCTGCATCTGCTTCATCTGCTCTGCATCCGCTCTTTCTATTCCGCGTCCGCTTTGCTGTGCTCCCCCGGAAGCCCTGTGGATGTGCCATCCGCTCCCATCTGCTAGGCTTCCGTGGAGCATCCGCTTTCCATCCGCCCTACGTCCTGCCCCCGTCTGTTCCTTTCCGTGTTGTCCGCTCTGGTTATGCAAATTTTTGCCCCTTTTGAGAGCAGATAACAACAGATGGAACATTTTTCTCGTCCACTGTGTCCTTTTTACAAACGTTTTGCATCCGTCGGCCAGTGTGACAGGGCCTTTAGGCCAGTGGAAAGGGGAAGTGTGACAAACAGACTTGGAGTAACTCCACATTATTATGCTACATATAATGTCTGTGTATATTAGAGTATTGTTTGGACTTACTTTTATTATTCTCTTACATTATTCTGCTAGTATTAAAATATTTAATGAAATCAGGATGCTATTAGGAAAGAGGGGAAAAGGGGTTGTTACAAATCCCCATTTCTGAATTACCATCTTGAAAAGTTAGGTAACTGGATCCTTTAAGTCCCTGGCATTTAACTCTTATTATTAAATGCTAGGTCTGCTGATAATAATTGTCACCTTTTCCAGTTTGCAATACTGAGGCTTGGATAGTGTCTCCACTCCTACATGAAGCCAATAGCCAAGGTCATCCTCCAAAACTAGGTCAGATATTACAGCACGCTATTCCAATTTCCACCAGGATAACATGGTTATAATTGCACTGAAGAAACAAGTTACAAGGAGTATCATCTCTTTGTCCCTCTTACTCTGTTCACATTGAATAAATAACAGTAAAGAACTTTGATTCCTTATATAGCTTGATGGTATCTGGGCAGTCTACAGTTAAAAGAAAAAAGGGTTATATTCAGTGGTGGGATTTTAATGGGATTCAAATCCCATTCAGTGGTGGGATTTTAACTACTGGTTCTGTGGGTGTGGCTTGGTGGGTGTGGCATGCCGATACTGCAAAATCTCCATTCCCACCCCACTCCAGGCGAAGCGGTTCGGACTGGCTGAATCCCACTCCTGACACACATGCATATTATGTAGACACATTTGGAATTGTATAACATAAAAAAATACATTGAGAGGGGAAATGTCATTATTCAGTTTGTATTGCATTGATTTTTATGTATTTGTTTTTATTTTTCTCTCTATTGTTCTTGTTTGGGAAAGCTGACTTAAATCCAGAGTTGTTTTCCTTTTGAGAAAATAAAGGAATTTATTGAGACTAAATTTAGCAAGATTGGGCCCTAGACAACACATTGTAGAGAAAATTTATCTGCTAAACAAATTTGTCTTAGTCATGCATATTCATTACTTGGTGTGGGTAATATATGATGATTTTTGTAGTGCAAAAGTATAATGGAAGAACAAATATAAATATATAGATTTTCATAATACTTAAAACATAGAGTATGGAGAAATTTTCACCTCAAGCTTTATATCATTGAATAGTGAGTATGCTCTTCATTGCTTGATGCTGCTTATATGCATAAAACAGTCTTCAGTAATGTAGTGTTCCAAGAACTGATTTTCTAGCATAGTGCATGCTTCATAGGACAGGCACTTGATTAAAATTTGCTTTTCTTAAAAATAGACACCACAGAATTCTTCTTTAAAAATGTATCACCAATAACTAACTGACTAAATCAGCTCGACTTTATTGTCTAGGATCTTCATTTCTATCCGTAAGAATATGTATCAGTGCAGAAGCTGGTTTTTAGGTGGTATGGGGGTATTTGGGGAGGGGATTGATATTTGTTGATCCTTAATTTTAAGACAAAGTGGGGACCATTCCATAACAAAATGAGAAAAAAGCATCCTGCTAGCATTTTTTCTAGTTAAAGCAAGCAATTTGCATATGGTGCACTTTTAATATAGATGGGCAAAGTATTCTTACTGCACTCCGTCACTAGCCTCCTTAATGCATTTCTGACACATTTCAATGCCTATTCCAGGATTATAACCGGCTGTTGAAAGTTATCAAAAAACAAAATTGGAGACACATAGCATATACGTGAACATCTGTTTTATCAATAAAACTGACTGTGAATAAAGAATAGTACACTAATCAATTAGTATCAGATGAGATTCTTGCTTCAATCTGAACTATAAGCCCTTAAAGGATAATAAGTGATTAATTAGCAGCTTTAATGCCCTTCCTTTCTTCTTCCTTACTTTTTCTAGAATTTCAGGCAGGCAGTTTGTTCATATGAAAAGCAAGAATTTGTCTTAGTCAGCAGAAATGTACTTCTAATGAGTAAATGTTGCCCTGTAGTGTATTTTTCACACTATAAGAGATACTCCCCCCCCCCCAAAAAAAAGTGGGTAAAAATGTCTGTGCCTCTTATAGAGTGAATATTGCCAAAGCCCTGACCATCAGCTGGCCCTCACCCTTCAGCTTCTGCCTCCCAGCAGTTTGCCTCCTTATAGCAAACAGCCTGATTTAACATGAGCAGCTGATTGGTGGCTGGATCGACCTCCTGGAATATGACCCATCATCAATTTATTTATTTATTCATTCATTCATTCATTCATTTTGTCAAGCAATTATAAGATAACAGGTATAAGTATCAACATAGTTATGGATACATGAAATGGATACATATAAGAAAAAAATAAAAGAAACAATAGAACAGGGACAGTAGGCACGTTGGTGCACTTATGCACACCCCCTATAGACCTCTTAGGAAAGGGGTGAGGTCAATAGTAGCCAGTCTAAGGTTAAAGTTTTTGGATTTTGGGGAAGAAATGACAGAGTCAGGTAGAGTATTCCAGACATTGATCACTCTGTTGCTAAAGTCGTATTTCCTGAAATCAAGTTTGGTGCAGTTTACCTTGAGTTTTTATCTATTGTGTGCTCTTCTTTTGTTATGGTTGAAGTTGAAGTATTCATTGACAGGTAGGACATTGCAATTTATAATTTTATAAACTATACTTAGATCGGAATGAAGGCGGTGTAGTTCTAGGTTTTCTCGGTCTAGAATTTCAAGTCTGGTGGCATAAGGTATTCTGCAATGAGTAGAGGAGTGGAGAACTCTTCTTGTGAAATATTTCTGGACTTTCTCAACTGCGTTAATATCAGATACGTAATGCAGGTTCCAGACTGATGAGCTGTATTCAAGTATTGGTCTAGCAAATGTTTTGTATGCTCTCGTTAGTAGTGTGATATTACCAGAGAAAAAGCTACATAGGATTAGCTTAATGCCTTCTTGGCTATGTAGTTACAGTGGGCTCTCGCACTTAGATCATTAGAGATGTGAACTCCAAGGTCCTTGACAGAGTTTGGATCATCAACAAGGTCTGGACTATTCAGCCTGTATTTTATTTTCTGATTTTTTTTGCCAGTATATAAGACAGAGCATATATTTGTTGAGATTTGAAGTTGCCATTTTTTTGACCATTCTGATACATAGTCAAAGTCTTTTTGAAGGGTAGCAGTTTTGTCTGTGATGTTGCTTTGTCTATTGTGGTAGTTTTGTCTGTTGTGGTAGCTTTACATCATCAGCGAAGAGAACACAGTTGTTCTTAATATGATCACAGAGGTCATTTATGTAGAGTATGAAGAGAGTTGGTCCCAGAACACCCCTGTTGACAGGTACAGAATTTGATAGGACACTCCCAATTTTAACCATTTGTTGTCTGTTTGACAGGAATACTTCTATCCAGTTATGCAGGTGTCCAGAGATACCGTAAGATTTTAATTTTAGGAGTAGTTTGTCATGTACCACTGAATCAAAGGCCTTACAGCTGTTGATGTAGATTGCGTCTCTTGCTTTGCCCTGATGGAGTTGTGTAATCCATATGTTTCTTCAGTGTAAGAGTTCTAGGTTGTGGGGATCACCACCGCCCATTGCCACCTCCATGTGCCCCATTTTTGGCCACCGTGCATCCCGGTTTTGGCCCATTCCAGGCAGGGATCACTGGTGCTGGCAGTGATGATTGGCAATGGCAATCCCTGCCATCTGGAAAGGGATGAAAATGGGGCATACAGAGGCTGAAAATGGGGCATGCAGAGGTCAAAAATGGGGCACATGAGGCTGATAGGAGGTGGCAATGGGTGGCAGCGATCCCCACATTCTGGTACAGCTGATCAGTGGTATTCTGGGAGGCCAATCAGCTGCCAATCAGCTACTCATGCTAAATCAGGCTGCTTTGAAACTGACCAGGTTGTTTGCTGTTTGCTGCAAAGAAGCAAATTGCTGGGAGACAGAGGCAGATTTTTTTTTTTTTCCTCCCCAAAAGCTAGGTTCATTTTATAGTCTGGAGCATAGTATAGTGCAAAAAATACGGTACTTTATGAGGAAATTTAACTCACTTTTTGGAAAAGATGTCCTAAATAAGAGCAGTTATTTTGGTTATATGTATATATTGTTATATGCTTCCTTTTATGGGAACAAAGTAAGTACACATAAGGTTTTGCTATAAGCATCAGGGACAAGCAACTTGGGATTTTTTAAGGAGTACATGATTGCCCACCCCATTTTCATCCCAGCACCTGTCAAACCCTTTTTATATAACTGCACTGATAGAGATTTTAGGTTTGTGGACTTTAGGGGAGAAATGGCAGAATGAAGATGGCAGAATGAAAAACCAGCAAGTAAAACGGCTCCTTATAATTCCTCTCAGGACAAGGAAAAAACTTGATGTTTCCCATAAGGAGATTGCAAGATAGCTGTCTCATGAGGGTATAAGCATCTTGCTGAAACAGCAGTTGAATCTTCAGAAGTATGTTCAGTTCTCATACTTCCTTTTCTAATCTCTTTTGAAAATTACTTAACTGCTTTTCAGCTATTAAGAACCTTTGGATCAATATGTTTTGCAGTTTCAAGTGAGTTTGCTTCAATCCATAGTGAAAGAGGTTTTAAATAAGGATGTACATTTTTAAGCCAGCAAAATGGTGATTAGAAGTTTAATTTTGGAAGGACGAATAGTCAAACAGATTAAGAGTTCACATGGATTTGAAATAAGATTTTTGAATTAATTATAAGAATCTTCTTCATAGGAAAATGCTTTGTTTTGATTTCTGTTAAAAAAAATGATAGAGTGAGACTTTTAAGGTTGGACATTAGAGGAAACCAGAAGGAACTAAAGGAGAAGAACACTTAAATTTGATTTATTAATACAGAATGAATTAAACTATTGTAACATCGGTCATATTGAAGGAAATTTTTAAACAGTGAACCCAGAAGTTAATTTAAGAGTTAGATAAGTTTCTCCTGACAAGATTGAGACTGATTTGAAAGTGGATTTAAAAATGACAGGCTGCAGAATACCATGGGGAAAAGATGCCACACTGGACATACAGAATAAATCAGCTGATGTCTTAATAATTAAAAGAGATATAAAATAACACCAAGAGAGTGATCTACTGTAGGTAATTTTCCTACATTGGATTTACAAAACAGACTTTTGTAAAAAGCTTGTAAATCTTTGAAGAATTTTGTGTAAGGGACAAAATAAAAATGAAAAGGGATCAAGCTCCAGGATATTATTTGAAAGGACTAAAGATTGTTAAAAATAAAAGGAAGGAATTTAAAGTTGATTTATCTGATCAAGATTTAAAAATTCTGGTAACTCTTAATTGACTTTTGCCGATCAGGATTGAATGACAAAGTTTCAAGGATTTGTTTGTAGATAAGAGAAAGTATACGGGATCATTAGTTGTATTTTAAGAGACTGATAAATTACTAAAATTGTTTATACTGGTGATGGCAAAGGGGAAATCACTTCATGATGTCTTTCTCTTTACTATATTTTTTTTTCTTTTCTATTGTTTGTATTAGTTTTATCTTTTTAATTGTAACTTTTAATAACATTACTATAAAAAGTGGGAGAGATAAATTTTAGATTTGTCTCTACTTGTCTGTAAAGCAAGAACAGCCTCGTCCTAATGAGAAGAATATGGCTGCTAGTTAGCAGAGGGGTGGGTCCTGCACGCTAAACCAGATAGTTAAACGACACTGATTGAAGGTGGGGGTGAAAGGGCAGCACAATTATGTGCTGGAGAATCAAGGGCCCTTTTTGATTTAGAAGTTCTAAGCTTCCAGTCAGTGTCAGTAGTTTTAGCTGTCTTTTTTTTTTTTTTTTTTGGAAGGCCAAAGACAGGAAGAATAAAAACTATGAGAATAAGGAGTTACTATTATTAAAACCTGGCGAGTCCCATCCCCGTTCATGCTTTAACCATTTCCAGGCCCATATATTTTAACGTTTTTGCAGAACTGTAGTGCAGATCAAATCTCTACCCTCGCCCAGTAATGTAGCTGTGCAGTCTTAAGACTTAAGGAACAATTGGGAATCTTAATGATGCCCAGGCAGACTGAACAAAGTTGAATTCAGCCATACAACTCTTCTCCATAACTTGATGAATTTATCTGTGGCAAGTTATTTGATGAAACTGTTTCAGTTTTTTTGTCTTAACATGAATAAATCTTTTTTCTGCACAGTTCTGACAGTTTGGTGAGAATTGCTCTAAACAGACAGCAGACTATTTCATATTTTTGAAATATTTTTGCACATATGGTTTTTCTTGCTGCTGTTTAAAATAAGGATTGATTATTTTTTCATTGGGAAAATAGGTTAAAAGTTGAAATGTATAACACTGCCCTGTCTACCAAATCCTCACTAAAATATATACATTTTGGTCTCTATCGTTCCCTCATTTTATGATATGTTTATATTTCCAGAGCTATGGAGAAACATGGATGATGGTTATTTTCCCCTAAGAGATTTAAGTCAATAATAACACACAGGAGTTTTCTTTCCTGATTTCCTTTTTGCTTTGCCATTTGATATGTTGAGGCTTCTGTTTTCTTTCTTGACAACATTACAAAATGAGAAACAGGTTCCATTAAATCCAATAATAGATTTTTAATTTTTTTTGATGTTAATATATATGTAAAATATATCGGCATCAGCTTTTGTCAGCTCATTTAGTGACTTCATGACTGATTATTTTGACATAATTCTCATAGACTTGCTTGGTCTATTCTAAATTAGCCTTGTTGGTGCTGATTTCAACCGTTTGGCAGCTTTGTCTAGGCCAAATACACAACATTTCTGTATCTAAGCCAAGAAAGAAAGTGCATGTACACACAAAAGTGCCAAAGGCTATTCCCCTCTCCAAAAAGCACATCTCCTTAATCAGATTTGTATCTATGTCTAGGGTCTCCATTGCCTCCTGAGCCATATGACAATCGCTTTTATTAATCTAATAGGTCTCATTTGTAAATGTTAATTTCCCCCTGAAGAAAATGTCTCTTCAAGATGAGTTGGCCATCACTGAGTTTAGCATTTCAGAGTGTGCACAAGGTCTTTCATCAACCCTGTAGCTGAGAATGTAGACAGATGTTACCCCCTCTATGTCAGTCAGTTGCACATTTCATTTCCCCCCCCAAATGAACCAACTGTCGGACTTTTAGCATTTTCATATTGCTCTGTACACTTATTTGAGTATATTCTTGAAAGATATTATTAGCAGAGCCATGATTTACATGGCATACATCCACCTAGAGAGATTACTTGATGGGATGTGGTCTGAGATACTGATCTTATCTACAATAGTTTTTTATCATTCTCTTGTTCATACTGATATGTACAGGTAGTCCTTGACCTATTACCATAATGGAGCCTGCCCAATAACTTTTAAATGAGATTACCTTCACAGTCCCCTCTCCATATTTTTCTTTGTACAGTCATTAAACAGTCATGCAATTTGTTAAATGGAACAAGAGTGTAAGTCCAGGTCCACTTGTCCTGGATCTCCCAAGGCGTCTCATACCCCTGAGACACTCTGTGCTCTTTTTCCTTCCCCTTGAGGTCCCCACAGTCCTTGGGCCTGCTTCTCCTTCACCAGGTCCGCACAGGCCTTTCTCTCCACATTGTGTTTGGATCTCCCCACACCCATCACCCATCATGCACTTAACTTTTGAAGAACTCTGGATATTTCTGTAATGTTGCACAGACCATGTTAGAGAAGCAGAATGGAGTGTTTTATCTTTGGGTTATGTGGTGGCTTCTTGGAAGTGGCCACCATTTCAGCATCACCGCAACGAAGTGTAGGTACACTAAAAACTGGTAGATGCACATGGCCAAGGATGAGTCATCTTCCTTTCTTCCTCAACATGAAGTCCAGAGATCCTCAAAAAGTAAATGTGCAATGGATAACAGGAGAGTGGGAAGCAGGCTATATGGATACTCTATTATCCACAGAGTATTCATAATAAAAATATATAAAATAAAATCACAATATCAAATACAAACACAAAACCAGAAATGACAAATCTTTCATCAACCTCAGCTGCAGCAATTAGGTTTTTAGTAGCTTTCAGGATGCCGGCAATGTGGGAACAAATCTAATATCTGCTGGAAGGCAGTTCTATAGCATTTCCATAGCATAAACACAATCAATAAAAACAGTTTCTGTAAGCATGCAGCTCCCCTCATTTCACGATAATGAAATCAAGAGCAGAATCTTGTAGGATCCTATAAATATGTGGATCACCAGCTGGAGGACTCAGCCATTTAATTACCTTGTAGTCATGTAAAGTTTTATAGGGTAAAACCAGGTCTTTGTATTATATCCAGAACCAACTTGAAGCCAATAGCCCAAGCCCCCACTATAATGTACTTGTGGGCACCAACCAACCAAAAACTGGGCTGCTGAAGTTTCTAAACCTAACAATAGTTTAACTGTGTAGTGATGAAGGCATGAGTCACTGTTGCAGTGTCCTCCTCCAATTAGGGCCATCACTGGCCAATGTGGGTAGAGCAATAGCTATAAATCCAAGAGGATCATTAAATACCTGCTTTTTCAGGGAATATAGAAAAACTAATGATGTCAGATGTTTCCTAACCAGATGCAAATTGCAGTCTGAAACATCGTCACATCCAGTAACACTTCCAAAATCTTCCAAAACCAAAGGCATCAGAGATTCAGTAAAAGTTTCATCTGAGGCTTAAAACCTCAGAGCCTTCTACCTCATTCTGTACTGTTTGCTTCTCAGCTGGCGACCTTGGTAGCAGTGGCTGCTGCCAAGCTTCCTAGAAGTCTGCTGATGCTGTTATTCAGCTGGCCTGAAAATATGATCTGGGATCTGCTTACAATGCCATTGTGTTGCAAAAGAGAGAGCAAAGCACTGAGCAAGGGAGTCCAGGTTGGTCTAGTAAGCCTTGTCCATGTAAGAAAACAAATCAAAGGAAAACCTCTTTTTTCTAATCTTCTAGTTTCTCCTCTGTTGTCCACAGTCTAACATCATCTGAGCTGGCCCAATCTACACTCAGGTCCAGAAAGCCAGCCTTAAATCTATTGTAACCATTACCATTTCTTCATTTTCCTGACCTGACTTTTCCACTCATATCCTAAGTCAACACTCTTGTTTCATATTTGGGTGGCAAGTTCCATCTTCTTGTGCCTGGACGTGTTTCTTTTCCTCAGAGTTTTTTCAGGATTCATTTTTTAAAAAAAAGAAAGAAACAGTAAAAAGAAAAATGAAATGGGACTCGGTTTACACATACATACACACACACACACAGAGAGAGAGAGAGAGAGAGAGAGAGCATAGTTTTAATAGAACTAACTTTCCTTCTAGAAAAGCAGAATGCTAAATAGTAAATAAAAGACATAGGATCCATTATCTCCCTTGTATTTAATTTCTTATACAAGCTGCTTGTCTTTTCTGATTAGCCAGGTTCCTATGGCAGCTATTTTATGGTAATGCCACATTTCGTTTTCAGACTTTGATATGAAACTATAGATTCAAAATGATTAAGGACTCCTGTTAATCTTTGAAATACAAACCTTTGGATGGAGTAATTCATATCAAACAATTGTTCAATTATGTAAACCAGCTATATGATAATCCATGTGATTTGAGATGTGGATTTAAATATAGGAAATATAACTTACTTTCAGGTCTGCTGGCTACAAGTTAAAAATAAAGTGGAAAAGAGTTGAAGATAATTATTAACTAATTTCTTTAGCAATTCATTCTGAGGACTGGGGAAAGACAGCTGAAACAGACCATACATTGGCAGTTTACCATAAACTATATTTTTTACATTTTTTATGGTATTATCTTTGCATATTTTGTATTCTACTGTTCCTTAATCATAAGATGCATCTTAATCATTCATCTTCATTCTCATATTATAACTTTCAAAGAAGGTAACTACCACTCATGCATCATCACAAAATCTCCAGAACCGGAAAAGCCTACAAACTTGAAATTTAGCACATAAATTTCACACTCTTGGCTTCTAGGTGTTCACTAAGAAAGGATTTTTTGAAATGATTATCAGAGCATTAGTATTTCATATATTATTATTAACATGCTCTGATGCTCCGGAGTTCTACTCCCCCTCCCCACCTGAAAAGAAATCTGTTCCAAATGCAAAATACAAGCAGAGGAGAGGAGTTTCAGTTTTAGTTTCACAGCACCAAGCAGCTTTAGTACAGAACAGTTGAGCCAAGCCATGCCCAGGCTCCTTGCTATCTCTTTCTTGCTCACACAGCAAATACTGTTTCAGTTTCCAAACAGCCCTCAACTCACACACTGACAGGACGCTAGCCAGATGAATACTGATGGATGCTAGTAGGCAGAGTCAGAATCCCCCCCCCCCTATTTTTCTCCCCAAAAACTAAGCCTCACCACTTAGTTTTGTAGTGAAGCATGGGTACCAAGCTAGTTTCTTTATATATCTTGAAGTCTGGATTTAGGTTTCAAAATGAAAAATTGTGTTCTATATGTCTGAAATAACTTGTACTGCCTTCTTTGTTAAGGAGCTTTGGATTTATGAAACTGTCTTCTATGGAGAAGACACTGCTGATGCATCTAAGATATCCTATGCTATGCTTTAGAAATTTCAGTATTATCACACATAGCTTCCTTGGCACAAGCTACATTTCTCACTACTTTTGATTTTTTAAATTATAAAATGATGAAAGTGTTATTAGAGTCAAGCTCAACTTCTGATGACTTCAAGAACTTATCCATGTCATGTGCTTCAGTGACAGATAAATGGTGTGCCATTGCCTTCTTCTGGGACTTAAAATCCCCCTATATAATCTAACCTACCATCCTTGGATTTCTTTGTGGTTATCCATCAAGGTCTAACCAAGTATGATTCTGTTCAGGTTTAGTTTTCTTTGAATTAAGAATTATGGATAGAGTTAAAGAGTAAGTCTCAGCTTTAGGAGCTTCAAAGGTGTTCTTAAAAATAAAAATGTGGATAACAGTAGCCTGATGCTTATTGACATTTCCTCAGTTTCCCAGAAAAAGCAAAAATTAGGTAGCAGGAAAGCTAGAGGTTGTGGCAAGAGCTCTCTTAAGAGAGGTATATTTAATGTGTTTAATGGGTATATGAATACACTGGGTAGTTTCTTTTGGTATTTTTATTGAATTACATTTTGCAATGTCTACTTTGTTGTGCTTAGTGTGAGTAATGGACTGCATTTCTGTGTTAAATTTCCTGACTTTGTTACAAACCATTGAGCCTGACATGAATGCTAGAACAATTAAATTTATAGTCCACCTTTATGTATTTAAGGCCCATACATAATGTGCTCTCCTTCTCTTTCCCTGGCAATGACAACAGCCCTGTGAGGTAGTTTGAGAGACTGTGGCTGAAAGCCACTTAGCCAGATTCCATGCAGAAAGAAGATTCCAAGAAAGAACTGAAGCTGCAACTACTAACATTGAGAGTTTTGGGAAAAAGAGGCAGAACAGTTATGTAAATGAGGGACTAAGAAACTTTTCTAAAAAGTAAATTAAAGAATTTGTCTTTTTTCCCCCCAGGTGAAAGATTTGAATCGATGTATGTTCTTTCTGAAAATCTGCTTATGAAGAATATTGCCTCATGCATCTCTTCTAGTGCCATCTTCCATTCTCTCACCAAAACAAACTTAGAGTCTGGGTTAATGCTTGTTTAGCTTACATGTCTCATGGGAGGGGGTGTAAGTGTAGTGGCTCACTCCAATCCTATCAGCAATTATAGAATGAACTTTCTTTCCAGGTATAAGACCCACAAACGTTCTGAAAAGGGTACACTGAATATGCAGAGACTACCATAGGCCTCCAGCACCACATCTGTTGAGCAACAATTTAATCTTGATTGAAGAAGGCAGGGAGCCAGATAAAGGGGAGCAGAATTGGAGATAAATGTTAGCTCATTTCTTAAGTAATTAGTTACCTCCTCATCCCCATGTTGTAATTGTGAACAAGCTGTAATGTTTAATTAGTGTGTAAATGAAACCCCAATTTCATAATGGCTGTGGTGACAGTGCTAAGTGAGACAGGCACAGAAGGGGCTGCATTGTTTCAGCAGGAGATGAAGCTGTCACCCAGCAAGCCGTGCATCACTGAGAGAAAATGGAAATGATAAACGAAGTGAGGCTAATTAGCAAAATCATACAGGGCCCACTGATGGTTCTCATCAAGGAGAGGTAATGAAGCAGGCAGGCTAAGCTGAGCGGGGATTAATTGGAACCATCCCTGCTCATCGAGCACAGAGTCAGAGCCTGCCTCTGCTGAGGCTGGGCCCTTGTCTAGGGGCCCTTAGAAGGAAGCAGGGAGATCAGCTTGTTTGTAGATGTAAAATGGTCAGATTCTTGCCCTATCAAATGGTTTAAGACAGCCTCTTAAAGCTGAACAATTTTGCAGACCTTTCTAAAATAGGGAGGATCTTTCTATAGATCTACTTTTTCTGTTGTTAACTATTCCAAAGTGAACCCCATCTAGGTAAAAGCATCTAGCAAACCTTGGTTGATTTTGAAAAGCTATTTTGGATCAGATTAAAATTAGATAGCAGATCATCAGCAAATACAAGAACTGCAGAGGGAAAAATCCTAGAAGAAAGCATGACAAGTTATATTCATGAATTTATCAGAGTCAAACTTATCTCAAAGGAAACTGCCTTTTACAAATGGATACTTATGTCCTGGAATATATAGAATTTATATTGCAGTCAACGTGCCAGTTTTAATTCAGAAAAGTAAGTTACAAATCAAGGTAATTTTTTAAAAGATTTTTATCCCACCTTTTTTCATATACAGTGAGCATCCAAATACTTCTTCCTTTTCCCACTTGCTCTACAACAGCAACCCTGTGAGGTGAGTTGGGCTGAGAGAGAATGACTGGCCCAAAATCATCCAGCCAGTTTATAATTAATCATGCCTAATTTTTCAGAATTAGGACTATTGTACCAATTTTATTGAAAAAAATCCATTAACTATAATTATAAATTACAGTGTAAGAAGCAGAAAAAGAAAGGTTTGGGCTATTAAATAAAACATTATGGAATATTGTTAAGGAATTTAGTATAGCAGTAAGATGGGGATGATAGGCTAGATGTTTAATAATGCAAACATGCTTATCCAACATAACCTATTGCAACTCTATTGCATACAGTCTATTCAGCCATCAAAAACTATGCATTTGTTTGTATGGCAGTTGTATAAATGGGAAACCAAAATCCACCACAAATCATTTGATGTTTATTTTATATGCTTGCAAAGTGGTGCCCTTTCAAGCATTGGTCTACAACTTCCATCATTCTAAATCAATATGAACTTAAAGGGATTTTTGGCCCAACATGTGTATAAGGCACCAGACTATGATGAGTTCAGTGAAACTTGGCTTCATCATAAGAATCCTCTCCCAAAAACAACAACTGAGACCCATTACTCCAGAGAGTAATGCTTATTGCATGAGGAATCCTGGTGGCACAGTGGTTAAAATGCAGTATTGCAGGCTAACTCTGCCCACAGTCTAGAGTTCAATTCTGAAGGGGCTTTAGGTTGGCTAAACCTTCCATCCTTCTGAGATTGGTAAAATGAGGACCCAGATTGTTAGAGGCAATATGCTGACACTGTAAGCTGTCCAAAAGCATTATGGGGCAGTATGTAAATCTAAGTGCTCTTGCTATTTGGTTTGTCCTTTAAACCAGGGGTCCCCAACCACTGGTCCCTGGACCGGTCCCGGTCCATGGATCATTTTGTACTGGGCCGCAAAGCTTGGGTGCCACCATCTTGTTTTGACGGCGATTCCGGGTTTTCGGTTGGAAAGTGCTTCCGGGTTTTCGGTTGGAAAGCGGCGTTTGGGTGCTGAAGGAATCCTCGCGCCTTAGTTTCGTCGAAGGGGGGGGGCTTCGCATGAAGAGCCGTCCCGATGGCGGTGGAGTCTCGCGTTACTCAGGTACCGGTCCGTGGAAGAATGAATAATCGTGAAACCGGTCCCTGGTACAAAAAAGGCTGGGGACCACTGCTTTAAACCTAAGTTTCTTAATGAAACAGAATTCTTTTGGATGGTGTTCTGCTCTTCTGGTGTTTAAGGATACTTTTGTTTTATTTTTTGCTTCCCTTGTGTGCTCAATTTTCCATTGCTTTCATTAATTTTGTCTTAGTTGATTAATGTGATTTTTTTTTTAATTTGCATTTCTAACCTTTTGGATAATTTTTAAAAGTTAACTCAATTAAGGAGGGAGGAAGGGAGACCCTGCTTTAAGGCGTACAACATAAAAGTCTGAAACATGCAAAAGAAAGGAAATGGAAAGGAAAATGTGGTAAGGGAGATGTGTTTCATGGTGGAATTAACAGGAAACCAATAAACCGATGCTCAAGCCGTTCAGTTTTCCTTTTGACTCCTTTTCCTTGAACAGTATTTGGTAGAGGCTCTTGATCCCCAGGTTGATGAATGAGCTCAAATTTTGCTGTTCTCAGCTCTTTGGATGCAGAACAGACTAACTAAGAGTTTTACCTGGCAGGCAAAGAGTTTTCCTACTGTCATTTTCTTTTCTAGTAAACCTGAGGACAGATTGGTTTCCTGCTTGCACAATTCTCATTTGGGGAGACAATGGATGCACCTTTCTAGTAAGTTCAGTGTTTGTCTGAAGACATCCTGTTCTCTGATGGTTATCCCTATTCATTTGCACACCACTGAGATTTTTTCATGACGCAAAAATTGTCTGCTTTTTCCAAGATAAATGGTTATTGGCTTTTGTCACCCCTCAAATTATGTGTATATGTATTGGAATAAGCCTTCCTTTTCTTTTACAGATTCATGTATTTCTTTGGCTCTTATTGATTCACAAGCTGAGCTAACAAGAGAATCTTCAGGCCTTTTTACTTCTTAACTGGAAAAGTGTCATTAAAACCATATTTCCCCAGTACATTAGCTGCCATTGTCAAAATCCAAGCTATAGAGCAAGTTAAAATGAGGCAGAGACAAGTATGATATAGCAGTGGAAATTGAGGGTTGTTCCAGTGTTGAACTTTATCCTTTATTATCCTCCAAGAGATGTCCTTTTTGCAAATGTTGGCACATAATCTTCATTATGTTACATTACTTATTGACATTTAGGCAGGCAGGCAGAAATTCTGGCTGTCCTGAGAACCTTCTAACTGCTTACGGCCTGAGAGCCAGCCTTGATGTCTCTGAGGATGGCATTTTATTATACGTACACCTGATGCTGAACCTGCCTCTAAGCAGCTTCTCTCCTCCACCCAACACCCCCTCCCCAGTTAATGTCCACTGATCTTTTCATTTATTTAAACAATCATCTTTTTTTATAAAAACATTCTTGGTCTGTTCCTGGATTGCTTACAATCAGTTTCACTGGACTAAATTCATTTCTGTCTTTGCTCTTGGTCATGCTGTCTTTTTCGGTACTGGTTGCTTTTTCTATAAAGGATGAAGTTTTTTGTGAGTTGTGACTGATAGTGAATAGTCTAAGCAGAGTTTTACCTTATGCCTGGTGTTACATTTAATTAATGTGCCCTTTCCCCCTCCCTAGCCTTCAGCACTTTCTTTTAGCGCACAATGAGCAATGTCCCCTGGCCTGCAACAGCTTCAATGAGGGGATGAGAAATATTATTTATTCAGTTGTTTACAGAAGCGTTTGATCAGGAATAGTTCTTCACTGCCAGCCTGTTCTGTATTATTCATTGCAATAATCTCTGCAGATTGTGATAAACTGTAACAGTGCTGGGGCAACGAGCAACGGGGCTTTGCTGATGCCGGAGCCTGCACCCTGCTCTAAAATATTGGCAGCTGCAGTCATAAATCTCAATTTGGAAGTGTGACTATTGTACAGGGAGTTATGGTTATACTAATGATTGCTTCTCTGTCTTATTTTTCATGTTGCAACAGAGTAATAAATTTTTAAGAACAGTCTGGTCAGACTGTTAGGGAACAAAGTATGGCTTCTCGCCCTGTCTCTGCTTAATGCAAGCTTCCTCATTCACTCTTTTTTTGGAAATTAGTGAAGATAGCGGGATAGAGGATATCCAGATCTATTTTGGGAAAGGCCCCATTTTAAACCATCCAGAAGTGCTTATAATTTTCCCCAATGAATATAAAAAAAATTTGTTTACTTTGGCATAGTTCTGTCTGGTGGCAGATCTGTTGCTTCACTTCATCCTCATGATGAGAAAGTCAAAGAAAGTTGGTGGGGAAAAAGAAAGAAAAAGTTGAAATCTCAGAAGCACATTGAAGAGACGTACACTGTGTCTGATGTGTCTTTTAGAAAGGATGGTTGACAAAACAGATGATGGGCTTTTGGATCCCATTTCACTTGTTAAAAGTTTTCAATTCAACATCTCTGCAGATTTACATCTCGGAGGAAAGGTGAAAATATACAAAATAAATTCATGCCTTATGTCAAAGGTGACCTAAAAGGTGAGCTAAAATTATTACTTACTTCTTGGTTTCCTATATAACTTTCTGACTACCACCAAGGGTATCATGATTGAATGTTTGGTTCATGGTTTTCTGGTTTTTTGGCTGAGATGTCTTTGTAACTAAGTCTGTGTAGCAGTGTCCTGATTTGGACTAGAGTGCTGTTTAAATCAGGATCTAGGACACAAGCATCAGTGAGCATTCCCCAAGTGCTCACCAAGATCTATGATGCATGGTAGCTGATGGATGTCTCTGCTCAGAGAGTTGACATGGTGATGTACGCAGAGCCTAGAGATATATAGATTTTTCAAAGTGGCCACTCAGAGCATAATTATAAATATCCAACCCTTTCACATGGTAAATTGCTACTTATAAGAAACAAAACTCCGTGGGCTGAAGGCCTTCCATCTCTGCCTCTTGTGATATTACTCTTGAAGAGTCACTGCTTTGCCCCATCTTTTGGGGAGTAGAGATGAAACTGTCCCCCATGGGCTGCCTTTCCCATTAGTGCATTATCCCCTGATGATAATTCTTTCTGAATGATTGCCTGATGTTCTAATGCATTGTAAAGAAAATGAAAGAATGGAGCTGGCAAGCACCAGAGATGGGCTAGTGTATGATGCCAGAGCACTGAAAATTGATGTAGAAAATTGTCTTTCACAAACTTCTTCTAAGTGTGAGAGTATCAGAGGTGGTATTCAACCAGTTCGCCCTGGCTTGGGCGAACTGGTAGCAGTGATTTGGCCTGGGTCCCTTGGTTGGCCACGCCCCTGACCTGGTTGCCTGATCACTCACTTGTCTGGGTTGCTCTCCTAGCTTTCCCTACTACATGGCAGCTGCAGCGCAGCTCGGATGAATATCTCACGGCTGCTGCACATGTGCACTGTGTGTGCAGCTGCTACACATGCAGTGCTCATGTGCAGCAGACCTGGAACATCCACCCACCTGCCCGCCTTCCCGGAGTGCTCTTTCTTTCTTCTCCCAGTGGACACACCTCTTCCAGCCTGGCCCAGCCAACCAGTAGGTGGCCACATGTCCAGCCATCCCTTTTTTAGTGCAAGAAGCCTCCCCCAATTGGATGGCTGATCCCCTTCTTCTCTGACTGTTTGTTCTGTACGGCCGAGCGGGAGGAGAGTAATCAGCCAGTTGGGGGAGGCTTCTTGTTCTGAAAAAGGGGCGGCTGGAGACTGAAAAAGAGTCACCTCTAGATGCCACTTTCACAGCTGCCTCCAACCGGCTGACTGCTCTCCTCCCCAGCCATACAGAACAAACAGGCAGAGAAGGAGGGGAGCATCAGGCAGCGGTTGTGCTGCAAAAGGGGTGGCTGGAGGCTCCTCTTTTTCGGTCTCCAGCCACCTCTTTCGGAGTGCTGTACCACTCCGCTCAGACTTGCTTGAGCAAGTCTCTCCAGTGCACCAGGCTCAGTGGGGTGGACCTGCGTGGCTGGCGCCTAGAATGAGGCTGCGGCGGCATGTTGGAGAAGTGAAGCAAAGCTGCTGCAAGAAGCCTGTAGCTGCTGTGTGCTTTTTTTGGTGCGGGAGGAAGGAAGGAAGGAAGGAAGGAAGGAAGGAAGGAAGGAAGGAAGGAAAGGTTTCAGGAAGTCGGGAAAACCAAACTGATGCTGCCTAGCCTAGGGCTGCCGGCAGGGGGTGGATGGGAGTGAGGCTGCAGCACACGCCTTGCTTGAATTTCCCAGCCCCAAAAGTGGGAGGAGAGGAAGTTCCAATCGTGGCCCCTTTGTTGGACCCAGAAGCCCTGCCTGCCGGCTTTTTCAGGCAACGCGGGACCAGAGTCTGGCCGGGAAGAACTCTCATAATGAGCGATGCTGCAGGGAGTCTTGGAAGTGTGTGTGTGCATGTGTGTGTGTTTGTTTCAGGTGGGTCTCTCCTAGCTTTAGAAGGAGAGCGGGAAGGAGGAAGGGAAGGGATAGAAAGAGAGAAAAACAGAAAAAGACAGGGAAAGAGAGAGAAAGAGGAAGAGAGAGAGAAGGGAGAAGAAAGAAAAGTAAGAAAAAGGAAAGAAAGAAAAAGAGAGAATGGAAGAAAAGGGATAGACAAAGAAAGATGGGATGAAAGGAAGGGAGAAAAAGAAAGAAAGAAAGACAAAGAAAGATGGGATGAAAGGAAGGGAGAAAAAGAAAGAAAAAGAAAGAAAGAAAGAAAGAAAGAAAGAAAGAAAGAAAGAGAAAGAAAGAGAAAGAAAGAAAGAAAGGAGGGAGGGGAAGTGAATGAGATATATGGATGAATGGATAGATAGATAGAATCATGGAAGGAGGGAGAGAGAGAGAGGGAGAAAAAAAAAGGAGGGGAAGGAATGACACAAACCCTAGTTTCAGAAGTCTCTTTGAAACAGCACAGCAGTCTAGGTCTGGAAGGGATCTCAGAAGTCATCTTCTAGTCCAAAGGTCTTCAAACTTGACAACTTTACTTGTGGACTGCAACTCTCAGAATTCCTGAGCTAACATAACTGGAGGAGAAATTCTGGAAATTGAAGTCCACAAGTCTTAAAGCTGTCAAGTTTGAAGACCCCTGTTCTAGTCCAAACCTCTGCTTCAGCAGGAGATCCTTACAGAATCATAGAATAGCAGAGTTAGAAGGAACCTTAGAGGCCATCCAGTTCAACCCCCTGCTCCAGCAGGAGATCTTATATCATCTGGAATCCGGATTATTTTGGTGTCTCTAGCAGAGAGGACAATTGGCAGAAGGGTTTACTAGGAGGCTGCCATGCAGAGGAAGGCAGAGATAGTCCTTCACTGATGATCACAATTGAGCCCAAAATTTTGGTTGCTAAATAAGAGTGTTGTTAAGTGAGTTTCACCACATTTTACTCAATCCACGATATCTCTTGAGTCTAATAGTCATGTGCAGGCTAGGGAAGTAAATCTGAAGGCATGTGCAATGTTCTAATATACAGAAGTTATAGTTAAATGTGTGGCAGAAAGTGGACTGTGTGTGTTTTTATCCCAAATGCAGTGAGGTTGAACGTGTATAGTTTTAGAAGAGCTCTCTCTTTCTCTCTCTCTCTTCCCCCCCCTTTCTCTCTCTCTCTCTCTTTCTCTGTGTGTGTACATACAGCATATATAGTAGATAATGTATCTTTTTATGTGCCTTTACACACACTATACTATGTAACATTGTGTGTACACATATGGCATATATACATAGGATTAAATAGTGTATTTTGAATGTTCAGTAATAGTAAATAAACAGAGAGAAATTGTATCTCTTTGAGACCAGGCAAGACACCCCTTGGCGTGAGTGATGTCAAGTTGGCCACGCCCACCCAGTCACATGATCACCAGTCACACCCACCCAGTCACATGACCTCCAAGCCATGCCCACCCAATGACATGGCCACCAAGCTATGCCTGCCAAATAAGCCACGCCCACAGAACCAGTAGTAAAAAAATTGAATCCTACCACTGGAGAATATGTCAGTAGATTGTTGTTAAGTGGATGGCTAAACTCAAAATACTAATAATGAGAAGAATTTCTTACTCTGGTTTTGTAAGTAGATCATGTGCTTATCTTTTTTTCCTACCAGTTGGATCTTTGTTATGTTGCTTGAATTCATGCTTTCGGTAATGCTAGAAAACAGGTAATTTAGGCAATACCGTGAAGTAATTATTTTCATGATGTTATATTAAAATGGAGATTTTGTAATTTATTTATTTTTAACTTCTAATAACTGTATTATATTATCCACACTGAGAATTTTGGTCATTGGGCAAGGGAAAACATAATACTTGAAAAGAGAAGAGAGGAGAGGAGAGAAAAGAAAAAAGAAAAGAAAAGAAAAGCCAGGTTTTGCAGTAGAGGATCAAGCTGAGCCCAAGGGAAAGATCAAATGCATCATAAGTCACGAGTCCCTGCACACCTGCAAGAGATCTAAGTCCAGCCCACTTTGAATGCCTCTCTCATCTCCTGTTTGACCATTAGTTGGTCAAATTCTTATAGAGAGTTTAAGCTTGCAATAAATCTTTATACTCATTTGAACTGCCTAAATCTCCTAATTCCTCCCTCCCACCCCAGTGCTTGACAGCTTTGTTTTATCAATTCTGGTTGCTGCTCCTGACATACTTGTTTCAGGGGTCTGATTGATGAAACTGAATGTCATATATTTTCTTTGCCTATAGCAGAGTGTCAAACTCGTGTGGTCACGCGTCATCACATGATGTATCACGACTTTACCCCCTTTGCTCTACCAGGAGTGGGTGTGGCCAGTGTGTGACGCATCTGGCCCATGGGCTGCGAGTTTAACAACCCTGACCTATAGGAGACTGAAATCTTCTTAAGACCTGTCCTTAAAGTTAGAACTGCCACATCTACACCTCCATAGTCACATGATCACATTTCAAGTGCTTGACAATCAGGTCACATTTATGACTGATTGCAGTATTCCCTGATCACTAAACTGCAATTGTTTTGCAGGTTTCCGACATTTTTTCTGGTTTCTGGTTTCAAACCCAAAAAACGCCCATTTGGGAGAATGGATTTGCTTAACAACCATGTAATTGGGTTGTCATAACTATGACATTGGAACTGAAAAACTCCAATCAAATATGCAACAAAAATAGACCAGAAAATAGGGCTTAGAGCATGCTTTTAGAAACTTCATAAGAGCAAAATAGTCTTTAAGATAATTTGATTCATGTAAGTCCAGATCTAGAGGCTCTCTCCTGGAAGTTTCATGTAGATAACAGAATAACAGAGTTGGAAGGGACCTTGGAAGTTTTCTAGTCCAACCTCCTGCTCAAGCGGGAAACCCTCTACCATTTCAGTTGAGTACCTGTCCAGTCTCTTCTTAAAAGCCTCCAATAATGGAGTACCCACAACCTCTCGAGACAAGTCTTTCCACTGATTAATTATTATAACTGTCAGGAAATTTCTCTTTAGTTCTAGGTTGGTTCTCTCCTTGATTAGTTTCTATCCATTGCTTCTTGTTGTGCCTTCATGTGCTTTGGAGAATAGATGGACCCCTTCTTCCTTGTGGCAGCCCCTCAAATATTGGAACTTTGGTCCTTCTTTTCATTAAACTGGACATAACCAGTTTATGTTATATAACAGATTATGTTATAGGGACATAATCCCTATAACCATTCTTCCTATGTTTTAGCCTCCAGTCCCCTAATCATCTATGTTGCTCTTCTCTGCACTCTTTCGAGAGATTCAACATCTTTTTTTATATTGTGGTGACCAAAACTGGATTTAGTATTCGAAGCGTGGTCTTACCAAGGCATTATAAATTAGTATTAACACTTTACATGATCTTGATTCTATCCCTCAGTTAATGCAGCCTTTTTTGGCAACTGCAGCACATATTTAAGTGACTGTGCACTAGAACTCCAAGATCCCTGTCACAGTTGCTACTATTGAGCCAGGTACCACCTATTCCACACCTATGCATCTGGTTTACATTTACAGGTATTACTGTAAATTTATAAGACATGCATACAGCTAAAAAGTTCTGTTGCATTAGGGCACTTTTGTGCAATGTGATGTCCTCCACATGTGTGTATCATCAAATTTCTTAATTTCCAGCCAGCATGTAGTAAAGTCTTGCTACCTCTTCCTATTAACTTCTCAACAAAACCTGTTTAATCCAATGCTTTTTTGTACTATGTAGTAAATATTCTTAGTTGTTTTTGATTACTTATTTGAGGTTATATACTGTTGACTGCTGTTATGTCAGTGTCTTACCTTAGCATAATTAATTTGGGATAAATACTCATCTGTTCATGTTTTGAAGGAGATAAAACAGATATGAATGGAAAATCTGAGTTGCATTCAAGTCGAAAGAGGCAACCTTATGCCTCCTGCCTGATCTGATTCCTTACTGTTGTCACTGATCCCTTCAGTTTGCTTATAGCTCAATATATAATCAAGATGAAAGAGAACATTACTTACGTTATTTATTCCGTGATCTATAACACAACATTGAAGAGAAGACAAATAGCATTTTTTTCCACTTGTGGAAAAGTACAGTTTGAATCACAAGTACTTTCATAATTGGGAATTGGGTTGTTTCTTCTCTGATACAGGGAGATTCTGATGGCTTCAAACAAAAAACAATGTGGCAATAGAAATTTGTCATTAAATTGGGAGCAGTATATTTTGACTTGGAAGAAGGAGAGCGATCAATGCCAATAACTTAAAAGCTGCTCCTTCCTCCCACAGGTAGTCTTTGATTCATGGCCACAATTGGAACCAGCATTTTGTTTGCTGAGAGATGTGGTTGTTAAACAAGTCAACACATGATCAGATCCAATTTTACAACCATTTTTACTGCAATCATTAAGTGAATTACATAGTTGTTAAGTGAATCATGCAGTCATTAAGCGAATCCAGCTTCCCTGATTGACTTCGCTTGCTGGAATTCAGCTGGGAAAATGGCAAATCATGATCACATGACCACAAGCTGCTGCAGCCCTTGTAAATGTGATCTAGTTGCCAAGCACCTGAATAGTGACTGTGGGGGTGATATGATGATGATAACTTCAATGACAGATCATAAGTCACTTTTTCTGAAAATGTTGTAACTTTGAACCATCATTAAAGGAATTATGGTTAACTAGAGAGCTGTACTATTTTTAGGATACTTTTAAAAAGTTGCATTTTCACCTTTTAGGATGATAGATAGTTTAAATAAAAGAATGATTAGGTTAGACTAGAGTAGAGTAGATTAAACTAGACTATATTGTATGAATACATACGGTAGAAGCATCTATTTAAATGTTTTAAAGTTAAATATTGATTGGAAGCAAAAACAAATCCGCTATATTATTCTGCTCTGTTGCTTTATTTTTTCCTTTTGTGTTCTAGGCAAAAAAAAAAAAGTTGAGGACTGATAACATCTCCCTCCTATTCTGGGATAATAGGCAGGTTCATGTTATTTATCATGAAATGTGGCCCACTGAATCTGAAAATGAAATTGAAAACATTTAAAGCAATGGCATTGTCCAAATAATACTTCCAAGAGAATTGGCATGGAACACATAAAAATGTATATGAAGCACTTTTTAAAAAATGAAATTAAAGCAGCCATATTTTTTCTTGGCTTCCATGGCAGCTTCAGATATGTTTCCTACTATTTTTGCATGCACAAATGCAGGCAGAATATCTAAAATGTCTGTTTCACTCTGCCTCTCTATGAGTCTTACTGTCTAATACACCCTTCTCTTTCTAAAAATAATCTAGGCAATTGCTCCTAGTTATTATAGTTATACATCTTCTTTAATCCTAACATTCATTGATTTAGATTATATTCTTATCCATTACAGATTACAGAGTTGGGACTTTGTAGGTCATCTAGTCCCAAACAGGAAATCCTACATCATTTCTTACAAATGGCAGTCTAATCTCTTCTTGAAAGTCTCAAATAATGAAGCTCCCACAATTTCCAAAAGCAAGCTGTTCCATTGATTGATTGTTCTCACTGTCAGAAAATCCACCAAGAAACAGAAGGGAAATGTATTTTTCTCTACATGTAGATCCCATAATATCAACTTAAATAAGGGGGTCTTAGAACAACTATATCTTAAAACACATAAATATAAATATATAAAATCCATTAAAGCAAAATTTAAATTTAAATTTGCTTTTATATGCTTATATTAATATGTTTTGACATATTTGTTTTAACGGCCTGTTACTTATTTGTTTATTTGCTGCATCTTATAAGATAGGGCTTTCAATATAGTGTTGAGAAAGTTTCAGAATTGGGAAGATGGGAACAGCCAGCTGGAATGCTTTACTAACTTCATGTGAAGGAAACAGTATTAAACCTTTTCCTGCATAAAATCGTTCTCAGTTCTCAGTTCTGTACCATTAAATTAAATGGAAATAAATGATATATCATTCAAGTGTTAACAAATGTACCAAGACTCTCTTTGTGGATGCAGCTGTAGAATTCTGATACAGGTGAGACTGGGAGATATGTAAAATAAGACCTAAAGTACACATGGGCTGTGGATTTGTCTATTGGACCTCTGAACTGTGTTTGACATCCAGTAACAACTCCCTAGTGCTCCATGCAAACCTTTGTTCACTTCATCTCTATTAACCTGTAAATGTCATAGCAGCCTTTTTTGTTGTTGTTGCTCGGTTGTCTCTCTGTAGCCATTTCAACTCCCCCAAAGCTCTGTTGTGCTGTGTTCTGTGAATGAGCATTAAATAACCGTTCTCTCATGGATCTGTAACTCTGATTGCAAAATTGGCAATGCCAGTAATGAGCTTAGGAGTTACTGTGCATTGGATGCAGCCACCGCTTAAACCTCAATATCTTGCCCATTTAATTTAATGGGGCTTTTAAAATACCCCAAATGATTAAGTTCACACTGTGAGCTAATCACCTTCGAAATTTTACTTCTGAGAGATGCAGCCTATTTAGGAGAAAATTGGTGACGAAACTGCCAACCCTGTTTTTTCCTTTTCATGATATTTCCACCCAGATAATTTGGGGGACTAAATTGGCTGTCTTGGCTATACAACAGATTCCTCATGGTATAAAAAGATTTGGTTATCACCTAAAATATGAGCTTTAGAAGTACTATAGATTCAATTGAAAGTTGTATTTATAGTGTATTTTGTATTTTAAAAACTCCAAAGCTTTTTCTGTTCTTTGCTTCAGTGCTTTTCTTCTTCTTGCTGGAACTTGCACTTGCTGCCTTGAGTTAACCAAATATATTAAAAAGGCTAGGATCAAAATATAATATTGTAACAGCAACAAAAACAACAACAACAATAATAATAATAATAACAACAACAACAACAACAAGGCCTCTATCTGTAACTAGAGAATAAAGAATGTTACTCACCATATATCAGCAACAATCCTTGGAAGTTGCCTGAGAACTGGAAAAAAAGTTGCCCCAGAGGAAGAATTTCCTATTAATGGTTTCCAGTAACTTCCTTCTTCTTTTTATCTTATTTAGATAGAATCAGATAATAAACGTATGTGATTGTGCATTACTTATCTGAGGGAGAGTTGGGACACTTGTCATTTCAAATGTGGAAGCATAGGACTTAAGGACAACTGGCAAGAAATGGCTTTTGGTCCCCAACAGCCATTTTTAAACCATGAGAAGAAAAAAAATCAGAATTAATGTAATTGAAATTGGGTAACTGCACTAAAGGGTGCATTTTGGAAAATTGCTTCTGAATGGCAAAAGCTTACAAAAGTCTCTTGAGTGAGCTGGATGTTTACCTCAGAAACAGTGCATGCTCATTGCTGATTATTTGTCATCTAGACCCAGTGAGGTGTTGTAGTTCCTCAGCTCAGCATTTGTTGAGTACTGAGAAAAGAACTTTGAGGCTTGAAAACTACCCTTAGTATCAGTACTGAGAATATCAGTAACATCAGATTCCATTTGAGGTTCCCAGAAAAATGTGCATTTCTAATACTGTATGTTGCTGATTGCCACCTTTTGTACAACTCTGAGAACTGTCTGAAGCAACTTAGATTCCACTGCATCTTTCTACTGGGTGGCTAGCATTTGTCCATAAGCATGGCATAACCAAAATGTTTGCATCATGGCATTTTTCTTGCCATATTTAGTTTTATGAAATCCAGGCTACACAGAAATCACAGAGAATAGATTTTGTGTAAGCATTACTGCTTCTAAGCCAATTCAAGTGAAACCTTGGCTGGGTTGCACACTTCTGACCGCTTCTGCTCTATGCTCTCTTAAATTTTCTTCCAAATTTCTATTTATTTGATCTTTTCAGAACACTATCTGCCTCCATCTCAGAGCTTTTAGCATGAATGAAAAGAATTAGAAAACTGCAAAATAATTAGATAATCTAAAGTTGATCAATTCACCTTCACTGTGTGATTATAAACTTTAACCCCAATTTGTACAAATACAAAATGCTATTTAAAAATAGAATAATAGGTTACATTGTTGAATTGTAATATAAAATAGAAAACAGCTCTTTTCTAATTTTGGGTGGAGCCTGGGCTACCAAATTAACAAATTTCTTGATATGAAGACTTCATGACATCACAGGGTGGCTTGTTCATACTTGGTAGCACCTACAATTTAGGCTTTTAGAGGGGGAAAGCTCTTTATTTTATGTATGTTCAAATATGACATTATGCAAATGGTGTCTGACAACATCCTCAATGATTAAGAGGCTCATTGTGAGTATTTTTTTTATGCCATAGCCCAAGGCAGTGTTCGAGAACTTCAGATAAGGTGGCACACTCTTGTTTGAATTGGTGGATATTTTTTTTCTTGTGAGTACAAAGTGCTTAACACCTTTTTGAACAGAATGTACTAACAACCATTACTGGTTCCACTTTCTAGTGTGGATGGCCAAAGCAATACTTACTTGATTGTAGGTGCATGATTTGCAGAGTTTTGCATGTACTCCTGCAGATCTGTTAAACCAAGAGACCTGAAGACTTGATAACTATTTCATTTATTGAATGCATTAAAATATTCCATGGGATGGATCCTGAGTGCAGAACATACAGAGGTGTTTAATGAGATGTCCGCTTGCAAAGTCATCAAAAGCTCAGCATATAATCTAGGTCTTTATATCATGAAGACCTAGTCATAAATAGAATTGCTTCAACAGGCTGCAATATAAAAACTTCCCCCAGTCAATAAATCACATAATTTGTATTCTAGTGCTTGATCCACTGGGTGAATCTACTCCCACACAGGATTCCCTATCAGACAGGCTTAATTGTTGTTTTATTCAACTTTGTCTCTTTACTAGCATTTGAAAAGTCACAGGGTGTGTCTAGTTTCATTCTGTGATGAAGGACTGGACATTACCAGTATATCATTATTATTGTTCTTCACAAATGTTGACAGTCATTAGAGCTGTAAAAGTTATTCTCCATATTTATTCTGGGTTGTTAGACTCTGATATTTTTTGCTTCCAGATCAAACATACTATTAGTTCCAAATATTTTTACCCTTAAGTGTGCAAAAATAAGATTGCCGTATGGATACTAAAGCTCTTTACCAGCCTCTGAAAATTGGGGGCTAGAAATCTAGGTCAGAATTTTGGAGCTAGAACTTCAAAGCCAGGTAGCAGAGCTCCTTCTAAAATAAAAGCTGAATTACGGGCTTTAAGAATGAGCTTCCTGGCAGAACAGAGAGAAATGGAAGTGAGCCAAAATGGAAAAATTATTATTAAATCTTATTTGTTCACTAGAATGAACCCCTGTCCACATTTCTTTCCCAAAATTTTCTTTTCAAAGCGTTCTGTATATTAATTAATCTCCCCCAACTTACTGTTTTTTGGATTTTGGAGGACTGTAAATAGCCGTGCTGGCTGGAAATTCTGGGGGTTACAGTCCCAGTTTATCTGAACTGGGTCCCAGATTATACGAACAAAAAGGACCTTAGTCTGCCAATTTTCCTTGCTCATCTCTGCCTAAGAATATATGATAGACATCTCTGTGGAGCATGGCCTTGGTGAAATAATTCCTGCTTGCTTTTTGCAGGAGGTCCTCTCAATTGGGTGATAAAATAAGGGCCTTGGGGGTTGCTTGTTTCTTCAGGAGTGACAGGAGCCTGGGGCTTAGTGGCTGCTTGAGAAAGAGGAACCCCATTTCCCTTATTTATTTCAAATCCTCGCCTGGCCCTAACTCTCTCCTTCCCCTGGAGGGGTGTTCCGCTCCAGTCGTTGCACAAGCCAGGGATATTAGTTCTCATTACTAATTAAAGGAAGCAGGAGTAATTGACGGATAGCGGATGGCAGGGGAGCCAGCATGATTAACAGCCCCTGTCCCTATCCTGGGGGCCCATGCTGAGCACTACCTGTTAGCTACAAATAAACAAACCTGGTAAATAATAAAGAGTTTGGGGCAAGCGGCAGCACAGCATTGCTTAAATTAATAGGGATTAGAAGGAGTGTCCTGACATGCTAGCTGGGCAGGCAGTTGTTCAAGAAGCGTTTGGAGTAAACAAGAAATAAAGCAGATTCATCACATAGTGTTCTACCGAGTTTCATTGGCCATGCAAACATAAGCGAATCCTTCTATTGGCATTGCTTTTCTTTCTTGCCATTTACTTTCCTTTGATACTCTGGTAAAGCTCACTCAAGAATGAGCAACTATTCTTTCTTTCATGTTTGCTAGTGGGGTTGAGAGCAGAAGATGAGTATCATCTCCCAAGATGCTTTTAAATCATTAATAGATCCCATGCTGAATTGATTTATGATATAAAAGAGTCACAATTCCTAAGTTTAAAACAAGTTATTATTTGGTATTTAGTAACATTTCTTTTAGTCTTAAGTTTTTCCCTTTCTGAAGTCTGAAAAGCATATACTACATGTTTTTACAGCAAATGTATTAAGTCATGTGTTCCTTTTCAAATTATTTTAGAAATTCTTTGAAATAACAGCAGAGTAAGGGCCATTTGGGTCTTGGGGCAATTTTGTTCCAGAGTGCAAGTGCTAATATAGAGAAGATGTATTTGTGAGGTCTTAATAGATAACATTGTTTAATTGAAGGACTCAAGGTGCACTTACATAATTTATTTAACTAATTTCTGGATTGGTTAGAGCAAAACAAATCAAAACATTATGTATATCTATTCACCAATAAGCCATAGAGTTGTGGTGGAGGAGTGGTTAGAATGCAGTATGCAGGCTAAGTCTATCCACAGCCAGGAGTTCGATCCTGACTGACTCAAGGTTAACTCAGACTTTCATCCTTACAAGGTCAGTCCAATGAGGACCCAGATTGTTGGGAACAATGTGCTGACATTGGTAAACCGCTCAGAGAGTGCTGTAAAGCACTGTGGACTGGTATATAAGTCTAAGTGCTGTTGCTGCTTATAATTAGCAAGCCAAGAACAAACATTATAAATGATAGCACCAGCATTGCCATAAAATAAACCATTGTTGATGTACTAAGAGTTGTTCCTTTTGGTTTTGTATTTGATATTTTATTTTGTGAGACAAAAGGCTCCACTCAGGCTAAAGTCATGAATGACCAAAATCATGTGTAGAACTATGTGTAGTTCTTAAAATGTTAGTGGCAACTAAGAAAAAAGGAATAGATGGAGGATCATGAGAAGGAGATTAGCTACTTCTCCTTTCTATAGTCTCAGAGATAATCCTTTTCTCTACAGTAATGTTAAAAGTTAAGAATAAGGAGTCAGTCCTATCCAGTACTATTTCTTGTAATAAAGGATAAAAACTATTGTTTTTTAAAAGAAATTAATTTTAAAATATGCCTTGTGTAAGACAGAAACTGGCCATAGACATCTTGATTTTACTACTCTAATGAGTAACTGGATTTTGATCATAACTTGTAAGCATAAGCTGTTCACAAATACTGTCATCTGCATGTAGGTAGAGTCCTATGTCTCTTTTGCTGACCATATGTACACTTGTATTAAGAGTCTGCCAGTGTGCAAAAGTTTGCTGCTATCCCACAAAGGCTTTGGCAGAACACAGCTAAGTAGCTAACAGCCTCTTCCATTTCCCAGGCGCTTGCTGTCATTTGCTGTCATTTACGGTTTGGTCTCAGCCGGTGAATAAGGCAGCCATCGGGCATCTCTTCACCCTCAATGACATTTGAATAAAGCACTCTGCCTATTTGCAGCACAGACCTGGTGGCTGATGCTGAGCTGGGAGATGGCAGGGAGGTCGTAAGGCGGTGGGGGGGGGGGGGCTGTGTTTGCTATCACATTGAGTCTATCTTATCGCTACGGTAATTTGATGATAAAAAATAATCCAAAACTGGAGAAGAAATATGTTAGTAGCGTAAAGATTGAATATAGGTGGAATGTAACCCGAGGCAGCAGCTGAGATAGAAGGAAAATGTCCTTCTGTTTGACATACTGCTGTAATGCTGCCCTGTAATGCTGTGTGTGCCCTGCTATGTCGAGCAGTATTTTATATAGAGGAGGGAGGGAAAAGCGGCACTTGGGTTAACTGATTGCCAGAGGGCATGATATCACAGAAATGAAGATAGCTCTGCACAATCTTGCTGCCTTTCCCTTTTTTTCACAACCATAAAATCTGGCATAAAGAGACAGCTGAAGGTGTACCTGAGTAGAGTTCAGAGAAAAGGTAATTTCCTTCAAGTGCAACTTGACTCCTGGTGAGTTCCTGAACTTGTCCACATTATTTTTGAGGAGCAATACAGAACTGGTTTGACATTGTCCCCTTCCAGAATGCTTCCCACTCTAATCAATGGCCTTGCGATTTTTCTCATGTTCCATTCAAAGGCTAACTATGTCTGATCCTACTTAAACTTTTGTGATTAGTAAAGGTCATCTAGATTTGGCTAATTACTTGGGACCCATCTAAATTGGAGGATGTTTAGGAGAAGGGGCAAATGAGGACAGAGCAGAAAAAGACCAAATGTTCAGATTCTCAAAGCTTCCTGCATTTCCACAATATGCCTATCATGATTGCAAAAAGCCAAATAGAACTGTCTCATATTTCTTGGGTATTTTTGTACAACAGAATTGGAAGCCAAAGCGATGTTGTCTATAGGCTCCTAGAAGATGGCACCATAAAAGTCAATCATTACAATATATCAGTTTGTCACAAAGAGCAAGACTTTATGACCAGAAAAGGGTTGGGGATGGCAACTACAGCATCATTATATTAGCACTAGCACATAAACAAAAGTAACAATGCAGATCACCTACAAGCAGTTCTTATTCTTTAACAGTGATCTTTAAAAAGATCTTTAAAAAAGATTGGACTGATATAAACACATTTTTCTGCACATTGTACACATATACATTGTACACATATAATATTAACTTATATATTAACAAAATATCAAATAAATTAAGTAGTTATGCCTTATTCAAGATATCAAGGGGTCCATCTGATCATCATTGTGCTTAATCTAGTCTGCTTAGAATTTCTAAACCTTTATTTGCATCCAACAGGTATTGCTCCCTTTCCTTAATTTTTTTTCTTTTAAGAATCTCTTGCTCTGCTTCAAGGTCTCATCCTTGAGAGGATTTTAGGATTTGATTCTCCTCAGAAAGATGTATTTAGATAAATTTTTCATAATAGCATTAGCGTTTGAATTGAGAGGTATATGAAACATGGCAGAAGCTGTCTAAAATACAAAAATGTGGACATGAACAATCATTTTTGAATGAATTCCATGTCTTCATAAGCAAAAATTACAGAAGCATGCAAAGAATTGTATTCTGTCATAGATGTGACTCCACGCTAAAGCTTTGCTGCAACAGAAAAGAAAGAAACAGTATTTCTGCATTTCCATTCTTCCACATACAGGATTTTCCTCAATCAGGTCCCTCCTAGTGAAACCACCTGGAAGGAATTCAGTTATGCCAGTTCCAGCTGTCAGAGTTAACATACTGATTTGGGGGAAAGGCTATCAAGAGGATACAGTACTTAAAAAGCCATGGAAGAAGCAAAATGTCTTTCCTCCATGATTAGACTTCTAAAGAAAGGTCATAAGGCTGCTTTTTCATCTCTGGAATCCATTCCATCTTGGATTAAACTAGGGTTCCCCCTCCTTTTGACACTTAAACCCATTATTTAGTATGCTGTACAAGAATCAGTTCGTCTTCTGTTAAGGCACCAGGCTAGAAACCAGGAGACTGTGAGTTCTAGTCCCGCATTAGGCATGAAAGCTGACTGAATGACTTTGGGCCAGTTGCTTTCAGCCCAATATATCAGGTTTGGGCAACAAACTAGTCAGTCAATTCTTGTAGCAACCAGATCAACCAGCACTCGGTTGATCTGGGGGAGGGGGAGGGAAGTGCAGTGGACTCTGTATTTGTGGGAAAATGCTAGGAAGAAAAAAAATCAGTACATTATATGTTGTGGATTTTGCTCTCAAGAGGTAGACTAGCAAAATTACTGTGCATCAATCAGTACACAGGATAAACCTGCTGAACTGAGCTACATCCAGTAGCCAATGCTTTGGTCCATCATGGGTTCCTCTGCCTGCCCTGCTCCTGCTCCCATTCTGAGTAAAGAGGAAAACCTTGTTCCTTGTTTTTGTAATTGCATTTGTTCAGTCCCTGCAACAAATAGATTAGCCAGGGTTTTATCAGAGGAGGGAGCGTGCAATGTGATAATGGTTTTCAGCAAATCCTTGGGCTGTCACAGATTAGAGCAACGGTGGCAGGGAGTATTATCAGATTCCGAACCCTCCCCTTTTGTCTTTCTCTTCCATCTGATTTCTCAAACCAATCTATTGTACAGAGAGCTGGTAAGATACAAGCAGAAGTCAGTTTCAATCTGATCTGCGATTGGTTTCCTGGCAGCTGATCTGTGCTGCCTTATCGATTTGTGTGCCCTCCACCTTGTTTGTCTAGAGAAGAAGGTGGGAAGGGGGAATGTACAGTGGAATTGAAGTGCGTGAGCCTTTGGTGGAACCACTTTAAACTTGATACATCCAATTGATCCGGAGGCAGGAGCACAAAGAGGCCAGTAGGGCCAATGTGAGAAGAGCAGGAGCCGCCAGCCTTAATCAAAGGGGTTTAAATGGTTGTGACCTTCTGATTAAACACGAGAAATCAAGGCTGGAGGGGTAGCCCACCAGGGAGTAGAAAGCACCAGGTGAACAAAACCCTCTAAGCTCTCTCCCAATGTTGTGTTTGTAGGCTTGGTGAGAGATGCCTGCAGTCTACACATTTAGAGTTTTTCGCTGTTGTTTTGTGTTAGTGTTTTAGGGTGGTGTTACTTTGTACAGAAATCTTTACCATGCTTTCTGTTCCAGTCAAACTGGGAAATGCAATTCTGGTTTGTAAGGATGCTAGAATATCAGAGGGCTTTGTTTGAGCTAGCAATTATCACAGCTTGTATTTTTTAAAGGTAGGGATCAGCCCCTGAGCATGTATACCACAAATAAAGGGTAGCTTCTAGGGTTTTGTAAAATCTTTTTATTGCCTCTTAAAATCTGCAGCTTTCACCTCACCTCCTCCCAATTTAAGATCAGAAGTGCAGCTTTCCAAATCTGCAGGTAAGATTTTCAAGTAGACTTCACTCCTGAATTTCTTCTTTTGGAATTATGCCACTGTACTACTTGCACTCAGAATTGGCGGCTTGTTTTCCTGGTCTCAGATCATCAGTCAGCAAGATGGACAGGCTGGATAGGAAGGTGGGATATAATAAGTAATGGGCCTTAGTGTGAAAATAGTGTTAATAAAGAGTATTTCACTTTTAATTTTGACATCCAATGTAATGATCTTTTTAAGGCCCTATCATATTATCTGCATGACTAGATTATTGAGTCTTCATCGTCTCCAGTTAAATTTATGGCTGGGATGAGGCTTGGAATTTATTATCAGTCAATAGAGCTCAATCCTCTAACAAGGCGTGTAATAAGATATACATATTTAATGATCCGGAGTGGAGCAGCCTGCTAATGGGGGTCGACACATCTATTCTTTCCCCTTCTTAAAGAATCTGACTCTGCCAGCTTCAACTGGCCTTTCTCTGCTCAGGTTCCCATTGTAAAAAGCAGCTAGTGAAGTCTTTCCTGCTTTCACACCTCAAATCAGTGGCTTAAAAGCTATGCATTAACTATGTTTGGAAGAGGAAGATATACCCATTTTAAGGTTATTAAGTTCAAATAATATAATTTTCTGAAGTATGTTCTCAGACTGGATAGTCTTACGTTTGAGGAAAGGCTGCAGATAGACTGAGAAGCCTTTGACAAATGGGTTGACTGATTTCTCCAAATATATCTCTGATTAAATTGATTCTGTATAGTCAACTTTGGCTTTATTTTTTAAGTCTAACATTTATTAAGATTTTTGATTACATTAATAAAAATGACTGCAAATTAAACTTAAAGAGAAAAGAATAAAATGTAGGAAAAAAGAAAAGAAAGAAAGAAATGAGTTCCAATCTTCTTCACAAGCATAAACAAATTAAATTACTCTTCAGCCCCTATAAAGTTACAAACCTTATTTCTTTAGCTTTATTGTAGGTATTCAGTTTTTACATCTGATTGAATAAACTGATTAAAGAACATAACATTGTAATTTTGGTTGGTACCAGATATCATATTTTACTTGGATGTCCAAATGTGAGAATTTAAATACTGCAGTTTACACAGCTATCATGTTCTATAACTTTGATTCAACAATGAGAGATACAGAAATTCATAAGTCTAAGAAAGAGTGCAGAAGAGCTGGTTGGAACATCATGATTTCCTTACATTTGTTTCTGTTCCTAACTTTCTTTTATGCATTCATTGTGTGCAATCTACTTTGAAAGAATGTTCATCATCGTTTGTTTATTTTTTAAATGACTATTTGTGGGATTACAGAAAAAAAATACTTTATTTTCTTCTAGACTTTGGTGGTAAGTACGGTAGATTGGGCCAGTGTCCAAAGTGCCCAGTCATTCTTTCCCCATTTTCTCCCTCAATTTCCTCCCTTGTTCTAGGTATTCTAGTCAGATCATTGTTATTAGAAGTTTTACATTGTCAAAAAACTTTCAGATAAATAATATAAGTGTTTTTCAATTTCAGATAATTTGATGTGCAGGTATTTTCTCGAGTTAGCTTACAAGTTTAAGAAGATGCGGTTACACATCAAATGTTTTTGTCAATTAGGAGGATAATGGCAAAAAAAAAGATTTCGGTAACCTTCTGAGGTTTATATGTAATGCTTCTTCTCTTGCTACTCTATAATAAAAATTGATGATTACTTTATATATGTATTAGTTGCAGATCCTGCAGGTTTTACATATCTTCTATCATGCTGCTCGTGCTTTCTAGTGTACATAAATAATTGATATGATCAGGACAGTTGAGATATTAGTAGCCACATATGGCATTTAAATTCCTATAAACATATGAAAAATTCAATTATGTATCAGCTTACATTGTCATTATTCATCTTTAAAGTATTAAATTTCATTCAGCAGTGCTTGATTTATTTACTACTACTCATATCACACCTATAAAAGTTGATGTTATCTCAGAAATGAGTATCTCTGTGTTCCTTGCATTTGATGGAATTTCTCAGTCTATATTGCCCACATACAGCATTTTGAGCCTCCTTTCAAAGCAGAACATTTAAAGCCACCCCGAGTGCCTCAGGTACTGATGAGAGACAGGTAGAGGCATACATGTTCATGGGAAATAGTTGGTAGTTAATAGGTTGTCCTCATATGAGCCAAAAAGGATGTATGAATTTGTTCAGTCTTACAGGCATAATATTATGGACAATTGGCCTGGCAGACTCAAGTAATATCATGTTATGATTAATTTGGATGGCAGCAATGTAGGAGGCCTTTTCCTGTAAGTGGATGCCCTGCTCTGAGGATGCCTGGATGCAAGTGTCTATACCTGAGGTTGGGTTGTGGAGCAAAGTATACTGTAAGTGTACTCCCTACCCTGATGCTCAGCAGTTTCATTTCTGAATTTATGAAACTCACCGTGGAGCTCGACTTTTCTTTGATTGTTAATGCTTGATAGAATTCAATCCCTAGTGTTGTTCAGTATCAGTGACCATGTTATCCTTCTAGATTACACATGAGCTTTGGGAACTGGTTCCACTGAGCTCTTGGCGACTTCTATATGGAGTACTATAGGGCCCATTTCCTTCCCCAAGTTCAGAGGTGTCAAACTCAGCTCGCGGGCCAGATGAGTCATGTGCTGGCCCCAGTTTAACAAAGGGCAAAAAAGTCCAGATACTTCACATGACGCTGCCGTCACGACGTGAGTTTGACACCCTTGCCCTAGATTGTTTAACATTTACATGAAACTGCTGGGTTAAATAATTTGTTAGATTGGAGAGTTGATGCTATTCCATTACATATCTACATACAGACAAGAGAAATATTGGATATTCTTACCTGATATCTGAAGGATATCATAGGATAGTGCAAGTTGAAATTGAATCATAAACAAGGTAGCATTTTTCTTTGTTCACATGCCATTACATTTGAAGATGGGTTCTACATGGATTCTGGATTTAGTTTATTTATTTACATTTCTTAAATGCCATTCCTCTCTGTGAAAAGCTCTGGGAGATTTTATTTAATCAATAAAATTATGCATTGAAAGCAGAGTAATTTAAGATTAATTTAAAAATAAAATAGTATCATAAAATTACAAAAAAATGGAAAATGGGAAGGTTAGCAGTTGTTAAAACAGGTGTGTGTGTGGAGGGGGGAGATTTCTCATGGGGCCAACCAGCCTCATGATTGTGCGGGCCCTTGTGTCCCTCCAGGTTTCAGGTTGCATTGCCCCTGCATCCCCCCTGAAAGAGCAGGTCTGTAATTGGGTAATATTCTTAGACTCTCAATTTCTGCTTGAGGAGCAAATAAAGGCCTAGGTCAGGAGGGTCTTTATTATCTTCAGCTGGTATATCTGCCGTGGCCTTCATTGAAGTTGGAGGTGTTGATACTTGAGAAAATGAATGTCAAGAATGGAAAACTGCAACACATTCTACTTTGATCCGGCCTTTGAAGATTACCCAGAAACAGTAGCTGTCATGCCCTTGATAGAGTTGGACTCTGAGGGAGAGGAGCAACAGCCAACAGGGAGTGGAGGTGTGGCTCCGAAGGTTGTGGAGGAGGCTGGGGAAGGACAGAGGCCCACCCCCTCTTCATCCTAGGACACAAAGGGAGGAACGGAGAAGGAAACAACTTGGCTTATGAGAGAGGAAGCGGCCATGATCCTACTCATTAGTTGCAGCTGGGGAGACTAGTATATAAGAGTGACGATGAAAACACAGCATTGCCAGAAGCAAAGAATGTTTTATTTTGGGCTGAAGTTATCTTGGTTGGCATCCTTCCAACAGACTCTGCCTTGTTATCTCCTTGAATTTGGTAATTACTTATCCTGGTCCGTTGTGGAAATTTTGTCACTGTATTTTGTTTGGTTTTTTATTTCACCTTTTATCTGCTCATTAAGTTTGGACTATATTGCTTTCTTTTGAAGACTATTTTTTAGTCAGTTTTAGCTCCAACTGAGAATTATTGAACAGTGGGGCCAAGTTGGAGGCATTAAAGGACATTTATTTACGTTTTGGATTTTGTTACCTTTGTCTTACACTCTGGATCATCACAGTAGCTAGTGCAGTATGTTGCAACCCACATGCTGGCCAACATATTACACAGTGATACTGTATGCCCCTCCCCTTAGGAATTAGACACATGTGGTCTTGGAGGCTGGCTTTCTCTGGAGGCTCCATCATTTTGGAATACTTTATCTTCAAGATTCCATCCCACAATTGTAGCATTGAGGAGGTCAACAAACACAAGGCTTTACCATTGGACTTAGTGAGCTTCATAACATTGGGCCTGGATATGTGAAGGGTTGCCTATCTCCAATCATTTCTGTCTGCCTGATATGTCCCAGCAGGATAGGAGCACTCCAGGTCCCATCTATTAGGCATTATCTTCTTACAGGATCAAAGAGGTGTGCCATCTCTGCTGCTGTTTCCGCCCTCTGTAACATCATCCTTTCAGAGAAACTCACATGGTACCCTCTTTCCTGGGCTCCAGAAGGCCCTTAAGACATAATGCTGGTCCCAGGCCCGGACTTAATGTATTTGTGGGGACTCTGTGGTAGGTTTTTTTTGTTGTTGCTATGCCTGTTTTAATTTGGATTTTACTGATTATCGATTTTGTAAGCTACCTAAACTAAAGTGTTGGATTCGGCAGCTATAGCTATTTAAATATGTTATTAAAATAATAATAATAATTGCTGTCATTGATTTTTAAGAAATGTGTTGTTTTTAACTGACTGATTTTATTATTTTGATGTGAGCCAACCTGGATCTCTGGATTTGGAGTGGATAAAAATTGTGTAAATAAATGAAATAGTTACTCTTAAATGAGAAAAGTTTTTGGAGGCATTCATTAGAGTTCATATAGACTGAAGGAACTCTGAGGTCGCTGCGAACTTTTAGAAGTAGTCCTAGTAGAGGGATCAATAGGCAAAATAGCAAAGAAACCATTTAAAGGTACAAAACAAATGTAGAATCTTCCTTGCAGAGATGGAAGAAACCTCCTCTTGACCACAGGAGGCTGTTGTGCATCTATGGCTAGATAAAATAGTCCCTCACCCCAGCTATATTTTGTGTGCCTCATGCTGATTTTTCCAGTCCTTTGGGATGTTATTAAATTAGTTTTCCAGGAGTTTTAATAAGCACTTTTGATTCTTTTGAAGTGTGTGGCTTTGTGAGAAGATTACAGCTCCACATCCTTCTCGCTGGGAGAGAAACAATGACAAGGGTCTGGTGTTTGATCTGTCCTTCCGAAGGCAAGAGAGACAAAGGGCTGGGTTGAGGATTGGGAGCTAATGTTTAAAAATAGGCAGGTCTCCCTCTAAGATAAAGAGAGCTGCCCTTCTGTGTGCAATCAGTGCCTCTGCCTTGCTGGACCTGCCAAAATAAAGCTGGGCTTTTTTGAAAGATTTGAGCATAACTCCGCAGTTTCATTCTGAAGCCTTTCAACACAATAACTAGGCCATCTCGCCTAGCTTTAAAGCAGAGAACTTTATATTAGAGTCTTGGAAGCTCTGGAATTGCAACTCTTCCCTTTTATTCTTTTTCCTTGACATGATGTGTTATTCTCAGGGAGAAGTGGCTTTATTTAATAGATTCTCTCATTTTGACTTTGAAATTTCTCCATAATTAAGGTCCCAATCCTAGTAACTTTGTTGGACTAGGAAGTGAACAGGGGATTACACAAGGCTTTTTAGTGAGATGGGACAATGAGGGATTCGGAGAAATAGTTACACCAGAGATAGAACACTAGTTGCTATCATGCAAGTGAGAAGTCTTTTTATCCGGCCAGTTAATGTAAATCCTACCCATCAAGCATAGAGGCTTATTGTAGCTGCACAATCTGTGCTATTCCAGCAGGGGATGCTGGTGCTGAAACATTAAGATTATTAAGATAATTCCTTCAAAAGGTAAGGCAAAATGGAGTTGTCAAAGAAATCTCTACACTGCTTATAGTTACACCATCTATCTTCCTTGAGTAGGATGCAGTCAGGAATTTCATAGGATACAGGTTATTTTCATCTTCCCTTTCCCATTCTTTTTGTGTGGGAAACCAGCCTTCAAACGAGAGGCTTCAAGACAGAGTGAAATATAACAAATGTAATAAATCATCTACTGGAGATGGCTCAGTGGATTCATATGATTTTCTTTTTAAAAACCCCAGTTCTTTTAGAAATGTCAAGAATGGTAGTGGTGGTGGTGGTGGTGATTATGTTATCCATTCAGTCATGTCTGATTCTTGGCAATTCTGTGGGCCAGGTCTATCTACATCTTTTGATCTTGTACTACTTATGTCAACAATATCTGACTATAATCCAAGTGAACGTGAGCTCGCAGTGAGGCAAGATGGTATCTGCTTTCAGTATCAGCATAGGACAGTTAAATCTATAGATTCTACAGTAATTATAGAGTATGAATTACTTAGCATTTTCTATGGGTCACGTTGGCTCTGCACTAAAATGAAAGCAGAATATTCATTTGAAAATCTGACCTAAGGTAGCCAAGAACCATTTGTTTAGCTTATCTAGACCTTATCTAGTCTCGAATTATAGCCATTGAAGTCCTATTATTGGACTAGAGCCTTAAACCAGATCAAAACACCACTATCTGCACATTGAAAGTAGAATTTGTTTAGAATTAATTAAAGGTTATGATTGAGTACAGCTATATGTGTATCAAACCAGTAACTTTATTAGCCTAGGATAAGATTTGTTTATTAACATGCATGTGGATATAGAATATAGTCTTAAAAGAAAAATTCCAGCCTGCTTTCTGCCTTTTTGTCACTCTCCTTTTAAGCAATTTGATTCTGTTTCCCAAATAAAGGAAGCATTATGAAAGCAAGGCATGTCATTGAGCATGTATAGTTTCTGTGGCCCCCAGATAGAATTAACATTATTAAATGACACGTATGTCATGACAGTATGACAGCTGAAAAGAGGAAAGTATCATTCTTTGGGACCTGAATTTCAGATTAGATATTTTTAGCCAATATGGGGACACTTGAAATAACTCAAGGCCAGATTCCTAGTCAGATTTACTTGGTATAACTGTGAAAAATATTTTCTTAAAGGAGAGATACATAGGAAATTGGTATCTAATTCTGGTTTAATAGGTCTATGCTAATTGGAGAAGACTGGGAAAAGAAGACAAATGCTTTCTCCTAAGGGGAGTTTGTTCCTTTGCTCTGATATAAGTTACAGGCAGTAACTTATCCCATGACTTACAACAGTTCATTTGGTGACTGTTGAAAGTTACAGTGGCATTGAAGAATGTGACTAATGACCATTTTTCACAGTTACAACCTTTGCAACATCCCCATGATCATGTCGTCAAAATTTGCACGCTTGGCAACTGGTTCATATTTATGACCGTTACAATGTCCCTAACAGAAACTGGTATTTTCCAAAGAAATTTCACATTGAATCAAGCTGTAGATGTGTTTTTGTGATCCAGGTATTTGAGAAGCAGAAGTGAAATGTCCTTCAAATACCATTTTATTTTAATTTCAGAAAAATTAAGGCATCAACACTGTTGTGCTGGCCTAAGCTCTCATGTTCATACCAGGTTTTCATTGCATTCATTCATTGAGGTTGCAACCTTTTAAATTCAGAGAGGACCAATACAAATTCTTAGATGTGATACCTGTTTGTTTTGTTTAAACTCCTTGGAAAATAATGAAAGTGATAGGTGGCCATCTTGAGAATTCAGTGTCAAAAACAGAAAGCTGTGGACCAGAGATATTTGAGCAAGAGAGGGAGGAAATTTGAAAAATGGATTATGTTTGGTAAGATGGACCTAATTAACTTGCTTGAACATGCTTTTAGAAAAAACAATATCAACACAGAATAACCTAGAATTTGATATGATGGTTAAAATTGTTTTCTTTCTCTTGGAAATGATTTGTCTCATAAAGCAAATATATTTGTTCAGTTTTTTTCTGCTCACGGCTACTTCAGTTCTGGCCTGGTGAAATGGTTAATCAGACATGTTTCCAAGAAGGTTGCAAAAACGAGCATCACCAATGCTCTGGTCCATCTCTTGCATCACATATCATTTTAAAGACTGAAGGCATGGTTTCCCAAATGGTCAGGAACCTTGGGACTTTTTGTATCACTCTAAGAACAGCTAGTTGTGAGGGAACATTTTCTCCAACTGCCCAAGGAAATTCTAATGGTGGAGAATGAGCCTGATTTTGCACAACATGCTGTCGGTGTCTGTCTGTCATTTGGTGGGATTTTTATGAGTGGTGCAGGAGTGTATGAATAGGATTGTCTAGCTGATGGTGATGTATTGTTTTTCATTACCACCTCTCAAATCCTCTCTGCTCCACATGTGGAAATCCTATTTATTCTCTAATTTGTAAAAATTCCCTCCTTATCTGATACCAATCAGGGAGGGGTAATTGCCTCTCAGGGCCAGTGGCCAGGGGCCTGATGAAGAGATATGTGTGCCGGCACTGTCTGTCCAGGCGCTGTGGCCTGCTGCACCAGCGCTGGGCCACAATTAATAATGATTTGCAAATGGCAGACAAGCAATAACACAGAAAGATGTCCAGCCAGCCTCCTACCCGCCCCTTAATTTCCTCTGGTAATATAAATGGCATGGGGACGAAAATCCAGCACTATAAATTCTGAAATTAGTTATTCACCATAATAAATGGATCCCTTATCAGCTCACTCCCTCCTTCCCTCCCCTTCCCAACCTACTTTTTCTCTCATCAACCCCCTCCTTGTCCTGCCAAGCCACAGACTTCATTTAAGCCCTAATATGCAAATGCTGTAATTTAACGGGATGGTGAAGTTGATTTTCGTGTTAACGTAATTATTGTGATTTATGAAACTCTGATCCACAAGATGCCACAGCATCATTGTCCCTCTTCTCGTGGCCTGCCTGTCATCTTGGCAACCCAAACCTTACATCTTACCTTTCTTTTTGTTTCTTTTTTCCTGTATTCTGGTTCTTTTAAAGCATCCTTTTCTAAGTTTAGTGTTTTATTAGCCAGCTTTAAGTGGGCATAAGTCCTCGGCACAAACACAGGCACTGGGGCGGACAGCCTCTCGTCCTGCCGTGTTTAATCGTGCCTGGATAATGGATGTCTAATTGACTCATTTGAATGCTTTTGCCTACAGGAGCGCATAGCATTAAATGTTTGATTGCCTTAATTTCCAAACACATCATTATCCCCTTCTTACCCGCTCTTAATAAACACTTTATGAGGATTTTTTTTTTTTGCACAAAGTAGGAAAAAAAAATCTCCCCTCCTTGTACTTCTGTGAAGTGATAAACTCTAATTAAGTCTAATATTTAAAAATATGGTAATGGTGACTTGTTTGAATAAGTGGACTGCATTTCCATAATTTCATTATTACGTAAAACACGCTAATTATTTGAAGTGTGCTTATTACTAAAAGAGAAATCTCCCACTAATAAAGATGAAATTGCCTTTTCTTCCTTATTGTCAAGCCGGCTGCTATCCTTCAATATCAGCCTGCTCCTTATCTCATGGATTGGGAGGGGTGGAAGTATAGCTCTTGCCTTGCTTTGTGTGTTCATGGTACTGCTAATGGCATTTTTCTTGATTACTGCTTTTACAAAAAATATTGACAGTATACAAAAAAAGGGCACCCAAAAGTTTCAGCTCTTCTATTAAAAGATCTTCTAGACCTCACTCTGATGGATGGAAGACTATATTAAAATCAGTTGCTGATAGGTTTGTGGTTCTTAGAATTTTATCAGTGTTGCTATTGGTAGCAAGCTGAAGCTTATTCTCAAACACATGGCCATAAAACAGGGTGCAACATTTCAAAACACAAAAGAGAAGGGAGGAAACCTATCCTGTTAATATCCGGCTTATGGAGACATCATGTTTGCAAGCCATGCCATGTGTACTGAAGGTTATAGTTAGTACAGGAAATATCACCTCTCACTTCCTATACTAATTGTAATACGTGGTATTTCTTAGAGGCTTCCAATCCAAACACTAACCTGATCTTGCCCTGTTTAGTTTTTTCAAGATCAACCAAGGACAGCCAGGTGACCCCATTTTTGTATCTTTTAAGGTAAAATTGAGATTAAATGCACATCTGAACATTTCCCCAGCATCTTTTTTAATCTATCATAACAGATATTCCAAAATTTCCATAAGCAACTTGTCTGATTGTTGTAGTACTCTTTGAGAGTACAAAACTGTTATTTTTGTTCTTGAAATCTCAAGAATTAAGAGGGAAACATAGCTGAGAACCACAACTGGTATGGTAGCTTTTTGTTACACCTCCATTCCAGCGTGCAGTGTTACGCATGTTTTGTGCCAATTAGTGTTGTTGTAAAGGGTGTTTCTAGTTGTCTTTCTATACACAAGTAATCAAATCAAGGCTCAGTAAAATTCAAAACAAACCTCAATATACATTTTTAATCAATTGGATTATATCATAGCAACCTAAGCTCCACTGAAAAATGTTTCATCGTGGTAGCATAGCATAAATACCTTATTTCAAATAGAGGCTGAGAATAATAACAAGAGCACTTAGACTTATATACTGCTTCACAGTGCTTTACAGTCCTCTCTAAGTGGTTTACAGCATCAGCATATTGCCCCCAACTACCTGGGCCCTCATTTTACCGACCTCGGAAGGATGAAAAGCTGAGTCAATCTTGAGCCAGTAAAAATCGAACTGCCGAACTGTTGGCAGCCGGCAGTCAGCAGAAGTAGTCTGCAGTACTGCATTCCAACCACTGTGGCACCATGACTCTATAATGAGGGTTTCTTTCTCTCTCTGAATACAATTTAATACTTTTAGAAAAAGGACAGGTAAACCTCTTGGCCTGGAAGCGATAAATCCTCATTTGCACCCCCCACATTCAGCACATACACACTTCCCTCAATCTTGAAATCTTGAGCAGGAAGGTGGAAGCAACACATTTTCTCCTTTCTGCCTAGCAATTAGTTTACCACAATGGGGAAGCAGCAGTTTTAAATGTACTTACCGAAGACATTGGGAGTCCTGCTTCATTTCCCTATCAGGTTCTCTGATAGCCATGTTACATGATTTGAAGGCTACTTTTTACTTGGAAGAAGGCAGGGAGAAGGAATCTATGTGTTATGTATGTGCCTGTTGGTTCCCTCTCCAGTAACTTCTCACCAGAAATACTTACCTTATGGGAGTCCCACAGTATGGTGGTTGAAAATATGAGTGAAATGATACAATCACTAGGCATTTTTTATGGCTAAACCAAAATTGACATATGTCTTTATTAACATAAGAAAATGGATTAGCAAGCTAGATTATTTTTAACATTATCCTTTTGGGCACAGTGGACCTCAAAATGTATAAATATAATTTGCTAAAAATTCTCCCAAAGAAAACAGATTCTGCTATCTTGAAGAGTGCCTCTTTCTTTTAGATTGGGGTGTCAAACTTGTAGCCTGCAGGCAGGATGTGTCACGCACTGGCCACACTCACCCCAGTTTAGTGAAGGGGGGAAAGGTTGTGATAGTTCATGTGACGACAACATGACGCTATGAGTTTGACACCCCTGTTTTAGATGGTGGCCAGAGGAAACAGAATACGCTAATGAGGATTGTTGCTCTCGCTCTTAGACGTAGGCAGGAAGATATTGCCAGGTTACCCAAGAAAGAAGGAAATGCTGGAGAAAATAAGTTTTCCTGCTGCTTGGCCTGTCATCCAATCAGAACTGCATACAAGGAATCAAGCCAACAGTAATTATAAGGCGATCTGCTGAAGGATAGTAATATGTATCATAGGTTAAACAAAGTACAAGCTTAGCATACTTAAGGGTTACATTTCAGTTTTTAACATGTCTAATGTTAAACCAGGAAATTAAATCTCTGATGTCTGGACAGCCTTGAAAGCCAGCCCCTGAATTGAGCATCATGCATTTCTTCCGGGAGATAGATAGGGCTTTGCTTTAATTAGCTGCTTCTACTTGTGAGCCTGCTGGTTACCTTGAGCTTCAGTTGCACTGCAAATACAGAAACAAGCTTCTCCTCACATCTTATTCAGCTCCTATCCTAACTGAAAAAGTGAGGCTCCTTGTTTAGCTCTGCAAAGTCAGAGCAAAATAAATCTTGGCCCCTTATTCATCTTTTTACAGGGAAAGGGTTAAAGATCATCTCTGACACACATGGTTTAGAATAGACACAGGCAGGTGTCATTCACCACAAGCTATCTGATTTGAATAAGCCAGGCTGTCTCTGCTGTGTAACTTGAAGCAAGCTGTAAGGAACCACATGAATATATGGCAGAATAACCTTAACCTCAATTTTGGGGCTAAGAAACATGCCTCAGTCACTGGGAAGGGTTGCTTGCTTCTGCATTATTGCTTATCCTATATCTGGACTTGGCAGATCTGGATTCTTCTCAGAGATGGCTTGATGTGGGCTTTTGTCACACAAACACTTTTATCCATGATTAATTTAACTAAGATTTACTCAAGTTCATCCAGTCTTCTAGGTCTGCATGACATTCCGAACCATAAACTATGGCTCACAGATGGGTTTGTGCAACACAGTAGGCCAAGATATGGTTGGCCAGTTTGCAAATCAGCTCACAGTTATGGCCTGTTTCTTTTATTTACACAAATTTGCATACTCCCTCAATTTATTGCCTCTAGGTAGTTTAAACTATTATGATTTAAGGTGGCTGCTCACTAGTAAGGTCTCACTTCTACTTGCTATGTAACTCCAAGCTATCATTCTCTTTGAATATTAAGGACTCTAATATATGTATATGATTCAGTTTGGCATAGTGTTTAAAAGGTACCAGGCTAAAAAACTGGGAGACTGTGAATTCTAGCCTTTGCCAACACAAAGACAACTTTGAGTGACTTTGGGCCAGTCACTTTCTCACCCCTCAGAAGAAGAGGAAGGCAATGGCAATGGCAAATCACTTCTAAAAAATGTTGCCAAGAAAACGACATGAACTGTCCAGATAGTTGCTGAAGAGTCAGGACGGTCTTGAAGGCACTGTCTTCAGTAACAAACTGAAAAACTGAAAAACACTAAGATCTTGAACAAGGCAAAATAGACATGTGGAGGCCTTTTAAATGGGTCTATCTGTCCTTCTTCCTGACCGATTGGAGGCCTGGCATTTGTACCCTGAGACAGAGAGCAACTTCCCCCTTCTCTCTACCCATCAAAGCAAAGACTCTGCTTTTCAAAACACTGCCATTCTCCTGCCAGCAATTACAGCTAATGGACAGAGAGGTTGCAGGAAGTCGACATTTAAAGAGATGACATTGAAGAAGCTGAGCTGTCTTAACTATAACCTGCTGCCCCTTCCCTGCATGCTCCCTCCATTTCTCTGTTTGTGCATCTAGGCCCTGAGGGCAAGCGTCATTTAGGGTCTCTGTATACATTTGAAAGGTGATGTCTCCTAGACAAGGATGAGAAATGAAGCATGTTCCACATAACAGGCAAAGATGCTTAGATGGTCTAGGAACTTCTAACCTCAGAGCTAAGGTAGCTTTGGAATGGGGCTTGAGAGAGTGATTTGTGAATTAAGGTTTCTCACTTCAGGGTCTGATGCAAGATCAAGCCCCATCTCATTCCCAAACCACTCACACATGCCTTTCTGTTCAAAAGCCAGCTCCTTTGCTTGAGGCTAGTCTAACCTCTAGGCAACAAGTTAGGAGAAATGGTTATTAATTACAGGATCGAAACCAGCACCACCCCCAATCTCCCACTTTAGAACATTGAATGGTTTATCCAGCAGCCAGTTGGGAAAAGTGCTAGGATGAAGTCAATATAAAACTAATTTTCTTTTCTTTGCGAAGAAATGAGGTGTGTGGCAGTAATGTAATTGCAGATAATGAGGTAAGTTATTCTTAATGTTCTGTCCAGCTGCTGTCAGCATCATCTGAGATACCTGCCGGCAGTCTCAAGGACCTGAATGTGGTCAAACAAAGGAGAAAGAACATCCAAATTTATTCTTTTTTGTTGTTGTTCACATTGTTTTACAGGCATGGAGAAAAGTTAGCGTCCTGTTCCTTTATCAATGCTTTTTTAAAATGAAAAATACAGTGTTATTTTTTACTAAGTGTGTTCTGCTATGAAACTCACAGCTATGGAAATCTGTGCCTCTTCACGAATATCAAAAGATCAGCATAAGTCCATAGCAGACATGCTCATCTGTTTGGCGTCTTGGCTTTCTGAGAGATAACTATTGTACAGTTGTATCATTACTAACAGTTAGTAACATAACATCTAACAAGCACCAGAATGATTTTATCCTGCATAGCAAGTTATTTATTCTCTGAAATGGATTTGTGATGAAAGTTGGCAAAACAACCTAGAAAGTGAGTCTCTAATTGTTTCTATAAAGCTATTAATATGTTGAGTTAGTTGCTTATTCCATTTAATTGAAGATGGCAGAAATTGAATTTGTATCATTAACTGATGAAGAAATCATGACAATTACCAGTGGCTGATGTGAAGAACTGTAGCTTTAAAAAAAAAAAAGAGTACTTGTCAGATATTGTATATATCTGATAGGAAGATCATTGTTTTCTCACACACTTACAAGCTGGGGGGATTACCTTACATGAACCTAAAGTGGAAGCATGTTGCAACTAAGCTTGAAAAGAAGCTGAGAAGTAGTGAGGGTAGTTAGTACAAGGAGCAAAGACCATTAGAAAATACCAAAGTTGTAGACTAGACTGATAAATTAAAAGAACATTCTGGAAGAAAAAAAATGGGAAACTGCTTCCCTATCATTGTCAAGAACTTCACATGGAAAATTCATGTAACTAGCCAGAAAATGCATTCCACTTTAAAGTTCCTTTACTTATTTACATGTACAGATACAGTTAAAATAATAAAGAATTATAATTTATATGTATGATCTTGGACATCACTGCTGAGTGGACATTTTTCAATAAACTTGGTTGGAACTGGTTGCCTAATACTTTAACCAGGGGTGGCATTCTACAGGTTCACATCTATTCGCTAGAACTGGTTGTTAATGTTCTAAACAGTTTGGAGAACCGGTGGTTCGAAGAAATTATTGGCCTAATCCTGTAAGGAAGACAGGAAGGAAACATTCTGGTGTTGCTTACAGAACCTGCCTCTCTGTTAACTCTTATTACATTCTTGGCAGGACTAGACTTCCTGTCTCAGGAACGTCTCAAGTTTTTTTTTCTCTCCTTTGCTGGTACTTTGCTTATGTGGAATGATCATTCAAAATTACAACGGCACTGAAAAATGTGACTTATAACCATTTTTCACATTTACGACTATTGCAGCATCCACACAGTCACAAGAGGCCAGGTGAGGAGATGCATGCCTTGATGTGAGTGATGCCCAGCCAATAACATTGTCATCAAGCCACACGCACCAACTAAGCCACACAGAACCAGTTGTTAAAAAAATTGAATCCCACCCCTGCTTTTAACCCTTTTGAAAAGCCTAAACAATATTTTCTTCTCTTCCTTTTTCTGCTTTCTTTTCTCTTTCTTTCTTAGTATAGCTACCTTTTTCCTGCAGCCTTATATTTCCTTGTCTTTTCTGCTGAAAGCAGGGAGAGAGAAGAATGTGTGTGAGGCATTCTTTTTGTACACAAAAGAAAAAACAGTTGATATAGAGAAAGAGGGATCAATTTATGCTATAAATAAGATACCTTAACATTACAAGCAAAGTAATTTTAACCATTGTTTGTTATTGTTGGGATCCTCCCCTCCTGTTCATATTTTGAACATGGTTTCTGGCACCTTGAATTACCAAAAAGCAACCATGATTTGTCAAAGATAAACACATTTATCTTATTTTTTGATTGAATAACTTTCTTAGTAGACTGTGGAAAAGCTGGAGGCTCTATATTTGAATTTAGGAACTCATTTTATAAACATTTTGTGGTATTCTGATTAGCAAACTAATTAAATGTGAACTGGATGACATGACAGTTAAGTGGATGTATAACTGGGTTGAAAATCGTATTTAAAGAGGACTCATTGGTGGTTCCTCATTAAACTGGAATGCATTATTAAATGGGTTACCACAACAGTCAATCCCAGACCCTGTGATTTTCAGTCTTTATATTAATGACTTTGTGATGGAAACACTTATCAGATATATAGGTGATACAGGATTGAGTGGGATACCTAATACCCTGAAGGACAGAAATAAAATTCAAAACCATCTCGGTAGGTAAGAGAAACAGATAGAAAGTGAAAAAATGAAAATTGACAAAAGCAGAATGCTTTACTTAGGTAACAGAAATAAAATGTACAGAAATAGGAAGACCTTGGTAATTGTACTGGTGAATATTATTTGTTATTGTATTGCAAATTACATGTGAGTCAATAGTGTGATATGGCTTCAAGGAAGGCAAATGCAGTTTTAGACTACATATGCCTACAGAACTATAGTTTCCAAATTACAGGAATTGTTAGTTTTACTTTGTTCAGTGGGAAAAAAATTGATCAGTTCAGACAAGGGCAACTAAGATGATCAGGATCTAGAATCTGATGAAGAGAGATGGAATTTGGAAATGTTTAGCCTGAAAAGACTGTGGAGCAAGAGAGCACACAGCAGGCTTACTAAGCTAAGTTACAATTAGGAGATTTTTAATGCCGATAAAATAGAATTTTCATTGAGTACATGAAAATTAAAAGATTGGGAGTCTGGTGAAAAAGCTGGTAAATTAGTGGCACATCATTTGCAGCAAGAAAACCAGCAGAGATTAATTTATGGCATTCTTCAAAGACTTGAAGGGATATTGCTCATACTGTAGCAGTGAGATCTGTTTTCTGTTGCTCTGAAGTCAGGATGTAGAATAATGGATTTCCATCACAAGAGGGCAGATTTCAGAGAAATGGTTGCAGAAACTTTCCAGCAGTAAGAACAGTTTGATATTGGAGCTAACCCACATTCAGGTGGGATCTTCTTCACTGATATCTTCAGAAGGAGACCAAACTACTTTCCCCCTCGGAGGCTTTGATTTGATTTGTAAGAATCATGACATACGATTGGATTGATAGTTTAAATTGTTCCTTCCAGCCTAATTTGCTCCTTCCAATTCTACAAATCTGTGATATACACTCAGCCACATATACACATGCATTGTTGGGAGAGAAACTCCAGGATGGGTTTTAGTGGAATTAATTATTCTTGTTAAGAAGCTAGGGAAGCTAGGCATAGCATAACATTTTGTGTCCTGGGGCCATTAGTATTTTTCCTTTAAATTTTGTACAACAGAATGGTCCTAAAGTAGAACTCTAGTATGCAGAATACTTTGAAGTATGTTGTCACTAATTGTTCTCAAACCTTTCCAGGAGAATATTGTTAGTACACCCACCAGGGAAGGCACAGATTATAGACCAAAACATCTGGCTATCACTAAATTAGAGAGTTATACTAAATTTATGCTAACATTGATATCACAATTAATTGTGTGTTGTTTATTTTTTTATTTCCTCTGAGGCTTGGCTTTTTAATAATGCTAGCCCTGAATTTGGTTTGTATGATTATATGATACGTTGTGATCTAAAGACACATTACATAGCTGGAGAAGTTGAGATCTTGAGTCAGGATACATTTGGATTAAATTGCCTTTTTATTTGCCATAACAAATTGATTTCTGTTAATTATGCCAAACTTATTATGAGAATCATCAGCCTTCAATAAAAAGGTTTCTTCGTGATGAATAAGTCTTCTTGCTGTACTTGCTACCATTGCTATTCTTTCTACTAGCAAAAAGTACACAATCATCAGCATTTTTAAGAAGTAAATATATTTAGGGCTGAGATGAAGTTGGACTGTGTAAAAGTATTAAAGTCTCCTTTGAGTTGATATTAATTTCTAGTGATTTCCTGGACACATTCCTATAGTTTTATTGGCAATGATGAGCAAGTGATTAGCCACTGACTTCTGAGAAGGCATTGTAAGCTAAGCATGACATTCTTTGTATTTCTTGGTAGTTCCCCATCCATGTACCTATTCCCCATCCTTTACCTGTTCTGAACCTGTTTAGCTTATGAAGCTAGACAAGATCAGCCAAGAAATGCTATCAGTTATAGAAGCATGAGAAGAATGTGGGAAATTGCAAATTCCTGAACCTTGAAAGGACTGTATAGCATGAACATCACACATCAGATATGAACCTAATAAAATATATTGCCCATCCTACTTTTTCTTTTTTCTTTTGTGAGTATCCTGTCTGTAATATTCATTCAGGCAACTGTGAAATGAATTTGATTATAGCAGAAATTCCTGTTATGAAATCAGAAAACAATACTTGACAAGATCCAGAATGTGGACACATCTTTACTGTTGTAGACTTTTTATCAATGATTCAGAAAAATCTTAGATTCATGAAATCAGAGTTAGAAAGTTCCTTAGAGGTTACCTCACCAAAGCTCCTCCTCTAGATTATCTCTGACATACGGCCATCCAATCTGTGTTTCGGAACCTCTAATTTCATGTGGCAATATAGCCCATTGGTTCATACAGCTCATAGAGTCAGGAAGTTCTTTCTGACATCTAACCTGAACCTATTGGCTTGCAATTTTAACCTATTGGTTTTAGATCTGCCCTCTGGGACAATAAATCTTGAGAATAAATCTGCTCCCTCTTCTATGTGATAAACCTTCAGGTATTTGAAGATTGTTATGGCATCTTCCCTGCAGTTTTCTCCTTTGTAAGCTAAACCTGCCCACACCTTTAATTAATCTGGTTGGGTTGGTTTCTGCACCCTGAACCATCATGATAGCCCTCTTCTGAGTTCACTCCAATTTGTCCTTGCCTTTTTTGTGGTACCCAGAATGGACACTCTTCTCCAACTTTGGTCTGAGTGCAACAGTATAATGAAACAATTATACTCTTAATTGGACTTCGTGCTCTGATTAATATGCCCTGAGCTAGCATTGTCTTTGCTGCAACTATATCAGACTGATGGTTCATGTTTAAGCTGGGAGCCTGAATGAATTTGATTTGAAGCTTACCTCTGGAAGGATTGAAGGTTAATGTGAGATACGAAGCTAGTGCTACATAACCACCTGTCCCTTGAAAAGAGAAAAATACGTTAATATTCTCTCAGATGCACAATCGTGCTTCAGTTATGGACCTGGGGTAGGGTGATAGTTTTAATTATGGACCTAGCTGCAAAGGCAGATGTTAAAATAAAAAACAAGACAGAAAAACCTTTTCTTGTGATTGTGCAAATAGAATTAGGAGATTCTATTTTAATAATAAAAATCTGGCACAAACTAGGTAAGGATACACGAGCTTGTTTATACAGAACCTTCAGATGGTAATAAAGGCAAATAAAAGGAAGTTGGAAACAAGGCAGCTGTCCAGTGGATGTTCCCTCCACTAACACTATGCCTGGTGTTAAGAGCTGTTGTACAAAGAGAGCACTGATATTATTCATTAACAGGAATCTGCCATTCCAGCAGTGACAAATAGCCTCTCGCTCCCTCTGCATCAGCTCCTGTACAGACCATAAAGCATGGGGACAGCTTAAATATGGACCTGCTCAGCACAGGCCACTGGGTGATCTGTCTTAGTGGCTATAATGCAGGTGCAGCCAGCTTCCCTCCAAATGAGCACATTTCCCAAGGCTGGGCATGTACACTTGTTAGTTCCAACATCTCATTCGTATTTCCAAAGGGACTATTTTAACCAGCGCCACTAGTCTTAATGTCTCCCATGTGCCCAGCTATGTCTTGCACCAGTCTGGTGTTTTCACATCTGCAGAGGTCAGAATTTAAACTTTTTATGTGAAAAAAAGAGACAGAGCTGACCTCAATCTTTTAAATATTCCAGGTGGAAAAGGCACACTGCTTGTTGGGGTACCTAGATGGCCTCCTTATCTTCTTTTTCCTCTCCTTTCCCACTGGCCACTCTCACTTCACTGCATACAATTCACATCTTGTCTCATGAGCTGAAAAATACAGTGGTGCGCAGGTAAACTTATAAATTGTTCCACAATAGGAACTGGTTGGAAAGGATCTCTAATTCAAATATAGTCTTCCCAAACAGCATTTTAACTTTACTGCCCATGTCAACACTTTTAAAAATGCATTTTTATGAAATCTGGGTCATTGCTGATCAACACAAGGACTTGTCCTCAAACCTTGCAAGAATCCACTTGAATAAGTACAGTAGATAAGTATCCTTGGGGAATTTTTGTATCAGATACACTAGAACTACCAACATTTTTGATGCAAACTTTGGGGGAAAAAAGATAATTTTACCTACTTTTTCACAACATACAAGGTGAATCATCACCACCATCATTTTAGCCATTTTCTATCCATTGCAGAATAAAGGTCTCTTCCACGTGTAAAGTTATTTAAAATCACAATCTCAGGCATGGGAACAAATGAATGGGAGCCCTTTCTACTGTTTTGGATTTTCCTTTGTGTCTTTCAGTGGTAGCCAGTGTGGAAAATGGTTTTAGGATTATGATGAAGCTTAGCAACAACTGTCTTTCAATACAAATTAAGGAATGGGTGCCTATTTTTTAAAAATTAACCAGGAATCTACTCCTTATATTTGAGGTTGACTTCTGCTGCTTGTTTCTTTCTGATGAGAGCCTGTTCCTGCCTCCTTGATTATTTATATGTTCATTGTTATAGTACTCTGGACATTCTTCTTTTGTTGAATGTATGGCTGTTGGAGAATATGGACGGAGATAGTCTATTCACTGGATCTGAAGAGGAAAATGGGCCACCTAAAATAAATGGTCCACTTGGAGAAATAGAGTCACTCTGCAGGCCAAGTAACCCTGTGTTGACCCCATCCGTACACACCCCTAAATCAATTGTGTCTTATTATTACAATATCAATATACAATATTCTAACAATAACAGCATTGATTTTCCAGGCAGGGGCTGCACCTAAACCTGTTTTAAAGAGGAACGTGTAAATAGCAGCCCTCATTAAAAATCTATAGATTGCCCCCTCTCACCAGCTTCCTTCCCCTCCCAAAAAGAGAAAAAGCAGTTTATATTCATTAGAGCTATTGAATATAAAGTAATATGTTTGTGTTGGACATTGGGTAATGTGATAATCTGTCCGCATATCACAGAGAAATCCACTTAGCAGTGCTGTCAGATTGACAAGAAAAATGGGCCCATAAAGCTGGCAAATACATTGGAGGCCAAGAATGAAACACATACATATTGTGTGTTTAGGAACTATTCTTTGCCCATGGGCAAGACTAAGAAAGGTGGGTTTATTGGTTGATCTGAACATGTGGTACGTTATAGTTTGAGTTGGTGGGAGGGGAAGGAAGGAGGGAGATGTACCAGCCTGCGTCTTTATGGGACTGAACAGATCTCAGGAGATTTCATTGTGTTGGTATGTGCTTGCATAGATTCAGCTGAATTGACCGCAATAGATGACAGTATGTGGCATTTTGGATAATTTTTTTCCCCTAGACTGTACATTTTGGGAAATGCAATTTCCCAGTGTTTAATCTTTTTTATACCTTGTGAGCTTCCCCCCGCCCCCCAAATAAATAAATAAATAAATATATTTATGGAATTTGTAGGGATGGCCAACCTCCTTTTGCCTTGTACAACAGCAATCAAGTTCGCCAACCGTCTCTGGCCAGTGAAACTAATATTAACATGACTCCTTGGAGTGGAATTGGAGAAAGCTGTTGTGAGTAGATGCTGGCAGTTCCACAATTGGCTGCCTCAGAATATTCCTTGAGAGAAGATGTTGCCTGGGTTGGCTTAGTTTTAGTCTCATTCTATTTAGTATATTTCCTCATGTTTTTATTTTATTTTAAATATAGTACAGTGGTCCCTTAGTACCCATCTTTAATTGGTTTAGAGAGGCGCCATGAGTACCAAAAATGTTGAACACCAAATAAATTTTCCCATAAGGAATAATGCAGCTGATATTGATACTAAGTTCTAGTTTGTGCATTGAATACCATACAAATGATGAATTCTGGGACAAACATAAAAATGCATTGAGTACAAATTTGATGAGTTTCATAGCAGTTGAGCACTATAATCCTTGCCTACCGAGTATTCATTCAGCAATTGAAGTTATAATGTTGCTGAAAAAGAGACTTATGCCCAACACTTGAAGTTGCAACTGATGCAGCATTGCCACAGTTACATTATTCCAATTTGGATGCTTGGCAATTGGTTTTCATTTTCATTGGCCACAGCAGCCCAATTGTCATTTGCGATTTTCACAGCTGACTTCCAACAAGCAAAGTCAGTGAGGTAGCTGACAGGAAGCAGCAACTTGCTGTCATGTGATTCATGCTTTATGACCTTTAGAGACCACAGCTGGAACTGATGAACTGAAGTTGGGTGTGGTCATGTGACATTTCATTTAGCCAATGGAGTTGCCGGTCCCAGCTGAGATCATAAAGTGAGAACTCCCTGTATTGATATGCTGTTTTTCCAACCTGCATACAGAATTAACTTTGTCTCTTACCACATACAACAAAAGGCATAACAAAGCGTCTGTAATTAGTTTGACAGCATCACCATGAATGCATAATGTTCCTGTAAGTTCCTAAACAGTAGCAATTCTAGGCATGCTTTCTTTCTTTTGAGAGCAAATATATGCCATAGATCAGGGGTGTCAAACTCGCATCCTCGTGGTGGCGTCACATGACATATTGGGACTTTCCTCCCTTTTGCTAAATCAGGCATGGGCGTGGCCAGCATGTGACACATCCGGGCTGTGAGTTTGACAGCCCTGCCATAGATGTTACACTCCTTGTTTTGATAGTCTGTGAATCTTTGAGAACATTGACATCAAGAAGGAACAGCAGTACACTCCAGTTCAACTCACTCATGGATAAAGAGATTGGACCATTTTTAGAAAATTAATTATATTCTATTCAAAATGTTGCAGTGCAGTAATCAAGGGATGAATTTGAGGAACAACCAGAATAATTCAAGAGGAAAAAATAAGGGAAGGTCAGAAGGTGTAGAAATTAAGCATGAACAATAAAATGTGGTGTCATTCAAATTGGGTTGAAAGAGAAAATTGGAAACAAATGTGTCATCTGGCAATGGCAGAATTGAACATAAATTGGATGGCTACTTAACAGTTAAAAAGTTTTTTGACTAGGAAGCTTGTGGTCTTCTGTCATTCTATCATACCAATATGTCTAAATGTAGTATGCCCATTCTTTATATGCATATGCACATATGAGAACATGAATGAGTTCCTTTCCCAGTGTTTGAAAAGCAGATCTCAGTTTGGCCATCTGAGACCATTGTTGAAGCTTATCAGGGTTGGGAAAGCCTCTAGCGGTCTATCATCAGACGTTTCTTATTCTCAATTGCCATTTTTGTAACAGAAAATCCTTTTTCAAGGTAACAACAAGGAGATTTAGGAGATTTCATATGGCTAATAATTCCCCAAACAGCTATCTGACGGTGTTGTTTTAAAAGCCGCTTAGTTTTTTGCTATGGAGTTTATGAAAATCTCCTGCACTAATATCCCGAGAGCCAGCCTATAATTGTGTTATTAAATCAATCGGAGCGGATTACATTGTAAAATCAATAAGCGGCTGTAATTGCATATTAGAAAGTTGTTCGGCTGTTGTTGATTTTTTTGTACACGGATAATTGTAATAAGCGTGTTTACCTTCATGCTGATTTGAAATCAGTCTTGCTAAATGACTTGTGGCAAGCAAGCTTTGTAATGGCATGTTTCCAGAGCCATCTGACTAGGTGGTGGTTTAAGACAACTTGATTCAGCCAGAATTTAAAATGGAGGATCATAAAATGAGGGGGGGGGGGACTGGCTAGCTGTTTGGCTTCGGTTGTTCTTGTTTCACTTTTGCTTTCTTTGCACTAGGATATTTGGGAGGAGGGAGGCAGAAAATATACATCTATATAAATGCCTTTAGCTTCCACATTTAAGCTTTCCTGAAAATTGCTCCATCTCATGGGAAAATCAAAGATTTTACAGAAAATGTTTATTCATTTCAGTGGATGAACAGCTGGAAAAGAGAAAGAAAAAAAGAGGGACAATGGAATGGATTCAGCATGTCTAGTATTTGGAGAAGCTTTGTCCTGTCCACTGTCTTTACCTTCCCATACTAGATTGATTGAATAATTGATTATTTATTTATTACAGAAATGTATATGTGCCTACCTATTGGCTCACATTGAGAAAGCATTAAAATTATATATGACAAACCTAAATTATTTCAATTGCTGCTCCCCGATTAAACTTTTTAAATTTTATTAAATTTTATTTTTTTTAAATTTATTTTTCTCCAAAATCTCTGCAAGGGAGAAATGTGCGGTTTGGGTTTTGTTTTTTTACCATTTTGGAAAGGATAGGCAGTGGGACTTAATCTGACCTTGGGGGGAAATGGTTTTAGAGGGAAGTTGCTGCACTGAGAAAGTGATATTTCTGGCCCCAACTTCTTGTCTACAAGGTCCCTTCCAACTCTGTTAATCTGTAAATCTGGTCTCTCAAGGAATGGGATGAGGGAACGGTTTTAGGCTGGGTATTGCTGTACAGACCATGAGAAAAACTATGCAATCCGTTATCTTGACTGATCCAGAGTAGTTTCATGAATCCATGTAGATTACGCTACTGCTTGTTAATTTGTGCCCTCTCAAGCTCAGTTGTGAGAATTGCCTTTCTTGATATATTTACGTCTGAAGAGATGGGGAATTAAATTAAAAATTATCACCATAGTATCATACATATAATGACTGTTTCACACATAGAAGTAATCATTTAATATTATAAACACCAACAAACGTGATAAATTAATGTGCTTAGATTGGATAGTTTAATGGAAATATGCAATAATGTGAGATGGTACCATATACCATAATGGTATGCTTTCAGTTGGTAATTTTTGGCTATGAAAACTTAGTTTATATTTTGATATAGACATGGGAACTATTTATTGTGTATCTCAGTTGACTCATAGAGTCAATGTTACCAGGGTTTGACACTTGGAATAATTAAAAGCTACATAATATGATTATTTTATTGTATAGTCTTCCTTCAGTTACAGCTGCCCAGAAGTGCTGAGGCTGTAACTACCAGGATTCCTAGCTCCAATTCTCAGCCAAGTGGGAAGAGGAGGTGATAGGAGGAAGATAGTTGCTTTATATGTAACAGGGATGTCAAACTCGCAGCCTACAGGCTTGATGTGTCACTAACTGGCCATGCCCATCCCCAGTTTAGCGAAGTCACAATATGTCACATGACAATGTGATGCTTGTGAGTTTGACATCCCTGCTGTATAATCTTCACGAACCAACCATTCCATTTATGGACTGTTCTCAAGGTGAGGCCACTAGACCTGTATTATGTAAGTGGCACTTAAAATGTATTACATTTGCTTTTGAGTTTCTGGCTAAGAGACAATCATTTAACATTTGCTAAATGATTGTGCTCTGCTTGGAGATTGTTTAGGCCCTGCTGTGCAGAAGTACGGCTGAGAAATAACACCAGTCAGTCTTCCCAATCAAATGAGATTCTCCTTAGAGAGGAATTCCTTCTATTTTCACTTTTTGGGCAATATCTATTTTGATTGAGGTTTGTGGATATTATAGTTTTAGTTATGCCCAAATCTGTGGCTAAGGCAGATGCAATATTTGTGACAAAAAGACTACATGCTTGTTCTAACGTGAGGATTTCCAACTGTTTACTCTCTAAGATCACTTTACCATACTACCATTGTGATAACACTTGGGTCTTCTACATACTATTCTAGACTAGATTGGCCAAGATATACTTATTATGTAATATCTATATTCTTATAATTGTTATAATAATTCTGCTTTGCACTTGTTTTCAGATTAAGTACAGCATGTGACATGATTGCACATTTTGCATAATTGTATTATCTATTTTTTTTTACTTTCTAGTTTTTTAGAATACAAAATGATGGTGGCAGTAAAATCGTTTTGTATCAAAATGATACAAAATGATGGTGGCGGTAAACTCACATAGAACTGTTTAATTGTATGTATTTGCAAAATTCAGCAGATCCAAGATTGCAGTTTCTTTTTTCTGCTGCTTCTCTGCTGTGTTACCAGCCCTCTGTAGGTTAATCAGAAGGAAAGTGATGGAGATGTTCTGAATATCTATTGATATCCTCCCTGAATAGGGAAGTGCCATTACTTTGGGGCCAAGATTGGTTGGACAGCAGTTTCCTGCTCCATTCGGCCCCTGGTGTTCATTCTTCAGACAGTGTGCCTGTCTCCTAGACAGTGAAATATGGCCACAATTAGCCTGGATACAGTTCAATTATGATAAACAGCGCTTGCACCCTTTAAGCCGTGATTAAAAGGCCTCCCCCCTTTGATAGAGAGACCTAATTTCACATTATTATCGCTGCCGCTTGATTATAAAGCACTCCCTGGATTTACAGTTAAGAGATGGATGTAGAGGCACTGCTTTATCATTTACACATCAGTAATGATGCAGCTGTCCCTCTGCCGCAGCATCCATTTCCTAGCAGGTGTGTGTGTGTGTGTGTGTGTGTGTGTGTTCTACTTTGTTCCCCCTTTAGAGTGGCAGCGCCACCCCATGTCATCCAGGGCCTGCCTGCCACATGCAAGTGGGCAAAGTCACCCTTACGGTAACAGCGTGATGAATGGGCGCACACTAATGAAATGGAGACATCAAGGCGTGGGGCGAGAAAGAAAGAGTGTTGATGGGAGGCAGCGGAGCTGTCCCAAGTCGGAGGGGAGCGGGAAGAAGGATCGCCTCGCCACTGTGTGCTGTCAAGGGAGAAATTACACATTTACTCTTGCTTTTTCTTAAGGAGACGGCCACCATAGATCAAAACATGGATTTACAAGCCAATTTTCAACATGAAATATAGACACCAAGAATCAATTTAAGCCTTGCTTCTATTTTAGCAAACTCTGCTTGCGTTTAGTCCAGGTAACACAAATCAGCTCAAGTCTTGTTTCCCTGTTAGTTCAGAAGGGAATGGTTTGCTGTATCTGTCTATATTTCTGCCCTAATTTTTTTGCTGTATCCTTCCACTGTTAAGTGTGAGGAAAACAGTTCGCGGGGCCTGCAATAAAGTTCCGAATGTGTGTATGCTTAACACAAATACTTGTGGTGATTATCTTTGTTTGTGACAGAATTCATAATTTAAGATCTATAAAATCTTAAGTCTAAGTCACATTTCTACTTCTAGTTGTTGACTTTTATAAGGAAAGGGGATCTCTAAGGCAGATAAACCAGGCTTTTTGTGTTTGTAGCATTTATGAGTTGAAAAGGACATCTTTGTCCTTGGTAGTTTTTTTCACTGTCACTAGTTTGTACTTGTTCTAATATATATATATAATATAATTAGATATAATTAGATAATCATATAATTATATAATCTGAACATTTTAAAAAGAAAAAATACTTACCGTAGAAGTTACCATGAATTTTACTGAGCACGGAATCTGAAGTGATCGAACATGCTGAATTGTTTCTGGCATTGCTAGTCATTCTCATGCTCGCCTTACAAGACTTTCTCCAAGATACTGCTATTGCAGAAACTATATCTACCTTAGACCAGGTGATCTGTTGTATCCTCACCTGGCATTTCACATCTACAACTAATCCAAGGTCTGGTATGTCAATGTTTTAATTGAGAATTAGATCAGAATCATGTTTTTGCTAGATTTGAACTGAACCCAGAACAAGAGGCAATATAATGTGAGCATAGTTTAAAGCAGAGGCTCTTCCACTTGCCAACAGCTGAAAAATATTTGAAATTGAGATCTAGCAACAAGGGGACAAAAATATTAATCTCCTCCTAAATTCTAATTTCTAAAAGAGATGGAGAAAAAATGGATGGTGTTGGAGTTTTCAGTCATAGCCAAGTCAGGTGGACAATTCCCTGCCACAAAAGGTTTTCTTTCTGTAAGGTCATTGTATATTTATGCATGAAACTGCAAAATTACTAACTTGCCAAATTCATTCAATGGTTCTCAGCTGGTCTTCTCAGATTGAAAGATAATTTTGACATTGAAAAGACTGCAGTCCAGGAAAAGACAATACTTTGTTGGACTTGATTAAACAGGACTTGTTTGTTGTTGCCACAAGACTGACACTTGATGCAAAATTAGTTCTCCATTTCTGCCCTAAATATTCTGAGTCAAGTTTTAAGGATGGTTTTTTCCCCTGCTTATATCGAAGTTTGATATAATAACAGATTTGTGAAGATCCTGTATAATTTCACTGATGCAGTTTTATATACTCACTAGACAACCTGTGAGCCACTGAGCCATTGTTTCAGAACAGAATGACAATGGGTGGACAAAAAGGCAGGAGCAATAGGAGCAATTTCTGACTTCCTGCCAGCTTCCCCACTGACCTTCCTTGTGGGAAGCTATGGGGAGCATTGGTAGTGATGAACATGTCACTCGTGGCTGGCACAGTGGCGCAGCAGTGCTGAAATAATCACATCTTCAACAAATTTTAATTCCATGAGAGTAATGCTTCCCAAATTTTGGGTGCATTCTTTTTAGGCTAGACTATTAGAAGTATGTTGATTCAGAATGGTTGCCCTGTGTTGTCCCGTTTCACCCAATTGAAATTATAGTTTTAGTAGTATATATTGTCCCAAAATGTTATACTGTAGCTGAATTTAGGGTTTCTGAAAGAAAGGTGGACTACAAATGTTTTTAAAATGTCAAATACCTATCCCCAACATTATAGTAGCATAATTAAGCAAAAATCAATTGCCAATGTTTATTTTTTCTGTTTTTAAATTGCCACCTGTCTTCCTCTCATGTGCTCAAAATTCTCTCCCCTGTCCGAAAATAATGTATTCATTGAATGGAAAGAGCAAGGAAATGAGAGGCCAAGATTGTCCATGTACATTGTAGTGGTGAAGATTTTACAGCTGCCATTTTTAGTAGTTTGCATACTTCTTCAATTTTCTCGTGTGCTAGACAAAATGCGCTTTGTACGATTAAAATTTACCCTGCTTCATTGCATACTTTGATATATGTTGAATCACAGTAATTGCCAGTTTTATTCTTTTCGGTTGTGTTTCAATTATTGCTTTCTATTGTGATGTCTGAGCTAAAGATAGGATATTGGTAATCATAATACTCATGTTTAAATGGCAAAATGCTCATGTAGGCTTGAGTAATTTTATAGGAAAGGTCATGGGTTGTGGCATGTTAGGAATATATTTTTTTTTTTCAGTGAAGCATTCTGTATGCACAGCTATACATAACCTCTGCCACTACACTTTAGATTGTGTAGGCCCACGTTTCTTTTTTACCCACAATTGAAATTTGTTCTTCTGTTTTCTTCTCTGGATATTAGATGACTGCAAGAACATTGCCAACATCATGAAGACGCTGGCCCACAGAGGGTTCATCTTCAAGCAGACCTCCAAGCCCTTTTGATCTCTGGGGCCGGCCGGACAGGGCTGCATGCGGCCGGCTCCTGCTACATGGATGCGATGGGCTGGAGCATTCGAATGACAGAAAGAAGACAGAGGAACGAGCAACCCCACGACTCCGTCAGTTTTGCTGTTCTGCCAGTAGAGGCTGTATATATGGAACTGGATTCTCTGTGTAGGCCTGAAGTGACTCCCTCTCTAGGGCCAGCTGCCTGCCCGGCCTGGTCCAGCCTGCAGCCCCCTAGGGCGCTTGCTCCACATGGTTAGAGACGTAGATTGTTTTCCCTTTTGTTGGCTTCTGATTCCCATTGGCGTCTCTCTCTCTCTCTCTCTCTCTCTCTCTCTCTCTCTCTCTCTCTCTCTTTCTCTCTCTCTCTCTCTCTCTGTGCTCACAATTGCGCCTGTAGCAAGACCGTGGTGCTATGTTCTGGGCACTTGCCCTCTTTATTTTGAGTACATTATCTCAAGAGCTGCGGTCAAGCCCCTCTTCTCCTATGTGAATCTGTTACTGTGTCTCCTGCGTGTCAGCTAAATATTGACTGAGCAGCATCCAGACAGTCCCCTTTCTGCAGCAGCCTTCTGCTCGTTCCCTTTCTGATTTAAATAAACACTAAGCCCCATCCCTGGTTCCTCCTGTATGTGATTAAGGAAGCTCGGCTCTTTCTGTTCAAGGTGAAGTGCCTGTATTCCATGCCCACCAAAAGCCACCTATATCCCTGGGATTTCATTCAGCAGGGGCTGTATTACATGTTAGAGCATCCTGGTTGATGCTCATCTGATGTGCAGCACTTCTTGCACCCAGGTCTCTTCTTGGTGCATCCTCAGAAAGTCAGGGGTCCTATTTAAGTGTTTCTTTGTGCTTGCACATGACCATCATTTAGTATGCAGTCCATTGCGGGCAGTGGACATACCTGATACTGCTTGTCCAGCCAAGGAGTTGTATTCCCAGCCTCAGTACACTGTAGCAATCTGCATGATGGTTGAAATCTCTGATCTTTTTCCTTTACAATCTGATTAATTTCCCTTTTCACAATGGCTGAAACCAGTGTGTGTTGCCTGAGAGATATGGCCTACTCCAGTTCCCAATGCCCTGCGTCGCTATAGGGGGAAGAAGATCAACTTCTCCTGGCTCAGTGTTTTCCTGACAGAATATCCTTCCCTGGCCCTTGCTGAATGGACACCCTCCCCCCCCCCGGGGGGGCATAGGCTCCAGCTGCCATCAACTTGGGAGCCACACCAAGAGGGCTCTGCTCATGCAGCAATCCGGCTGTGTGAGCTGATACAGGCACTGGGCCTTCCCAATAATAATGCATGGTGTGTGGATGTTCCAGCTGAACCCAACCTGACCTCTTCATTGGCTCGTTACTCTCATCCTTGCTGTAAATGTGCCACATGAATAAAGTTTGGGGGAAAGGAACTTGGCTCTTATGTGCTGCAAGGGTGTGGGTGTGACCTTGCCAGCTACAGTCTCTCCAACTGGGTGTATTGCCGCCTCCTTCTAAAGTCTCTTTAAATACAAAATGGCTGGCAGCTTCTGCACATATATTTGCTTCATTCTCAAGTATATTTGCGCTCACAGTATTATTTACAAATACTTAGCCTTCAGGGATTAGTATCTATTTCCTTAGTTTTCAGTAGGAGAGACCTGAGAAAAGGGACTACTTACCCTTTTACTATTCAGATTCCTGTAAGCAGATTTCTTCTTTCATCTCCCAACTTGTGCTTTCGAAGAAGGGGAATAGGGATAGGTAGTGAGAAGAGACCAGAGTCTAGTATGAAGCCAAGTCATCAGGCAACAGTTTAAAAAAAACATTAAATTATTAAAGGCCTTTTGTGTGAAATGAGAATCTTGACCTGGCAAATATTTACACCTCATCTACCTCAACCAGGGATAATTTGAATATGGGGTATATATATACTGCTCAAAAAAATAAAGGGAACACAAAAATAAGACATCCAAAAACTGAATGAATGAAATATTCTTATTAAATACTTTGTTCATTACAGAGTTGAATGTGTTGACAACAAAATCACACAAAAATTATCAATAGAAATCAAATTTAGCAACCCATGGAGGTTTGGATATGGAATTACATTCAAAATTAAAGTGGAAAAAAACACTACAGGCTGATCCAACTTTGATGTAATGTCCTTAAAACAAGTCAAAATGTGGCTCAGTAGTGTGTGTGGCCTCCACATGCCTGTATGACCTCCCTACAACGCCTGGGCATGCTCCTGATGAGGTGGCAGATGGTCTCCTAAGGGATCTCCTCCCACACCTGGACTAAAGCATCCCCCAACTCCTGGACAGTCTGTGGTGCAACATGGTGTTGGTGGATGGAGCAAGACATGATGTCCCAGATGCACTCAATTGAATTCAGGTCTGGGGAACGAGCGGGCCAGTCCATAGCATCAATGCCGTCGACTTGCAGGAACTGCTGACACACTCCAGCCACATGAGGTCAAGCATTGTTGTGCATTAGGAGGAATCCAGGGCCAACTGCACCAGCATATGGTCTCATAAGAGGTCTTGAGGATCTCATCTCGGTTCCTAGTGGCAGTCAGGCTACCTCTGGCGAGCACATGGAGAGCTGTGCAGCCCCCTAAAGAAATGCCACACCACACCACACCATTACTGACCCACTGCCAAACCGGTCATGCTGAAGGCTGTTGCAGGCAGCAGAACGTTCTCCATGGCATCTCCAGACCCTCTCACATCTGTCACATGTGTTCAGTGTGAGCCTGCTTTCATCTGTGAAGAGCATAGGGTGTCAGTGACGAATCTGCCAATCTTGGTGTTCTCTGGCAAATGCCAAATGTCCTGCACGGTGTTGGGATGTAAGCACAACCCCCACCTGTGGACGTCGGGCCCTCCTACCACCCTCATGGAGTCTTTCTTTGAGCAGCCACATGCACATTTGTGGCCCGCTGGAGGTCATTTTGCAGGGCTCTGGCAGTACTCCTCCTGTCCCTCCTTGCACAAAGGCAGAGGTAGAGCTCCTGATTCTGGGTTGTTGCCCTCCTACGGCCTCCTCCACATCTCCTGATGTGCCGGCCTGTCTCCTGGTAGTGCCTCCATGCTCTGGACACTACACTGACAAGACACAGCAAACCTCCTTGCCACAGCTTGCATTGATGTGCCATCCTGATGAGCTGCACTACCTCAGCCACTAGTGAGGGTTGTAGACTCCGTCTCATGCGACCACAAGAGTGAAAGCACCGCCAGCGTTCAAAAGTGACCAAACCATCATCCAGAAAGGAACTGAGAAGTGGTCTGTGGTCACCACCTGCAGAACCACTCCTTTAGTGGGGATGTCTTGCTAACTGCCTATACTTTCACCTTTTGTCTCTTCCATTTGCACAACATCATGTGAAATTGATTGCCAATCAGTGTTGCTACCAAAGTGGACAGTTTGATTTCACAGAAGTGTGATTGACTTGGAGTTGCATTGTGTTGTTTAAGTGTTCCCTTTATTTTTTTGAGCAGTGTATATTGGTTCTGGGACCCCAGGAAATGGGAAAGCAAATTCCCTGTTTTAAGTATGGAAGAAAAATAGCATAAGATTATATATGCTGCTAATAACTGGTCATTGATACTGTTTATACACCATACAGGTAGGCCTTGACTTACAAACACAATCGAGCCCAAAATTTCTGTTCTTAAGCAAGTTTCGTACCATTTTACAACCTTTCTTGCTACTGTTATTGACTCACTGCAGTTAAGTTAGCATCACAGCTGTTTAGGGAATCTGGCTTCTCCATTAAGTTTGCTTGTCAGAGGGTCGCAAAAGGTCATCACATGCCCCTAGAGATTCATAATTACATGCCAGTTTCCAAGTGTCCAAATTTTGATCATGTGACCATGGGAATACTACAATGGTTATAAGTGTGGGAAAAAAGTTTCTTTTTTCAGAGCCATTGTAACTTCAAATGGTCACTTAAAGTTATAAGTCCGCATACCTGTACGCAATTTTTTTGCATTAGTTTTAGAAATGTATAATATTTAATACAGCCAAGGCAAGAACTATACGGTGTTTAAAAGCATAATTCGGTTTTAAAGTAATCAAGCATTGAAGGCCAATGAATAATTGCCAAACATATGTTGCTTGCTACATGAGATCTGATTTGGAGAACAATGATAAATGGATGACTGGAAACTTCACCCAAGTGTGTGAAGAACATACTGGATCAGTATTCTGCATACATGTTTAGAATTCTTAGAATCAAATGATTGCTTAGACCGTGTTCTTTTTTTCCCTCCGCGATCTATTGTTTTTCAGTTCACCTATGGCAACGTTCCTGGAGATGGTTTGGCCAATAGAGACACAAGAGAGCAGTAGCACTGAGCCCCTGACAGGCGGAATCCATGTTTCCTCCCCTTCAGACCAGTCCATCTTTACTGTGTAGGTTCTGCTCTCCAAGGCACTAGGGAATGTAACCAAGCCTCTTCCTTCTCAGGTTAGGGAATCGGGATCAAAGGTCACAGGGATTTTAATGGCTCCCTCTGTGTAATCACCCGATCAGTTTTATTGATTCAGTGTCGATGGAGTCTAATTAGTTTTCTATGAAAACGAAGAACTTGGCCTTTGACCTTTCTTTCTGCCAGCAAGAATGTAAATCAAAGAGTGTTGTCATGCACTATTGATTCCCAGTTGCACTTGAGGGGAAAAGGAGGCAAGCACATGAGTTAGGCCTGACAGCTGCAGGCTGGGGTGTCATAGTCCTCTTTTGACATGTATCTGAAAGAAGATGAATATTCAAAAGGGGAGGGGAGGAAGCAGCTTTCTATGTAGCAACAGGGACATCCAGCCATTAAAGAGTCAGCAAGTTGAAAAGCTAGCTTTTTGGACATAGACTAGTGTTTAGTACTAAATATTTGACTTTCATATTGCCAAGGCAGGGCTAAATCACACAATCATGAGTTCCTCCATTTCCAAAGAATATCCTGAATATATTCTGTGTTGGTAACAAAGCTAGAATCCTTTGATCTCTATATATTATGCATAAATAGAAGTGTTTTCTATTTTGCATAATTTATTCTGCTAAGAAAATACCAAGTAGACCAATAGTAGACTGGACCTCTCATTCTATATACATTTTTGGCTTTGGAGGTCTCTTAATTCACTTAATTCTCTCAACCAAATCTACTCCCAACTATGGGATAATCATGCTTTTTTTAAAAAAAATAATAACCAGCATTTATTTAGCTTGCTACTTCAGGGGAACTGACACAACTGTCATACCAGACAGCACTTTTAGATGATTCAAACGAAAACTGGGCCATCAACAGCATTACAATAAAAATGAGATCTTCATATTTCTCAATATCTATGCAGAACACAGAGGGAATTGCTTCTAAATAAAACAGGAAGTGTTGTGCTATGAGGATCCTTCAGAACAATTATTTCACACTGATTGGAAATCCCAGTCCACTTGAAGTTAGGAATGGCTGAGCCAATGTTTTACTAAAGCTACGTACTAGCACACTAATCCAACAGATAGAAGGTGCTATAATAGCAAAAGGAGTCTCCTTCAGTCCAGCAGAGAATGACTCTAAAAATAATGGTTATTGCAATGTATATTTGCCTCACCCAACTGTCAAGGGGGTAAAAATCCCTTGTTTAATACCTAATTTAGATGCAGTGGCTCTGAATTAATAAGTTTTCTTTAACATGATGAAACCTTAGGAGAACGATTTAGGTTATGAGTATCCTATAAACTGGCCTGCTAAGCCAGAGAAACATATGCAAACTTTATGAGAATTGGAGGAGGCAGTTGGAATTACTGCTCAACCAGGGGTCAGTTTTTTCCATTGATAATGTGACGCATGTCTACCATAACTTTAATTACACAACCCATGCCCATTCCAGCACAAAATGCAACCCCAACTCCTTGATACAGGGGTCTATCCTCCTGCCCTTCCCTCTCAATGACTTCTGGTTCTGGAACAAGATTACGGATTCTATATTTACATCAACGTTTATAAAACATAGGAATAGGAAAAATATACAATAAAATCACAGCAACAATAAATTCAGGGGTTTGAGCTCGGCCTCTTCTTTACTAGGGCAGTAAAGAAGTCAACACCTTTCTTCCAGATGTAAGCAAAGGCAAACAAAGTTCTTCAACATAATGGTCCCTACTACCGTATGGGGAGACATATCCTTCTTGCACCAGCAGTCAGTAAGTTGGTCCTCCAAGATCCTGAACTTGGACCATCGTGCTAATCATGGCTTCTTCACCTTCTTGACAGATGAGGAACTGGAGGCAGATTCCCTGCGCTTTCTCTGTTCCAACAAGAAAGAAATAAGCAGAAGAGGAATCATATCTCAGGCAAAAATGTCTTGATTCAATTAAGAACCTTGCAAAACAAAACTGACATATATTCTGGCAGAAAATGCAGGAGAAAACCTTACATGTAGACCCTAAGCAGTTAAAAGAACACAACAGATGGAATACAAGCTTACTTGAGGCTACCCCAAGAACAGGGAGTTAAGTGGAACATTATAGTGACATGAAAAAAGGACAAACACAATTCTGAGAGACAAAGCCATAGCATGAAAAATATAGTTACTTATGGCTTGTACATATTGGATAATGGAAGCAACATATGACATCAGCTTACTGAAAGATGGGACACTACATATCTGGCAGGCACATAATTTCCTTGGCTGATCTATGTTCTCCCCCTTAAATAAACTGCATTTCCAAAGGAAACAGGAATTCTACTTCCACTGCCCTAGGAAGGGCTTGTAGATATTTCATTTGTACGAACAAATATCTAAAATAATATTTAAGTTGCTCAATAGCTTGAAATCAAGAGGCCAATGGGAAGAAACTGAATAATTTACTGATACAACCAAGGAATATAGAGCATCTTAATGAATGAATGGAAATCATTTTGTAAAGAAAATCAGTGATTGTAATCAAAAAAAGAAGAAATTTATAGCAGTCCTTTGATCATTCATTCATTCCCACCTAGGCTTGTTTTAAATGTCTGCAATATAAATGATTAAGAACTTCAGTAAATAAACCCCATTCTCTCCCAATTTTTTCTTCCATTCAGTCATGCCTGATTTTTGAAGACTGCCTGGACAAGGTCCCTGCAGTTTTTCTGATGTTTTTTCTGAAATGGTTGGCCTCTGCCTCCTTTCTGGGGCTGAGAGAAACTGGCCAGCCCAAGGTCACATAGTTGTCTTTATGCCTAAGGTAGAACTAGAATTCAGAGTTTCCGTCCTTATCCCTAAACCACTATACAAAACAGGCTCTATCTTATGGATGAGAGCACTTACTTCTTAGTAATGCACAATCCTATTCTCTGAAACAGCAGGCTCCTGGTGGACTCAACAAAGCAGCCTTTTATAATTTTGTTGTTTAAGTGGTACCTGCTAGTATTTGAGGAAATGAGGTCAAAGGATAGGCTTTAAATAGCCAACACAACCTGAAAACAAAGGCATGGAAACTTCAAAGCTACTCAGTGAGGCTGCTGAATTAATGGGGATGAGCACATGTGTTTGATAATCTTGATGTGGCAAAAGAGTGATCTTTCAAATATGTCACAAAATTCATATCAATCACCTTCCCTAGCTTGGCTTTTCCTATCGCTATGGGCGAAAATGAAAAGCGCTTAGAAAAAAAAATGTTCCACGTTACAATTTACAAGAATCTGGAATCCTGCCTCGCTGTTAATGGAATTATTTTAAAATGAGAATACATACATTCCCCCCTCCCGCCATGACAGAGACACACATTTTATGGAGACACACGAGTGAGCTTTTCTAACTCCATCCTTAAAGGAAAGATTTTTGATGTTAACAATGTAACTTTGCACTTTCAAGTAGGCTCAGAAAACAAGGAGCCAGCAGGAGTTCAGATAAAGGCAGCTTAAAAGTCAAATGATTCTGACTCTGAACCCAAGACTTCTTACAGACAAGGTCTTTTCGTTTCCCCATTAATAGGCTGACTTGTGAGCCTAGGAACAAAGAAAGCTGATGTGAAGAATTCTGAGGAGAGTCAACTCATTATGGATGGGCAAGTAGAGTCTGAGTTGTGCAAATCAAAGGCCCTAATCTGGAGTAACTGGCTGTACTTGTGCTTGGAACTAATTTGTTCCAAGTTACAACTCACCTTTTGCCCCTTCAAGGCCCAGGGCAATATCCTTTCTGGGTCAGCTGGAATGAGGGAGAAAAAGACCTTCATTGGGAACCACCTATATATAGTGGACCTTGCTCCCAACTAAAATATCTGAATCCTTCTGGCGGAGGAAAAAGTCACCCTCAAAATGTTGACCTCCAGCAGCTGAAATCACTGACAGCAACCATGTATGGCTTAATTTGAGAACACATGTCACCAATTGGTTAGGAATGATTTCTTTTAAAAGTTTTAGATTGGAAAGGAAGTATCAAGTGAAGAGAATAAGAAAAGCTATGAACCAGAACTTTTAGACAGTATAATCCACATAAATTCAAATGCCTACTTCAGATACTGTCTGCACCAGGATGTCTCCACTCAATGCATCTGATGAAGCAGACTGTAATCCATGGATATATGTAACAATAAATATCTTTGATAAAAGAAGGATTTTTGCCCTGTTTTGCTCAGAAGACAAACAATTAAACATCTGGAATCCCAATCATGCCATAAGTAAAAGATTTAGTTCATAGCCACCATCTGTCACTGAACATTTAGCAATGTGAACTATGCTTTACTTCTACTACTTAAATTCCTTGCACAGACTCATGTGGAATCCCAAAATTTAACCAAGATAAGAACCTACTGCCATGGCCATCATACTCTAACTAGCCCCCATGTTTAAAACATGGCAAAACATTTGGACAGTGGCTTTGGACAGTGGGACTATCATCAGTAACTTGAATTAAGGGTAAATTCATGTCCATCAACCAACAAAAAATAAAAAATAGTAAATAAATAAAAAGAAAACAAATAACCAAACTCAAAGGACAGACTTGATGGACCACTCCATCCTTTTCTACCATCAGCTTTCTATGTTTCAATTTGCTCATTAAGATTTATTTCAGTCAAATGTCTATTCACTCAAATCTTATGAAATTATACTGCCAATATTCAGGTAATCCTCATTTAGCAACCCTGATTGCAACTGGAATCTGTCATTAAGTGATATGATTGTTACGTCAAAAAGCCATATGACCCCACTGCTTAGATTTCCAACAGTCCAAGCTGCCATGGTTAAACAAGACCTTATGGGTTATTAAATGAGGATCTTGTGTAACCACAATTTCTAGCCTCCTGCCAGTTTCACATTGACTTTACTTCTGGGAACCCCATAGGGAAAGTCATAAACTGCTATCATGTGATGCAGGACATCACAACAGCTGTAATATGAGGTTGTAACTATCACTTGTAGTAACTTTCTCCCACACCAATGCATATTCTTTCTAAAAGAAAAATCAAGCTGGTTTCAATATTAAGAACTGGCCATCTCCTCAGTCAGACTAGGTGCCAATCTTATAGAAATAAGTAGTCCAAACAATTGGGACTCATGGTGCTTACCTAAAGTAAAGCCCAAAATATATGTGAAATATGGTAACCCTCTGCAACATGCTTTCTAGGTAGTAGAATGGATATCCATTCTTTTCCGAAAATTCATAAAGGAGAATTTCTTTCCACCCTCCATCCAATGTATGCCCCTTCTCTCCATCCTGAAAATAACAATGAACCTTCCTGAGGAAAATGCCCCCTTTTGTTGGGTGGAATTTCTTTCCTTTCCAAAGACAGTGTAAAGTGGTCACAGTGTGAATGCGCTTGACCTTTTGTCTTGAACTAATCTAATTGTGTTGTCTTTGTGTAACCAGCTGGTAAAGGTCAGAGCTGTATTTAACAGGGGGTGGGGCGCTTTAGGTACCAAACTTGCCTTGCAGTGAATTAACTTGATTATATTTCTTTCAAATACATCACAGTCCAGATCCTGTTAACCCTCTTGGTGCTTTCTCTCTGTTCCTATTCCAAGTCCAGAATGAGAAATAGAAAATTGCTATACAGAAAAATGGTTCTGTGTTGAATAATAAGAACTGATTATGACACTGGCTAAAAGCCAGGCATGGAGGAGATTTTGAGTTTCCCAAAAACAACAGGGTAGTGGAGCTCAGCAAGACGGTTTAGACCAGGGGTGTCAAACTCAGGTCATCATGACGGCATCATGTGACATATCAGGACTTCCCCTCCCCCTTCGCTAAACTGGCCATGGCTGTGGCCAGTGCATGACACATCCAGCCCATGGGCCGGGAGTTTGACAGGCCTGGTTTAGACCATTCCCAGTGTTGACTTCTATCCTTCCCCTAAGAATGAGCTTCTACATTAAATTCCAATTTAATCTCTAACATTTTGTAAAGACTGTGGCATGCCATTAGGCCAACGCGCTGGATAGCTGCACTACAATGAGCAAGAAGGGAGTTATGGCTAGCTGACTAATAGCCTGATCACAAATGTAACTAATAACTCACTGACCCCATAATAATGAAGTTTGTATCTTAGAATTTAAACTTAGCAGTTGGAGATTTAACAAAATGTCAGTTTCAACAGCAGGGTGATGAAGTCCGAGACTGAATTGGGGGGGGGGGGGATTTGGAGTACATTGTATATACCAAGTGAAACATCCTGGAAGTCTGTCCTTCCATGGACATGGAAAAATGTCCATGTCTTGTCTCTCTATGATACCATCAGATAAACCTGGCTCCAGGGGAATGATGACTGAATGTCAAATTGCTTCCTTCTTGGGTACACAAGAAACAATGGATGGAAACTAATCAAGGAGAGAAACAACCTGGAATTAAGGAGAAAGTTCCTAACAGTGAGGACAATTAACTTCTGAGGCTTGTCCCCAAAAGCTTCATCACTGGAGGTTTTTAAGAAGAGACCGGACAGCCTCTTGCTGGAAATGGTACGGGGGTCTCCTGCTTGAGTCAGATAAGAAGACCTCCAAGGTCCCTTCCAGTTCTATTCTGATTGATTGTATATCACCTGAGAGTGAAAATAAGCTTCTTTCCCAAAGGCTCCTAAGCATCCTCTTATTTCAAGTAGCTTCCCAAAGCTGTACCTTCATATGCTAAAAACCAAGCAAGGGCAAAAAAAAAAAAATCTTCCGAATAACACTCACAGAATTAGGTGTGAGGGGTGCTCCCACCACATCAATGATCTGCTCCTTGCTGTCACCCTTGCCTTCTTCTGTGCCTGACTGTCCATCGGGATGTAAGCCACCGTCTGTGCTAGGTCCTGTGCTACCTGCTTTGGCTAATGCCTCATAGCGGTGGCGCAACATCTGCAGCTCATATTCACAGTTTGCAAAGGCTTGCTTGAGCTCATATAGTAGCACCAGATCACTGCGCAATTCGTTGAACATCTGAACAATTTCTTCTGTTGGCATCGGGTTCAAATCTAGAGAAAGCAGGAGAAGAAAACTATGTGAGGAAGTCACAGAACCTGTTGTCAGCTGTGGGGTTGCTGTAATCTTATTTTATTCCTAGTCAGATACAGGAACAAACCCAAATTCTGTTGCCCAGATCATTGGACATATAAGAAATTTGCCTTCGGATTCTTGCCAAGCCTCAACAGTGTGAGAAGAGGGTTTAGACACCGGTCCATCTTGTAAGGAAGGCGCTAACTGAACACTCAGATAGTTCATTATTCAAGGGAACTGCTAGAGCAAAGTGTTCCTAGACTCAAGGAGGTTGCTATTCTCTGGATGTAAAGGTGGCAAAATCCATATCCAGCCTTGACACAGCCTTGGAGGAATTGACAATATTCCAGATAGACCAAAAGTCTTCAAACTTGTCAGTTTTAACACTTGTGGACTTCAATTCCCAGAATACCTGAGCTAACATGACTGGAGGAGGAATTCTGGGAGTTGAAGTCCACAAGTCTTAAAGCTGTCAAATTTGAAGATCCCTGAGACAGACCCTTGTGCTGACCATGTACAATCTGTCCAAAATGAAAGCTGCAGAGTACCAAAAGAGGGTCAGAGATTTTGGGGCAATGATCATTCACTCTTTCCTGAGTATTTTTTCCTATATGATGAGACTTACCTCCTTAATACTATTCCATGACTTCTGATGCCTTAAAAGAACCCAACCAAGAGAGAAAATGACAAAGACCATTCAAATTCTTTTCTTCTGGAAAGGTTTTTTTTTTTTTTAAAGAATGCTATGCATCATCTTTTGGTTTTTACCCCTTCTTTTTTCCTTCAACAAAATATGTATTATTTTCAAATCCATTCACATATAGTGTTGTTGAAGGAACTGGCTGTATTACTAGGGAGAAAAAATAGCCCATCTTGACTACAAAGACACTGCTCCATGGGTCTCTCCCTCTCCCTCTCCCTGCCTTCTTTACTCACCTACTCCGAGTTCCATCAGCATCTGCTCCAAGGCTTTAATCTTCTTCTGTCCCACGGAGCTTGGCAGTTTCATCTGGAATACAAAGGTAACAGCCACACAGCTCTGAGCTAGCCCTCACTCACAGCCGCCTAGTTCAAACGGCATGGGAGCTTTGCTTTTTATAGTGCACAGGGAAGAAAGCGAACCAAAGAAAGAAAGAGAAAAGGGAAATCAAGTGCTGAGAACCGGAGGCAGAGCGAAGGCCTGAAAGTTTGCAGACTAGGGCCAAGGGCAGGGACTGAAAAGGCTGCTTGCAAGGGCTTTTCAGTTCTCTGGGCACCAAGATGCAGAGATGTACAGCTTTACTGCTTCCATGGGTGACTGAATTAACAACAAAAGTTCTGCTCCGCTTGGCACCCTCTCCTGCAGTGCCCTGACCATCAAAGAGCTCAATTACACAGTAGCTAATGTGTGATGCTGCCCTACTTTACTTGCTCTTGCCAGCCTGATTAGGCTCACGCACTAACAGACTTCCTTCTTCCTTTACCTGCTGAGCCCAGAGCCATGGGATTCATTAACAGTGCCAGGTTTCTAACAAAAGATGCAAAGAGTCACAAAGCATGTACACTCTTACTCAGTTCATAGAAATGTGAACATACATTCACGTTACAGCCAAGTTAGGGCATAAAGTAAGGGCTGGAAACCTACGCTTGGCATGAGATCATACTTAGCAGGACCGTCGTGCTACAATTCAATGGATAGGGGCTCCAAAAAATGATGAAGAGAAGAACCTAAGTATAAAAACAACTGCAGATGACTCAATGGCTTATATTTCATGATGGTTTATTTTTAGATGTTAATCGCTACTGCCCAAATCTCTCAAAGTGGCGCAGTTATTCCTTTGGAACTTAATAATTTTATAGCTCAAAATTTGGGAAGGCTCTGGAAGCAATTTTTCTACCAAACCTAAAAGATCAGTGCACTTCAATATGGTCTACCTTTCTATCAATCATAAAGCTCACATCCTATGAACATTTGTCAAGTATTAACCAATCAGCCTGTTGAGTATTCTCAGCAAACAACACTACAGATTGTTTTATGGAAACTACTGGACTGGTTAAGATGCCAGTAAAGTCTTGAAAGAAAAGATGACTGGATTCTAACCATGTCAGTCTACCTGGAATTGGTATTGTAATACACAAGCTTGTTTGAGTTGTTTGAGGTAGGTATATATGGATTTTAAATCAGTCTTTTATTGCATCTCTACAGAGATGCTCTAGCTGAAGTTTGGTACCTTTTCCATTAAGCCATAATTACTTCTGCTTTTTAAACAGCATTATAGTAACATTTCTATGATCAGATGTAATTTTCATGAACTGCTATCTGATATAATACAGACAGCAGAACAGTCTCATCCTAATGTGTTCCAACACCATCAATATTTAAGGTTTGCATTTATTCATCAGTTGCAGACTTTGATACTTTCAATTTGATTTCCCCAAACTAGTTCCCCAAACTAGCCAGCAAATATATTTCAACTTCATGTTTCAAATTGCATTTCAGAATTGGGTAGCATATAAGTTTTTTTAATTATTCCAAAGTTTTATAGCAATAAGTAGAATAATCTCTATTTTAGTTACACACGGTAGGCAGGAATTTCTACCCATTAATTAAAAAAAGACCAAAGTGAAGAAAATGTCTTCAAATCAAACATGGCATATAGACATGAATGTCATAGATCTAGTTACAAATATTTGCAAGGAATTATATTCTTTGCATCAGGTTTAAGGAGAGCACAAGAATGCCCACTGTAGCACAATAGCCATAGTTACACTTTCCTAACGAAAAGTGGACATTATATCTCAGCAGCTATCAAAACCATAAAACCCCAGCTCAACTGCTGTCTCAGGTCTGTTCTTTCCAAACTGGAAGAGGTCAAATAAAAAATTATCTAGGCTCTGTTTTAATAGCTTCCCTGTATGACAAATTCAGCATCACAACTGGAAGCAGAACTAGGGATGAACCGAGAGTTTCAATTTTTTTTTAATCAATTACTGATTTAAGCTAAGCTTAATCGTAAGGTTCATAATTTTTCATTTTGCTTGATTATTATCACTCCACATGGCATAGCAATGTAACATCTAACTTTGTTTCATATAGAATTTCATCCAATGCTTTATTACCTTTGAGGTTTGAAAAGGTTAAACAAAGCATTAGACAAAACAACATGTCAGTAAGATCATCAACCACCTAAGTTAAAAGATATCACCTATCCCAGTGGAGTTTTGAATCTTTCCCAACCAAGCACATACCTAAGTTATAAGTACTCTAAGGCAGCATAGGGCCTGTATTAGCATGCTTTAATATTGTGTGATTGGCAATCTAAGAAGGCAAATACAGTAATATATGGAGGACTTCACTTGTCATTATAGTGCAAGAGAAGTTAAGACTTTAATACATATTTTATTTTAGTATTTATTTTAGCAAGGTCATTGTGCTAGCTGTATTATAATATAATATCCAGTCCTGGTTGTACTCTAGGAGTTTTCAGTGCAGCAGTTTGAGTTTTGCATATACTCAGACAGTACCCAGCATCAATAGCCCTGCCATATTTCCAGCCTGTTATATTTCAAATTTTTGGGAGAAAGAATCTGAAAAACTTTGCTACTCATTATTCTTTGCTCTTGTCACAGATATATTTTCGAACAGATTCACAGTTGCATCTTTCATAGTTATTCTTGGAACAAAAGTTCTACTGTCCCCACATTGCACAGGTTTCATATGAATGGACCAGTACATAATAGTTACATTATACTGAGAAGGGAGTGTGAAAACCTCCTAAATCCTACATGGGTCCACACAAGTGCACAATTACTATCACAAAACGCCAAAAATGAGGACAAGTCCTTGGGATTCCTGCTGAACCTCACAATGAGAAAGGATAATGGCTGCTGCAGCATGCCACTTTTACTTAAGAAGCTCCATCTACAAGCAGAATTCGAATTATCTAGGATTCCAAATTCACATGCTGAGAAGGGCCTTTTCATGCAAATCATTTTTCCCAACCTGGAAACAATGCAAGTAGAAATGGGAAACCGGGAAGTCGAGACAGAAGCCAATGAGCTTATTCTTGTTCTGCCTTCAGATGAGATGGGGTGTAGAAGCAGAATGCTGAAACAGGGGGATTGGTTAATCTAATTTAAGGATAGATGCAGTACAGGTATGTGGAGATCAGTCCTGTGATCAGCTGCAGCAGAATAAAATGTTTACTTCTGTTGGCTGCAACGAAGAATTTATATAGTTTTTATATCTACATTCTTAAACTCAGGCTGGCTACTTTCTAGCTAATCCTTTGGCGGTAGGAAATAATATCCTCCTGATGTGTAGGCTTTCTCTCTCTCCCTGTGTGTGTGTCCATCAATCTCTATTTTTTTACATCTCTCCATTTCCTGCCAGGCTCTCTTGAAGTGTGCCTTGAACTTTGTGAGATTCTCCAATCTCCTCTAAACTAAATGGCAGCATCCTAAAGACGGCAGCAAATGTCAACAATGCAATATGAAAGCCTCACTTTGTATTGCTTTGTTTTATTATATTATTCCTAACCACTTAAATATGGGAACACTGGTATTCTTTTAAGGAAATGCCATAGCCTCATAAAAACACTACAGGTAGCCCTCGACTTACAACAGTTCATTTCAAAATTATAGCGGCACTAAAAAAAAGTTACTTGTGACCATTTTTCATACTTACAACCTTTGCAGTATCCTTATGGTGATGTGATCAAAATTCAGACACTTTGCAACCAATTCATTTTTATGACGGTTGCAATGTCCCAGGGTCATGTGATCCCCTTCTGACAAGCAAAGTCCATGGAGAAGCCCGATTTGCTTAACAACCATGCAAGTAAATGAACACCTGCAGCGGTTCACTTCACAGCTGTGACGAGAAAGGTCATACAATGGGGCCAAACTCACTGAACAAATGTCTCCCTTAACAACATAAAAGTTGGGCTCAATTATGGTCATAAGTCAAGGACTGCCTGTATTTTATCTTCATATCCCATTGGAAGGTCTAGCCATGCACTGACCAAGGTATCCCCATTTGTCTTCTTTTGCGTCCAACACTATGGCCCAGTTTCATTATGGAGCCGTCGAGCTCAAACAGGAGTTTAGAGCATTGGTGTATCAAAGCTACCATGAGAGTGAGTTACAAATTGACAGGAAGTTTCAAATTCAGAAGTTATTGATGCCATAGAATGTTAATTAGGCTTTTATCTTAGTTTTTGCACAACTTTGGATATGTTCCTTCCTGTAATTTTTTCAAACTTACTAAAATACAATGGAGAAAGACAGAGGAAAGATGTCCCTCCTAGGCCAGAGAGAGCTTTGTCAATGGTAAATGATTTCCCTTACCTAGGCAATAAAAAGGAAGACTGACAGCCCAGGAAAGACACTTGCATATTGCCTTCATGCTAGCAAAGAGTAGAAGTGATATGGATGGATTTATACATGTTAATAGAACATAAAAGATATATAGGGACAACTGAGAAGAAATGTTACTGTTTGAGTTGGCTTTAGAAAACATCAATTAAACTTCCTTTAATTTTGGGGGAGGATTTGGCCTGTGAATATTAAAGCTCCATTGGCTTCTTCAAGCAAGAGTATATTTTAATTTTACCATCATTAAGAAAACGTTATGATTTATGTGACTGCTGTTGGACTAATATCTTTAAAATTTAGCTGGCTAAGCCAATTTATCTTTAAGACTGATGAAGGTTGATTGCTCTCTATGCAAAATGTATTAAAACTAAATGAGGAGTCTATTACTCACAGGGCCCTGATAATCTGTTAGGTAGGCTCCGTTAGCCTGGCACTCTCAATGGCGAGAAAGGCCCGTATGCTCCATTCGCCTCAATACCAGAAAGCACAATGCAGCTTAGACAGCTGCTGTATGAAAAAAGCAAATCTGACAAAAACAATACATTCTCGACTATAAGCCTACTGGTTTGTGTGTTATACCATTAAGACGTTTTTGTACTGCTCTGAGAGTTGTGGGTATCGCCTGCTTGCTTTAGAAACATATTAATGTTTTTTTTTTTTTGGGGGGGGGGGGCAACATCCAATATCACTTTCTGCATAAACAATTCTGAATAATTTTGCAATAAAACTCCCATTCTGATATCTATGGAGTTCACTAAAACTCTCTGGAGTAGTGGTCGCCTACTGGTGGGCCACCAGTGGGCCATGAGAAAATTTTGGTGGACCGCAGAGAAATTTCACCCCTAGAGCACCCTTCCCAAAGCAATTATTCCAGGCTGCACAGAAACACAAGGCTGTGCAGCCCGCATGGCCCATGGGAACCCTCCCGCCCACTCATTCCTTACCCAGCAAACCTGCCTGTTAAATTGCTATTTTTCCTTTTTCCGACCATCATTTGTTCTGCTGTGCTGGGAGATTTAGATTAGTTAGGAAGCAGGAAATGGTTGGATTTCTTGCTTTTTAGCTAGACTTTAGATCTTCGGCTCTGCTTTTAAGCACAGATGAGCCTCCCTTAGGACTGAAGGTTCAGTTATTCAGTGCAGACTCATGGCAAGCAAATTTGAAACTGAGCTAGCCGATGGCAGATACATAGATCACTGAATGATTCTGTGAGCAATTCAATCTGCCTGCCTGCTTTGCCTGATTTTGGGTAAAAGTTGCTCTTTTTTTATAAAAAAAAATCAATATTTATATAAATATTTATAATATTTACATACAAGCCATGCCCAACCAGTCACATGACCAAGCCACACCTACAAATTAGGCCATGCCCACAGAACCGGTTAATGGTCCCTGGGATTTAAAATTATGAGTTTGGTAGTCCTGAGGTCCAAAAGGTTGGCGACCCCTGGCCTAGCACATCTATTGACAGTCACCTAATACAATTACTTTAACAATTCAACCTGAAGAATCTCCCAAAAAACAATAAATAAATAAAAATAAAAATCCAGGTGATAAGAAAATTAGCCCAGTAGTTTTAACTTAGAACAGTACTGCATTCTTGACATGCTAGCATGCTAGTTTACTAATAGCCAGAAGTAAACCCAAAGGGATCAGAAAACAAGAAAATGGTAGCTGCAGTCAACCCCCCCTTTCCTTTTAATGTGCTCATAAAAATGATGGGATTTCTACTATATGATCATAGTGCCATATTGACCATTCCTGTAGACGTTCCTAATATTAGCTTAATTTTGATCTGTGGAACATTCAATTTGGTGATCTTTAGATTAGATAAGAGCAATCATAGCACATAAAATTTCTGAATGATCAGTTTGCTCCTGAGACCCAATAAACATGAGATAGATTAAGGGAAAAGAAAAACTTGTGATAAAGATAATGCAATTTTTTTTAATCCTTATATGCCAAATCTTAATTTGATCAAATTGTTATGGTATTCTACATGAATATTTCAGTAGATACAATATATTTCATCAATTAAGGAGAAAGATCCAGCTTTATTCTGTTCTCATATCTTGAGCTTCTGTTTTGGTAACTGTGAATGTTTGCTCATTCATATGAAGAACAGTACTACATTGTGACTGTGAAGACCTGTAATCTCTGGTTTGAATTCTAAAATAATATGGGCTATAGGCAAGCCTTCACAGTTACAACATAGTACAGTTCTTCATTCTTTTTCAGGGCAAGACAGGGTCAGATTAATGTAATCTTTCAACTGGCTCATAGTGGAAGAAAAAAAATGAAATGTGAAGCAGAATTGAAAATATAAATCAATTTGGCAAAGATCTGTCTAAAAATGTTAACGGAAACCAAAAGACAAGTCTGTGGCCTCTCAGATGGAATCAACCGATGACATGTCTGTATCCTGATCCCTTATCATTCCACTCAGAAAGGCCATTGGAGAATGTGGTCTAATAGTACTTAAACTTATTGTGTTTGATTAACAACACTACTTTTTTTCACAATACAACAAAGCACTTCTTGACAGCAGTTCAGTACAACGTAGGGAATATTCTCATTCTAAGTAAGTGCAATAGCCAACAGCTAACCTTCAGCCCTTCTTCTTTGTAACAATCTACCAGAATTATTTATTATTGCTCAGCTCCCCAAATAACCATATGTCAAATTTTTAAAAAATGGATTGCTCAAACTGAAGAAGTGATTAGCTAAGATCTTTTGGGTTAATATATTGTTGGTGCTTTCTTCTTCTGACAACCTCTCCCTGCAGCCCTCTTTGCAACGCCAGCTTGTGCTTATAATTATGCCAACATCGCTTTTGATTTAAGGACTCGGAGTCTTTGTCCTCACTATAAACAACCAGTAAATATATGAACTGTGCAGCAAGAGAAAACTAAATAAAAGGACAAAACATCAATATATGAATCAAAGCCACATGACTAGATGAGCAGAGAGATTTGCAAAATGGCAGCAATCTGGAGATTGCTCTTGCTTAGCTATTACCAGTCCAGTAAACAAAAACCTGGATGGTCCTAGGTTGACCCTAAGAATAATAAATACTTGTATTTGACTCACTTCCATAGCCATCCCTCAAACTGGAAATGCTTGCAGTACCAGATCACATTGTCATGAAAAGTAACATTACCCATCTCAATTCTAAACATTAATCTCTTAAGATTTCATGGGTAAGAATAGGTAAGTTTCTAGTTGAACAGTTGTCATTTCCAACATTTGACTTGCATTCAACATTGTATCAGAAATTATTTCCTAATAAGTAACTCCGTCACTTTATTTTATAAACCAGTGTTATGTATGAGGTAAATAAAATAAGACCTGTTTCTTTGAGGATTTTCCCAGCAAAGAATTCATACTTAATTTTCATATCCCAATGGACAAGCTATTTGCCAAATACTAACAATCAGAGCGCACTTCAGAATATCACAGAACTGCGATATTTACAAAGCTCAATGTTTGGCTAGTAAGAGATGCAAGCAAATAACTACTGTGAATGAATGGCATGATCAACAACTGTTTATCTTAAGTCTATCATACCTTTAGATATACTGTAAGTCATTGCCTGTACTGCTAAAACTCTCCAAGAGGAATACCATTCTGAGTTGAGTAAAAGCCACTAGGAAAGAGCCAGATTCTTCTGACAAGGTAACTGGACCACATCTACATCAGCCAGAGATAGTTATAATCTCCTCAGGGTTGAATTTTTATACCCATTAGTTATCCAGTTAGCTGAATTGCTCTTTATTAAAAGAAATTCTCAACTACAGTTTAAATTCCACAAAACAATCTCTGTCTTACTTATTCTGGAGGACATGAACAAAAAAACGGTAGATAGAGATGATCTACAAAATTCAAACCCAACCTTTTTGATATTTGATATCATCATTTAAGACAGGCTCTCAAAGTATGATTTTTGAAAATCCACCAGGTTCTTCGCTATTCCAGATTCTACAACATCTGCTGCTTCAATTAACACAAAACAGACAGCAATGTAAGTTCTAACATTCAGATATATGAGAAATGTGAACAGATCATGATTAACCAACTGTGATGAGCATGTGGTGTATTAAATGGACCTGTGATCTTGCACAAATAATTCACTCATCTCTCACTTCTTCAGGCCCAGAGATTTCTACAGAAGGATATTCTTAAATTGGCAAGTCTATGTTAAAATGCCATGAGTTACATAGAAGAATTCAAATTAATAAATCAATAAATACATCTAGATTAACATTTTAGGAACAACCAAATTTGACACCTCATTTTCAACAGCCTTAAAATGATGCTGAATCTCCATTTCTTCACACTCCAGCAGAATAAGTTCCTTTGAAACGTAAAGTGGTGACACAGCCTTTATTCAGAGATGGGAATGAAATCATTAACATTAGGATATTTTTCCTTCCTTTATATAATCCAACATCTGATAGGCATTTCCTAATCACAGGTGTAGGTTCTTTTAAAGTTGGATCTGTGCCCAACTATGCAAAATATTTACTATCCAGATGTTCTTTCACATGACTGGAATCTGGAATGTTATTTTTATAACAGCTTGTAAGGAAATTCTTTCATTCATACCTGATTTTATGATGTGTAATTCTTGATCCCGTTTTTTCTTGCAAGTTATTTCAAGGCCTTGTTAAGCAAAAGTAATTCTGACAAATATTCCTCTCCTATGATGGTTTTGTCATGAAATATGCCACAATTGTTGAGCTAAATCCAAATTAAAAGTCATTTCCATTGCTTCCATTGCTTAAAAATTATACCTCACAACTGCATTATAAGCAGAATTTATGAAACAAATGTAAACAATTCTTAGTAACAAATTAGACAGAAAAAAGTTTTGTTAGCAGCAAATATATCAAAAAATACATCCAATCAAGACTCACTGAAATCAAAGTTCAAAATCATGTCCTAAGTAACAATACCATGTCAATCATTGAAAGGTTCTATTCTATCCTATTCCATTCCATTCCATTCTATGCCAAAATCAAAAAAAAAAAAGAAGACATAATATAATCAAGGGCAACCCAGTCATTTAACTCCCAATTGTAACAGTTTAGTATACTTAATCCCTGACTCAATACCTGGGGGAAAAGCCTGGTCTTCAAGGCCTTATAAAAGGCCAAGAGGGTTGGAGCCATAGCAATTGAGGGCAAGTGCTGTATCAAGCATGCCCGCCAGAATCTTTCAGATGACACTGTTTTAGGAAGGCGACTCAGAGCATTCCTTGTAGAATGTTTAAGGTCAATTGGATAGGCACTCTTGCAAGTAATCTAGACCTATGCCATGAAGGATTTCATAGGTAACAACCAGCATCTTGAATCACACCCAGTAGCTATTGAAAATCTATTTAGCTTGTGAAAGACTGGAGCTACATGAGTGTACTATTGTGTAGCCAAAACCATCCATACTGCTGCATTCTGGACCAGTTTCATCTTCCAGAAGCTCTTCAAGGACCGACCCATGTAGAATGTGTTATGATAGTCGAACAGGGGGTGGCCATGATAGTGGTTATGATAGTAGAAAAGGAGGTGAGTAATGCTGTACAATTCAGGAAATAGTGCAATTAATGAACAAGATTGATTTATGCAGCCTCTTGGCCACAACTGCCATCTGCTTTTAAATAGGAGCCAAAAATGCAAGAGGACTTCCAAATTGGGCAATATTGCCCTATCTATAAATAAAGATGGAACTCCCCGAATGTAGGAGCCCTGATATACACAACTACTTAGTCTTCCTGGGTTAAGCTGGTTCTTCTCCAAGCTGACTCATATGACCTTCAGACATTGGGAAGGAACTTTGTCAGTATCATTTGGACAGCCAAGGATAAAGTGTCATCAGCAAACTGATGGTGTTTAATCTCATAGCGATGGATAATCTCACCCTGTGGTTTCATGTAGAAGGTAGATAAACACAGAGAGAGGCAAAAGCACTTAAAGACTCCACAAGGCAGAACTTTAGGGCTTGATAAATTTATTTATTAAACTTATACCCCACTGCAATCTAATAAATCTTAGTTGCTTGTATAACTTAAAAAAAATCTACTGTATGATTATAGTGATGACACTATCACAAAATCCTTCAAATAAAAGAATATAAGTGAAAAATAAAAAGTAAAAGATGGTACAGTGCTTAAAATTAAGAGAATGACCTCTGAAATATCTCCATTTTAATGTTAACAATGGAAGTCTATATAAGTGTGGTAAAAAGCTAGCCCCATTAAGACTAATATTTAAATCCAAATAAGTACACACAGGATTGCAGCTAAAATATGCATCCTGACTGCATAATGATGCTAACAGAAAAGAGGAAAAAGCTATGATTTATGGGGTACTACCAAGTAGAAGAAATAAGAACAAGAAAATTAACTACCACAGTTCCTCTCTAAAAAAAAACCCTCAGGAACCAGAGACATTGCCTTCATTTTATAAAGCTTACCTATGTTATTGTAAGGTTAAAATGAATTCAATTTATTTTTTAAGATGAATAACAACTCTGTGCTCAAAGGCATATAGTTGGATAAAATTTATAGTAATTAAAAATAATTATAATGCTAAATGTATTCACTGGCTGTAATTTAATCTAAATAGCTTTTTAAAAATAATTATAATTATTTATAATTGGCTTTAATATTTAAAATATATGAATATATGAGCATATTAAATTATAAAGAAATTAAAGCTTGCCAATACAACAACATTTGACATCATCTTTTCCATGCATCTTTTCCTCTATCACATAAAAATTCATAATCGGTCACCTTTACTAAAAAGGCTAGAGGGCCACTGCATTATTGCTGAAGAACTGAAACTAGTTCCCCTTTTATTGGATTGTTATCAGGGCTTACTACTTGTATGCATACCTCCCCATCTAGCCACATGCTCTGTCCCCCTAGCTTCATTAATGTAGTAGACTCTGGCTCTCACTACAGTTACTACACAAACATGAAGTAAAAACAACTAAAACACTTCATCTTTCTATCTATCAGAAGTTTCCCCCCATAACAATGCACAATTTCCAGCCAATAAAGAGGTACTCATTACCATTAGCTTGTCTCACCAAAATGCCTTGCAGCACCATCAATACTACAGAGATAAATTATTAATTGTCCCAAGTAATTAAATGTATCAAATCCAAATAAATATTACTGGTATTTTATGTAACTGCTTTGAAGGCTCAGCTTCTGAAGGGACAGTATTGATCAAGCGAAGAAAGACAGATGCTTCCCCTGTTAGCAGCTGATGAGGTCTGGCTCTGCATTAATGTCAGAGGGAAGGCACCTGACAAAGAGCCTCTGCAGAAGAGCAAACAGGCATCCCATCTAGCCATTTCATAGAGGGAGAAGTCAAATATTGAAAAGGTACATTTAAGACATACACATATTCCAAGTAACCCCCTTCCCTTGTGCCTAACACAGCCAGAAACATACTTTTATCTTGAATAGTCCTAGCCCGCACCCTCCTTCCCTGTGCTCAGAGAAAGAAAGCACCACAGTGGATTGTACCTCATTAATCAATGCTAAAAAAGTGCTCGGTTGGCTAGTAAATATTTAAAAGCCAGTGAGGCTGGATGTGTGAATCAATGGAATGAAAGCTCCCTCTTCCCCCATTTCTTTTTAATTGGTCTGACCACCAATTTGTCTACAAGATCCTAGTTAGCAGGTAACAAGTAAAACTACCAGCTGGAAGCCTTTCTTGGTGGAAGATGTCCAGCTGCGAACTAAACAATTGTACCTCAGCATTCCCTAGTGTGCCCCACGGATCTGAGACTGCTAAGAACTTTCTTTCATCCTACTGTTTTTCCCTCATTATCAAAGACTTAGCAGGTTAGAATCCAGCCCTCTTGTCGCATGTCATACAAGAGATCCAATGATGCAACATTGAAACAGAAACATGTCCCCACAAACATACTTTTTCTCTGTTAGTCTCTTCAGAAGAGTGACGGAGAATAGCCTGACAATATACATTTGCACAGGGGAAATCGTGTCTTAATAAAAAGATAAAAAATAAATAAATAAATATGAATTCCTAACATGAAGCAATTGCATGTTTTCATTCTAGTTTGAACTGATACTAATAAAAATCAAAGGAATACCATTTAAAAAGTATCTCTAACTTTTAAGACTTTAAGTAAATTTTGCATTTCACAAAAAAAAATGACCAAAGTTGGCATACAGGCACCTGAAAGTTCTACAAATTTTTTTTTTAAAGATGGCTACTATATCTTACTATTGCATAGAGAAATAAAGGACAAAGTGCCTAAAGGGAAAATGTAAGTACTCTACAAAGGAATAGCACCCAAATTGTGTCCTTTAATAACCAAAGGCAGCAGTTAAATTTTAATTAGAAATTGGCTGCAGCTAAAAGTCCTTATATCTCTTCAAACTTCTCTAGGCAGCATATTTCCAAATAAAATGTATGCATTATAACATATATCACTGTCACTGATATGATATATATCACTGTGAGACCAGCATGATTTCTTTAAAACAGAAGATCCTTGATAGGTGTAGTTTCACCAAACTTGAATTATGTTCTGCACATATAAAATATTTCAGAAAATTCTGCTAGAGTGCACCATAGTGCACTCACAAAGAATAGCCAAAATATGCTTTTTATAGTAAACACGCCTATTAATTTCTATGATTATCAAAAGTCCAAAATGTTAAAAAAAACACGATGGAGGGGCAGGAAGCCTAGGCATTTTAAAAAAATGATCCTTCTTCTTAAGATATACACCTCATGTTGATTTCTCTACTGCATAAAATGGAAAGACTTCATATGAACTTAAAATACGATTTAATCCAGGCAATTAACAAATCCCCCCAATAGGTCTCCAGAGCTCCCGCATTTATTTACCTTAGTGTATGTCCCACTCTTCATTATTTTCAAATCTTGCCAATAAGGAACAGAAATAGAAAGAGGCTGATATAGGTGATATGTTAGCAGAAATGGAGTCAAATAAGTCTGCTTGCTGAATTATCCAAGTATACTAGATAAACTGGCTGGACATGACAGAAACAATCTAAAACTTGTGCAGGAAATCAGCTTGAGAAAGCCTAAGATAATGTTGTTTGATTTAAGGACTCGGAATCTTTGTCCTCACTATAAACAACCAATAAATATATTGGCAACATTGGCAACTTTAAGATATGTGGATTTCCTCACTTCATAGAAACTCTTCTGTTAGAAAACCAACAATATTGTTTCAAAATTTTAAGCAAGTCTGCTGGCCCAAAGTTTACTGTAAATGAATTTACCAGAAAGTTGTAACCTAATTAGGATGACAAAATGTTAGTTTTAATTTCAGTTCACAAGGAGAACCTTGTTAGCAAATGTCCTAAGATCACCATAAACTTAAATTTAGATTTCCCACTTGGACTAATCAAAATCCTTGCCACCTTATACGCTGATCATGAGAGGTGAAAGTATCAAACAGAACCCATGGCATCTAAATTAGGCTGCATATGCGATAGGCAGTTCATGTTGTGACACATGCAATATCACTTGCTACCTTTTGTTGAATACCCATTGTGAGAAGGGAAAGCTGAACACCCAGATATATTAGGATGATCCTTCTTAGCTCACACATTTTTATTTTTAATGCAGTTTCTTTTTTTCTTTAAATGTTTCTGTCTAATAGTGTTTTATTTTTGTAAAATTTCCTGCTTGAATTTTAACTTTCTGATTAAAATAAAAAATATTAAAAAATAAAAGTTGAGTCTAATATTCATATTCATAGCAACCCATGATTTGTTGTGAACTCTTATAAGTCTGAATCCAAATCCAGAACAAGAGCCTCTTACTTTCTGCAACAGCAAAAAATTGGCCACACACAAATAGCATTCCAAATCATAATTAAGGATTACTATGATTAATCTCATTTTAAATATAACATTTCATATATTTCCCAACCTCACATTTGAAAAGAAATCATACACAACCACCCTTAAAGCTTTGGAAACATAGCCCACAACAAAACTATACCCTTAATAACTCTACTGTGAAGTTAACGGGAGGGGTTACGCCACTTCAGAAACGGTGCTCACTTCCAAGACCAGATTACGTGGTCTAAGGATGGAGCAGCTTTTTCTTCTGCCCTAATGCGATCTGCAGAACTTCTAGATATACAACAAAACTGGGGATGGAAAAGAGCATCTGGGATCCAGCTGACTAGCAAAGCAAGCCTAAAGCCTAAGGAGACTCCAATGGGTGAGAAGCAGAGCACGGATTTCCTCAGGGAATGAGTGGGAGATGCCTTGAGAGGCTTGGGAAGGGCCTAAGAGGTTTCCTGGGGTCCCTGAGGCACCCTTGCTCCACTTAATGAACACACTGGAGAGAAATGGATGGGGGTTCATTAATTGAAGTGATCACATGGGTGCTTCACTTGACAGCAACTTATGACTATAATGGCGGGGCTTCATTACACTTGTTGAGGATTACCTGTACTACTGTTTTCTACAGTGCAAAAGCCTGCAATGGGAGGGGGAGCACAGAAAGTTTATTTAAAGCCCCTAAGATTTAATAGACTCACTTAATCACTTAAGAAGTCCCTGCTTATGTCATGAAGTAGCCCTCCAATAATTTTTTTTAAAAGACTAAATTACATATCTTGACACACGCACCCTCAAATTACCTACCTGCACTTAAGAAGAAAGAGACAGGTTCAAAAGCTACAGAGTCTATACTCCAAAAATTAGTTGAAGCTATTTTACTACACTATTGCAGTTCATGCTCCACTAGATCATTAACAGGAAAGGAACAAGAAATGAAAAGGGGGAAGCACATATCCCTTTAGATCCCCAAAACTAGCACATTAACTTACCCTTTGACTTCTCAGCGTAACACCAGCAGACTTGAAATCTGGAAACTTGATGCCAGCTGTTTCAGGGACAGCCTAAAACAGAAAGACAATTCAAGGTAAAATGTGAAGGTAAGGCAAAAACCTAACCAGAGTTTCTTGCTAGAAAAACACTTGTCAGAGATAAATTTGAAATCAGATGAAAATCCTTCCAAGAATAATTGGAAGGATGTGATGGATAGGAAATGAGAACAATTCATTTACCATACTGCTTCTAAGCCTATTTACTATTCTAAATGTAATTGAAATTGTAAGCCTATGGCTTTAGTACATTAAGGTAACAGCAATCTACAGTATCTACTCCAAATATAGTGTCTATACATAGCACTTATTTAAAATTATTCACAGCAAGTGAGAATGGGATTTAACAATGAAATCTGATTATATTCAGTTCATTCAAATAGTGATACATGGCATTTATGTAGTTCCAGCCACATGTCTACGCTATATTTGCTTCTGAATTTGATAGTGGTGTTAGACATTCATTCCTTAAATATTTAATAAACTTTCCTCAAAAACATTAGAAATAAAAGTGAGAATGATGCATAAAACTAATAGAAGTATTCCCTATGATGCATAAAAACAAACAGAAATATTCCTTAAAGCTAAAAAGATGTGAACTCTTGGACTTGAATCAAGTATCATATAGGTATATTAGGTATATTAGTGCTTATTCCCACATAAATGTATCTACTATTGGCTTTTATCATTTTTAACATTACAGTGATTCTACTCTGACATTAATGACAGTAAATACTCTGCAAATACTTTGCAAACCTTTTTCTTCACCCTGTGCCAGGACTAGGATATTTAAGCCATAGGTTCTCTTTAATTTCTGAATGTGGAAACTATGTCATTTAATATCTTCTATTGATCAGAATTAGGAATTAGAACCAGAACTAGAAACTAAATCTATTGCCAAAACATAAACCTTTACTTTGAACTTTAGAAGTGATAGAAAAGGAACTGCACAGCTTCTCCTTCAAAAAGTGCACAAGTTAAGAGTGCACAATCACATTGCTCATTCACATTTTAACAAACGATGACTTCTTTGGAAAAACCCTATTACATCTGAATGGAATCAGAAAGAAAAAAATATGGTGCTGTTTCAATGGGTTGATGGATCTTATCCACTTTCTTCACAGCTGGGTGATCCTATTTTTTTTTTACTTAGAAACAGCTCAACGGTAGTAAGGACAGAAAAGCTATCAAATACCACAGACTTGCTCATTGGAAAAAGAAAGACAATCCCCGCCTCCACAAACCCTTATAGCTCACTAGAAAATGGGGATGATATAGAAACTTCACATATGTTTCTTCAAAAGAAAAACTATTACCAGCTCTTGATCTTTCTTTTACTCCTCCTGAACACCTGTCTTAGAAGGTGTGAGCTATGCATGAGTTGATTCATATATTTGCCAAAATCAAGTATCCACTGAAGACAAAACCAATGGTCAAGGGAATGAAACACACAAGAGAATTTCCTGATATCATGTTCAGACATTTTTACTTGTATCTGGACAAAACCTATGTTACTAAAGACATCAAATTTAATTTACTCAAGTTGCAAGCAAAGGAAAATCTTATTTTCTATGCATAAAACCTGCCTCAGTAACAGCAAACCAGTTATTTTGTCCTTGCTGAATACTAGAGAGTAGCTAAACTAACCCTTTTAATCTAGTCTCAGTAGATCAAAATATATTGGTGTTAATTAATTAAATTTCACACCCAGGACAATTTGCAGTCAAAGCCAAAACAATGTATTATAAAAATAACAGGAAATATCCAATCACCTGCCATGCATGTTAAATCCTGTATACTACACACTGTAGAGGCAACTAAACTTCTTTTTTAAAGGCCCTCATTTATTGGGCTTGAGATAATCTCAGAATAGAGATTCCCTTTAACAATTCCCTTTAACAATTTTCCACTGACTCCATAACAAAAATATAGGGCAAGTTCACTTCCTCCCCACCGCACAACCTGCTTTTGCCACATCAGAACAATTAAATAAGTTGCTGTACCTCAAGTGCGAAGCATGAGCTGTAAAAGCTTCAACCTCAATTGGCTCTTTGGTAAATGATTTCCCTTTATTAAGATGATGCTGATACAGCCCTCAATTTAAATTGTTAGTTAAAATGCTTTTTTTTTTTTTTACAAAAAAAAGCAGTTTCCTCCTAATGGACTCTGTCATGGTTGAAACAGCACTTTTGCCACAACTTAAACTGCCTTTAGGAAATCTGAGGTGTTTAGTTCCATGCAGGCATAAGGACCTCAGACAACATAGCCAGATATACCTAAAGCGAGTTGAATAGCTACTTAATTCCACATATACTAGAATAGAATAGCCGGTCTAGTTCAGGGACTGATGATTAAGAAGCTAAGGGAAACTGAAGCCACAGATTTCAAATTTTTGAGACCTTAAATCTTAGTCTACCCGATGGATTGACAGATAAAGCCAGAACTGCTCACATAAAATGATGCATGTTCATATGAAATTTTGCTGAGGTGATCTTAATCACTGAAAGGCAGAATCTTTTCCAAATTATATGGCACATTGCCATTCCACACTATTAAAAAAAAATCTAACTACCATTTTAAGATTATAAGTGAGATATTCAAAAGTGACAGGTAAAAAATGTCATTAAACAGGCACTCAAGGTCAAAGTTGCTCCTTAAGTTATCCAGCCTTATCTACCATTTGAAATTTTCAGGAAAACATCATTCTGCAATGGGGGGGTACACGACATATCTCAGTAACCTATAGGTGATTGCTTCAATTATACTTTAACCCTTTCACTTATCCCAAATCTTAGAAACTCACTGTCAGCACTAAGAGGAGATAATGTTTTTATTACCAATCATCTAACAGTAAGTTTTCTACATGGCAACAAGTTAAATGCTTTAGCAGTTCAGACTTTATAAATTCCAATGTGAATTGTTCTAGTACCTCCAAGTCGAGAAGAACAATTATCTTCTTATGTATCCTACTATGTGGTAGTGATGAACATATTATTGCTAAAGTTTATAAACGTTACTGAAACTGAATTTGGACAGAGAATATGTATGATTCAATGGGCAAGGAACTTTGGATATGATGTAAAGCTTGAACAATGGGAATATGTGGATGAAAGATTTAAAATTTACACGAAATTACAATTTAAAAGAAAACTTTTGTAAGATGACATGTTGCTGGTATTTAACAAATAAGTTCTCAAGAATGTCTAAAGGTGCTTCAAATAAATGATGGAAATGCAAATGTAAAGAAGGGACTTTTTATCATTTGTGTTGGGCATGTGATAAGCAAAAAAAATTGAAATAGGATTCATATTCTAATACAGAAGATTCCAAAAGTGAATATAAAGATAAAACCAGAAACTTTTTTTTTTTTTTGGGGGGGGGGGGGGTGTTAACAGAAAAAGGCTTGGGGGAAACTTTGATATTATAATGTTGATGGCAGCAAGATTACATTATATCCAAAAATGGAAGGACACTTCGATCCCCACAATGGAAGAATGGCTGCAAAAGTCGATGGAGTTAGCAGCGATGGCTAAATTGACTTCTTTGATAAAAGAAAAAAACACAATTACTTTTGTTTATATTTGGAAACTGCTTCTGGACTTTGTACTTCAAGTGGAAAAAAATGACACTTTGATTTTGGGTTTTACCAATTAGATAGATTTGTTGATATAGAAATGGCTAGTGTAAAAATGAGGTTTGATGTCTTCTTTTCTTATTTTACTGCACCAAAGGGAATCAGAAGGCAATGCCTTCTCTTTCTTTTTCCCTTCTTTTTTGCACTCTTCCCTTCCCCTTTCCCTCCCCTATTTTTCTTATTATTTGTTTTTGTATTTTTTATATTTTATATTGTAAACAAATTTAAAAAGAACAATTATCTTCTGGAGTTCCTACTTATGTGGTGCACATTTTTTGAGAAATCATCTTTAAAAGTACATTATGGTCAACATTTAATAAGTTTAAAATAATTACTTTTATATTAATATTAAATTGATATTGAATGGATCTTTTTTTTCTTTCCTTTTGTTAAATTAGCTTTTTTCCATTTTTTGTTATGTTTAATTTCTTTGAATTACTATAATGTTCTTTTCTCTCTGCTTAACCACTATTCATTTATATGAATGGGTGCTTTGCCTATATTTCAGTATTAACTTTCCTAAAAGAAATGTTTTTATTTATGTAAAATATTTTATGTAAATATTTTTTTGTGTTTACAAATATGTGTTTACTTTAAAAGAAAATACATTTCAATGTTAAACAGGCATTTGTATATTAATTTTTGAAAACAAGAAAGAAAGAAACTGAAATCATTGATCCAATGCAACTGTAAATAGACTGCTCCATCCAATTTTAGTATTCACACTTACAGCTTAAAATTGGCATTTTTCGCTGACCATGTTTGTTGTGCAGAATGACACAGTGGAGAGCTACTTCCTGACTGTGTATTCACAACGCCCCTTGAGAGGGTTTGTCTTAAGCCCACTTTATCTCCTTTCCAGCTTAGTAATTTCAGTTCCTTTCCTTCCATCTTAACTGTGGCTATACTGCAGCTTCCTGTATGGCTGCTTCAAGAGATATTAAGATCTGAAAAGAAACAAAGTAAATCGCCCAAGCAAAACTTATACAGATAACTAACCATTCCTGGCACTGAAATAGTAAGATAGCACCATAAGAAAATGAGCAAGGGAAGTATAAGATGTTTACAGGTTTCTCGGTCTCTTTTTTCTGCGGTAGCTTTTTCTTAGGTGCCTTGCGCTCTGCACGTCTTTGTTCAGTGGTTGTGTCAGCAGCTGTAATGAGTTTTTGCAAATCTTGTGTCCGCTTCTCCCTCTCTTTCTTCCTGGCTTCAATTTTCCTCAACTCCTGGATTAGATATTCTTCTTCTGCCACCTACAAATGAAAAAGAGGTAACGCAGCAGGATTACACGAGTAAAGCAATATTGGAGAGCCACCTAATGGCAACAATTTTATATCTAGATTAGGTTCCCTGTCCTATGACTTTCCAGGGAATATGTGCCTGCCTGCCTGTCTTTCAATCAATCATCTAGCTAGATATATGCTGCCTCAATCAAAAAATAACTCAATGGGAAAACTATTTGAAAACGATGGTTTGAAGATATGTCTGTCTTTCTCTCAGTCAATCAATCAATCATGTATCAAGATATATGCTGCCTTGATCAAAAAAAGACTATGGGCAAACTAATGTGTTTCTCAGAAAATAAGGCTGGGCTTTTTTTTTTTTTTGATCCCCCCAAGACAGCTAGGCCGTCTTTTCGAGGGGTGCCCACATGCCACACCTCGCCTCGTGACAGCCACTTCTAGCATGGCTGAGGACCCCATAGGCAGCCTCGCCTCACCACTGGGCCTTTTCTATCACAGCTGTTTAGGAGCGTCCCACGTGCATCCTTGCCTCACCACCGACTTCTGTAACAGCCAAAAGGAGCTATTCCACAAGCTTAGCACAGACTGAGGGAAGAATGGCAGGCAGGAAAATTCCCTCTCCCCATTTTCCTCCCTGTTCACCAAAAAGCCTCAATTCCAAAACTTCAGCGTTCGGAATGGAGGGTTTTTAGCAAACGGGAGGAAAATGAGGAGGGGGGATTTTCCTGCCTGTCATCTACTCCTCAAGCTCCCTCTCCCTCCCTATTTTCCTGCCTTTCTCAAAAACAGGTCCACTCCGAGCCTTCAGCATATCCCAGGACCCTGCAAGGCTTTTTGTAAGGTGCGTGTGAGCGGCGGCTGTGAGGTTCGTCACATCAGCATAGCCTCTTTGACCAGGACCCTGCAAGGATTGCTGTGCCATTGTGTGTGTGAGCGGTGGCACCACCGCGAGTTTGGATACACTGCTGCAGCTGCTCACAGTAGGATGCCAGCTGCTCTGGTGTGATGAAGCTCATGGAGGTGCTGCCATTCATGAGTGCACAACAAGCCTTGCAGGGTCCTGTTCTAAGAGGAATGGATAACAGGCAGGAAAATTCCCCTCATTTTCCTGCCTTTCACAAAAATGGCTCCACTCCGAGCCTTCGGTGTATCCCAGGATTGCAACGCAGAAGGCTCCATTCTGAATCTTCAGCGTTGCAATCCTGGGATATGCTGAAGGCTAGGAATGCCTCTGCTTCAGTGCAGAATGACTTTCGCCCCTCTCTGCAGCTGGACACTTCCCTCGCCCCATGCCCGCACCACTCATGCCGGCCATGCCCATCCCCCGGGCTTGTTTTCGGGGTCAGGCTAATATCAGGCCCACCCCCAAAAAATTAGGATTGGGCTTTTTATTGGAGTGGATCGTATTTTCTGTGAAACACGATATTTGAAAAAGATGATTTACCATAGACAGGAATAAAGTGGCAAGCAGAAGCAACATGCATTTACACACAGTTCTCAAAGCTGCCACAGATACCTGGCAGACTGCAAATACATTAACAACTCAAAAAGAGGTGTTTTCCATGTACTCCAGTATTGAAGTATTGCTTTCAAATGCTCTGCATGCCCCTTGAAAGTAATGCTGCAAAGTTCACTAGACATTCTTTTCTATACATAGTTATAGGTTTAGTTATCATATTATTCTCTTTTGGAGTGGGCAATGTTATATAAAAAGCATATAAATGGAACAACAAATAAGTCAAATAAATTAACAGCCTCAATTAAGAAAAGAAATGAAATATATAGACTAATCTAGTATAGTGGTCGCCAACCAGTGGGCCATGGCCCACTGGTGAGGCGTGAGAAAATTTTGGTGGGCCACAGAGAAATCTCACCCCCCCAGAGCACCCCCCCAAAGCAATAATCCAGGCTACGCAGAAACACAAGGCTATGCCGCCCACAAAAAAATCAATATTTATGTAAATATTTATAATATTTACATACAAGCCATGCCCAGCCAGTCACTTGACCACCAAGCCACACCCACAAAAATGGTCAGTGGTCTCTGGGATTTAAAATTATGAGATTGGTGGTCCCTGAGGTCCAAAAGGTTGGCGACCCCTGATCTAGTAGATACAGCAACATTCATTATAATCTTGAATAGTCCTAAAAACCATACTTGCTTCCACATCTACTGTACCCTGTTTCATGCACTGCCATTTATACTTTCTATGGCAGTGGTTCCCAAAGTGGGCGGTGGGATGTCTTAGGGGGGCACTAAGAGGCAAGGGGGAGGGCAGGGGTGGGCTAAGAGGTGGCAGGGGGGTGCTCGAGGTGCCGGCCCCGCAGGCTCACTGACTGCCGGCCATGCAGCCCATTGACTGTTTCATCGCTCCGTAGCCGGCGCCTCAAATGTGGAACCCATGCATGGCGAGCCTTGCCAAGCCTGGGGGGGAAGAGGTGGGAGGAGGCAGAAAGGGGACACCTTAGCTTGCAAGCTGCCCTCTCCGGTGGAAGCGCACCAGAAGGCTCGAAAGTAAAACTGCCCCAAGACGCGCAGTGGAAGAGGTGGGTGGTCCAGCCTTAGGGCCCCCTTCCCCAGAGAACAAGGAAGTGTGCAGCACCCGCCTGGCCTACGCTACTCCAGCCAGCCGGGCTTGCATGAAGGATACAGGTGGGTGCAGCTGCGGCTCTCCAAGGCATGTGGCTCGGTTCGGTTTGGCCCTACATGGCTGGCCCGGACCTAGAACCTAGCCTCCCTCTGCAGCCCAGCTCTTCCGACTGAGCCCTGCGCTTGCTTGCTTGCTTGCTTACTTATTTTCCAAGTGATCATTCCTTCTGCCTCTGCTTCCACACGCCCTGGACTGCTTCCACACGCCCTCCTCCTACCAGGCAGAGCATTGAAAAATTGGATGCCAAAGAAAGAACTGGGGAAGAGGGGCAGCTGCATTAAGGAGCAGGAACATCTTAGCCATGTTTTATTGACTAAGCCAGAATCAAACAGCATGCTAAACTCTAACCAGAATGGCTGGGTTGATATATTCAGCCCGTGTTTCTCAACCTTGGCAACTTGTGTGGACTTCAATTCCCACTCTAGCTTTGCTCTACTTTCCCAAAGTGCCGCTGCTGTTGCATTCTGTCTGTCTGTCTCTATCTATCTATACATCTGTCCAAAAGGTCTGTCTGTTTGTCTACCTGCCTGCCTTCCTGCCTACCTACCTACCTGCCTGCCTTTCTGTCTACCTACCTACCAATATAGATCTATCTATCTATCTATCTATCTATCTATCTATCTATCTATCTATC
>BLBF01000020.1:48118767-48156160 GCA_015471245.1 Laticauda colubrina
ATCTATCTATCTATCTATCTATCTATCTATCTATCTATCTATCTATCTATCTACCTATCTATCTACTTATCTACCAATCGATCTATCTATCTACACATTCATCCAAATTGTCTGCCTGCCTGCCTGCCTTTCTGCCTACCTATCTATCTGCCTGTCTCTCTCTCTCTCTATCCATCCATCCATGTTCAAAGCACCAACCCCGCAGGCACATCGGGAAAGTAGAGCAAAGCCAGTCTGAGAGGGAGGGAGGGAGGGGGGGAGAGGGAGAGAGAGAGAGAGAGAGAGAGAGAGAGAGACCTGATGCATCAGATTGAAATGAGGCCTAGTTTAGACTGAGGCCCTTTTCCACATTGAAACATATTTGGCTTCTATTGAAGGTTTTGTGGACAAAACATGGTCAAGACTATCAGGAAGCTCTCACATTTTGTTGAGGCTTTAAACAGGATCCATTGGACCAGATCTCTACCCTAAAAATTACTTTTCCCCAATTCTGAAGAAGGCAAAACCAAAATGTACTGGTAAATTATAATGAGATACACACACACACCCTTCTAACCCTGTTGGAGCAGGTGATTGGACTAGAATAGATATCACATTATCTTTCTCCTCCCTCCCTCCTTCTTTATTTTTTTTTTTCTGTCCCTTCCTTCCATCCCCCCTCTTTCTTTGTCCCTTTTCCTTTCTTTCCCTTTTTTCTTTCTTTTCTTCCTTCTCTCTCTCTCTCTCTTTTCCCTCTCTCTCCTTCCCTCTCTCAGACTCACCCCATTGACTTGACTTGCTTGGGCAGGTCCCTCCAGTGCAGTGGACTCAATGGGGTGGACCTGCAGGACCCAGACCTAAAACACGGCAATGGCAGCATGTTTGAAAAGTACAGCAAAGCCAGAGGTCGGTAATTTGTGCTGCAAAGAATCACAAATCAACAAATTCTGGGTTGTGCACAAGAAGGGACACACATGTCAGTGCAATTCAGCAACATAAAATAAAGAGATACAAATAAAACAAATCAACAAGAATCAGCAATGCATCTCTGATCAGCTTTTATTCACTACTAGAATCTAATCAGAGATGCTTTGCCAATTCTCGTCCAATGACCTCCTCCAGCAGGGTTAGAAGGGTTAGAAGGGAGTGTGTGTGCATGTGTGTGCATGGCTGTCAAAACTTCAAAAACAAGTAAAATATCTCTGGGGAGCTCAGTCATAAATTAGAACATTTGCTAAACAATCAGCCATTAAGTGAGGACTATTTGTTTGTCACTCACCTGGCCACGCCCACCCAGTCACATGACCACCAAACCACACTTACACGGTCATGTGACCAGCAAGCCACGCCAGCTGGTCACATGACCATCAAGCCATGCCCACCCAGTCACAGGACTAGCAAGCCACGCCTACCCAGTCACACGACCAGCAAGCCACACCCTCAAATTAGGCCACGCCCACAGAAATTTGAATCCCACCCCTGGGTGGGGGGCAGTGGTTTGGGAACCACTGTTCTATGCCTTCTCAATCTTGTTCTTCCTTTCAATCCACTCACTCTTCCTATTTATGATTTTACATTGTAAGCTGCTAGAATATGGAAAATATAAATTATTGTACTCATAAAGAATTTTACTTCACATTCTTTCCCTTTATATCAGAGGTGTCAACCTGATGGCCTGCGGGCCAGATGCATCCTGCACAAGCCATGCCTACCCCAGCTCTGCAAAGGCAAAAAATGTCATGATACATCATGTGACGCGATCGAGTTTGACACCCATGCTCTATATGATGAAAGAATTTAATTTTTAGGTTTCTTATAATATACCTAACTCAATGCATCCACATAACAGTGTGAGCAGAAGCACGTTTAGTATATACAAAGTTTTTTCTGTTTTTGAAAGATTCATTCATTCTGCACAAGAGATCCTATACTATGCACTACCCTTCTACTAGCACTTTACACATGTTAAAGATTTTTTAATCAATTTTTAAAATCTTCAGTAAACATTTTACCAGGATTCACAACTCATGCCCTTGCTATAGTACATAAACCATCTTAATTTTTGCTACATTTTCACATCCATCCTCCTTGTTGCATCATACAGTCTGTCAAACATTTACTGCAAATCATTCATGTTTCTAGCCAGCAAAATTGCATTCTGTACATAGAAAAGCATTACACACACACATACACACACACCGAAACCTTCAAGCAATATACCTCTATCATCATGAAAAGCACTCCTTATACTTTTTCCATAAATATACTGAACATGAAAGAAACACCATACATTTTGTCTTACTCTGCTAAAAGAACAATCATTTGATAAGTGTTGTTTCTTTTAATGCATGATTTCTACCATATGTTGTCCTTATTGCATTGGTGAACCAACTTTCTACTCCACAATATTATAATACAATAATTGATTTCCATAATTCAAGACTTTTAACTTTACAGCTTAGAATTTTCAGTGACTTGCCTTGGGTAAAATTTTAGTCATGTTGTCTCATCTACCTTTTTAATCAGAATCTTGTCAAATATCTTCTCAAGCACACTAATCCACAGGTAGTTTTTGTAATCTTGCTTTGTTTTTCTTTGTATGAACTATAACAGCACTCTCCCAAGGATCAGGCAGTATACACACGTACACACACAGAGCAAACTATCCTAAAAACACTTTGACGATGCTAGCACAGCCTAATGAAAGCTAAGTGGATAATTTATTTTAAGTTCTGGAGATTGTGATGTCTGTTTTTTTATATATATATATGTGGATCTTTGGTTATTTGGGTTTTCTCCCACGTAAAATTGGAAGTATTTTGGCTACATTTCGACAAAATCTCATTCGTCATCTTCAGGCTTGTGTCTTTGGCTTTGTGCTTCTCGGAGTAATGTGAGCTTGTAATCACACACACACACATATATATATATCTCATATTGTGTTCGTACAGAAGCCTGATGATGGCAGATGAGATTCTGCCAAAATGTTGCTACAACTTTAAAAGCACAACTATAATGATGTGGGAAAATACCCGAAGCCACAGGACATGAAATTAATTTCGAAGGAACCAAATTAATATCCAACACTGAACACTTCAGCAAGAGAATAATCACGGAAACCATCGAGATAGAGAAACACCCTCATAACATGAATAGACGGGACGATGCCTCCCGCCTTCCAGACATCTCAAGCTAGCCCTCACCAACAAATGAGTCCCAGTCACAAAAACCAACACCAGACCCAAAACAACACGGGACACCACCACCAATCCCCCTCATCAGACCCAGGCTCAAGCCCATCCTATAAACGAAGGACAACCACCATCCAGAAAACAGACCACGACTGCCTTGCAGTACATTTGCAGTACTCATTATTACCCCTTAATATTCCACTAACCCAAATGCTTACTTCCTTGACACCTCAAGCAGTATTTCCTGCTAATGTTAAAAAGCATATTAATCTGTTTAGAAACCTTCTGGCCAGTATGCCACTGGTTTAACCAAAGCTCATTCTACACAAACCAGGATATCTAATCCAAAGATTATTTTGCAAGTTAACATGTAATGGCCACATTCCACCACCCAGAAGTTCATATACTTAAGATGCTTTAGACCTTGGATTCTTTTCTATAGAACATTTAAAGACCGAGGAAGCCTTTCAAGCTGCAAATCTTGCAGCACTATATGCCACGGTTCAATAACTTCCCAAAGTTCTCTTATCTATATTCTTGTTCATAATACATACACATTTGATGACCTTATACCAGATCAATGAACTGTTGCCAGAAACCTCATGCCTAAATCTCTTAATAAAAATATATTTCCAAAATAAAGTAAGGTGGCAATGCTTAACAACTGCATAATTATGCAAATGTTCATCTTTAAATGAGAAAAGTAGCCAAAATCAATAAGCAGATGTTCATAAGTACTGTCAGTACATTATTCAACAACCTTTTCAAACAAACACCGAGTAGCATGCATCAACAAAATATGTTCATATCCACATAACAATTACTGATCTTCAAATAATAGAAGTGCAGTGTATAATGTTACTAATTATTATCAAGAGGATTCATGATAATGATTTCAAAGGATAATAGAACCAACAACCATTGGCCATTGCTACTGTTCTGACACTAATTTATTACCTGTTCTGGTGTTCGGTTGTACAGTCTTTCTAATTGTTCCTTCCGGCGCCTCTCATGGCCAGCATCAAATACCGGGATTTTCAGGTCTGTACCTGGAGCTGCACGAATGTTGGCTAACTTTGCACAGATATGATAATAACGTTCCTTTAGGTCTTCTACTGACCGTTTCTAAGTTCAGAACAAGGAATAAAAATACAAATGATTAAGAGATTAGGGATAAAGGAACATATATATTCGTTATATGACTATAACTAGCATCGATACATCATCAGAATAGAACTCACTGGTTGGTAGTATAAAGTTACACATGAACCTTATGTAGAATGTGAATATCATTAATCTAATAGTGAAAAAATGGTACATATTCTTTCCAATGTTCAATGTTATAAAAAACACCTTTACAAATATCTTTATCATTTAGCATTTGTTCTTAGAAATATGTAACTTCAATTAAGAAAAATATTGAAAACCTATAACATGGACAGTTCAAGGAATCAGAAACAAGAATAAGAATCTGCTGAGGCTTCCATATTTGATTAAACAACTATTCTCCAAAATTATCTAATCCGTGCAATTCTTATTGATGCAATTCTTGTCACATTATCCAATATTCTCCATGACCATTCAGTTAAGATGGATCAAACTATGAAGTGCCCTAAGGTTTTTGTGGAAGTTAGACAACATTTTTTCTGTAGGTCATGTGCTGGGTTTGCAGCATATGCTAACATCTCATAGTTTCACAATACACAACTATCGTTTTTTGGTTTTGCCTGCAAAGATACAAAAAGCATTCAAATCTCATATACCACCCTCATCCCAAAGTTAACGTTAAAATTTGGATAATAGTTGGGCATAATTTGGGGAACCAAAAATCATCAACAGGAATATAAATAAGTTCTCATTTGATGTTCGATATTTACTCTTCCATTGGATGACCATTGGACAAATAATGGATTCTTAAAATTTTAAGTCACTCAGCACATTGCACTAAAACAGCATTTATATAAAAGGTATTAGTCAACAGAACCCTTTTTATGATATCCTCCTTACTTATAAACTCTATTCATGAGGAGTTCTAGTGATATATGCGTTAACTTCATATTTTTCTTGTCATAATATCTAGAGACCGATCACACGTTGATACCTTCTAAAATATCTTTGTAAAACTAAAGCTCTCCTGGGTATACTGTTATCCCAGATAAAAGAGAATGAGAACAGTAAGATAAAAGAAGTGGGCTAGCAAACTCATCCTGAGTTTCATCTTTTTACAAGCAGCACTTACATGTTAGAATGACTGAATGAGATTAGAGGCTTACTTTGAACTGCTGGTGATCATAGCGGTCATGAATGACCACAAAACGGAGGTCAAAACGTCGTGATAAGTCAAATAGGTGGTCTGTTTCAGCTTTTGTCCAAGCATCATCATGAAGATACATTTGATATTCTTGCTCTGAATAGACTGGAACTTGTACTGTCTATCCAAAAAGAGAAAAGACGCAATAGGTTCTTCTTAGTCTTGCATATAATAGTTCCATCAAGCAGGGGACATCTTGAGGCATGTAACAGAAATTCATGATAGAAATCCAATTCTTCCAAAAGCAAAAGTTCCTCAAAATACATTTTTTACATCTTTCCACCATTTTGTATGGTTTCTAAATTCAGTCATCATTTTGACTGAACTTGAACAAGCTGGCTAAGCAATGCCTCAGATTCAAAGACAAAAAAAGATGATGTGGAGCATATGCGGGAACAAAAGTACACAGCAGTCATGTAAATTACAGTAGTAGATCACTAAAAATAGATATGGAAATTAAGGTTCACCTCGCACATATGTGCTAGTCATTTCCAGCTTTAGGGGGCGGTGTTCATCTCTGTTACAAAGCCGAAGTGCCAGCGTTATCCAAAGACATCTCCGTGGTCATGTGGCCAGCATGACTAAACGCCAAAGATGCACGAACACTGTTACCTTCCCATCAAAGTGGTTCCTGTTTTTCTACTTGCATTTTTACATGCTTTCAAACTGCTAGGTTGGCAGAAGCTAGGACAAGTAACAGGATTCGAACCGCCTAACTGTTGACCTTTCTGACTGACAAGCTCAGCGTCTTAGACACTGAGCCAGCGCGTATTGGGGACCAATTTCTAAAGATTTTTATGCAATTCTATTAAGCATACCAATCCTACACATACAATATAACTCTTACTATGCCTCCATACTTTGTTGAATCTGGCGAAAGGGTAATCCTTGCCCTCTTCTGCTGCCCTTCTCCAGTGGTAGAACATTGCACCATCTTTTCTAGCAGGGTTGGTGAATGGCATCCACTTCCAAGGTCTCACTTTCTTGGAACCAAGTTTTGCCTTCACTGTACGATAACCCTGTGTTGTGTCACTTGGTAAAAGTGGGGGTGCATCCCTGAAAGAAAAATACAAGGCCTAAATCAAATCAATTGTTAGCATAAGGTTTAATGTATTGCCTAATCCATATTTTTGGAAGAAGAATTAAAGACAGCTTGAAGACAAGACAGCAATGCAGACCTTCAACATATTTTATATAACCTGTACAAAATTGTAGTCATGTGCATGGGGAAGTAATTTATTATTTTATTATCCCCTAACAATTCATTCCTATTTTATTTTACATATTTATATTATGATGCTATGGCTCCCTCCCCCCTTTGAGTCAGTTTTGAGTTCTGTTGTATCTCTGGACAGATTCCTGTGATTTTCTTGGTAGCATTTTCAGAAGTAATTTGCCACTGCCTTCTTCTTAGGGCTGAGAGAAAGAGAGTTTGTCTAAAGTCACTCAGCTACCTAAATGTGGCCTAGAAACTCTCAATCTTCTGTTTTTTGTCTGGTGCTTTTAACCACTATATTAAATTGGCTCTTTGTAAGAGGTTAGCAGAGTCCAAATTTACAATATAGGATAAGTAAGTCCAATCTTTTTGAGAGATTGATTCTTGCAAAATTACAGCTTACCATTCTTGGAAATCATGTCCTTTTTCATAAAATAAAAAGCATAATATTTAGGAGATTTGCTGTTGACTAACATCAAGTATTAAATAGTTATAGTACCATTAGGACAATATAATTAGTATTAAAATATAATCTGTTCAGTATTATTTTCATAAGACTCTTGCTCTTAGAAAATTTAAATGCCAAAAAAATATAAACAATATTTACATTTTTATAAAACTATTATTTTGCATGCATACATTTCAACTGTTCTTCCTAGAAGACATGTATCTCAGAAACAAACTCCACATTTCCTTGGTCACACCATAATGAGTTTAGAATTGTTGGTTATGGAGACATATATTCTAAAGTCTTACTTTTTATTATAATATGGAAGAATTGTAATTTTTACTTTTTGGTCAATTGCTGTTTTTCTAATTAAGAAATTAATTACAATTAAGAAATGTACATATGTAGCTTAAGACGACTAGTTTGGGGAAAAATAATTGATTTTGAAAAAAATAACTGATTTTACATTTTATAAATACCTCCAAATTACAATTTCATCAGCCAAATAAGCTTAGTTTAATTAAATAAATTCAGAAATTGTTGTAAATAATGTATTAGATATGTTTCAAATTTCATGTATGCCTTGAGGATTTCATGTTACATATGAACCTGTCCCTGCATCTAGTTCAGAATAGCACCAAGTTCTCCACCAAGGCCCAGTCTCTTCAAAAGTTGTTGAATTGTACATTTAATTGTTGAATTGTTACATTTAATGTAACAGAAGGAAAAGAATGTTAAATGTAAAGGGAGCAGTTCTAACAGTTAATCATCTTGTACGTGCATAGGGTAGAAAGATGGAAAGGTGGGAAGCAGACTGAGTGTATACTTAGGTAGAGCAAATGTATAACAAAGCACTTACTTTTTATCAGAATACAACAGTGCATATACCTCTCGGTGCATTCCTTCTGGTCTCTTAAATGTTAAGGTCTCTGATGATTTCTTGGATTTTTTCTGAAATAAAAAAATATTTATTTCAATCCTTTGTGGAGCATTAATGTCAATTACTAGAAGCAGGTTTGGTTATTCTGCCTTTTGAGTTCTTACAACAATATTATATCTGTATAATTTATACAGATATTATTTGTATAATTTATACAGATATATCTATATTTCTTCTTAGGCATGCAATATTCTCAAATAATGTTCTGATATTCCAAGTTCCCAAAGCCTGTACTTCCCGCTTCATTTTTATTTCTTAAAAAGTAGAATACAAGGATGCGGGGAGTTAGTGTAGATTCTACATGCAGCTGACTGACGAACAAAGAAACCAATCAAATTCCTTCTCATTCTAATATTCTTACCCATTCCTTTCATTGTACTGTGTAGCTTTGTTCCCCTATTTGCCTAATAAGATAAGCAAAGCTACAAAGACAAAACGGGAGATAAATATACAAATGTCACACTAGGAAGTGTTTACAACTATACAAACGTTTTATGGATTTCAAAATTATGATGTGAAAAAAAATGCAGACTTTATGAAAAAAGCAGTATAAAATCTTTAATCCAGACTGATAAATCAATTTGAGGCCATACAAGTGATACAATCTAGCTCTAAGTACCAGTAATATTGTGCTGACTCTATTAAACAAAATGAAGTACTGTACAAAAACAGTATTTTCTTTAAATATCCAAATACATAAGGACATTAGAATTGAAAGGGTAAAACTGTGTCACCCAAAAAAGGGCATTTCAGTTTTTAATTTGTCTTTTAAAGCCCGTCAAAGACAGAAATAGCAAGATTCCTTCAAGAGAAAATAATGCTGGCAAGATCTCGAATAAGAATACAGTACTCACGTTTAAAGTAATCTGCTTTTTTGTGCTATTGCTATTTTCTACATAATTTCTGTACATATAGTCCTTGAGCCTTTTTTTTTTTTCCTAAGCCAGACAATTAAGTAGATTTTGCCCCATTTTACAAATTCTTACCACAGTTGTTAAGTGAATTATCATAGTTCAGTGAATCAGGCTTCCCCATTGACTCTGCTTGTCAGAAGGTCACAAAAAGTGATTACATGACCCAAGGACAGTGCAACTGTCCTAAATATGAACCAGATGCCAAGCATCTGAAGTTTCATCACATAACCATGGGGATGCTCCATTTGGTGTTAAATATGAAAAATGGTCATAAGTCCTTTTTTTCAGTGCCCTTGTAACTTCAAACAGTCACTAAATGAATCGAGTAAGTCAAGGACAATCACTATTTCATAGTTCACTCTCTGCAAAAAACAACACATGATGGAGACTATTATGCAAGTATAGCCTCAAGTATCTTTAAGAAGGACTCAATGGAAGTAGAACAAAACCAAAAGTGAAATTTATCCTCTTGAATACTTATCTCAATCAACCATCCCCATCTGTACCTTATCAGAATTGATGATATCTTTCTTATTAATAGTTCCTATATTTTCAGATTCTGGGCCACCCAGTTCAAGTATATCCCGGACATCTGCTCCGGTAGTCATTCTGATTATCTAAAATTAGAAAACAAAAAGACTGGAAAGCAAATAATCCTTATCTACACACCCAGTAACGTGCAGACACCTCTGCAAAATTAACTGGATGTCCTTCACCCACTCTACTAAATTTTATTCGGTATACAAAACATCTATTTTAAGAATACTTGTCTTAAGCATCAATATGTTTGCCATTCAAAACAGTACATGGTAATTGGAATTTGGATCCTGAGAAAGTGTTTCATTTAAGAAATAGTTTCCAGGCACTGTTTTATTTACTAATCAAATTTATATGGCCTCCTATCTCATAGAAAGTGATTCTGTGGGGAGGGGAATTCCACAATGGGGGCACCAGAGCAGAAAAGGTCCAGTAAGTATAGCCTACAAGCAAAATATGTTTTCTTCCAGATAGTCTAACTAATCTTTCACATCAAATAATCCTCCACATACTAATTGCTATCAGTCCAGATATCCCCTTCTTTCTAACCTTATGAAAACAAAAGAAACATGCAATCCTGAAATTCTGAATATCGTCAAATGTGTCATATAGCCAAACAAAAAATTAGATGTTTTGTTACAAATTCTGCAAATGCATGTTGAGTCTGATGAGAATTTTAGACACAAAAGAGCTGTTCAATCTACAGTGTTCAGTCTACAGTGATATATCTTTGCTTCACAAAATATAATAAGCAAGTCTATGTAATTATGATACAGACTTTATTATTAATAAAACCAATAATATCTGCAAGAACAACCAATAGAATTCATGATGAAAAATTCTTGTATTTCAACACAAAAGATGGGTGTATACTTAAATTAAGGCAATGACATAATATTGCCTTAATATAGGAATTCTAAATAAAGAATAAATATTAAGCCAACTAAGACCCAGTTGCACCCAAATTTTCAGTATTCAATATTAAACAAAGAAAATATATGTCTGAAGAGGAAAAAAAGGATTATTAATATGTAATTCTTGACTAGAGCAAAAGTTTTTTCAAATTTCCTCACCATCATCAACTTTGCTTTACTGAACATCTTCTATGCGGAATAAATGTTAATTTCTACTTTTATTTATAAAATGAGAGTGAGGTTTTTTCACCTTACCTTTTGAGGTTACAGATGCAAATGAATCTTTTTGTACTGTCAAGACTGACATAAAGTGTACCTAAGAATGAATAAACCATTCAGTAAAAACATCCATATAAATATACTGCAACTCTAAGAATGTTAACACCATAGTAATATTCCAAAAGGAATTCAGTTCAGTGAGTGAGCCTCAATTGTTTTTAGATGTATTATACCCATAATACACCAGTCTATGTATATTTATTTGAGAAAGACTCAATGAACACAGTGAAACTGAATTTTGAATAAAATTAAACAAGTACTGCCAGTCTTACAGCTGGTGCATACAGTATACACGATAGGATTCTTACATTTTCTTATTTTCCTCATTGTGGTATCTTATCTTTAAACTAATTGATTATATATACAATATAACGGTCGATTCCATGCCGTGCTTTTTAAATTGTCTTTTATAATTCCACTTCGCCTGATTAGCTGGTTGATATATCTATATAAACTTAAAGAGCTTTTTGTACCATACATTCCGATTTAATCATCTTAAGGACAAGATACCGACCCTATAGACATCTAATGCTACTCCGTTTTCAGTCTTCAAGGAAAAGAAAGGAAAGAGCTAAAATGTTACGAATTATCCCAATTCTCTTCTCCCCAATCCCAGAAGTTTGCTCCTATTTTTTCGTCCTCGTCCATGTGTTGCGGACTATTCCCCAGTAAGGAGTCCCTAGGTCCGCTGAGCCACTTTACTAACTCCGTTAATTTTATGTGTCTTCAGCTGTTTCTACTTCCTGATAAAATCCTCCGTTCTCCCATCCCCTCAGGAAGCCCTCCCGATCTCATTTCCCCATTTATACCTTCAACTTTTTCTCGAACCGACCCGAAATCCAGACCAGCAACAACCATAGACCTCCTGTGTAACATCTATAATAACCCTTCCGAGGCTTACTTCCTTTCTCTAGTTCTCCCTGCACATTTCTCGAATCGTCCCTTCGATCTCACGACGCAGTGCAGCTCGAATCAAGGCTCGGGTACTATTTGCAATCCGGTTTGCTAGTTCCGGAGTCTATTTGCACTATAGCCATCGATGCCTATGTGGGACTCTTTAAAAAATAAATCTTAACGAAGGCCGGTGTTGGCGATTTAATTAGCATCAAATTCACATGCTATGTTATACGAGCTGTATGACAAGAGACACAATTGGTAATTAGTATCAATAATCTTTAGATTTACCTTTGCTAATAATAATGTCCAAGAAAATAAATTCTATATTTGCATCATCTTCATTCCAGCACAATTTCTCCCCCTCTTTTTTTTTTGGCAGAAAATGCTGCATGTATTTATTTATCTTTAATAATTTATTCTCTGAAACAAGCAGATCAATATTATTTTCTGAAATGAAATGTCATAAAATAATTAGGCCTGTAGAAAGTTAGAACTCACCCCTCTCCTAGAAGAATTAAATATTCTAAGAAATATTAAAAAGGCAGAATATTATATTTCCCTAGATGAGAAAAGGAGAAACAGATTTTTAAAGACAAAGCAGCTCCCTGCCCCCAACCTTCGGCTCTAGGGTGATGGGATTAAGACATGGCCCTCAGGATATGATAAGATTGGCCCGCTACCCATCTAACAGCAGCGCTCACTACATTGCAAAATCACCTGGGGACATTACATCACCGGAAGCAAGTTCAAAGCCCAACAGAGATTATAAATTTATCTCCCTCTTTCCCTCGTGCTTCATTTTGCCTAGGACTTCAAACCCCATGTGGTCCTGTTCACCATTAAACCATCCTTCCAAGCAGTCTCCATGTTTCCAGTGTCTTTCTTCCCACTTGGAACTGAACCCAGATGGACATTTCTTCCAACAGGCCATTTAAGCTACATTGTTTAATTCCCTGCTCAGTACAGAATTCGGATGAAAGCAACCTAAACATTTGTACACATCCGATGAAGTTAAGCCGTAGGTACCTCTAATACGGTAGTTTTCAAATACTTTGGTCTCAGAAACCCTCTACCTATTTAAAAAAATGATTAATGGCCCCAAAAGCTTTGGTTTATGTGAATTATATGATCAATGTTAGAAATTAAAACTGAGAAATTTGAAAACATGCATTTGATTTTGCGGTTCCCCTGAAAGTGTCTTGAGGAACCCCAGGGGTCCCCAATCCAGAGGTGGTATTCAGCAGGTTCTGACCAGTTCTGGAGAACCAGTAGTGGAAATTTTGAATATTTCAGAGAACCAGTGGTGGAAATTTTGAGTAGTTCAGAGAACCAGTAGCAGAAGTTTTGAGTAGTTAGGAATACTCCCTCTGAATGGCCTTGCCCCCATCTATTCTTTGCCTTCCAAGTCCCAGCTGATTGGCTGGGTCTTCTTTTGTTGCCCTGCACAGGAAAATGAAACTGGAAAGCAGGTTAGTGGAGTGGGGAAGTAATTGGATTTTGCAACAACCTTCTCCCAGGAGTAGAGTGAGAATGAAGATTTTACAGTATCCTTCCCCTGCCACGCCCACCAAGCCATGCCCACAGAACCGGTAGTAAAATTTTTTGAATCCCACCACTGCCCCAGTCCATACTTTGAGAACCACTGCTCTACATAACGTAATGATGTAATGTAAAATAAACATCTAACATAAACATCTGTATCTATTGTTAAAAACTGCTTGTACCAAACAGAATTTTTCCCAAATATTCAGCCATAAGGCTCACTCTCTTGTGCTACTAAAAGCAGCAAGATGTCTCATTGCTTTTTTAGTCATATCCTATGATATCACCTTCATAGCAGAGGCAATATAAATATCAACTTAGCTTTTCCAGTTTAAAATAGTGTCGATGGCACCAACTGCTGAACCTATTCTGAGCTTTATTGTTTCTGTCATTCAGTCAAGAAACCATGTTTTGCTTATGAAAGGGAGAGTTTTAAAAATCAAGTTGGCTTTTGTATTTCCAAAAATACTTAAATTAAATCCATATTTCTTGGGCTGAACATTTATTTCCTACTGATATTTTGTTTTAAGATTGAAATGTACTTATTTATTTGCTTGCTTGCTCGCTTGCTCTACTGAATTTAGAAACTACTTGACTCCAAAGGATAGCTTACAAAGAATAGCTTACATTTTAACAAGTAGAGAACAATGAAATAAAAAAGAAAAAGATCAGGCATATTGAGAGGGAAAAATGCAATGCATCAAGAGAAAATTACTAGGCATCAGCCACAAACACAAGTGTTGTGTATAAAAATTAGAAGACTCCAAATCACTAAATCTGATTGACCGAGCAGGCCACACTAGGATTGGTCAATAAAGCACCATTGCGATTGGCCTGCCTGATGGCGGGAATTCTCAAAGAACTGTCATTGGCCTCAAGCCGCGAGCAGCCACTATAAAAAGGGCTACCACGGCTTCGGCAAATGTTCCGCTACAAGTCACTAAATTGTTTAAATAAAGAGCTGTTTGTTGGAACACCGGTCTTGCGTACCTTTATTATCAAAACGGAACACTGGTGACGAAGGTGGGATCGTCTTAGAAGAACGAGACCGAAGCACGCAGCAACAAGAACTGAGCAACCAAACTGGCCAGTACCAATACGCCGCCCACACCATTCAACCCAGCCAAAGAAGATTGGGAGTCATACATTGACCGCTTTCTGATGTTCTTAGAAAGCAACGAGCTACAAGAAATAACCGACCAGAGGAAGAGAGCCGTATTCCTCACGCACTGTGGCCCTGCTGTTTTCAAAATGGCCAAGGCGTTAGCCAAACCACGGGACATAAAACAAATGGCATGGCTAGAATTAAACTGAATGCTATGAGCCCAATACGTGCCTGTGGTCTCCAATCTTATTAAAAGGCACGAATTCTATAAGCGAGACCAATGAGAAGATGAGAGCATTGGAGATTTCGTAGCAGCCGTAAGAAATATCGGAGGAGCCTGCGAATTTCTCATCATGGACGAAGCCACGACAGACCGCGTGGTCCTTGGATTGAAGGACACTACACTCCAAAGCAAGCTACTAAACAGACCGAATATCACAGTGGCTGAGGCCATCGTAGAAGCCACCGCCACTGAAGCAGCCAAGAAATCCGCAGCCACTATGCGCCAGATGAACTCAACAAATCCATAACCACAGAACCAAACCCGAGAAAAGAAGGTGGAAGGAAACCAAAAACAACCCACCACAACTGCCCACCATGAAGACCTCGACACCGATGATGACAATGAAGACATACATAGGCTTCAGTCGGAAAGAAAATGGCGGGGAAAAAGTGGAAAGAGGTGAGAATTCCAGTGTGCTGGATGCGGAGGGGACCACGTGCGTTCAGAATGCAGGTTCCTGGATGCCATTTGAAGATTTTGTGAGAAACGGGGGCACATTGCAAGGGTCTGCTGAAACAAAAAGAGCTATAATCCAAAAAGACACGGCAGCACCTCCCCCCCAGAAACAGAGATAGACAAGCCGGAAGCCGATGGAGCAGAGAGAACAGAAACCGGTGAATGAACGACAGAGAAGAAACACATCAAACAATAATCATCGGAAATGCCAGGGCAGCAAATGCAAAAAAGGTCCGAATAAATAAACAATCAAAGGAAAGCCCTGTGAGATGGAAGTAGACTCTGGATCATACCTGTCAATGGTATCATGGAACACTATCAGAAATCTGATACCAGACATCAAGCAAAGAGAACTGGAACAGCAAAGCCTAATACTCAAAGATTACCAGAGAAACCGAATCCCGGTAGCGGGTCTTGGACATTTCCTAATAGAATTCAAAAATCACGCTGAAGTACTTCCTCTGACAATCGTCAACCATGATCTCCCTTGCTTGCTGGGAATCAAATGGTTCGCACCCCTGGGAATCGGAGTGACCGGAATCAACAGCATCGCCGAGACCGATTGGAAGGAGAGCTTGCTGAAAGAGTTCCGGGATGTATTCGATGGGACCTTAGGCAAGTACAAGGGGACCCCAATAACATTCAGCCTAGACCCTAAGATAGCTCCCATCAGGCTCAAAGCCAGACACATTCCCTTTGCCTTAAAGCCAAAAATAGATGAACAGCTTAACAAACTCATCGCACAAGGGGTGTTAGAGCCAATCGACCATGCCAGGTGGGAAACTCCCATTGTGACTTCTGTCAAACCAGATGGGTCAGTGCACATCTGTGGTGACTATAAGGCCACCCTCAATCATGCACTCCAGCAAAGCACGTACCCTGTTCTAGTAGTTCAACACCTGTTGCATTCATTAGGGGGAGGAAAATTTTTTGCGAAACTTGATCTCGTGCAAGCATATCAACAACTGCCAGTTGACCCCGAAACTGCAGAAGCACAGACTATAGTCACGCACAGAGGGGCATTCAAATGCAACAGACTTCAATTTGGCATTAGCGTTGCCCCAGGCATTTTCCAAAGCCTAATGGAGCATCTTCTAAATGGAATAAAAAGGGTCGTTCTCTATTTTGATGACGTATTAGTATCAGCAAAAAACAAACACCAATTAGAAGATAAACTGAGAGAAATCTTGCGAAGATTCAGGGAAGCAGGGCTTAAGGTCAAAAGAGAAAAATGTAAACTAGCCACCAATCAAGTCGAATTCTTAGGCTACCTTATAGATGAGCAAGGGATACACCCCACTGAAAATAAAATAAAAGCAATTCAAGACGCACCCAGACCTAAGGACAAAACAGACTTACAAGCGTTCTTAGGTCTCATTAACTTCTACAACATCTTCCTGCCCCAAAAGGCAACCGTAGCAGAGCCATTACATTGGTTATTAGATAAAAAAACTGTCTGGAATTGGGGCCACCGAGAACAAGCAGCATTCCCAAACATTAAGGACTTATTAACATCCAAAACCGTTTTAATACAATACAGCAACACCCTGCCACTGACGGTCACCTGTGATGCATACCCTTTTGGAAACGGTGCCATTCTGAGCCACAATCTACCAGATGGCAGAGAAGTACCAATCGCCTTCTATTCCAAAACGCTGTCAAAATCTGAAAGGAACTACAGCCAACTTGACCGAGAAGCCCTCACAATCATACCAGGCGTCAAGAGATTCCACGAATACCTATATGGTAGGACATTTTCTATTATCACAGACCATAAACCCTTGCTAGGAATTCTGGCAAGGAACAAACCAACCCCAAACATCCTATCGCCAAGAATTACGAGATGGTCAGAATTCCTCGCTGCATACAATTACACACTCATCCATCGCCCAGGAAAACCATCACCCATGCAGATGCCTTAAGCCGTTCCCTGCTGACCGACAAGGAAGATGACCCAGCTCCCACCATCTCCACCCTTCAGATCGAGACATGGCCGAACCTGCCACTAACCACAGCAGACATCACTAAAACTACCGCAAAAGACCCGCTGACAAAAGACAACGCTCAGATTCTGCATTGGGTAGGTAAGGGCTGGCCAGATGAGGATAGAGGCGAGACTTTTAAACCTTTTCGCACCCAGCAGACTGAACTGTCCATTGAAAAGGGTTGTATACTGTGGGGAGACAGGGTGGTAATTCCAAAAAAGTTGCAGGGGGAAGTGTTGTGCATGTTGCACGAGGGACACCCGGGCATAGTCAAAATGAAAGCCCTGGCCAGGAGTTACATCTGGTGGCCAGGGCTGGATAAAGACATTGAAAAATGGGTGGCAACATGTCATGACTGCCAGAAATCAAGGCCTACCCCCCCTCTTGCACCAGTCCTGGAATGGGAAACTTCCAGAGGCCCATGGTCGAGACTCCATATTGATTTTGCTGGGCCAGCGAAAGGGTACACATATTTGATAATTGTTGACGCTTATTCAAACTGGCTAGAGGTTATTCTTATGGCGTACACAACTACTAAAGCAGTCACAAAACAATTGAACAAACTTTTTGCTGCACATGGACTGCCAGCTGTAGTAGTATCTTTCGAACTAGCTTTTGAACAATTCCTAGCCGCACAAGGCATCTGACATGCCCTAACAGTGCCGGCTCATCCGGCTTCAAATGGACGAGGTGAACGCATGGTTCGTTATACTAAAGAAGCCCTAGACAAACTGGACACGGGGGACATGCAAGATAGACTAAACAAACTGTTAACAATTCAGCATATCACCCCTAGCACAACCATTAACAAAAGCCCAGCATAACTCCTCATGGGTAGAAAATTGCGTTCCTACCTAGATAGACTACACCCCACCTAAACCTGTGAAAAAAACCCTGACTCCTTGAGTAAATATCGCTCCTTTGCCATTGGAGACTTAGTCTATGCAAAAAATCTTACTGGGGACCCATTATGGCTTCCAGCCACAGTTACTCAAATCACAGGGTCCCAGTCATACCGGCTTACACTAGATGACAGCAGAACATGGAAGCAGCACATTGACCAGCTTCGCTCTAGGACATTGGAACGCAATACTAATCTACCTAGCTCCAAAGCACCACCGCAAATACCACCCCCAACAAACAATCCAAAAACAACCGAGGAGGGGGGGAAACACAAAATAATAAAAAAGGGAGAGATGAACCACCAATAACACAACAAATGACACAACACAAACCTGAATTAGAACCCCTGGTAAAACAAAAAGAGCACTTACCCATAGACGACCTCCGAAGAGAACCGGTAGCAGGGAAACGAGGCAAGGCCTTCCTGGAAGGAGACAGCCAGGCCAGCTCGACCAACCTGGACAAACCAGGAGGGACCGGCTGAGCCAACTCAACCAGCCTGAGAGACCCAGGCGGGAGCGGCAAGGCTGACTCACCCTTCCAGGAGGTTCCATGGAGAAGACGCGGAGAAAAGGCAATCCTGACCGAACCAATGGAAAACCACGCTGAGACTGAACTGCGCAGGTCAAGTAGGGCCTGCAAAAGCCCCACCTACCTGCGGGACTACATTACACATGTTGGACGAAACCAAGAGGGGAGGGGTGTTGTGTATAGAAATTAGAAAACTCCAAATAACTAAATCTGATTGGCCGAGCAGGCCGCACTAGGATTGGTCAATAAAGCACCATTGCGATTGGCCCTCCTGACGGCGGGAATTCTTAAAGAACTGTCATTGGCCACAAGCCGCGAGCAGCCACTATAAAAAGGGCTGCCGCAGCTTCGGCAAATGTTCCGCTACTAGTCACTAAATTGTTTAAATAAAGAGCTGTTTGTTGGAACACCGGTCTCGCGTACCTTTATTATCAAAACGGAACAACAAGGCTTTTCAGAACTTCATCAGGGTGGGAGCCTTATGGATGTCTGGGGGATGCTGTTCTGAAGGACAATTGCTGCAACAGAGAAGGAATGCTTCCTAGGACTTATTAGATGGCATTGTTTAATTGAAGAGATTTGGAATACGCCAACTCTGCTTAATCTTACTGAATGAGTACAAAGTATTGGAAATAGGTGAACCTTCATATAACCAAGCCCTATGCCATAAAAGCCTGTACAACAACCAGTATATTGAATTGCACCTGGAAACCAAGTTGCAGTTTCCTCAAGTGGTATTCAAGGACACCCCTATGTGGAGTCAGTCAGTCAGTCATCTTATTATAATCTTAGATCAGCACAAGCCCCATGTAAGGAACACTGCATTCTCTATAGTCAGTCTGTGAGATGAGTACAGCAGCATGAATGACAATTTGAAGGGCCTCCCAATCTTGAATTGTGTGCAACCAGCACACTAGGTGAATCCTTGCAAAGACCTTTTAGCTACAGCTTCCATCTGTTCTTTGAACAGTAGCTTGAGTCAACTGTGATTCCCAGATTGTGCATCAATCTTGAATGGGGAAGTGCAACTCCAACCAAGACAAAAGATGAAAAATCCCCAGATCTAGTATCCCAAATAACCACGACTATTTGGTCCCGAAAGGAATGAGTCTAAGTTTACAGTCATCTCCCATAGTCCACAGAGGAGTGGATATGTGAACAATATTTGGGCCAACTTGGGCCCACCCATATTTAAAACTGCCTTTGGGTTGCTTGCTTACTGCTGCCAAGGGGTCTGAAGCTAGCACGGTCTACTATCCCCACCCACTGCAATGCACACCACTACTGTACTGCCCAGAGCTGCTTCTTTTTTTTTGCATCGCCCTCTTTTGCATCAGGGAAGCTAGGACTTGTCTTGCATCCTGCCCAAGGCCTCCATTCATGCCTATAGAGGGATTTTAAGAGGAGGCAGATAAAGCAGTCCCTTATCCTACTGAGGTTCAGAGCTGAAATGAACCAAAGCAGATAAGGGTGGATAAGGGTGGATCCTTACCTAGTGGCTTGGATAAGGGTGGATCCTTACCTAGTCGCTGGTGGGATTTTGTTAACAACAGCAATGGGAATTGCCAGGATTGCTGTTATTAAGCAATGCGGTTGTATGATATCATTTACAACTGCATTGCTTAATGACAGAAATTCTGGTCCTAATTGCCTTTGTTAACTGAAGATGATCTGTCATCTGCTTCCTCCAAGATCCTCTGCCACTGTTGCCCAATTACTTTTGGAATCATCTTCCCTAGAAAGGAAGGAACATTAAATGCAGATTCTAGCTTATTCCATTTTAATTTTGATATGTTTCCCATTTTATCAGGTGAAAAGTTTTGGAAAACTTGAACTTCTGTACACTGTTATATCATTTTTGGTCATTTTAAGTAAGACCTTGACTTCAAATGAATTTGGATGATTAATTATAGTGACCCAACCTTCTTAAAAGTACTGTCACCAATATTATAGTACTAATGCTGATGATTATACACATCTGCTTAAACAATATGTTGGTTCTGATCATTCACCCTACTTTCCTCAGAATTGAGTAAATAAATACAGATCTACTGTGTTTGTACAACAGATCAAAACATTTTTCAATAAATGGAAGCATCTTTACTTTGCTATGTTGAAAAATAACTCTGAAAGTAATATTAAGCAGATTAAATTAAAAAGATTTATAAAATCCAGCAGTCTCACTGGTTCTCTAACACTAACCAGTAGAGGGCAGCACTGACCAGTGAATGGAGCCATTGCTAGCGCTTAGCTGTTCTCCAGAAAACTGCCAGCTCACATACCCTAAGTAATGGGTCTTAAAAATGCAAAATTAAATGCTTAAAAAATAAATATCTTACAAGAATTGTTGCTGTTAAACAGTTATGGTCATCCACTGTCATATTATCTACTTCATATGATCTCCCCAACTAACAATTAGCAGCTGATTCTGTGGAGAATTAAATACATAACATTTGAACTACATTTGAATATATTGTACCTAACTGTGTATAATTAGGCTGTGATCAATAATAATAAGGTCCAAAATTTATGTCATAATTGGTAAATCATAGCTTGTAAGACTGTGGTCGTCCAGTGGTTAGAATGCAGTAATGCAGGCTGACTGCTCACTCCAGGAGTTCGATTCTGAGTGGTTCAAAGTTTTGTCTTTCATTCTTCTGAGGTCGATAAAATGAGGACATTGATTATTGGGGGTAATATGTTAATTCTGTAAACTGCTTAGAGCTGTAAAGTACTGTGCAGCAGTACATAAATAGCAATCAGTGCTATTGCTAAGTATCCAATTTTGGAACATTTCTTTTAATATATTATATAACACTTCTTTGCTTCCAGCAAGTGAACGATAAATTAAAATGAATTTTTAATGTTATATTCTGAGCAGATGAAAACTCAGCCAGAATACATGGCTGATATTCTTGCTGTAGAAAGGAATGAAGAAAAGTTATATAGCCATTTCCATCACTTTTAACAATACTTTTAATGGTGAAAGGTATACATTGATCTGCTGAAAACTGCAGCCATTAATAATTAAACTTGAAAAAGAAAGTACAGAGCTATATGATTCCAAATAAAAAGTAAAGTAAAAACTTGCAGCTGTGAGGTGCTATTCAATGAATTGCTATCTTGGTTTCATAAACTAGATTTTTACAAAAACATCTATATTTGTATTGTACATAAGATGAATGTGTACAACATGTATCCATCTTTCCATCTAAAGTTATTAATGTAAAATACATGTTGGTCAAATTTATATAATTGCATAGAGTGTAGGAGTTGCAACCGTGCATCAACATGATGTCACAAATATTGGCTAATATGGCCTTAAACAACAGTTGTATTACTTGCAAATGTGTACATGCAACTTTATTTGCTTTGTACAGTATATTTTCCAGTGAAAAATACTGTGTCCTTAATATTTCATAAGTGCTAGGTAAATACTGTATAAATGAAGAACTTTGGATTCTCTTAAATGAATTAGTAAATATTGAACAACAAACACTCAGTTCTGAAAAGGTTCGATACGCATAAATCGTATTCAAGTCTAAGGGTTTTGTATTCTATTATTTTTATTTGAGTGTTTTTCATTATTTTTCCTGAATATATGACATAAACCACTTTTAGTCACTTCTGAATTTCTAAATTTTCTTCATCTTGAGCAAAAACATATTTTATGCTCTGTTAGGTTATTTTTGTGATGGTCTTCACATGATTTGGGAACATATCTTTAAAATATAAAAAGACCAATAATTTGAGTGTCTCTCATTCTTGAAAATCTTAATGAAATAATAACAAATTCAATGTATGTTTCTCTCAAGGACAATTTTTTCTATCCAGTTGAAAAAACTGGATAGAAAATATTCACAAGATGTTTATTGATAAAGCACTCCTAAAGAATTCAATTTTTTTGAGTGAATTATGTATGGCTTAGATTGATTACAGTAAAGTATTTGATTTCCTTTCTCATGGTCTGTTCATGAAAAAGAAATTACAAAACATCCAAGATTTTATAAAAACAATAAACCATGAAAGACTAAACTAATGCTTAATGGTGATGAATTAGATTAAGTCAAAATAAAAGGGATCTTTTAACATAATAAAAGGTAATTTATTATCACTTTTATTATTCAAGTTTTTGCTGCTCAAGAATAATGACTATGCACAAATACATAGAAAAATAGAAAGACCAGTTTGAGTAATAAATGGTACGTGATAAGGATGAAACAATTGACCCATACAATAACTGTATGCATACACATACACATACACATACACATACATACACATACATATATACATACATATATATACATATATAACATTCTTCCCATCTTTACAATATATTCTGCTATTTGTACAGCATAGGATAAAAATGCTAAATAGTATCTAAAATGCTAGATACTAATGTGATTCACCCAGCATGCTAAGAGAGTTGTACAAAACACAATTTCTTTTTCTTGTAGAAAGGTAAGGATCATGAACTTTTTAAAAATGAATTCTATATTTATCAATTTTGTAACATGACCACAGAATTATACTCTGTCCGCAACTATGAAATTATCTGAATCCTTTAACAGGGCTATTGATCGCTAGAATATTAGGTGTTATGTGCTTGCCATTATTCACTTTGTGCAACATATTGATGGCAGTGGACACCAAAACATATTGATAAACATGAAGTTAGCTTTAGGATCTTTTCAGTACTGAAGTAAAGCCCATGTCACACTGAACCAACGGATGCAAAGAGGATGTAAAACAGACAAAAAACCTTGCCATCCGTTGGTTAATGCGATGTATCCGTTCTGAACTCACTGCCTCCGTTTTGCTTCCACTCTATCCGTCCAGCATCCGTTTATGGACGTTTCATCCGCTCCAAAAGTTTTGGGCTGCCTAAAACTTTTGTGCGGAAAATGTATCCAGTTCGTCCGTTCGGCATCCGCTACGCATCCGCTACGCATCTGTTACGCATCCGTTATGCATCCGCTATATCCGCTAGGCATCCGGTGCGCATCCGCGCAACTCGCATCTGCCCGGACGCAGGGAGGAAGTGGAACGGACGCGGAACGGATGCAGAACGGATGCAGAACGGAAGCAGCACGGAAACAAAGCGTTTAAAACGGAAAAAACGTTCGCAGAGGGGACCTATCTTGGATATTAAGGATGTCTAGAGGATGCCTAGAGGATGCCTAGCGGAAAACCTATACTGCCTATAAAAAAAGGGAGCAACTCGCCTGCATCTCACTTTCAGAACAGCAGCCCAGCGGTGCAGACCTCTGCAGCCTTCATCTGGCTCTTCCTTTTCCACAGCATCCAGTCATGTCCACTGTGGATTGTGACAAAGTCCTTTCGGCAGCCACCATCCTTCTGCAACAGTGCGAAACCATCTACAGGCTCTGTGAACTCTACTACGGGAAGAAAAGGAGGCACCCCAAAAAAGTCTGGGTCCAAAGATGGTTCGCCAGAAGAGCAGAGGACGGACTGTACAACAAGCTGATGGTGGAGCTCAGGAACGAAGACACTCGGGCGTTCCAGAACTTCATGAGGATGCCTCCAGCCATGTTTGACGAAGTTGTGCAGCGCCTGACACCCAGGTTGACCAAGACAAACACCAACTTCCTGCCCAGCCTGGAACCTGGGCTCAAGGTGGCACTCACTCTGCGCCACCTGGCCTCAGGGACCACCTACAGGAGCATGCAGTACTGGAGGGTGCCACCCAGCACCATCAGCTTTGTGGTCAAAGAAGTGGTGCAGGCCATCATTGAAGAGTACATGGAGGAGCTCCTCCAGTGCCCCTCCACTGAAGAAGGCTGGAAGAAAGTTGCAGAGCAGTGGTATCAGAAGTGGAACTTCCCCCACACCGTTGGAGCCATAGATGGCAAGCACGTGGCCTGCAAAGCGCCAGCCAAGTCGGGGTCCACTTATCACAACTACAAGGGCTTCTTCAGCATCATCCTCTTCGCCATGGTCGATGCTGTTCATGTACATCCTCTTCGCCATGGTCGATGCACGTTCATGTACATCGATGCTTTAGGCAAGGGCTCATCTTCAGATGCCCAAGTATACAACGCCAGTCACCTCAAGGAGGGGCTGGAAAGCAACCTCATGGTGGGCTTCCCAGATCCAGACCCGCTGCCCAACGACACACAAGATGTGCCCTACTTCATCGTGGGAGATGACGCCTTCTCCCTCACAACCTACCTCATGAAGCCCTACACCTCCAAATACCTCACCCATGAAGAGAGGATCTTCAACTACAGGCTGTTCAGGGCAAGACGGGTGGTGGAGAACGCCTTTGGCATCCTGGCCAACAGGTTCCAGGTACTTCTCACCAACATGCAGCATAGTCCAGAGACCATGAGGAGGATCGTGGAAGCTTGCTGCATCCTGCACAATCTCATGCGCACCCGCTACCCAGTCTTGCAGAACAGGCTTGTGGACCGTGAACAAGGCAATGGGGACATGGAGGCTGGGGAATGGAGGCAAGGGCAAAACCTGATCGACACTGAGGATGTGCAAGGCCCGAACAGAGCCTCACGTGAGGCGAAGAAGCAGCGCAACCTCCTGAAACACTGGTGCAACTCCCCAGCTGGAGCAGTGGAGTGGCAAGACAGGATGGTAGATGCTTAATGGATGCTTCCTTCAGCCTGTCTCATCACACGGATGAGATTGGGCCATGTATGTTTGGTTGGCCTACAATGAACAGGGTGTTTAATAAAGAGTTGTGTTTATGTTGACATGTGTGGATGATTGATTATATCATGATTGATAATAAAGGGCCATAGGTGTGGCACCTGGGAGGGTGGACCATACAGTCCCACTATGCTTGCACTGGAGCAATCGATCCCACTGCTATCCTAACCAATCCCACAGCTATTACCCATCCCACAGGTATCCTAACCCATCCCAAAGCTATCCTTACCCATCCCACAAGCAAGCAAAGGCTTAAACCATTTCTAAAAGTTTTCAGCAAGACTTTATTAAAAAAAAGAAATGAAACAAGTGTGTGAATCATAAATAGACTTTATTAACAACAAGCTATAAGACAAAAATGAGTCTCTGGCACCCCTCTTGGTCACTCAATCTCAGGGGTGAAGGGTGCAGGTGCTGTGGAGGTGGCTGGTGCTGGAGTGCTTGTCATCAGCTCCTCCAGAAGCAGAAGCAGCAGAAGCGCCAGCCCCAGAAGAGTGAGCCCGTGCTGCAGAAGCCCCAGCAGAACCAGAGTGAGGGCCAGGGGGTGGGATGGTAGCCCTGTCCCTCTTGCCAGGGCTGGCAGCAGATGGCTGAGGCTTGCTGTGCTTCCGCATGGTTGTGGGGTTGCTGGCTGGCAGGGAGGCTGGCAGGAACCAAGGCTGGCAGCAAGGCTGGCAGGGAGGCAGGCACCAAGGCAGACAGCAAGGCTGGCAGGCAGACATGCAGGCAGGGCAGGCAAGGCAGCCAATCCGTCCGGCAGCAGGTCTTTCCTCTGAATGGCGACCTGCTTCCGAGCTGCTTCCGTTATATCTGCGGGGCTGATGCAATGCATCCTCCCCGCATGCGCAATTAATGCCAGGCATCCGCTAGGCTTACGCTCTGCATCCACTGTGCATCCGCTTTATCCATTCGGCGTCCGCTCTGCATCCGCTCTTTCCGTTCCGCGTCCACTTTGCTGAGGTCCCCCGGAAGCCTAGCGGACGTGCCATCCGCTCCCATCCGCTTCCTTCTGCTGGGCTTCCATTCTGCATCCGCTTTGCATCCGCCCTGCGTCCTCTCCGCGTCCATGTTATCCGCTCCAGTTATGCAAATTTTTGCCCCTTTTGAGAGCGGATAACAACGGATGGAACATTTTGCTCGTCCGCTGTGTCCTTTTTGCATCCGTTGGCCAGTGTGACATGGGCTTTAAATAGGGATTGTAAAAAAAAACATGCAAAAGGATGCTAAAGGCTTTGGAAGAAGATATCAAACATTAGAGATAGAATGCTATATTTTGTTAGGAATAGATATTCTCTGCTCATATGAAGCCCTGTAACTGCACACTCAATTTTGCATAAGAGATGCTGGCAACTTGTAGTTGGTGCTACCAAACTGTTCTCATGGCATAGTGCCAGTTCCTTGTCATCTGTGGTTAGAGGTTAATGAACAGCCTACTGTACACAGCGAGAGAAGTCATTAAACAGCAGGATGACAAGCTAGGCAAAACTAAAGGAACTGGTGCACTTGTACTTGTTTAGAAATAATATTTATCTGACAGAGAAGAATTGTTTGTAAAGAGTAACTGTGGGGAAGGAGAATTTGAGAAGATGGTCATGGTGCTAGGTGCAGAAATGGCTGTTTTGTTTACCAAATGTAATCATTCATCTACTTGCTACATCATCAATTGCCAAGAAAGTAGAATTTTGATAGATAGGAAGATATGACAGAAAAGTATTATGAGTGTCAGACAGAACAAGCATTCACCACTATGGGGTACTTAAAAATTCACAATTTGACAACCTCTGGAATGTCCTTCTGTTGGAGGTCCTTCTGTCTCCAACACGGTCTATTTTCCAGAAAATTATGATTATAGAACTTTTCTGGAGGGCTTTTGGAACCTGATGTCATGTATTTTGTTTGGATGTTATCTATTTTAGTCTTATGTTGTCTTATGTTTTTATATTTAAAACAAGACTACTTTTGTATCTTGTTAGCTAGCAAGAGTTCTGTGATGGTTATAGTAGAGAAATGTGATTAATAAAATACACTTACTTATTTCCTGGGAGTGCTGCTATGGCTGCAACAATTGTATAAGCAGAAGTTGGAGAATTGAAATATTTCCTGTCCTGCAGGGTCAATGACGAGACAAGTCTTACTTATTGAATTTGGTTAACACAGTGTCTTAAGCATAGCATCCCTAACAGGAAAAAAAAATATCCACAGCAGCATTTATATATAGAATGATTATGAAGCATCACTCATTGTTTCCTTAGGGCTGGAAAATAAAGCAGAATGAGAAGAAGCTGAATTCCTATTTGTTTCATTAATTCAATTGGTTATGCATTTGGTTGCTAGAAATAGAATACTTTACATACCTTCTGTGAAAGATCATCATTAAACATTCTCTATTAGGGAGATAGGTTATAAATACACTCATATGAATCCAAAATCCAATTAATGAGAATGAAGGTAGGAAGATCAGAGTGTGATTTTTTTTTTTTTGCCTACCATAAAAAAAGGTCTTGTATCTTGAATAATGAATTCAGTGCAGTAATCTTAACAGTTGTGTTTCTTATTACTGGGCTTCTATGATCTCATTTCCCTGTAGATTTTTGCTACCTTTTGACTTTGGTAGGATACAGTGACCAAATTCACAAACATATTGGGGAATGTGAATTCCAATTGTTCCCTTCCCCTATGATAGGTATTTATCTACTTGAATGGTATCTCTCAATGTTATATATAAGCTTTGTAAGGAAAAGGTTCGAAGATGAATTGTAAATTGTTGTAGGATCTTTGTTAACTGGGCATCAAGAACAACCGGTTCAAGGTCATACACTTAAGTTTTAGACTCCTTCGATCTTGGCTGTAAGAGAGAACACAATGACTTCGGAACTTCTAAGTAACATTGAATTATTGGCCCTTTTTTAATTCTGAGTTTTGTGAAGTATTTAATTTAGGGTTTTAGATAGGGAGTAATTATCATTTTGGGAAATAAGATAAGTTACATAATTATTCATTACCAGTTGTGTATGATTGCCCATTTAGTGTTTTCAAAATTATGAGGTCAGGGAAGGGCTCAGATGTTTTCAAAACAATTGCACGTTGTGTTATTATTTCCATTTGCCTTCTCCTTTCTAAGCTTAGGAAATGCACCAAAATTTCCAGCTTTCCTAGGCAAACATGTGGGGAACAAGGCTAGAAACATGAAGATCATATATTTTTGATAGGTGGAAAAACACTCCTGGGATCCTTAAAAGGAACAAAAAGCATATGAACTTTTGTTCTCAGGAAAAATATTTTAAGTTCTGTCAATTCTGAAACCATTTATAATATTAAGCAAGAAGAATGGAACATAATGCTAAAGGCTAATTCTAGATCAGTGCTTCTCAGTCTTGATGACTTTAAGTTGGGGAGGGGACTTCAACTCCTAGCTGGCTGGGAAATTTGGGAGCTAAAGTCTGCACACTTTAAAATATGAAAGTTGAAAAACCTTGGCCTATATTACAATGGAAGTTGATCTGAAAGTAGTTATGAGCTGTGATATTGTTCATTCATTCATTCATCATTCATTCATTCATTCATTAATTTTTACTGTTTCCAAACCACCCATCTCCTTCAGATATGAATAATCTTGCTCTGATTGTCAGTTTTCCAAAATCTATTTGTGATTGAAGTGAAATCAGAGGTTATCTTTGGTATACTTTTAGGTCTATGCATTCTTGAAATATTTGTTCATATGGGCAACTGGTATGATGCAGCCTTATTTTTTGAAATAAACTGTTATAAAAGCATTTCATGCAAGTGGTATAAATCTAAACTGGATTTATAAAGTGCTGCTATATTTGTTTCTTTAAAACATTAATCAAGTATTATGAAAGTATGTAATAAAAGCAATAATTTTCAGAGCTACAGCATGATTTGTGTTCCTTCTAGAATCTCCCCTCTCTCCAATTTACATAAATAACAACCAGGGGTGGGATTCTACCAGTTCACACCTATTATCTAGAATCGCTTGTTAACATTCTAAGCAATTTGGAGAACCGGTTGTGAAAAGAAATTCCTGGCCTAATCCTGTAAGGAAAGCAGGAAGGAAACATTCTGGTGTTGCTTACAGAAACTGCCTCTCCGTTAACCCTTATTACATTTTTGGCAGGACTAGACTTCCTGTCTCAGGAACTTTTCTGGAGTTTTTTTCCCTCCTTTGCTAGTACTTTGCTTGTGTGGAGTGACCATTCAAAGTTACAATGGCACTGAAAAAAGTGATATGACCATTTTTCACATTTACGACTGTTGCAGCATTTCCACAGTCATGAAAGGCCAGGCGAGGAGATGCATGCCTCGATGTGAGTGATACTGAGTTGGCCATGCCCAGCTAATAACATGATCACCAAGCCATGTCCACCCAGTCACAAGACCACCAAGCCACGCCCACAGAACTGGTTGTTTAAAAATTTGAATCCTACCCCAATAACAACCAAAACAAATCTAGATGCTTTGGGGCTTCATACAGCCCATTCTGTACAGTTCAGAACAATTGCCAGAGGTAGATGATCACACAAATTTGGCTGGTTCTAGAAAGTAAAACTCTACTATAGTGTTCCTGTAAAATTACACCAAACCTGGTTTCACCCACTGATACAGATACAGATAATCAGAGTTGGAAGGGACCTTGTAGGTCATCTAGTCTAATCCCCCACCCAAGCAGGAGACCCTACACCATTTCTGACAAATGGCAGTCCAATCTCTTCTTGAAAGTCTCAACTGATGGCACTCCCACAACTTCTGAGGGCAAGCTGTTCCATTGATTGTTTGTTCTCACTGTCAGAAAGTTTCTCCTTGATAGAACACTTATCTGCTCCTGCCTCTTCCTTACGTATCTTCACACATACACAGCCCTCATCTGCCATTGTTGTCTCTGAAAGAGGAAATGAAAGAGGGGAGATGATGGTGGTGATGAAATGATAGCCTCATCCCAGGTCTTGCTGTTCTAAGGCTGAACATCCTGCTTGGATTTTGGCATGGACCCTTTTCATCTAGACAAGGGCTCTTCTTAGCAAGCACAGTGGATTTTTCCTACCAGCTTCCCCAGTGACTTTCTGGAGAAGCCAACTGGGAAGATTGAAAATGGAAGTCAAATGATCGTGGAGCACTTGGCAACTGGTCATAAGTGTGAACAGGTCACCATGTGCCCAGATTACAATAATGTGACCATAGGGACACTACAACAGCTGTAACTTCAGGAACGGTCATAAATTCTTTCACTTAGCACTGTCATAATTGGTCATAAATGGTCACTGAACAAATGGGCATAAATTGAGGACTATTTATACCCACATATCAATTGTAGGTTTGATTTTATTCTCACATCAAACTTATTTAAATATATAGTTAACTTTATTAAAATTATTAGACTAACATTAAGGATAGCATTATTATCCTAATTAAAATATAAGGAATCAGTGATATTATTTTTAACCAGAATATCTGACTATGGAAACAGTGCATAATTAAGGCATAAAATAATGATATTGTATTTCCCAACCCTTTTCATTCTAGCCATAGCTATCTTTGGGCATGTCCATCTGAGGCTTAACTGTTATCCCTCCTCCAATACATCAGGCCCCCTTGTTCTCATCTTTGGGCAAATCATCTGATTTTCCTTTGTAGTGGTGGTCTGGAATCTCCAATCATAAAAATTTAATTTCCTTTTTTGAGATTTTTGATCTCTGAAGATTTTATGGAACACGGCTGGGGTGGGCTGCTGAGGGTTAGAGAGAGCCCCTAGCTAAGATTCTGTGCAGTTTGGAGAACCCCCAAATCCTACTCCTGGCTGGCCACACCCAACCCACCTCTCCCAGGAGTCCCCACATGGCCCATTTTGGATGCAGGCAAGTGCAGGGTGCACACAGAGGCTCACGGAGGGCAAAAAACAGGCATCCCAGAAGTTCAGAAAGGCTGTAAATGGACCCATTTCCAGCTTCCAGAGAGTCTCTGAAACCTGAGGAAGCTATTTTCACCCTCCCAGAGGCTCAAGGAAAACATCCAGAGTCTGGGGGGGGGGCAAAAATGCCCCCCCCCCCCAGTATAGTGCAGGAGGCCAGCTAAGCCATGCCCACAATGGCCATGCCTACCCAGCAACCAGGCAGAGAACCCATTGCTAACATTTTTGAAGCCCAACCCTGGACACAGCTTCTCCAATGGCAGGAACTCCCACTAGTTCCTGCTCCTAGTTTTTCCTCCTCTTCACCACTGATAAATCAGGTAAGTTGCCATTGGACCCTCATGCTAGAAAATAGCTAAACTTCAGAAGAACTTGGCAACCAGAAGCATTTTCTGTTTGTGGTAGAAAAAAAGCAAACATATGTAAGGATGGATAGATAGTGTGTGGTGGTGACTGGTGGCAGTCTCTCATTGGTCCTAGAAGAGAGTTGGTCAGCTCAATACATCTGCATGATAACAGCCATATGCTGTTGGAAGACTACTCTGGAGGGAGAGTTGTGGGTAGTAAAAGCAGAAGTGGTGTAGTAGAAGTTCTTTTCTACTCTTTGAATAAAATCTATTGTATTTTAAGACCTATTATAGCACAAAGAAATAAGAATAACATATTTTAAATTTCATTTTAACATACAATGAACAATAAAAATATTAAAAATGCAAAACATAATAATGAGGAGAAAAAGAAATCATATATGAACAAATCTTAAAGAATGAAATATACAAGTACATTTATAGTCTTAAGTAAACAGCAAATTAAACAATCATATTCAATACTTCTGTTCCAAAATAAATTGTATAGATATTGTAATATGTGAGGAAAAGTGGAACCTAATGTAGAATAATCCTTAGCTATAGATTTTTTTTTGTATTTTGTTCATGTTTAGTCAATGCAATTTCCCAACATTTAAATATCATTGGTTCGAACAAAAGAAAGTGCTTTCATTTCCCAGCATTTTATCATAATAATTTTGAGGATTGCTATTGTGAGCAGAACCGAAGTCATGTTGGATGACCCATTGAATTAAATAAGGAAGTGTGTCTCAAACTCAATAGCTCTGCTAAATAAGAAAGTGTTCCAGTTTGTGCACAAGAGAAAAAAACAAGATAAGGCTAGAACAATGGGGAATTGTAATAAAGTGCTGCGATGTCAGAAACCATGTAACTGCTTTTGCTAGATAGGGAGCTAGTATGAACCTTCGAAATATATGTGTCAATTTGAAAACAGAAAGAATGTGAGCCAAGCCCTCATACGAGTGGGCGGACAGTTAGGGTATAAAATGCTGCCTGAATTTTGCTCTGTGTTCCTTCAATGCCTGAGGGGACCCGTCTCTGCAGACACGTGAATAAAACCTTGTTTTCCTTGGATCAACGAATCTTTTGGTGGTTTTTTTATCTGCTTCCACCTCACAATTTGGCGCTCAACGTGGGCCCTGACAGAATTTCAACTGGAGAAAAGGGACTGGGTAAGTGTGGCGCCACTGCCTTCCATTGTAGAGGGGCCCCTCCCTTGTCTCAGTTGGATCCTGGGGTAACTGCACTCAGCAGACGATCCTTGGAAACAAGAGAGAGAGAAGCCGGCCTGACACTCTGGGAGTGTCGTTGATCACCTGAAGTGGGGATGCCCACACTCCTTTCGTCTCCGGGAGACCAGGGGTGTATCAGGTGAGTTTGTTGCCTTTCGGGATAGAAAAAGGGATATACTGTCCTTAAACTCTGGGAATCCAGTGACTACTATAGGACAATGTAAATCCCTGAGTTGGGAATCTCTGGGAGATTGTTGGCGGGTAGCATGGAGAATGGGAAAGGGACAAAGCAAGTGTGAGACGTTCCAAGAGGGAACGGGTATTGAGATAGAAAAGACCCCGAGAAGGCCGATTCTGACCCATTGGGTCAACTACTACAACAATGGTCATTGCCCCATCTGAGGACTTACACTTGGAGTCTAGAGAAAAAGAAAATGATCTACCTATGCCAATATAGGTGGCCAAAGTATCCCCTAGTAGACCCTGAGTTTCCTTACCACTGGGATCCCAAAGGGAATACCAGCACATACTAGATAACTCAGTTGAAAGAGTATATATTGAAACACCAGATGAAGGAGCAAATACCCTATGTGGAGGTTTGGTATCATGCTCACTTTGAAGGTCCAGTTCCACCAGAAACAGAAGTAGGACAGTTTGTCAGCAAGGTGGAGGAAAGCGAAACTGAGGACTGGATGGGGAGTCCACCGGCATCGGCTCCGGCAGTCCTGGCACCACCGCCCCTGCCAGCTCCAGTTGCCCAGGCTCCACCTCCACCTGCATATCCAGGACTCAGAAGAGAACTGGCTCAATTAAACAAGGACCTAGAGAATTTGCCTCTAGGAGGAAGGTCGGCCAATCCCGTGTTGGCTTTCCCAGTCAGAGAATTCTCAAATGGCATGAATGCGCAGGGGAATCCAGTCACCGTTTTCGTGGCTGTCCCCATAAAATCTGCCGAGTTATGGGATCTGAAAAAGACCCTTCTAAAACTCCATGAGAATGCTCATGAAGTGGCGGAACAGTTGGAATTGTTTCTGGGGCCCAATGAATACACATACCAAGAACTGATGTATATTCTTGGACACCGTTTCACCTCCGAAAAGAGGAACCTCATTAGGAGGGCAGCAATAGCTGCCTGGAATAGGAGACATGCAGGGCAACAGGGAGCAGTGGCTGCAGACACAAAGTTCCTCATAGCCGATCCAAATTGGAACATCAATAATAATGCTCATAGGGAGCACATGAGAGATATGAAATGCATGATTATTGAAGGAATTAAATTGGCCATCCCTCAAGGGAAAAACTTGACCAAAGCATTTGAAATAACACAAGGAAAGGATGAGTCCCTGGGGGATTTCTGTGCTCGGCTCCATGAAGGGTTAACCAAGTACTCCGGAGTGGAGCCAGAAACCCCTGCCTTTGAGACTCTCCTGAAGATGCAATTCGTCACCAAAGCATGGCCAGATATCCAGAAAAAGATCCAGAAGACAGAGGGATGGACTGATTTGGGCATGACAGATTTGATGAGAGCAGCCCAACAAGTTTTTGTGAACCGAGACTCAGTTAAAACCAAACAGAAGTCTCAGATGATGGTAGCTGCTGTGCAAACGGCAGCCAAGAATGAAGTTAGGAAAAACAGGGAGACCCAGATGTCAGATCCGAGGCCAAGGTGGAGAGATGAAAGATCTCCCAGCAGGGAGTGGAGACCCCCAGTTAGGCGAGGAGCTCCAGGGAGCAATTGAGGCGGTCGATTCCAACGGCCATCCCAGAGTAGAACTTGCTTCAGATGCGGGAAAGAGGGACATTTTGCATGTGAATGTCCCCAAACCCTAGAGGAATGAAGCTATGCCCTATATGATTAGGGAAGTTCCGGCTCCCCAAGAGGGACCCGCGGGGAGCCACTGGTAAATGTGTTAGTGGGTCCTGACCATCAGGAATGGCTGTTCCTGATCGACACCGGCGCAAGTATGAGATCCGGTAGAGGGAGCATGCAGGTCAAAGCAGACTTTAAAGGTGATTGGGGTGAGTGGGAAATCCCAAGAGGTCAAGATTTTGGAAGAGGTGAGATTGGAATTGAATGATGTGGTTACTGAAACCGAAATATTGTATATTCCGGATTCAGGGGTGAACTTGCTAGGAAGAGACTTGTTGGATGTTTTTGGAATAGAATTGTGGGATAGAAGGAAGGAAGTTCGCATGTGTATGCTAACAATGGAAGATGAGGAGAAGATATCAGATGTGTGGGCAGGAGGTGAAGGGGTTAGTAGGAAAAAAAAAGGTGAAATATTTGGGACATTACATTCAGCAGGGGGTTAGGTCCTTGGACCCTGAAAGGGTGAAGAGGATCATGAGCTTGTCTCCTCCCAGGAACAAGACAGAGGTGGAGAAAGCGTTGGGATAATTGGACTATTGTAGAATCTGGGTAGACCAATTCACAGTGTTGGCGCAGTTTTTGCATAGAAAGTTGCCTGGAAAGGGAGAGCACATAGAATGGGAGGAGGGAGATAGTGAAAGGTGGGAAGAGCTGAAGAAGGCTTTGTCAACCGCTCCGGTTTTAACCTTGCCAAACCTGAAATTACCGTTTCATTTGTATGTGCCGGTGGCTCAGGGAACAGCAGTTGGAGTCCTTGCCCAAAAGAGGGGGGGCAGTACCAGTCGGTAGCCTTCCTAAGCAAAGTTTTGGATCCAGTTGTGAAAGGATGGCCAGTTTGTGTTCAGGCGGTGGCAGCAACAGCGATGTTGGTGGTGGAGAGCAAAAAGTTAACCTTTGGGGGAACTTTGGTGGTGCATTCGCCTCATCAGGTCAACTCAGTGTTGAGCCAGCTGGCTACCACTTGGATGACCGAAGGGAGGATATTGAAGTATGAAACCATTTTGAGAACCAGTCCTGATGTGGTAATAGGGACAGACAAGAATCTGAATCCAGCAGAATTCTTGGAGGGGAGAAGGCAGGCGTGGGAACCGGAAGACCATGACTGTCTATTGCAAGTGGATCTCATGACGAAGATTAGAGAGGACTTGAAAGAGACTCCATTGGAGAAGGGAGAGAGGTGGTTGATAGATGGATCTAGCAGGGTGGAAAATGGAAAGTGAAAATCTGGGTTTGCAATAGTAACCGGGGAAGGTGAGGTAATAGAGAAAGGGTCACTCCCAGCTGCTTGGTCAGCCCAGAAATGTGAATTGCTTGCCCTGACCAGAGCCTTGGAATGGGCTGAGGAGATGGAAGTAACGATTTAGACTGATTCCAAGTATGCATAGGGGGGTGGTGGTGCACACGTTTGGGAAAATCTGGAAAGAAAGAGGGTATATCAAGGCGGATGGGAAGCAAATAGAGCAAGTGCAGTTAGTAGAGCAAGCCTTAGAGGCATTGCAACTCCCCAGCCGAGTATCAATTGTCCATGTGAGCGCACATCAGAAGGGGAACACACTGGAGGTTGTGAGAAATCGATGGGCGGACAAATGAGCAAAGGAAGCTGCAGGGAAGATAGAGTTGGTAATGGTATCTATACCAATACTGGAAAAGGAGGACGAGAGGGAGGAATGGGAGCCAGAGAAAAAGGAAAAGTTGGAGTTGGAGAAAGAGGGATGTGTCAAAACCCCAGAGGGATGGAAGACATTGGAGAGAGTCAAGGTGGTGTCACCCATTGTCATGAGGGGAATATTGGAGAAAGTTCATGAAGGAGGACATTGGGGAACGGAGGCCTTGGTCATGTCCATTAAACCTCACTATTGGAGTCTGAGGATGTGGACAGTAGCTCAGAGCATCTGATTGAAATGTTTGATTTGTTTGAAAGTAAATAAGAAAGCGGCACGCAAGAAAGAGATGGGAGGGTGACCCTTAGTGGGTTGGCCTTTTCAGAGAGCACAAATTGATTTCACTGAGTTGCCAGAAAAGGGGGGTTGGAAATACCTGCTTGTGATCAAAGACCAACTAACGGGGTGGGTAGAGGCTTATCCCACTAGAAGAGCCACAGCTCCCATAGTAACCAAGATCTTACTAGAACAGATTATCCCACCATATGGAATGATGGAAGCAATAGATTCAGACAGAGGAACTCATTTCACCCAAAAGGTTCTGCAAAGGGTAATGGAGGTGGTGGGGATGAAATGGGAATTACACATGCCATGGCATCCTGAATCCAGTGGAAAAATTGAAAAAGCGAACGCGGAACTGAAGAAACACTTGACCAAACTACAACTTGAAAATGGCTTGCCAGGGACAAAGAATCTTCCCTTAGCTCTGCTCAGGATCAGAACTTGTCCAAGGAAAGACACAGGGGTTTCTCCTTTTGAAATGCTGATGGGGAGACCCTATTTGCCCAAACTAGGCAATCCCATACCAGAGTTCAGGGACTTGTTCCTTCGGAAATATTTGCTGGCACTGTCTCAGACTTTGCTTTCTCTTCACAAACAGGGACTGTTGGTGCAACGACCACCTTTGGCTGGTAGCCAACACCCACACGAGGCTGGAGACTGGGTCCTGATAAAGACTTGGAGAAGTGAAAAACTGCAACCTAGCTGGGAAGGTCCGTACCAGGTGCTACTGACGACTGAATCTGCAGTCCGTACTCGGGAAGGAGGCTGGACACATTACAGCAGAGTCAAGAAAGCACCGGAACCTGAGTAACCTTGGAAGGCAATCCCAGTGGACAGTCAGCCGTTAAAGGTAACCTTGAAGAAATAGCCAGCAGAAACCACCATGGAGATGTCGGCTGAACTCTGGAGAGGACTATTTGTTGCAACTATATTTACATTAATACATCAAAGAAGTTCACA
>BLBF01000020.1:48166160-48216097 GCA_015471245.1 Laticauda colubrina
TGGGATAATACCCGAAGGAAGCTGAACAGCACACATGTAAGTACCTGCGAAAACGTAAACTCACACACACACACACACACACAGACACATATATATATATATATAATTTATTTATTATTTCAACATATTGCGTTCCTACTGAAACCAAACAAATGGCTATACAGTAGTTCGTAAACATTTGTAAACCTTCAAAATTAACCCCACTTATTTTTTTTAATCACATTGTTCTGAAATAGCAGAACAACAAATTAAAATGATGCCTGGCCATCATGCTGATGGCATCATTGTCTATGATCTTAGGATTCTTAGAAAGGTGAATTTAGAATAACAATGATAATATTAAATGAAAGAGAACATTGGTAATTCAGGGTTGAAATGAGAGGTCCTTGTTGCTCTCTGAGCTTGGTTATTTTCTTGCAGACATTTCATTACCCAAACTAGGTAACATTCTAGACTATCACTATCACTGATGTTACCTAGTTTGGATAATGAAATGTCTGCAAGAAAACAACCAAGCTCAGAGAGCAACAAGGGCCCTCAATAATATAAAAAGTATATCTCTCTACATATGAAATGCAGGTAGTCCTTGACTTATGACCACAATTGAGCCCAACATTTCTGCTGCTAAGTGAGACATTTGTTAAGTGACTTTTGCCCCATTTTATTATCTATCTTGCCTCAGTTGTTAAGTGAATCATGGCAGTTGATAAGTTAATAACACAGTTGTTGTTAAGTGAATATGCTTCCCCATTACCTTTGCTTGTCAGTTCAGAAAAAGTGATCACATGATCTTGGGACACAGCAACAGTCGTAAATATTGACTAGTTGCCAAGCATATGAATTTTGATCACATGATCATGGGGGATGCTGCATAGGCATTTTTCAACTATGAAAAAAGGTCACATCACTTTTTAAAGTGCCATTGTAACTTTGAACGGTCACTAAACAAACTTGTAAGTCAAGGACTACCTGTACAGCATTTCACCTGGCTATTATTATTTTTTGTTTATATATTTAATATTATTACTGTTATTATTATTACTATTACTATTATATATTATAGTTGTTATTATGTTATTATTATATATTATTATTATATATTTATATATATTATTATTTGTCCACCATCATTTGATTCACGCTTGCAAATTTCCTGAAGCCTGCTTTGAGTATTAAGTTTCAACTTCTTCTCCTCTGCTTGAATTGAAGACTCAGATTATAAACAACGGAATGTACTTAATGGCCAATGTTGGGGATCCTGCTGCTCGTAGCCCCTGGCTTTCTCCCTTGACACTATTTTGTGGAAGGGAAGAAAGGAAGATTGTAATCAAGGCAGAAATTAATATATGGGATTATTATTAGCAGATTTTTGTTTTAAATCACACCACATGGACTTGACTATGCACTTAGCATAGTCTAACACATCTGACAAAATGGAGTGGTAGAAATTAATATATGGGATTATTATTAGCAGATTTTTTAAAAAATCACACCACGTGGACTTGACTATGCAGTTAGCTTGCCAAACACACCTGGCAAAATGGAATGATAGATGGTCTGTTTAGCTTCAATGTTTTTAACTACCATGGGCCAATCATGTCTTTGCTTGATCTTTTCTGCACTCATTCTCTGTCATTTTCAGAAGGAGTAATGTCATTTCAACAGGTTATGCTGCCAAATCTTGTCACATGGCTTTGCAGAGCAATAGGGGGGAAAAAGCATGCTAAAAATGTGGTATCCCATGCTGGGACATGACTACTAAATAGGCTCTCAGCCAAAAACTGATTGCTTGATATGAGGGAAGAGTTTCTTGCCCTAAGGCAGCCCCTCCCTCTCCCCCAAAGTAATCACTAAGGCACCAATGAAGACAGCAATGTACAATTCAGGCACAATGGGATAAATGTGAAGAAGGCAAAGTAATCTGGGTTTTTTCCTCCCCCAGCTCTTGATTTTTGCAATTTGTCATCCGGGCTTTTTTTTTTTTTTACCTTCACCATTTGCTCATCTTCCATCTATCTGCTTCTAAGCTTCCTGGGATTTAACACAGCAATCTGTGGCTAATTTTTAAATCATATTTGCTTTTCTACCGTGTTTCTCATATAATAAGGCCAGGTCTTATTTTTTTTTGAGCCCCCCCAAAATTGCTAGGCTGTCTTTTCGGGGGTGACTTAATTCTCCCCCCCCTTACATCTTCAGGAGGGTGGCGACGGCTTGGATGTTGACCTCGGTGTTGGTGGGGCACTTCGTATTGGGGTCAACACAGGCAGCACCATATCCGGGTGTTCAACAAAAGTACTTCCTAACAGCAAGCCCCCCCACCATTCCCCCCATTTCGCATGTTTTAATATAGGCCTTAATTTGGGGGAGGGGCTTAATTTCATTTCGTGCCTATAAAACATGCTGGGACTTCCTATTGGGGGAGGCCGTATTGTTGGAGAAACAGGGTAGCATTGAACTGTCTTATGGTATTTGCTGCTTTTAGATTTTTGAAATTGAAGTTAACAGGGTTACTTTAAAATTGTTTAAATGTAAAGGAAATTATTGATCTAATACTTTTTTAGCATGTTATATTGTCAGCTGCTTTAGGAAGACCATGAAAGACATTTCATAAATACATTCAATGAAGAAAAATAAGAATCTAGAGAATTTAGAGATTCTAAATATTAAGATTTTACCAGATCTCTGATAAAAGTACATAGCACATTATTAGTGGCTGGAAAAAGCAACCAATCAAACAAATAATCAGTTCTTACAGAAAATAACAACAAACATATGTTGGATCAATGGAATAGGGTAAATGTACATAACATACCATTCATTCAAATTCAGCACTGATTGCTTTTTAATTAAAAAAAAAGAATGACTGATATTTTCAGTTTCATGATCCACTTGGGTAAAAACTAAATTAATTCTTACTAATCTTTTTTTTTTTTTTTGCAGACCACTACTTTGTCATCTAAAGATTTTGAAGGCACAAGTTAGCCAGATATTGGCAATGTGGTATTTATGCACAGATGCCTTCTCAAATGCTATACATGGAACTTCCAATTAATTTTTTTTAAAAAAATGATTCTCTTTTTAAAATAATTGAATCTCATGAGATCACCAAATCTAACATGTTGATGTTCCCATTTAAAAGCCTGTAAGGTTTGGGGTAAAACAAAATGGCCAAATTTCATGCATTATATTGCAAGAATGCCAAAATACAGCAAGATTTAGTGACTTTATATAATGTTGGGAATACATAGCCACATCAGGAATCACATGTAAAATCCTCATGGACATGAAAGGATTTCACCCCACAGTTCTGTAACTATTGATGTAAATATATGATGAATATTGCCAAGCAGCTTCTGAGAAGGAAACTAAAATATGGGAAGTATAAATGTTTTGTTTCTAGTGTTCATTTAAAGTATAGGATCAGATGAATATTCTGTCTTAATGAAGAATATAGCTCCTTACTAAGTTGACAAAAGAGCCTAGTTGCCATAAGACAAAGAGGTTGGTAAACCTGTTTTCTGACTGTACTATTTAGGGATTGGGGCAGAGATTGACAAGATGAAAGGCTCATCTATATAAACAACTTCCTGTATGTAAAATACTAACATGAAAAAAGAAGGTCAGGTGGGCCACACCTATCTTTCTGGGTACAACAATTCACTCTGGTGAGCCTTACCTGCTATTTGTAGTGGAGTAATCAAGAAAACATCTGCTATTTGTGTGAAATAAGCCTTCAATTAATCTTCGTTCCACTCAGTGAATGTTTAATGCATAATATATAGGGATATATTGTATGTTGTCTACAGGAAGAAAAAGCACGATGCAATTATTTCCAGAAGAAGCATTCTGTACCAGGAAAAAACTGTATTTTGTCTTTTCTATATGCATAGGTTTGCCCTGGCTGAATAATCTGCTTGTCATAGAGAAGGCCAAAAATACATAAATACATACATAGCCAAAAAGTCATTAAGAGTTGTTAACTTAATCCTGCGTACCTTTTTCTCTGGTAATATCACACAACTAACTAGAGCATACAAAACATTTGCTAGACCAATACTCAAATACAGCTCATCAGTCTTGAACCCACATTATGTATCTGATATTAGCACATTTGAGAAAGTGCAGAAATATTTCACAAGAAGAGTTCTCCATTCCTCTACTCATTGCAGAACACCTTATGCCACCAGACTTGAAATTCTAGACTTAGAAAATCTAGAACAATGCCACCTTCAGTCTGATCTAAGTATAGTACATAAAATTATATATTGCAATGTCCTGTCAATGAAAGCTTCAGCTTCAACCATACAAGAGCACACAATAGATACAAACTCAAGGTAAACCGCACCAAACTTGATTGCAGGAAATACGTTTTCAGCAACAGAGTGGTCAATGTCTGGAATACTCTACCTGACTCTGTGGTTTCCTCCCCAAACCCCAAAAACTTTAACCTTAGACTGTCTACTATTGACCTCACCCCCCTCCTAAGAGGCCTGTAGGGGGCGTGCATAAGCGCACCAGTGTTCCTACCAACCCTGTCCTATTGTTTCTTTTTATTTTTCTTATATGTATCCATTTCATGTATTCATAATTATGTTTATACTTATACCTGTTATCTTATAATTGCTTGACAAATAAAATAAATTAAAAATAAATTAAAAAGGCAAGGAATTATTGTTCTCTCAGAAGCCCCAGACACTGAGCATGCGAACATTAAATTCCACCACTCTTTTGATCAGTTGCAAGCCATTTGATGCCCAATGAAAAATAATGGGTCCTATCTTTGTAAAGAAATGGAGCAAAAGGTTGAAAAATATTCACTGATACCTTATTATTTTTAAATACAAAATTCCAGTTTGTTTTAAACTGACTATTGTTCCTTCTGCAATCTACTCAGATTAATTTATTTTTCCTGAATTACTCCCATCTGGAAAAATTTGCATCGCAAAGCTGAAAGATGGAGGCTTAAAGATGGAACAGATGGTAGCTAAGAAGGAGAGAACTGGCCAAATTTCATTTGCAAAGAAGTAAATGTGGATCTATGTTTTGGAAAAACTATTCTACAATCCTATGGCTTGATTAAAGTGGTGGCTTACAAGGCATAAGACCATATCCAACTTAGTTGAAGGCACCATCCATAACTTAATAGGAACTTACTTATAGAATTCTTACAAGGTCAAAATTGGAGTAGGAGCATGACAGAGCAGGGAGTATGACTCACAGTATTAATAAACGAAGAAAATTGTCAAAAGATAGACTTTGAATTTTTGAAGGAAATGTATGACAAAGTAGAGTTTACTAATTAAAAACCTACCACTCCTTGTTTGAAAAGAAACTTGCTTTCAATATTTGCTTTTTCATATCCTGCTATAACAACACATCAGAAAAATAAAAATGCAACAAATAAAAGAACCAGGCCCTTCACTTTCAACGCATACTAGTTAACATTTGTTCTCACTAATTAGTCTGGCTACTAGGGATGAATCAACTTGAATTTTAATTGACTCATCTATCAATTAGCAATTCTTTCATCACTATTCTTTCTTCAGCTTTTGGGAAGGAAATAAGAGAAAGACTCAGGAAAATCCATTTCCCTGATGGCTCAAGAATCTTGGATTCATTTGAAATTCATTCATCAATAGCTACTTTGAGAACTGGAAATGTTTGCTTCTTGATTCTGTCATCTGCTCCAAGTGAAACCCTAACATGCTTTAGCCTGTATCCATTCTTTATTTAATAGTCAGTATCACCTTCTTCCCACCTACATATTACATCTCTCTCACATATATTGATATCTCATATATGCCTGCTTGAAGAAGAATAACCTAATGTACTGTACTGTAGGAAGTTATCACCCACCCCTCTCCTAGAAAAATGAAATATCCTAGGAAATATTAAAAAGGCAGAATATTTCCCCTAAAAAGAATAGAAACTCAGAAGCAGAAACTCACCTCAGAAGCAGAAACTCAGCCCCCCCACCTTTGCTAATGGGCTATTACTCTGGCCTAGGCCAGCCTATTTTACAAAACAAAGATCTCCAGGTAGGAGATTGCCCAAAGCCCTTTCATTACTTCATCATCCAGCAAGGCTAACCAAGCCTGGGACTCAGGACAGCCTACAGAGTTGCCTCTGCATGGTCCCATGGGAGTTTGACAACCAAATAAGAAACAAGCTCAAATTCAAATCCCAACACAGGGTATAAAACCCAGGCACTTTCAGCATCTCAGCCCTTCCTTCCTTTTCCTTCATCTTGAAGCATGTGATCGTTCTTTTCACTTTTTCACTCCAAGCCATGTGGTCTTGTCCAGCATTAAACCATCTTTCCAAACAGCCTCCATGTTTCCAGTGTCTTTTTCCCAACTTGGAACTGAACCCAGAAGGATATTTCTTCCAACAGTATATTGACAGAAATTAGAGCTGAAGTAATGGATGGCTGCTAATTTAAGGATTTTAGTATGAAATAATTGTTCATACAGAGCAAGAATATATGAACAACTGTTCAGATATATTCATATATTTCTGTTGAGTTACAGGTAATGCAACCTTTTAAAACATATTATTGAGTGTTGGTTTTAGGAAAGTAAATGAATGACTGCCCAAATTAATCTAATCAATCCTTATTATGATCACAGACACCAAATAAAAGCATTAAAACAATAATAGTAAAAAAACCAAGACAGACAGAATAATATATTGTGATTGGTAATAGATTAAAAGTGGGCAGTTAAAGTTTGCCTAATTTTTACATACAGCATAGCAGAATTTGGCCACATTCAGAGAAACTACTTCATATCAATCTGACAGCAGTAGTTGCACATAAAAAAACATCAGTATTTCTCAGATATTTTATTAGTTAAAGTGTTATAAACTGAGTCTGTGAAATTAATTAAATACTGTGAAAGAATATGCTTCACAGTGCTTAATCAGATAAAACCACCACAGTCTCCTGAGAGCTATAGAGATTTAAGGTGAAGGAAACTATTTTTTTAAATGAGAGGAACAGTTACAGAGGTTGAGTTTTTTTTTACTATCTTCCACCAAGCCATTTTAGAAGGAACAATTCCTTGCTATGTATCTTTCACAAACATTCTTTAATGATGAAGATTGGAGATCATCAAAAGCTTATGTCACTTATGCCTTGAGTTTTAAGGTGCTGCAAGTGTTGCTTTTGTTGCTCTTGTTATTTTTATTCTTCACACAGCATCTCATCCCAAGAACCTGTTGGAGCCATCTGTGCCATTGAAATATTAAGGCCCTACAGGTAGCCATTACTACCTGCTGCTGCTATTGTTCAGCAAAATAAAGCCATCCCTGCAGGAGCCTTTTGTAGTACAATCTGGACCCTCCCCTATGAGATTCATCTATAGCCCAAAGTGGGTTGCTCCACCAGAACAGCTACCCTAGTTTGCTATGTTTGAAGAAAGTGTAAGCACAGGTCTACAGTATGACCCAGTGGGAGGCAGGCCTGTGATTGTCTTGCACCTGAGCACAAGTCAGGTAACCCATTGAAGGAAGCCTGTAATTTGGCCTCTGAAGAAATTGGATCCCTGGCATTTCCTCCAATCCACCTGTGCAATTCCTTTTTGGGGCTTTGAAGTAAGAGACTGGCCAGAGGGGCTTCATTAGCAAAGGGTTATAGTTTGATTTGCAGAGACCCCATGTTGGGACTTGGGCTGACCCAACTGTCAGACCAAGGGAGTTAAACAGAGGTAGCTTAGAGCCTTAATGAGGAATATAGGTTAGCTGTATTTGTGGCTAGAAATAGATGTTCTGATGTAGAGATCTTGTACAAGAGAGAAACTGCTAAATGAATTACTAAAGATTCAGTACTTCTTTGTGTCTATATTAGTATCTTGGCCTTCAAACATTTCAGAAGAATCATGTTTAAAAAACATCACTATAAAGGCTATTTCTTGAGTAGTATACACTTTTTGGAATACAATCAGTTACATCAAATATTGTGCAATGAATATTAGAATGAGAAATGAATATTTATTAAAGTTATACAGGGCTTCAGATGTGACAGCAAAGAGGTATTTTGGAGAGTATAGGAAGCACCTGTGGCTCCTGTCAGGAATTCCTTCCACATGCTTTTGTGGAATGCCCTCCATAAAAAAGATGGAAATAAAATAATTAATATGTTTAGAATTGTTCAATTTTCAACACTAAACTCAATAATGGGCCTTTCTCTCAGTATTATCTTTAGAAAATAAAAAAGCTCTTTTGTCTTTTAGAGTCCTTTGGTTAGATCCAGGTGTTAAATAATATGATCAAAGGAGAACAAAGAATCTGCTAGATCCCCTCTGCTGAGACCAGTCTGATGAAATTAGAAACTGAAAGACACTCACCTGAAAGTCATCATCTAAAATAAGCATTTCAACAGAACTTTTCTCTCTTGTTGTGGGGGAAATTGGAGAGGAAGTAGTATTAGGTATGCTTGACACATAGAGTTATTTTATACAAATAATAAAGGTGTGATAAAAAATTCTAATTAATAAATACACATAAAATTATAACAACAAATCAATAATTACTTCATGAATGTAGGTGTCTGCTTTTGACCAAACTGGCTTCTTTTTGAGATAATTGAGACATCTTAAGAGGGGGGTTATAGTGTTGATTGAGGTGAGTATTACATTCCTTTCAACTTTTTATAACTTTGCTGAAGTTTGCTTTTGTTTATTCTCGGTACTACTTATCCCTTGTATTCTTAGGTACAGCAACATTATGGCTGCAAGTCTTTGTGACTCCAATCACATGCAAAAAGTATGTACAAATATGCACATGTAGGATATAAATGTATGATCATATCTATTATACAATATATTCCATGCCTTAATCAATGAACTGATAACTCTTTTGACCAAAAACAAATCTGATTTTATACTACCCTGATATTTTCCCTCCAAAACTATCTCTGAAAGCTGCTTTTTTTCCCCAGATTTGGCATTTATTTCACAAATGACTTTCTGGATCAATCAAATTGTTCACTGGATGCTTTTCAGTGAAAATGCAAGATGGAAAATAGGAAGATTACTTGACCTCCATTTTCCTTTGTGCTAATGTGCTATGGCTGCTATTTTTCCTTAAAAGAAAAAAAAATCATAGGCAATTCTAAGCATTAGAAACATTATAGCACCGTTTTACATTTTTCAGCACTTTAACATGTCTGTTTTGTAGCTTTCAAAATATTCTGGGTATATTATTGATCTGTAAAGGGAACTAAAAGAATATATGCATAGTTCATTTTTCTTCTTCTGATGGAGCAACTTTTACTCTGAAGATTGTACACTACATCAAGAAACTCATAATTATAAGTACTTACTTGATGAAGAAAGAAAGAGTCACGTACTGTAGAACAGAATGGTATTTACCATTTGCCTTAAAGTGAAGGTATATATTTGAATTAGTAGGGTAATACCTGTCAGAGGAATATGTAATGTCAAGTATTAAATTGCATGTACAGAATTGGAAAAGTACACCTGCTGAATTATAAGTTCCTTGTTTTCTTTCACTACATTTGAAAAACCCTTCTATTATTAATTTCTACAGAAAAACAGGGTTACTTGCATTTCAGCTGTTAGATTCTTCCCCTGTAGCTTATATTGCCTCATAGACCTGGATGCAACCATTCCTGTGTTGTAAGATTTCTCCAAACATGCTATGCTGTCTCTGATTACATATTTGTTGTGTATTTATATGCAAGCTTCCATGGAATGATTCATTGTCATCAGAAGAAAAGAACATTTAAGAAAGAAAAATTACAGAGAAAAATTGGGTTAGTTAATATTAACCCTGCTCTTTCTGCGTTCCTTGCTACAACCATAATATTATTATTACTGTTATTCTTTAAAAAGTCTACAGAACGTTGGTCATGATTTATTGTCAGCAGAGGTAGTTAAAAAAAAACCTCCCTTCCACTGGAGTTTTCCTGGGCACTGTACATTCATGTTTTAAATTTCATGTTTATATACTGGTATATTTTGATGGTTTACTGTACATCACTCAGAGTCCCTCTTTCAAGGAGATGGGTGGTTCAAAAATGAGAAAAAAAATAAACAAATAAATCAATGAATCAGAATAGAGCTGGATGGGACCTTTGAGGTCTTCTAGTCCAGCCCTCTGCTCAAGCAGGAGACCCTATACAATTTCAGACAAATGACTGTCCAGTCTCTTCTTAAAAACCTCCAGTGATGAAGCATCCTTCTTAAGGCAAGCCATTCCACTGGCTAATTATTCTCACTGTTAGGAAGTTTCTCCTCAATTCCAGATTGCTTCTCTCCTTGATTAGTTTCATCCATTGTTTCTTGTCCTGCCCCCTAGTGCTCTGGAAAATAAATTGACCCCTACCTCTTTGTGGAAGCATCTCCAATACTGGAATACTTCTATCATGTCCCCCCTAGTCCTTCTTTTTGTAGACTAGCCAAACCCAAATCCTGCAACTGTTCTTTATATATTTTAGTCTCCAGCCTTTTATCCTCTTAGTTGCTCTTCTTTGCACTTTTTCCAAAGTCTTGACATCGTTTTAATAATGTGGTTATCAAAACTAGATGCAGTATTCCTGATGTGATCTACTTTATAAAACAGTATTAATACTTTGTGGGATTTTGATTCTATGCCTCTGTTTAAACAACCAAGGACTGTATTACCTTTTTTGGCTGCTGCTGCACACTGCTGATTTGTGTTTATGTGATTATCCACTAAAACTCCAAGGTCCCTCTCACAGTTACTGTTTTTGAGTCAGGTTTCACCTAATCTGTACTTGTATCTTTGATTTTTCCTGCCCAGGTGTAAAACCTTGCTTTTCTCCACATGAAATTTCATTTTATTGAATAGGGTTTGGATCTGTTTGGATCCTGAGCTTGTCTTCTGGGATGTTGGCTATTCCTGTCAACTTAACATCATCTGCAAATTTGATGAGTTCCCTGTCTATTCCCTCATTTAAGACATCTATGAAGATATTGCAGACTAAGACAGAACCTTGTGGTATCCCACTGCTTGGTTAAACGTAGATTTAATGCCATTAAGGACTAGTCATTGATTATGGTTTGTCAAACAGTTACAAATCCATTTGGTAGTGATGTTGTCTATCCCACATTTTTCTCGTAATAAGTAAAAAAATAAGTATAATAAGTAAATAAATATTAGTTCCATTTAATTTTATTATATTTTTTCTATCTAATTCATGGGGACAACTTTGCATTATTTCCCAATTGTTTTGTTTAACTGCACATCTTTATGTATTCTGATAATTAATAAAATAGAAGCTATTTGTAATACTACTGTCAGCCTTGGAAGCCATTTTTTTACTTGGAAGCTTCGAGGCTACCACATTCAGTGCCTGGGAATTTAGGAGGAGGGATTTCATAGTGGAGTAGAAGATTAGACACAACATTCTTTCTCAGAGAATCCAGGACTTGTTGCCCTGTGCCTGGAGGGGAATGACTGGGAAGATTGTCTCCAGTTGGGACAAAGATTTGATTGGGCCATGTGATGGACTGATGGATGCAGGGGATGGATCTTTGATTTATCTTTTGGGAAGGGAAAACCCGGAACTCTCAGATTCGAGTTTTCCCAGATGTGCCAATATGACAACTCTAATAAAATGGAACTTTGAGGAACTGTCTGTCTCAGAGTTTATTAGTTTGAAGTTGGTTAGTTGGAATGCTGCCAACTACCATAAATGAGGAGGACTATTACAATATTGCATTTCACTAAAATCATTTAAATAGTGTATCAAAGTAATATCTGCACATCTTTAACATATACATTGAGGCAACAGATTCATGTCTGTCCTTTTGTTTTCATGCAAACATGCTCCCACATGCACCTCCATGTGTCAGATGGAGAAGGCACTAACACCATATGTAGTATTTATTTTATTCAGGCCAACCCAAGGCCTTTTGATCAAATTGTAACCTAACCTTACCTAACTAACCAGTTACAGCAGGGAAATTTGCCAAAAGGTGATGAGGTTTAATAGTGTAGCATCAATGAGGTGTGGTCCTAAATCTATAAGACATGTCAGAAGAATATAATGTAATAAAAATAATAAAATATTTAATAAAGTATCTTTTAAACATAGGATTTGAAAACACTGTAACTGATTTAATGGACTTATTAGGGTGATATGGTACCTTTAAAGTCAACGATGAATAGGCTTTTATGAGCCAAAAAAGTCACATAGATGAAAGAAAAATGGAATTGAAGAAGAAGCAGGAGATATGCTCTTTTGAGCATAAAATAAAATGATTGGCAGCCACAAACAGTATAGATTGGCAAAAGAACCACAGCTAGGGTCAAACAGCAGCCTGGAAAACCTGGAGCCAGAACAATTGCTGACCATAGCAAACTTTCAGATCCAAAATTTTTGGCTCATTAAATATAAAATACACTAAACTAAGATTAATTTAGTTGAAGGTTTACCACAGCTGGGTTTAGCTAACTACAGAGCTCTAACATTGTGTATGCTTAAGAGCACAAAGCTGAATATCTTGTATCATTCTTATTCTCCTGAATAAGCTGAAAAATCTCATTCTGTTATAGGACACATTTATGGAATGGTGATTTGTAATGTGTTACTGAGTATGTGCAATAAATTATTCTTATTTTTTCCTAGATTAATTACATATTTGTAATTAAAGTTCTAATTGGTAGCTTTTTGTGCATAATTCTTGTTAAACAGATCACATCTACTAGACAAAGTGCTTGGTAAAATGTTATACAAGTCACAAGTTCAGTGTGGCCTGAGATAGTATACTATCTCTGTGCTAATTTATATAGATCAACCTGGGCTTCTTTCTCAGACAAAATCAGTGGTGGGATTCAAATATTTTTACTACCTGTTCTGTGGGCGTGGCTTGGTGGGAGTGGCAGGGGAAGGATACTGTAAAATCTCAATTCTTTCCCCATTCCAGCGGAAGGATACTGCAAAATCTCCATTCCCTCTCCACTTGGAGGGGGGAGGGAAGGTTACTGCAAAATCCCATTCCCTCCCCACCCCACTAACCCGCTTTCCAGTTCTGTTCTCCTGTGCAGGGCAACAAAAGAAGACCAGCTGAACAACTGGAACGCTGCTGGCAGAGAATAGATGGGGGCAGGGCCAGTCAGACATTGTATTTGCCAGTTCTCCGAACTACTCAAAATTTCTGCTACTGATTCTCTAAACTACTCAAAATTTCCACTACTGGTTCTCCAGAACTGGTCAGAACCTACTGAATACCAACTCTGGACAAAATGATATCTCAAACTGAACTAGTTTCAATCTGCTCTCTCAATTTATATTTAGAGAAACTGTTGATTTTTATGGCAAGCCTACATAGAATCAAATCAACATTGTCCATTATGTCAATGTTTTGTTTTCTGCTTTTAAACCTGCAGAGTCACACAGATAGTGTAAATTGCTCTGAACAGAAAAGAAAAATGCCAAAATGGAAAATTTTCAAATCAGAGATAAAGAAAAAAGAAAGCAAATAAAAGGAGTGATTAAGAGCTAATTAAATACTCGATACCAGAGTTCAAGTCATCTAATTGTTTGAATCACTCTGATTTCAAACAATTTAATTTGCTGCCTTATATATAGATGAAATGGTTCCAAGTAAACTATGAGTTCTAATGTACTGGGTACCATTCAGCATCTTCTTATTCATACCAAACCCCTAAAGCTTACTCTCGGTCTGTTGTTATTGTTTAATTATCCTTCAGAGCTTCATGTCTGGACACCATTTCAGTTTCCATAATAAGCCTCAGTAACAGTATCTTAACATTGCAGGCACATTCTCCTATTAGGAGAAGATAAATTTGATTTGGAGTTATTTCTATAGTTTATTTTGAAAAAAAGAAACCCTCTAGTTCACACAACACAGCAAGACTAGCTTTTAGAGTGCCATTTGTGATTACAAGTTGTGTCTGCTTGCCAGAAGACGAAGAGATATGTAGGACTATACTCTCCTTGGTTAAGCCATAATTTGGTTTAGTCTGTCATGTAAAGCAAGTCTAAAACGGCACGACCAAGACATGAATAACAATTGCCAAGTCAGAGTAGCATAGTAAATGTAATTAAGCAAACACAGGTGCTATTAATGTCTGAACATCCAAGTTCTATGATTTCTCAATATTATTTGCAACTCAGATTGTAACAGGGAATAATTGAATATCTATAACACATAGCTGCAATATTAGCTCTTTCTCCAGACCAGTCCCACCCACAGTGAATCTAGAATGAGAAAGACAGCTTAGTTCAGCAATACTGAAGAAACTTGATTTAGTGAGAATCTTATCAACAAGATGAGTAGGATGTTGTTCATATGTTACTATTAAAGAAAGGGAGTCAGAACAGAGAACAAAAATAATGTATTGGAACACCTTGAAGATGAGCCATAAAAGGATCATTTAAGCAAATTAGGCCATTCTAGTTTCAGGGGAATATATAATCCAATTTCAGCATGTTTTCGTTTCAGTCATACCAGTTACCTAATAAAGTATTCTCAAGATGTAAGTAAATATTATAAATCATTATAGATTTGAGCCCATAAGGTCTATCTTCATTGACTTTACTGTACACTTAATTACAGAACATACTTACGTGGACCGGTTAGGGGGACAATCAATACAAACGCATTTATCTCAGAACTGAAAAAATTCTAATCCCAAACCGTGCAGAGTAACTATGAATTAAACTACTGCTTTCTTAGTCAACAATGTAGTGCAGGGGTGTCAAACTCACATTGTCATGCCAGCATCACATGACATATCGGGACTTTCCCCTCTTTGCTAAACTGGGTGTGGGCATGGCCAGTGCATGATACATCTGGCCCACGGGCTGGGAGTTTGACAGCCCTGATGTAGTGTAAACCTACAAAAGAAGATAGGTAGGTAAGCCCAATTTAGTCAGTCCTTCAAAAAAAGGGAGGGAGGGTTGTGGATTGGCTGAGAAAAGAAGATACTCTGTAATGGAATATGAAACCAAGGTTAAGTAGTTCAAGCCATTTGCCTGATCAATGGGGAAGTAGCTGTAGAAATAATGAAATCTCGCTATTAGTCATCCATTTATCTGTCCTAAAGACTGATGAGATACCAGACTAGGATGAAAAAAGTAGATGAGATGACACTTTGTATTCCCCAAAATGGTGGCCTTATACCTGGTAAGAAGCCTGGATAAGGTTAGAGGCAGAACAGGTTAATTGTGTTATATGAACTAGGCAATTGGCTCTGCTTAAACCATTGTGTTTATTTCTTATTAAGCCAAACTGAAGCTGTAAGCTTCAAAAGTTGTATAATATACTATATATAGCATTACACAATGTCAGTAATAATTATAGACTTCTGACCGTTTGTTGTTCTGATGTTTTTCTTTGCCCATTTTTCTTTAATTGGGTTTTCATTTAGTCAATTTCTTTGGCACTTTTATATTTTTACTGTTGTTAGATTGTATTTGCATGAATCTTTTTTTTTCAGTATAGTTAGTTTGAGCATTGTGGAACAGCAGCCTAGAATTGTTTTTCAAACAATTGCTTTACTTGATCAGAGTTTTGATCTTTGAAAGATACTACTTGCTATAAGTGGGCTCTAAAAGGTCAAATTATTAGAAGATTGCATTCTGAGCATGTAAAAAGAACATTCTAGTACCACCAGCTCTAGCCAGTACAACAATCACTGGTTGGGGATACCTAGAGGTATAATTTAGCAATATCTGAAAAACTACACATCTTCTACCTTTGGTCTAGACAATGAACATTATAGTTTGGGATCCAACTTGCCTTCATAAGTTTGAGTAGCTGCTTTTTTATCTGTTTGTCTGGAACTCTTGCCTAACTTATACAATAGTCACTTAAGTTGTGTCTTCACTTGGTGTGTTGATGGGTTGGTGTTATTTATTTAAGTCGGTATATTGATTCTACCACTGGCATTGTGGCACTGAAACATTTGTCTCCAATTGGATCAATTTGTTTCTGGAGAATAAAATGCTTTGCATATCCTCCTACAATTCCATAGTTTTGCTCATGTTTCAGGACTGTACACAGGAAATTTGCCTATTTAAACAACCTTGGCAATTTGAAAGCTTACATATTCTCATAGAGATTAAAAAAAAGTTAGCCCAGGTAAAAAAACTTTGTGAATACGTCACTCTTGTGTATCACAGATAGTTATGTGATAAACATAGGGTCGTTTCCCCCCCCCCCTTTTATTATTCCAACTTGTTTGAATAATTTTTAACAGAGGGAAAGCAATAATTCCTGCTTTTTTATGGTGCAGGGGTCATGGAACACAGCCAACAATGGATGAGAATAAGAGACAAGTTCTCAGTGAATAATATAATTAGATGCTAACCCTGGCAGAACCAGTTTAGTTGGTCTAGTTGTGTCAGTAGCATGGAGGAAGGTTTCTTTTTGATATGACTAGGACAACAGGTTAGTGATGCTCCTATAGACACTGGTCTGTTCACTTGCCACTAATGATCTATGCACATGACAGGCCTGTTCTTCACCTTAGAATGACTTGGCAGTGCTTCTCATGGACTGTTTATGCCCTGGCCAATAGGGAGTGGTATGTGGTTCTTAAGCTTTTAAAGTGCAGGGATACATGAAAAGGTTACTATTCCATCACCAGATGTTGACATCTTGCTATTTGGGTGCAATATAGAGATTGTCTTGATACTCAAGGTCAATCAAAGCTAATGTTAATATGGCATGTGACAAATCACCCCAAAAGCCTGCATCACATGTTCAATCAAGATGGTAGGTAAAGAGTGCTGTCTAGTCATGAGAATCAGAACAACAGAGTTGGAAGGGACCTTGGAGGTCTTCTAATCCAACCCAAGCAGGACACTAGTTTATACCATTCCAGACATGGCTGTCCAGTCTCTTTTTAGAAGCTTTTAGACAACCAGCTAAATATGAGCCAGAAGTGTGCAGCAGCAGCCAAAAAAGCTAATGCAATCCTAAGTTACATCAACAGAGGCATACAATCAAGATCAAATGAGGTACTAATAGCACTCTATAAAGCCTTAGTAAGACCACACCTACAGTACTGCATCCAGTTGTGATCACCATACGATAAAAAAGATGTGGAGACTCTAGAAAAAGTACAGAGAAGAGCAACCAGGATGATTAGGGGACTGGAGACTAAAACATATGAAAAATGGTCACAGGAACTGGGCATGACTAGTCTAGTGAAGAGGAGGACCAGGGGAGACATGATAGCAGTCTTCCAATATTTGGGGGGCTGCCACAGGGAGGAAGAGGGGTCAAGCTATTTTCTAAAGCAGACAAGGAATAATGGATGGAAACTGAACAAGGAGGGATTTAACCTGGAAATAAGGAGAAACTTTCTGACAGTGAGAACAATCAACCATTGGAACAGCTTGCCCTTGGAAGTCATGGGAGCACCATCACTTGAGACTTTCAAGAAGAGATTGGACTCCCATCTGTCAGAAATGGAGTAGGGTCTCCTGCTTAGGCAGGGGATTGGACTAGATGACCTACAAGGTCACTTCCAACTCATGTTATCTGTCACAACTCATGTTATCTTCTGAAGGAAACCGTTCCGCTGGTTAATTGTTCTGTTAAGAAATTTTTCCTTAGTTCTAGGTTGCTTTTCTCCTTGATTAATTTCCATCCATTATTTCTTGTCTTGCTTTCCGGTGCTTTGGAAAATAGGTTGATCCACCTCTTCTTTGGGACAGCCCAGGGGTCGGATCTGACAGAGTTAGCTACCGGTTCGGTGATTTATGAGGTTCGGTGATTTATGATGTGCTTCCCTGCATGCTGCGGCTGCGTGCAGAGAAGCAGCCTTTGAAAAAGGACTTTTTTCCTGCTTTTTTAACTACAGCTGTGCCTCGCACACCAGCTGAAGTTGAAAAAGCAGGAAATGAAGGTCAGGTAAGAGCCCAGGCGGGCAGGTAGGCAAAAACATCAGCAGACATAGAACCGGTTCTATGTCTGCTGCTCTTCAGAGCTACCGGTTCTACAGAGGTGGACAAAACTGGTAGAAACCCACCCCTGGGACAGCCCCTTCAAATATTTGAACACTGCTATCATGTTACCCCTAGTCATGACAACAGTATGCTAATATTTGAGGGGCTGCCCCAAAGAAGAGAGACTCCACCTATTTCCCAAATCATATTGTAAGAAAACAAAAATGAGATTATCTGCTTTTTTAAAAAGGAGAATTCTGCTAGTTTTTAAATTCTTCTGATTCTTTAATGTTTCCCCCCCATTCCCATTTCATCATTATTAATGACAATTGTAGATGATCTTAAATGCCCAGCTAGTTTTGTATCCCTGGATAATGCCCACATTTGCTATCCATTAGGTGGAACCCTGTAAGGACAATGTGTTGTGCTGGCTAAATATGACTGTGCTTTCAATGTATGAGGAATAGAAGAGAAATGTATTCTTCCCTCCCTTTTTCTTTTGTCCTTAATGGTAATAGTCATAATACTTTACAATGAGCAAAGTTCAGAGCTCTATTCTTTTACAATGTATTTAACTCGATAGTCAAACATCCTTCTATGTTCTACTCAGAGGAGCAAAAGTTTCATCTGTATTTTATGTTGCCTTAGCTTATTCAATGTCTTCAGTCATTTTAAGAGTGAGGTAAGGTGAAAGGCTGTAAGGCTTTATAGACAATGATCCAACTACAGGGAGTTATTGGCCTGCAGGGCAGGAAAAGAGCCATCACAGGTGCTTAGAAACTGGATGACTGAATCCAGTAGAAATTATTGTTTTTAAAGAACATGTAGGCATGGTAGATCTGATAAGTTTAGAGAAGCAGAATCTCATTAAGTCTGAGATATGCTGATACTGATTTTCCCAGAATCATTTTCAGTGTTCAGAAACATCTTTATTCAACCTTAGACAATGATTTTGCTTCTTGCCAGCTATCTAGTAACTATTACACAAAGCATGTAATTTCAGTGTTTTTTTGTGGAATACGATGTATAATTTGCTACAGAGGGGGTGGAGTGGCATATAAGCAATTTTACCTTGCAGGTTTACATGTTATGTGAACCAGTCATTGTGGCTTGTAAATAAGTGTACATTTTTACATGTTGTGAGAATTTAGCCAATCATAACTTACTCACCCACCCATGATAAAAATATTCAGGAGTATAAATCCTGTCAAAATGATAGGATCTGTTAAAATATTTAAGAGGAACAATATTATAAAGCTTCTATTTCAATTCATTCACTAACATACCAGTTATGAGCAAGTGAGGAATATATTTATTTTATTTTATCATCAAAGGTAAAATACAGAGCAGAAAAACAAGCAAACAAAACAAAAACATATGTCCCGCACCAATAACAATAAAAAAGAAGAAAAATGGTGTACAAAAAAGAGAAAAGGGTGATCCAAATATGTCACAATGATTCTTTCTCCTTTCTTTTCTTGCACATTTGAAGAGAAATGCAAAAAAAATACAGGATTCCTGTAATAAAGCTGCACACAAAATACCCATAACCATGTAGTTTTTAAAAGATGCCATGTGTGTCTACTACCCTTAAAACCAACATACATTTCTTATGTAAGACATGTGTATGGTATTTCCGAAACATTTCTTAATTTCTGAAAATGCAGGAATTAAGAATGTATTAAAAGTTCAAAACATACTTTGTATATTTAGGATAGATCCATATGTTTTTGGAGCCCTAATTTTGCTGTGTACCTCAAAACTTGAAGACTTTGGTTCCAGAATTCCTTTTAATAGTGCTAACATTCAAACTCCAAACTTTCTTTCATGCAAATTCAGCCTAATTATTTGGGCTTAATCTTCCTTCCTTCCGTTCTTCCTTCTTTCCCTCCTTCCTTCCTTCGGTCCCTCCCTCCCTCCCTTTTTTTTCCTGTCTCCTTTAGTATTTAATATTTATTTGATTTGTCAATCACTTACAAGATACAAGTATAAGAATAAATATAGTTTTGAATACATGAGATACTTATAAGAAAAATAAAAAGAATAGGACAGGGATGGTAGGCATGATTGGTTCGCTTATGCATGCGCCCTACAGGCCTCTTAGGAAGAGGGTGAGGTCAATAGTAGACAGTCTAAGGTTAAAGTTTTTAGGGTTTGGAGAATAAACCACAGAGTCAGGAAGAGTATTCCAAACATTGACCACTCTGTTGCTGAAGTCATACTCTTTTAACAACTTACACAAAGTCAGTCAGTCTCTCTTTTTATGTCAGACAAATGCATATATGTTTATTCGACATAACTACACTTTGTTTGCACACACAAGCCCAGGTATGACTCACCTATTGTGGATTTAGTACTCGGCACACCGCCAACATAAAAAATATTTTCAAGCCAAACCTAAGCATGTTTTGCTCAGCACAGGGGGATATTGATCCTGTTGAGGAATTCAGCTCACAGAACAAACAAAACTATGCTAATCCTAGCCATAATGGTGTGGTCTCTATGTTTCCACCTGGAAAAAACAAAGCAAGAAGCCAGCAATGAGCCATATCATGGTCTTAAAGGAAAGCCAGAGCATACACTGGTAATCTGTGGTCTCAAATTCAGAAGAGCCTTGGCTCTAAAAGAGTATATCTCGTTATATTAACAAAAAGGAGAGTGAAAACCAACCTAAATGAACTAAAATGCCACAAGAATGTGTAAATGTTTAGGTTCTGCAGAACATTTGATCACGAGTGGTACAAAAAGCAGAGGAAGAATGCATAGGACTTGATATTTGTTTGATATTTATGATTAGTGTCCATTATTTTCATTGAGTTTATTTAATAATATTTCATAGCCATTAAATCTAACTATCTGCTCTGTTTGGGATTCCAGCTTTAAATATAGCAAACACTTTCTAGGTCAAGTGATTCCCAGAAGTTTTAACCACAATATGTTTCATATAAGAATTAATAATTAAGATGATTAATAATTAAGATGATTCACAGAAATGAACCATCAAGTAGCAAAATGGATAATAAAGGAAGAAGAAAACAAAAAGGAGGAACATTGAAGAAGGCATATTGGCCTGTTAAGAAAAATATAGCTCCAGAAATTATCATAGAAAGATCCTTTGATTAGGATTATTAAAGGATTATTAAAATATCAGAAGCTAGTGAGGTAGCATTTGAATTAAGAACTTCCCTTCAGAGTAAATGCATGGCTGAAGGGCCAGCAGCTAATCTTGGCGTGGTTGACCATCTGTTCGCAAACATTATAGAGCCACCACTGCCAAGATTCCTCCTATCCCATAACACATATTACAGTCAGGCCACCCAGTCTCTTTGTCCCAGGATAGACAAAGTAGGATCACAAGAAAAAGAAGGTGCAGCATTAGCTGCCTTCTCTCTTGTCAACTTTTGTCTTTGAGTAAATAGCTGGAAAGAGATGCAGGGAGCATCAACAACTGGTGAAATGGCAGCAAGTGGGCTCACAGTGAGCGAAGATGACTCAGCATGCCTTGCACAATGGGCCTTCAACACCTATAGGAGAGAAAAAAGAGTTTTCATGCGTGTTGTTTCTAAGTTGTTTCAGAGTAAAGCTTTCTCCATTGAGCACTCTCTTTTACTCTCGTGCATCCGTATACAGGTGACTATTGGCCCACTGCCTAGGGTGGGGCTGCTTGTACGCCATATCATTGGAATGATTCATTCTTTTCAGGTCTAATGTAGCTGGCGTTGGCTGACAATTCGGGGGGGGGGGGGCGGTGGGGAAAGATCTCGGCATGGAAGATGAGGGGGATTAAGAAATATTCCTTACAGTTAGATTCTGTAGACTAATTAGAAAATGTTCAAATAGCAGGAAACCTGCCAGTCTTTCATATGATTTCCCCTTCAGTTCAAGTTTTTGAACATTTTCACTTCAAAATAATTCACGCTTGTCTCTGGGTACGTGCTTTTGTAACAACCTCATACTCTTCACCTTGTGTAGCTTAAATTAAAGATATGAGGAGCACAAGATAATTCATGTCCTTAATTTTTTTTTTTAAAATCATCTTGATCAGATCCAAACCCGATGTAGAGTACTAATTTCACAATAAACAAACTTACTTCCTCACTTACTTACACACACGCACAAACACACACACTCACACATCAAATAGGCATACATAGAACTGCATAATAAAGAAAAACCTTCAAAAGAGATACTGAACCATTTCACCCACACAGTCCAGTTGGTGCAAGGCAACAGATCCTTAGGATTGCTTAAAGTTGCATATACAATGTCTGCCACTTTACAAAATCAAAATCAAAGGCAACCTGGGAATACAACTGAGAGGTACTTTTTCCTCCATTGTGAATTTTCCTTTTAACACCTCTCCCACCTATTTCGCAATATATCACACACACACACACACACACACACACACACATATGTGTGTGTGTGTGTATTTATCCAGTTCCACTGCACAATAAGAGCAAAGGACTGCACAGATGAACAAAGGTGAACCTACTTATTTCCTCTTAGTGACAACACTGTTCTTCTGGCCAAAAACCAGATAAGCTACACACACAAAGGGAGGTTGGGGTTAAATTTCATGTTATTCTTTCTCTTTCTCTGTGCTGAGTCTACATAACTTTTGACCATGTGATAAAGGCTGTCTTATCTAGGTTTGCAATTGGCAATTGAAATGTCTGCTTACAAAATACAGTATAGGCTGACACACAAAGGAGATGGAACCATACTTATAGAAAGCTCCAGAGCAAGTGTTTAAGCAAAAGTTTGACTGCCTATTAGGCAAAGTGGATGAAGTGCAGTAAAACTGTTTACTGCAGGGGTGTCTAACTCAATTTCATTGAAGGTTCTGTTTGATCTTGGGGGTCCAAGTTGGGTATGGCCGGGGTAGGCATGGCCAACTTGATGTTACCCACCTTGGAGGCCCCTGCCACCACAAAGCATGCTGCCATTGAAAATGGGCTCCCAAGCTCTGTTTTCGGTTGCAACAGCCTCTGCAACCCTCTGCTTGCAAATACGGAGCTAAGGAGAGTTGCACATGGCCCTCACAAGCCAAAGGTGGTATTCAGCAGGTTCTGACCAGTTCTGGAGAACTGGTAGTGGAAATTTTGATAAGTTCAGAGAACCAGCAAATACTACCTCTGATGGGAGATTTTACAGTATCCTTCCCCTGCCACGCCCAGCAAGCCACGCCCACAGAACCGGTAAAAATTGAATCTCACTACTGTCGCAAGCTCTGTTTTCACTGGCAGAGAAATTGCGGTCCAGTCCTTATAGTGATGGGATTCAAAAAATTTTCCTACCAGTTCTGTGGGTGTGGCAGGTTGGTGGGTGTGCCATGGCTTGGTGGTGTGGCAGAGGAACAATACTGCAAAATCTCCATTCCCACCCCCTCCAGAGGAAGGTTACTGCAAAATCCCATTCCCTCCCCAGCTCATTAACCCACTTTCCAGCTCCGTTCTCCTATGCAGGGCAACAAAAGAAGACCCAGCCAATTAGCTGGGATTTTGGAGGCAGAGAACAGCAGGGGTGGGGCCAGTCAGAGGTGGCATTTGCTGGTTCTCCTAACTACTCAAATTTCCACTACTGGTTCTCCAGAACTGGTTAGAATACAACCTCTGGGTCCTTCACTGTTTCCAAGGCAGCCCCATGGGCCAGATCTAAGCACCCTGTCGGCCAGATCCAGCCCCCGGACCTTGAGTTTGACACCCCTGATCTATTGTATCTTTTCAACTTTCAGATTATTGAAGGGATACTGACCTTCCTGCTTCTAACACGAGCCTAAAATTGCAGTCCAAAGTTAAGTCAGGACTAACTTAGCAGCTCTTTGAGAGTGTCAAAGAGAGAGAGAGATGAAAGGTTGGAAAATGCATTGGAGATCAATAGCAGATATTTCCTGTCAGTTATGGGCATTTCTACATCCTCCTTTAAACATGCATCACTTTTTCCTGCCTATTTCAAGGAACTGTACTGATGAACAGACACTCCAATATCCCTATTTTCAGAGGCAGAAAATTGATAATGGTGAATAAAGTACTATAAGAACAAATAATTCCATTGTAACTCCACATCCAACCCCACCCCATCCAATCCAACATCACTCAAAACTAGGCACACATGCCCCTAACTACTTCTATTCCAACCACATCTGGCCTTAAATGCAAGCTACTCAATACAAGAAGCCTTGTAAATAGAATACCTGCATTTCTCCTCTTACTAAATACGGCTAAATTCGACATTATATTTGTCTGTGAAACATGACTCAGTACATCTCTCCCTGACTCCATTTCCACAGTAATAGACTATCATGTTTACCGATCAGATTGTGAAATCCGTAGAGGAGGTGGTGTTGCTATCTTCTATAAAAAGTCCCTACATCTAAAAAATATCCAAGTTACCCAGGAACTTGCTATTCCTGAGACCATTGTCTGTGAACTGTCCTTATATATCACATTTCGGTTCTTACTATGTTACAGAGCCCCTGATTATGACATTGAACATGCAAACAAGCTAAATACACTATTAACATGGGTAACATCCTGCCCACACACTTTTATCTTTCTTGGTGACGTCAATCTACCTCATATTAACTGGACCCTTAACGAATGTACAACTGAACCTACACATGCAACCCTCTACAATGCAGTAACAAATCTGGGACTAGAACAACTAGTAACCAACAACACTAGACTTAACAACTGTCTCAATATCATCTTCTGCAATCTTTTGAATTCAATTTACGGAATACAAATTAAAGAACCCTTTTCCAACAGTGACCACAACATGATTGATTTTTGTCTCAACATATGTCCATACAAAAATAATCACAATGACAGAATGCCCAATTATAACTTCAAAAAAGGCAACTATGATCTTATAAACAACGATCTCTCACCCCTTGATTGGCAATTTCTATTCACTGGATGCAATACTGTAGAAGACCATTACAACATATTTTTACTTGAAGTCAAAAGAGTCATCAAACTATATGTACCAATAACAACTCCCAAAACCAGAAAAAACAAATTACCCAGAACAATAAGGAAGCTTCAATCCAAAAAGAAATCACTTTGGCGGAAAAACAAATCTGGTCACATTGCCAACTTTAAAAGCCAATAAAAAAAATTATGCCACCAGATAAAGACTGAATGCACCAATTATCACATTAAACAAGAAGAAAAACTTCTATGCACCAATTCCACCTGCATTTTCTACAATTTTCTAAACAACAAACTAAAAGACTCAAGGTCCACCCCACCCCTGAAATGACCTAATGGTAAAGACTGCAAAGACGACACTATTAAAACCAACCTCTTGAATACATTCTTTGGCTCAGTATTTGTAAATAGCAATGGATCATGCCCAGTATTTCCTAGTCGAACCACAGACAACTACAATGATCTAATACATATCGATTTTACAGAAGACAATATTAAAAAAGCACTATGCGATCTAAACCAATCTCTATCTATTGGACCAGACAGAATATGTGCCTACTTCTTAAAAAAGCTATCCACTGCCAAAGCTGAACCTCTTAGCATAATCTTTGAAAAATCTTTCAGGACCAGCTCCTTGCCAAAACTATGGTTACAAGCCATGGTCATCCCCATCTTCAAAAAAGGGAGACCCCAGCCTAGTTGAAAATTACAGACCAATCTCTTTATGCTGTGTCATCTGTAAAATCATGGAATCAATTATTAACCAATCCATCATCCTCCACTTAGAAACAAACAACCTACTCTCTAATAAACAATTTGGTTTTAGGAAAAAAACTATCATGTAATCTGCAACTCTTAAACTGCAAAAACATATGGACTACAAAACTCAATCAGGGCAAAGCAATAGACGCAATCTACATAGACTTCTGTAAAGCCTTTGATTCAGTGGTACACGACAAACTACTCCTAAAACTAAAATCTTACTTACAGTATCTCTGGACACCTGCATAACTGGATAGAAGCATTCCTGTCAAACAGACAACAAATGGTTAAAATTGGGAGCCTCCTATCAAATTCTGTACCTGTCAACAATGGTGTCCCCCAAGGCAGTGTTCTAGGACTAACTCTTTTCATACTCTACATAAATGACCTCTATGATCAAATCAAGAGTAACTGCGTTCTCTTCGCTGATGATGCAAAGCTGTTCAACACCATGGACAATACTGCTTCCCTTCAAAAAGTTCTTGACTATGTATCAGAATGGTCAAACAAATGGCAGCTTCAAATCTCAACAAATAAATGCTCTGTCCTACATATTGGCAAAAAAAAATATCAGAAAATAAAATACAGGCTGAATAGTCAAGATCTTGTTGATGATCCAAACTCTGTCAAGGATCTTGGAGTACTCATCTCTAATGATCTAAGTGCTAGAGCCCACTGTAACTACATAGCCAAAAAAGCATTAAGAGTTGTTAACCCAATCTTACATAGCTTTTTCTCTGATAATATTACACTACTAACTAGAGTATACAACATTTGCTAGACCAATACTTGAATAGAGCTCATCAATCTGGAACCTACATTACGTATCTGATATTAACACAGTTGAGAAAGTCCAGAAATATTTCACAAGAAGAGTTCTCCACTCCTCTACTCATTGTAGAATACCTAATGCCACCAGACTTGAAATTCTAGACCTAGAAAACCTAGAACTATGCCGCCTTCGGTCCAATCTAAGTATAGTATATAAAATTATATATTGCAATGTCCTACCTGTCAATGAATACTTCAGCTTCAACCATAACAATACAAGAGCACACAATAGATACAAACTCAAGGTAAACTGCACCAAACGTGACTGCAGAAAACACGACTTCAGCAACAGAGTGGTCAATGTCTGGAATACTCTACCTGACTCTGTGGTTTCTTCCCCAAACCCCAAAAACTTTAATCTTAGACTGTCTACTATTGACCTCACCCCCTCCTAAGAGGCCTGTAGGGGGCGTGCATAAACGCACCAATGTGCCTACTGTCCCTGTCCTATTGCTTCTTTTATTCTTCTTATATGTATCCATGTATTCATAACTATGTTTTTACTTATACTTGTTATCTTGTAAGCAATTGACAAAAATAAAATGAATAAATAAATAAAATAAAATACTGGAATTCTCCAAGAACAGCTGATCTTGGTAAACAAGCTCCTCTGACTCACATCAAGCAGGAATGTGGAAAATGTGGGGAGGCTGATGTGCCACGTGAGGCCTAGACAGGACAATACATGCCATAGGAACTGAAGCTCGTAGTCCTCATGCAAACAAGCTTGCTTGGTAAGAAGTAGGCCTTGGAAGAACAAAAGGAGATTGCAGGGTGATTAGGTGCCCAAGGGTGTTCATTAAGAGTATGGGCGGACAAACAGAACAAGTTCGTGTCATTCAGTACCTACTTATAACCTCTGGAATGCTAGTAAGAGTTAAGGAATACATGCGCATTCTGGGAAGGTTGACTTTGGGACTGCATTTTACTTCATTTCTTGTGTTTATTTACCCCCTATCCTTTCTCTAAGAGCTCAAGGTGGCATATATGGTATGTCTTCTCTTACTTTTTTCCCCAGCAACTCTCTTGCAAGGTAATTTTGGCTGATATATAATGACTTGGCTCCAAATCTCCCAGTGAACTTTTATGACTGAAGATGGACTTGAATCTGGGCACTTGTAATCCATAAACAGACTACAACTGCTACATCTAAATCAGTTACTGAACAGATGACATAAGCTTTGAATGTTTCTTCCCAATATTGATCACAGGAGGTCCCCTTTTTTCAGAGGAGAGGAAGAAAAACTTTAAATATGTCTGTCTGACCAAAAATGAAGCTTTAGAAGAAGGCACCTTTAGGCACTTTCAATAGGATCAGTGTGTCAGTTTTATCAGTGATTATAATGTAACAAATTGGAAATATAATAAGGTGTCTTAAAATGGGTGGAGATTACACCTGATGACATTAAATATTGACAAGGATTTTCTGATGTAGAGCAATCATATGGAGAGAAGTTTGGCACTTGGTACTAGATCACAGTAGCCAAAGAATGTAAAGGTAGAGAATGGAGTACAGGAATGCTTCAGAAGTTTGAAATTGTGAATTTAAACTTAAAAGGCCTTTTATGTCTCTCTCACACACAAACATACCAGAAGTGGTATTCAGTAGGTTCTGACCAGTCCTGGAGAACTGATAGTGGAAATTTTGAGTAGTTTGGAGAACCGGCAAATACGACCTCTGACTGGCCCTGCCCCCATCTATTCTCTGCCTCCAGAGTCCCAGCTGATTGGCTGGGTCTTCTTTGGTTGCCCTGCACAGGAGAACGGAGCTGGAAAGCAGGTTAGTGGGGTGGGGAAGGAATGGAATTTTGTAGTAACTTTCCCCCAGAAGAGGGGAGGAAATGGAGATTTTACAGTATCCTCCTCCTGCCACACCCACCAAGAACCGGTAGTAAAAAACATTTGAATCCCACCACTGAGACATACATATATTACATAGTGTTTAGATATTTGTTTTGTAAGATATGCAATATGCTTGGATTGTCAATACCAACCAGCATCATTATCTGTGAACAAGTTATAGCTTACTGAGCCAACCTATAAAACTATCTTCTGGCTGTAGCTCCCAAGCTGACTTGCAAGAATCTAGTTATCCACTTCGATGTCAGCAAAAAGTTAACGCTTTCTGTTTCTCTTTGCTATCTTTAGTGGTTTACTGGATTTTTGCAGTTCAGATCACATAGCTCTTCTTCTGACAGCTAATCTGTATGGAGAGCTAATCAGACCAAGAAGTCCTTTCATTTGCATTGGGTGGGATTTTTCTTCTTCTTCTTCTTCTTCTTCATCTGCTTTTTTTAGCTAATCACCTCATTCTACAAATGCCAGGACCTGCCTCAGATCTCCGAAGAAGTATTGTGACTAAAATAGTGACATTGGTGGGTGAACAGTGTCTCCTGAAATACTGTGCTGAAGAATGCCAGGGTGTGCCTGAGGTAGAAAAGGATACTGTGGCAGAGGTAGCCTGTTGTTGCATGGCACAGAGCAAATATGGCATTTATTTTAAGCAACACACACAGTGCAGGCAATGCATATCACTATACTGGTAAGTGTCTTGCAATTGGCTTTGATCCAGCTCAAAATGAAAAGCACCCAACCAACTTTTATGACTTATATGAAGTGGGTAGCAATTGAAACAGCAAAATACTGGAAGGAAAACATCACTGTTTGCAAAGTGCATAGCCTTTGGTTGCAATAGTGAGAAAGAGTTTCAGAGATAAACAGCAAGGTTAGAGCTCTGACAATATACTAGTTGTCTTTATTTTGTCACTATAAAGGATGCCTTACCATAATATATCTGTATATCTATTTGCTTAGAAAAGCAATTTCTCTTTCACTCAGATGAGGTGAGGTTACAGGGTCCCTAATAGTGCTCAGAAGTGATAATATATAAATATATATAAGTATATAAATTTATATATTTATATATAAGTATATAAATATATAACATAATATAAAATATAAAAAATAGCAGACATTTTTACTGGGTTCTGCCAATCTGCCTGTCCCTCCTGGTATTCATTCATTCAGCTTCATTTTCTCATAGGTGTGTGTGTGTGCGTGTAAGAGAGAGATTGGGGGAGAGAATGGTAGTGTCCTTCCTGAAGCTACATGATCCAGTCACCCCCATAGCATTCGTTTTGCAAGAATCTCAACTGACTCAAAAAGTGAAGACATTCTGTGCAAGTGGTCCAAAATGGGCATTGAGCTTGCTGGCAGCATGATATAGAAGACAATGTAAGGAGAGACAATATGAAGTTGAAAATCTATTCCTGTTTCTCGGTCTCAAGACTGTTCTTGCAGGAAACAAGTTTGTGTTTCCCAGCCAAATAGGTTCCTCACAAGATACTTGTAGGCATTGTAAACAGTCTTGAATTTCTGTGATTTTAAACCAGGATTGGAGAAGAGTGTGGCTGAGGCAGCACCTTGTTGCTTGAAAGCAAAGATTTGTTTGAAATGCTTACTGATTAGAGTTTGAGAACAATGCAGGGAAAGTGGAATGAAAAAGAAGCACTTTAAAGAGCAGAATCTAAAAACAAAAAGACAAAATTTTGACAAAGCATTGAAGGCGACTTAGTTGCAATACAGAAATGACAAGAAATCTTCATAATTTTTTATAGACAAATGTGTCTATAAAAAGAAAAATATGCTGATACAATTCACCATTGTCCTCTGATAGTACAGAAATGTTGGCTATATTTATACTTCAAATATACATACATTTCAACAGGTTTTCCATGGGTATACAAAGCTTATATTTTATTTTTTACCTATACTTTCCCTATTTCTACTGTCTATCCATTGATGCCAATTGTTCCAAGTTACATAGTAATCCGAGTCTTCCTTATTATTCAGTTTTATGTTTAGCATTTCTAACATGCATAGCTAATGTGCATCTCACTGGTGTGGTACAAAGAGGAAACTGCAGCCGCTAGCTAATTTTTAAATGACTTTAAATTATTGTTGATTAGTAAACAGTACAAGAATATCGGAGAAAGCCCCACCCATTGCTCATTATTTCACAAAAATATGCAATAGGATACATGCAATTAAGACACTAAGAATTGTTCCAGGCATTTAAAAGATGGCTGATAATTTCCAGTCTGTAAACTATTATACTCTTAAAACAAGAAAAATTTGGATATTTTTTTTTCATTGTATGATTTTCCAGTCTTAACAGCTTCATTTCCATGTGAAACTAGTTGTATACTAGTTGCAAATCAAGCTGGCTTAAGAAAGCCTTTCCTGGATTTCTTTCCATTTCTTCCAGTCTGGCCACATCTTCTGCCCAGATCATTTTCACCATGGACTCTGATTGATGGACTCTTCTGCTTCTTCATCCCTCCTGGACTGATAGAACAGTTTTACCATTTGGGGGCTACAATACAAAAGTGGCAGAAGTCAGGTTAACTTCACCTGCTTTTTTAAAAGAAAAAGTGGAAGAAATGGGATATCTATTTCACAGAGGACTGTTGGCAGTTGGATTGTAGAGGGTTGTCTGTCATGAATTCTGAAAGTGTCTGACAGTGAGAACAATCAACCAGTGGAACAGCTTGCCCTCAGAAGTTGTGGGAGCGCCATCACTTGAGACTTTCAAGAAGAGATTGGACTGCCATTTGTCAGACATGGTGTAGGGTCTTCCGCTTGGGTGGGGGGTTGGACTAGATGACCTACAAGGTCCCTTCCAGTTCTGATTATCTGTTATCTGTTAAGTGCAGCAAGCAAAACTGACTGCAAGGCTTGAGCTGGCCCAAGTCAGAAAATATGACTTTTGATACAAGGCAGAAAAAGGCAGATTGCCTTCCTGTGGGCTGAGCTGGGGAGCAGGTAGAGGATGATACTGTGCACTTCTGGTGTTTCTGAACTTTCTGCAACTATGGTTTCATTTCTGATCTGAAGGAATGGGTAGTGACCTTTGTTCTTATTCTGGGGCAAGCTACTCATATGGATCCGCCTTGTTATCATTCTATCTTGAGAATAATGCACTGAGAAAGGTCCCCCCCCCCAAACCCCTGACTTGCTGAACTTCTTTCTGGTAGGGTAAAGCTGCCTTTGACAGATTACCCCCAAAGAGAAATATGTGACCAAAGAAGATTCTACAGAAGTCAATGAGACAATTTTTCATTCACACCACATAGATTTCCCAACTTCCCTTTTTCCTACAGTGCATGCAATGAGCACTATTATCTAAGGGGAACAGCAAGGGGAGACAATGTTGATGTGGCTGTTTCAGGGAAGCCTCAGAACTGCATCAAAACATCATGCCCTTTCCAAAGATTTAGAGGGTGTGGAAGCATTTGCTGATGGCAATTGGAGATGAAAGACACTCTTACCAGCAAAAGGCTGTGAAATTTATGCACCGTGCCAGAGACTAGCAAGCTTACAAAGCCATGACAATGAGAATCAAATCATTTAGGGCAACATCCATGAGCAAACAAGTTCAACAAGCCTAAAGAAGGAATGAAGCAATTTCTACAAGGAAGAATAATTTTAAAACAAAACAAACAATTTACTTACTATATATGGTTACTTACCCAAACTTGGGTCTCTTCAACATCTACCATCTGTAACTAGCATGGCTATAAAAAATTAGGGAAGGTTGATTTAAGAACAATACATTCATTAAAAGCTGCAATCTAGTCAGATTTTCTGAGAGTGAATGAGGCTTAGTTCTGCTGTTTTGTTATGGAGAACAAATGTCCCAGCAGGAAGCTTACAGAAGCATTTTTCCTTCCTTTCTTTGTGTACAACTTCATTTTGTACAAGAAGGTGTACAAAGCAGTTAGTGATAATAAAATAAACATAATGAAATGAAATATAATGAAATCTGGCTCAAATTGTCCTTCAGATACATTAAAGATAGACCTCATTTAACCATTCTACAACTGGATGGAACCTACAACTTGGTCATAAAGCTAAGTGAAAGTATAACTGTGTTTATGATATTACTTCAGATTTCCTTTGTTCTATAGACCTACAAAGCCATAAATCTGAGAACTGCTTGTATTTCTTCACCACCATCACTACAAATAGTCACTAAAGGAGGCAGTCACTAAATAAAAACTAGCTGTGTGCGAAGACTAGCTTTCTGGAGAAGATTCTAATGCTGGGAAAGATGGAAGAAAAGGGGAAAAACAGCAGGATGGATGGATTCAGAGTGGTGAATCGGAAAGGGACAAATTGACAGAGAAAAAAATCTATGTGGTTGCAAAGAGTCAACAATTTGATAGTACACAATGAATCAATCAATGAAATGTTTCAGAATATAACATCAATGTACATAAAACACAGTAATAAAAAGGATGTAAAAAATGATGCAGAATTATATCATGGCAGCTGAATTCTGGACAACTCCAGTTTTGCTTAAATGGAAAAGAGATAAATTAGGCTTTCCTAAAAAGCTGTCTCCTTCCAACCTATTTTGCATATTGGGAGGAAAGAGTGGTCTGGAAAGGACCAATTATGTATTTGGTAATTATGTAATTGGCCCCAGTCAGCACCTAGCATCAGTTGTCTAACTCTACTTCCTAGCAATCCTAGAGACAACTACTTCATAAGGCTATTACATGTAAACCATATGAGGGTTCAATATGAATAGAGCCAATAATTTTCAAAGAATACCTGACACTACAGTACTACTGTTCATTCAAAAATCTTGCCCAAAAATAAAATATCAGAGATTGAACAAAAATTATCTAATAGCAAAGCATAATTATGGATCAACTGAGGTCTTTCAACTGCAATTGTTCTGGTGAATATATTGTAGTACTGGCAAAATATCCATCATTTCATTACAGTTTGTATAAAATGACTCGCACCTAGCAAGGAGAACAGGTGTATATATCATAAAGAGATTGTTTTGTTATATGGGAAGCATCGTAGCTCAGGTAGAGAGTATTTGCATGCAGAAAATCCCAGACTTAATTTTTGGCATCTCTTCTTACAAGGCTGAGAAAACTTGTGGAAAGCTACCACAAAGCAAGCAATGCACAAAACTTGGACTAGATTCAATAATGCTCTGATTCAGTGAAAGATAACTTTCTCATGTAGCTCTTATTAGTAGCATTTGTTGGTTCAAAGTAGATGGACACATTAAAGTACTGTTCATCAGTCCTTGAGCTGCTAGAAAAGTATGCTGGTATAAAATATGTTGCTGACACTACAGTATTTTTGTTACAGTAAAAAGAAAGGCAACTGGTGCTACCTTGATTATTTTAAAGCAAGACAAGTTAAGGAATTGGTAGTTTCCCCTTCCACCAGGAGGCACATTTGGGGGGGAGGGGGGAAACAGTCACCAATCACTGTTCTGAAAACGAGCACAAATTAGTACTTGGAACAATGTTTAGCTATTGTTAAATTGTCCAACTAAAACCTCTACCGAAAGGCCACTAAACCCATATTCAAAATACTCTATCTGAGAGAGTACAGACAAAGAGGAAAGTTGTGTGGTCAACCAAAAGGGGAGCAATTGATAATGAGCAAGCTCTGTCCTTATCTAATGTTGTAAACAAATTGCTAGGCTAGCATCATGTCCGATTCTAACCTTATGCATGGTAGCATTTGGAAGTAGCCCATAGATGTCCCTAGAATGGACTATGGAAAATAGTTGAGTGGCACAATAGATAAAAAGTAATAAAAGCAGGAAAAAAATTACAGAAACACAAAACCCTTTTTGGAAGAAACAATAGAAAATGTGTGAAGCCTCCAATGTTGATAGAACCAATAAGACATAGCTGGCATAACTCAGCTCTCTCTCCAGACTTCAACTGAATTTGATTCCCAAGCAGGTTCATCAGTCTTTTCAAAAGAATATCAAATCTATTTATAAGAAGCCTATGTAGAATTTGACATTACGCCAGTAGATTCCTCTTTGGAAGGCAGATTATTTATTTCCTGGTAGAGTTCAAGTCAGAATGACTGTGAAGAGAGTGATTAGAGGAGAGGGGGGGAGGGAGAGGGAAAGAGAAAGTGTGTGTGTGTGTGTGTGTGTGTGTGTGTTTGTGTGTGTGTGTGTGAGAGAGAGGCATTCTGCTCCAATCTAAAGCATCAATTAGAAGTAGACATATCATAAACTAAGTGTACAAGATTTTATCCCCAGCATCAGCTTCATACTTCCACAGCTATGAGATGAGATGAGATGGGATGGAGGCACTGTCATAAGGACATGGCATAAAAAAAGCCACTGGGTCTTATTAGTTACATGGTTAACAGGCCTTGAGGACAAAGTTTTGTAACACAGTTCACTGAATTTCCAAAGCACTAGCTATTACAACTGCTAATATAATTAAATATTCTAATAGTTCTTCAACAATTCAGTGGAATTTTCTCATTATCAAGAATATTATGCATCAACTTAAAGGGATCATTGAATATGGCCAAAACAAATAATCTTCTGCTTAATTGGAGCCCATTCCTTGACTGAGTTCGCATAACATACAAGCCCTGTTCTAGTATGAGATTGCTACTGTGCCCCTTGTCTTTGTGGAAGCTTGGAGGTGCGGGGGGGGGGGGGGGGGCTTGGTAATCTGGACCAATTAATTAGGTAGAGGAAACCCAGGGAAATTTCACATGGTGTAGTTTCTTATTGGTGATAATTTGGGCACATCTCATGACCTGGCCCTTTGGATTTTTTCCATTTCTCCTGCAGCCAAGGCCTAATGGTGTCTTGTTACCATTGTCATTATTGCCGCCTGTTCCGTCCGGAAAAACGGGAGGTAGACCGGGTTCCAACAACAAAGTCTTTATTTCAAGTACAGTTGCAAAACGGAACATTGGCTCAAACCGCGACAGCCCTTTTATACTTTTCTGTCTGCCGGCTTGTAGCCAATGACACTCATTTGATATTGCCGCCTTTTTGCGGCTTCGGGGATTGGTTTTTTTTGAACCTATCCCCATTTATTTTTAGTAACCAATCAGAATGAGTTATTTGGAGTTTACTATTTTTATACAGAACACCCCTCCCCTCTTAGTTCAGTCCTACGTGGTGACGTGGTCGCACAGGTAGGTGGGGCTTCTCTTGACTCGACTGGACATGCGCGGTTCATTATCATTGGAGACTTCGACCGGTTCAGATGGGGTTGCTGTGTCTTCAGTCCTTCTCCATGGAACCGTCTGGAAGGGTGAGTCAGCCATTTTATTGCCGCCTGAGTTTCTTAGGTCGGCGGTTTTCCCGCTCCCTCCCGTTTCCTCCGGGCAGGTCGAGCTGGCCTGGCTGGCCCCTTTGGATGGACTCTTCTCGTAACTTTCTTCAAACAGTGAGTCTTTTATTTGCTCTTTTTGCTTGTTATTGTTTTTGGAGTTTAATTTAAATGGTTCTTTATTGATTTCTCGCATTTCCGCCCCCTCTTTGGTTTGAATTTCGTCGTGTTTTTCTATGTGTGGTTGTGTGTTTGCATTTTGTTCTATGTTTCGGGAGCGAAGCTGGTCTATGTGCCGCTTCCATTCCCTGCCATCGTCTACCGTTAGTCGGTAGGATTTGGGGCCTGTTATTTGTGTAATTTGTCCAGGTAGCCATAATGGGCCCCCGGTAAATTTTTTTGCATAAACTAAGTCGCCTATTGCAAAGGTCCTGAATCGAGTGGAGGAGTCGGGGGGTTTTCTGGTGTGAAATTTGGGTGCAATCTGTCTAGATGCGACCTTAGTTTCCTTCCCATCAGTAATTCTGCTGGGGTTTTGTTGGTTGTAGTACTGGGTGTGATATATTGGAGAGTGAGTAATCTATTTATTTTAGTTTGGACATCCCCAGTGTCCATTTTTTCTAAGCCCTCCTTGGTAAACCTGACCATTCTCTCTGCCCTACCATTTGCAGCCGGGTGGGCCGGCACGGTTAGGGCATGTCTTATACCTAGGGAGGCTAGATATTGCTCGAATTGGAGACTAGTTAATTGTGGCCCATTGTCGGACACTAGGACGTCTGGTAGGCCATGGGTTGCAAAGAGTCGCAGGTCACCGTCAATGGCAGTGTGTTGCTAAACTGGATAAGAACGGTGTTTGATGTTAATAAGTCTTTTATTCCTTGGAAAGCTTTTTTTTCTTTAAACCCCCATGTCCAAATTGTTTTCTTGTCCAGTAATCGATGCAATGGTTCCGCTATTGTGGCTTTTTGGGGTAAGAACACATTATAAAAGTTTATCAGTCCCAAAAATGCCTGCAGCTCAGTTTTATTCTTTGGTTCTGGTGCGTCTTTTATAGCTCTTACTTTTTTTTCGGTGGGGTGTATGCCCTCTCCATCAATTAAATATCCTAAAAACTCGACGCGATCAGTCATTAGGCAGCACTTTTCTTTCTTTACTTTAAGGCCAGATTCTCTGAATTTATTTAGGACCTCTTTGAGTCTTTTTTTAAGCTGTGTTGCATCTTTGGCTGAGATTAGGACGTCGTCGAAGTATGGCACGACCCCTTTTATGCCATTTAACAGGCGTTCCATGAGGCTCTGGAAAACGCCTGGGGCTATGCTTACTCTAAATTGGAGTCTGTTACATTTGAATGCCCCTTTGTGAGTCACTATTGTTTGTGCTTCCGCCGTTAAGGGGTCTACTGGGAGCTGTTGGTACGCCTGTGCCAGGTCTAGTTTGGTGAAAACTTTTCCTCCCCCAAGAGAGTGCAGTGGGTGTTGCACAACTGGCACCGGGTACGCGCTCTGTTGCAGCACGTGGTTCACGGTAGCCTTGTAGTCGCCACAGATTCGAACCGACCCGTCTGGCTTAATTGGTGTCACAACTGATGTTTCCCATCTAGCGTGGTCGACCGGTTCTAAAACCCCTTGATCTATTAATTTATTTAGTTGTTCCTCTATTTTTTCTTTTAACGCAAAAGGAACCCGTCTGGCCTTTAGTCTTTTAGGGGTTATCTGTGGGTCTAGATTAAATGAAATGGGGGTTCCCCGATACCTGCATAGGGAGCCGTCGAAGTCGTCCTGGAATTCTTGGATCAGGTCTTCTTCCCAGTCAGTTGCGGCCACCCGGTCTACTCCGGTCATTCTGATGCCCAATGGTGCGAACCATTCGATACCCAGGAGGCTTGATCGATCTCGGTCGACTATCGTTAATGGTAGTACTGCGACATGTTGCCTGTAAGCGATTCAAAAATGTCCCAGGCCAATTACAGGAATTCGGTTTCCCTGATAATCTTTGAGGGTTAGTTTTTGTCTCTGGAGTTCCTTAATTTTGATGTCTGGAATTAGTTTTTTGAGGGTGTCCCATGACACCATGGATAGGAATGATCCAGAATCAACTTCCATCTCGCAGGGGCTGTCTTCTATTTTTACAACTATTTTTACTTTCTTCCCGCTTTCCGTCTGAGTGCTTCCGATAGTGAAAGTTTGGTATGCTTTCTCCAGGTTAGTGGCTTGCCTGTTTCGCTGCCACTTTCTCTCGGAGAGTCTTGGCTCAGGCTTTGCTGGGGAGTTGTTTCGTCTCTTTGGGCTGTAATTCTTTTTGTTTCTGCAGACTTTCTCAATATGCCCCCTCTTCTTGCATGCTCTGCAAATGGCATCGAGGAATCTGCAATCGGCTCGGGGATGGCTTCCCCCGCAGCCAGCACATTCCCGCCGATTTCTATTTTCACGCCCTTTCTTGTTGGTGTATAGGCGGTGGATTTCATTGTCTTCCTTCCCGGATTCTGACGTTTCCTCGATGTCATCGTAATGAGTGGTTGTGGGAGGTTGTTTTTTTCCTCTGGCCGGGCTTTTTTCATTGTTGGTTGCATTCATTTGTTTCATCTTATCTGCCGATTTTTTGGCGACTTCAGCAGCCGAGGCTTCTGCAATAGCTTTGGCTACTGATATGTTGGGTTTGTTCAGTAGCTTGCTCTGTATGGTTGAGTCTCTTAACCCCAATATCACTCGATCCCATATGGCTTCATCTAAGTTAAGAAACTCGCACGCTTCCCCTATTTGGCGTCGTGCGGCTACAAAATCAGCGATGGTTTCGCCTTCTTTCTGGTCTCTCCGATAAAACTCGTGCTGCTTTATTAGGTTTGACATCACTGGTGCATAGTGGGCCTTTAATGTTCTTTGGAGCTCGGTCCACGTCAATTGTTTGACATCTCGGGGCTTTGCCAAAGCCTTGGCCATTTTAAAAATCGCGGGCCCACAGTGTGTCAAGAAGACAGCTCTTTTTTGCTGGTCTGAGATTTCCTCCATCTCATTGCTCTCTAGGTACATCTGGAAACGGTCTACGTAAGATTCCCAATCTTCTTCATTGGGGTTGAAGGGTGCGGGCGGCGCATTGTTTCCGGCCATTGCTCTTTGTCTGGCTTGTCTGTCACCGCGTGCTCAGTCTCGCGTTTAGGACGATCCCATCCTCGTCGCCAGTGTTCCGTCCGGAAAAACGTGAGGTAGACCGGGTTCCAACAACAAGTCTTTATTTCAAGTACAGTTGCAAAACGGAACATTGGCTCAAACCGCAACAGCCCTTTTATACTTTTCTGTCTGCCGGCTTGTAGCCAATGACACTCATTTGATATTGCTGCCTTTTTGCGGCTTCGGGGATTGGTTCTTTTTGAACCTATCCCCATTTGTTTTTAGTATTTTTTAAAAAGTGCTAGCTTTGCCATTTACAGAGTGTTGTTTTGGGTTCTCCCCCCATTTGCTCTTTTTCTTATCATGAAAAAAAATATGAATAGAAGTGGAAGTATATATATTAGGATGGTATACTAGCTTTCCCACATAACACTGTGTCTGCTGGAGGAAATACCACCATATTTAATGGCTAGAGTACAACTGTAATGACATTCAAACTGTGTCATGAAGCTATGGTGTAGGTTTCTGGTGTGAAGCGGGGTATAGAAGCATTCTCAGATAAAATGTACTTTGCATGTTCATTCATAAATCAAATTCATTAATTAAATCATGGCTTGGTATATTATGAAAATATAGCTAGAGAGTATATTCGGCCTTTTGAAAGTTTGATCAAACTGTGTCTCTCTCTGTGTATACACACACACACAAAGGTAGTCCTCAACTTACGACCACAATGGAGCACAGAATTTATGTTATTAAGTGAGAAATTTGTTAAGTGAGTTTTGCCCCATTTTACAACCTTTCTTGTCTCAATTGTTAAGTGAATCACTGCAGTTGATAAGTTAGTAGCTTGCATGTTAACTGAATCTGCCTTCCCCATAGACTTTGCTTGTCAGAAGGTTGCAAAAGAGGATCATATTGTTGTGGTTTGTCGGCAGCCGGTGCAGACAGCAGCGGAATCAGACAGTGGGGAAGAATGGGGACCATTCAAGAAGTCTGGAGAAGACTTGGATGAGGGTCCTGTGTCTGATGCAGAGATGGGGCCAGGACCATCTGGGAGTTGGGTGCTGCCTTCAGAGACTTCAGAGTCTTGCAGCAGCGAGGCAGAGGACCCAGGGGAACCTATTCCCAGAGTGCGTGTGCACAGAGCTGCTAGAAGGCGAGAGCAGCTGAAACAAAAGGGGCGACTTGGGAGAAAGGCTGGGAAGTGATTGCCCCTCTCATAAGGTATAAATGTCAGGCCAAGATGATAAAACCTTTGCAGGAAGCAAAGTAGTTCTATCAGTTCAGAGGCATTCTTGAAGCTCTTTGTAGATTGGGTTCTTGAAGCTCTTCAATTGGGTTTTTTTGTACTTCAGTTGGGGTTTTTTTGAGTTCAGTTGATACTTCTGTTATTGGCAGTACTTCACAGAAAAGAAAGGTGGGTGCTTATCTCGGGGGACTGTTTGAGATTAATTCCGACTGGGAATGAAAACCTAGTGTTGCAATAAAAGTCTTGTTTTTAAAATAAGTGTGTGTGTAATTATGGTTGAGGAAGCCTTGGTCAGAACACACATGACCTTTGGACACTGCAACTTCCATAAATGGAACCTGTTCCAAGCATCTGAATTTTGATCACAAGATCATGGGGATGTTGAAAACTGTCGTAACTGTGTTGTAACTGTGAAAAATGGTCATAAATCACTTTTTTCAGTGCCACTGTAACTTTGAATGGTCATGAAACAAACTGTTGTAAGTTGAGGGCTACATGTATGTATGTATGTACTGTATGTGTACATACACACATGCGCACACACACACACACATACACACACACAGTATATAGCCATTATAAAGCTTTTAAATCTCAGCCCAGATTTAGCTAGCCATTTACTCATCTAAGTTGAGGCTACCTTTCTGTTAGTGGTAAATGGAAAGATTTAAGATAGGACTGGTAGTGAATCATTCAAGTTGATGCGAGGCTAACACTGAGAATAAACATGGAAGTTAAGCTAAAGTTAAGTACTTGGAAAGCCCATTGACTGAACAAGATCATAAATACAGATAGTAAGTGTTAAGAAACAAGAAATAAATGTCAGTAGCTCTCGGGCGAGCTATATTTCATGTGCTTGATTTTTAAAGTTATGATAAAGTGTCCTTAGTTTTTTACCCTGAGTCAAAACAGGTGCATATTCCTTACCTATAGGCCAACCAGCAAAGTATGGCAAAGAATCACAAAGTTAATTTAAAATTAAAGCTGGTACAATTAGAACTTCATATAGTACGAAAAGGAGTACAATCTTTTATTTCTCTGAATAAGTTATAAGCCATCAGGGTTAAGGCCTAAATAATCAAAAAGGATGTGAGCCAAGAAAGATTGCTTGAAACTGTAACTGTTTTTACTAAATAAAGGAAGTTTTATTCAAATCACAGAAAAAAATATCATGACATGATATCACCTGTGCTAGAAAAAGCACCTTCTCTTAAAAGGACTCTGTAGTCCAAAGGAGAAGATGGAAAGGAATTCTTGAAGCCACCCACCATTTTTTAATTTTCTGCTTCATGAATTTTGAGAAGTGAAAGCAGAACATGACTTCAGAATCAACATGACTCACACTCCTTTGTTTGTGAAGTCCAAACAACACCACAGACTCACAAACTGAATAATGTAGATCTGATGTATACTGAGAGCATTTGCTCCAAGACAAATTCCTTGCGTGTCCAATCACACTTGGCCAATAAAGAATTCTATTCTATTCTATGATTGTAACAAACACTACTGCAAAAAGAGAGAGTTCTAGTTAGATTTCAAAACTTGAAAATTCCAGAGATTTTAAAAATGCATGAAATATGAATCACACCATGAATTTGTACAGTAACTCATACAAACACGCACACAGAGAGAACAATCCAATAGAGCATTCTACATAAACTGAATGCTAGCTTTACATGTTTCTTGTATTGTACACACATGCCTATAAACAGATACTTTCTATGTTTCTACTTGTCTGGCTAAATCAGTCAAAGACTGATTTTCATTCCTAAGAAAATTTCTCTCCCTCTTAATTAATGGATCTTGTTTCTAATTGGAAAACAACTACTCTCAAACACAATGTGGTAATTCTTGTTCCAGTTTGTTGGTGTGACTAAGCCACAAGGTCTGCTGTTAAAGATAAGAAAGGCTTCTGAATGTAAAATCTAAAGAACAATTTCAAAGATGGAATGTGAAAAAATTTAAATTTTGAACAGCTAGGACAAAGGTCTTCAAACTTGGCAAATTGAAGACTTGTGGACATTAACCCCCAGAATTCCTGAGCTAATATAACTGGAGGAAGAATTCTGGGAGTTGAAATCCCCAAGTCTTAAAGCTGTCAAGTTTGAAGACCCCTGAGCTAGGAGGAAAAATCTCCCCGTCACATCTTTTCCAAAAGGTTGAAGCTTACTGGACAGTGAGCAATATATGACAATAATCTGTTTTATATTGGATTGCAAATAAGCAGTCATATTCGGGTCTCTTGTATCCAGATTTGCTGCTGTAAAATGGGCAGCTCTATAAATCGGATGGATGGATGGATAAGAGAGAGGAAGGGAGAGAGGGAGGGAGGGAGAGAGAGAGATGATAAGAGTTTAATTGTATTCAATACTCAACACTCCTTTTCTGAAATCTGAAATAAACTTCCATTCACTTTTATTAAGTTCAGTGGAGAAACTGGTACAATCACAGATAAATCAGGCAACTGAACAGTCTAAATCAAGATACTCCAACAATACCAATGGCCATATTGACTTCTTGATAATCCCCCAACCCCAAGGTTAATGGGATTATCAAGAAGTCAATATGGCCATTGCTATTGTTGTTATTATTTGTAGTACTATTAAAGTAATATTTATTAAATTATTGTCTTATAATAAATGTTTGGGGTCCAATGAAACCTCATGAAGGGGTCGATGGGTTGAGGAGTTTGGGGACCCCAGATTTAAATAATAAATAAAGATTTAAAAAGCTATATTTTGTCCTATTTCCCTAATTGTTGCCTTTTATCCCAAGATAACTTTTGCTGCATTCAAACTATGCTGACAGGCAAAAAAACCAGTAACACTATTAACTTAGTCTATTTTTAGATATTTAAAGCAAACACATTTTAGCATTTGAAATAAATTTCTCCTGAAGTCAGCTGCAAGTGACTACAGTCCCCATAAACAATCCATTTCTATTGTAAAAGTGTTTCCTAGTTAATGTTCATTGGAAGACCCCAGATTCTGTCTGGCAGGAATCTGACCTTTTGGCAATTTTCAACTAGGTCAATATAATTAATTTTAATCTAGACTAATGCAGGTACCCAGGTTTAAGGCAAAACTGTGGGGCCAAAGTGTTTTTTCACACACATGTGTGTGTAAGTGAGTAATACTAGCTGGCAGACCTGTTTTGTCAGCTTAGGTTTGAGTCACCAATACAAAACCTGGCAAACTTTTTTCTGGATACATTTTTCCTTACAGTACTCTCAAGTTCATAACCTCAATTGTCAAGCTCTGGAAAATGGTAGAAGGAGCAACCAACCTTTTACCTTTCTACAAGTTATACTGCCATGGGAAGAAATTCATGGAAATTAAATGCCCAAAGTCTCGTGTTTAGACAGAGCCTCACAGATCACTGATCTCCATGAACAAATATAATCTTATGGGTAAAAATCAAAGGTCCTCCAAATTTAGATTCAAAGGACTCAGTTGACATTTTGAGAGAACATAGTTGCTGTGAGGAGGGAATGACCAATTAACTTAAAGTTGCCATAGTTATTTTAACCAATCACAAAATACCACATTTCCAAAAGGAAAACTGTCTAGTCCCAAAATACTTGCTCTTAACCCCCAGTTCATTTTTATTTTTTCTAGACTGATGAAAAAATTTACAAGTAAAGAACTAAGTGGCAACTTTTGACTGTGCCTCATTCTGTTTTTGCAAACCTTAAGGGAATTATGTGGCATCAAGAGATTCTTAGAAAGCAAGGTGATTCTGGAGGCTTTTCTTGTGCTCTCTACCAGAAGCAGAGATTGTGAGAATTAAAAATGCTTATGACATTAACAAAGAGAGCAGGAAAATGAGCTAGAAGCCATAAACGATACATTACCACCCACAACTAGAACCCACTTGGGGAACTTCACAACTCAATATACATATTCGGTGTTCAACTAGCACTATCCAGATTGCTGCTTGGTTAGCTATTACCCCTATACAAAAGGAGAAAAAGATCCTATAAATTACAAATCTCATTTTCTGATTTAAATGTCTTTTGGACTCCTTAAAAGTCTCTACATAGAAGTAAATCTCACTGAACTCTCACTGGGTTTCAGAGTCTGGTTCAAGGGCCATTAAAACAGCCATTGCCTAAAACAGACCCATATGGTAGATTTTGGAGATTTTTGTAAGTTTGGAGTTGCTGCCTAAGTGTCTCCTCCATTCCCCAATTATATAGGGCTGAGAGCTCCTCTCTGATAACTACAGGCTATATTCATTTACTCTATAAATGGTTAAGCTAGCTTGCATTGTCTCCAGAAAAAAATGTGCTAGTAAACTGACTATAATAGTTTTCTTTTTTAAAATTTAAGAATGCCTTATTAAAATACTTTATCTCTTTGTAGATCAAGATATAATTTTGGAATAATAGCAACTCAAGCACACTCAGAAACATTTGGGTTGGAAAATAGTAGAGGCTTCGCCTTTGAGATTCATGTTTGCTTGCATGTGTATTAGAATTTATTCATACACACATTACCTCCTTACAGATATTAAATTCCTGGAGAAGCAGGTAGGAGCCTAAAAACTAAAACAAAGCCTTTTATTAAATATATGTATGTGTTAAGAGCTTTTTGTTCAACTCCTCATATTTCCTTGGAAATAAGAATATGCTCAAGCTTGATCTAGATGCCCCTTGTATAGATGGGTCCATTTCAAGAGCACTTGTGAAGTGAGTTATTGTTGACATGAGATGTGGAGCATTCAAATGCAGCTTCAGTTACAGAGTGGTGTTTGGGTGATGATGAAGTCAGCAGGAATGAAGTATAATTTGGAAAATGGTCTCGATGTTGATTAGGTTCATATATTCTGCTAAGCAATGACCTGTTCACACCAATCCATCGATTCTTGTTTACAAACTAGAAAGACTAAACTTCTGCAAGTCATATGACTAACTTAGTGTCACTGTGAACCCAGTCATTGATTCTAAAACATTTGATTTAAATAGAATCTAGTTCAGGTCATATAGATTCTTTGTATATTTTTTGCTTTACCTGTACAATCTTGTAATATGGCTAAAATGCCACTAATTTATGCATACATGGGGACATGAAAAAGTCCAGAAATATTTCACAAGAAGAGTTCTCCACTCCTCTACTCGTTGCAGAATACTTTATGCCACCAAGCTTGAAACTCTAGACCTAGAAAATCTAGAACTACGCTGCCTTCAGTTTGATCTAAGTATAGTATAGAATTATATATTGCAATGTCCTACCTTTCAATGAATACTTCAGCTTCAACCATAACAATACAAGAGCAAACAATAGATACAAACTCAGGGTTAATTGCACCAAACTTGATTGCAGGAAATACGACTTCAGCAACAGAGTGGTCAATGTTTGGAATATTCTACTTGACTCTGTGGTTTCTTCCCCAAACCCCAAAAACTTTAACCTTAGATTGTCTACTATTGACCTCACCCCTTTCCTAAGAAGTCTATGTAAGAGGTCTACATAAAAACTATGTTTTTACTTATACTTATTATCTTGTAAGCAATTGATAAACCAAATAAATAAAATAAATAAAATATTAATATTTTATGATTGATCTGAGGGGGCTCCTGTTAGTAATCAGTATGCTTGGGCAGCAACCAATATCTCAGAATCTAAACAGGCCACTGAAGAGGCTTACTCCATGCCTGTCTGGTTCAGAATTCAAGCAGACTTAGATACCTAGTGTTGTCACAGTGTTAATTTATCACACTATCCCTGTGTAAAGGTGATTTCACATTGTTATGTTAACATGTGATTTGCTGACTGAACAGTTAGTCAGGTTTGCATATAACATAAAACCAAAACCAAGTCAATCACATGATGGTTGTGATGTCCCAGCCAGGAATTGGATAGTTACTTAGGAATTATGGAATTAGGAATTCCCCTTAAAGGAATGCATCATGGTAAATGTAGTTAAAGGTATCCTGGGAAATGTAGTTCATGTCACATGTCCACATCTGTAATCCCAATTGGTCACTAATTTGACCCTTGATGGGTTGGGGGAGTTTTCCTCACTTTTGCCTGAATTCTCTAACTCATGGGAGTTGCTTTCTATCACTACGAGATGGGTTAGGAGATAACCATCTTTTACTACAAGGCAGATATACAAAGGATAGGTCATAAAAGAACTTCGTCACAAACATTATAAGTTATGAGGATACTTGATGAACCAATGAATGTAATTTGTTATGGACGTCTTGTTGAGTTATCTATCTGCATCTGTACAATTTACAAATCCACCTCTGTACAGGATACAGAAAATGAAATGTGTGAAGAAATCATAGTTAATATGAAGCACTATGGGAAATTAAAATGACCCCAGGACCCTGTTGTCCAGTATTTCTAAGGGGTGCTATTGTTCCCCACAGTTACTAAATAAACCCAGCAGGGCCTGGATCAGTCAAAGAGTAATTTGCTAACGGCTCGACGTATAGCTCAGGTTCAATTCTATTATTTTAGTGAGTGTGGGGCTGCCAGACATCATTTGGGTTAATTTTCCTAACTATGACCCAAATATTCATTGACCCAAATATTCATCCACTGAATTTGCAGAATTTTGTTTTCTTGCTAGCTTTTTTTTTCAGTTGAAACTTGGAACACTTGATCCAAATACTGGTGCAAAAAGCTTCTCTGAGTCATAGAAACATATGATTTATGTGGCAACATATGAATGTACTAAAACCTGATATGAGAGGTTTGCTTTTTCGTTCCAGGGTTCCCAATCTATTTATTAACTCTTCTTCTAAGTATGAGTGATTGAACACCAAGACAAATGATTTGAACATCTCCAGGTACATAATAAATGTTAACAGGAAAGAGTTTGTACTAAGTACTTGAATTCTTGTTTTTCTCCTTTTTTTAAGGATAATTCTCTCTCCAACAGAGACTCCACATCTTATGATATATTTATTTGTAGCCCTTCCTCCTGAAACATGGAATAGTTTTCATATTTCTTTCCCTCCCACTGTATTATTCTTACAACCCTATGAAATAGATTGGGTTAAGTATGTAGCAGGATTCATACAACACATAAAATCACAAACCAGTAAATTATCTATCAGCTTAACTTGTACGAATCTGGCCAATGTGATTTGTAAATCAGGGATGCCAGTTTAATAAAAAGTATAGACCAGAGATTTATTCAAATGATGGTTAAGCAAACATGATTTAATGTATTGTATAAATATAAAATCAATAGGTGATTTGTCCAAATGTATATAGTAATGTATATATGTGATGGGAATTGAAACATTTTTCTTAGATGTCTTCATCTAAGATAAGGATTGAACAATACTTGTACATCTAGAGTCCCTTATTTCCTGATGTAATACTTCAAAATAAATTACTTTTGTTACAATCTGAAATTCAGCCAGTAAATCATTTCCCTCTCCCAATCAAATACTATTCAATAATTAAGCTTTTTTTGAGGCTCTATTGCTCTCACATGAGTATTTTTCCAAAAGAAAACATTTAAATATAGTATTCAATATATGATGATGTTTATTCTTACAAAATCAACCATAGTAACCATTGGGAAGACCCACCAATTTAATAATTATTAATGGACACCAGAGAGCAAGTATAGGAAACTGACCTAATTGTGCTGGCAGGTTCAGAAAGAAGAAATACTATATCACCAAAGGCCTTCAATGGCCAACTGGGGTACAGAAATAACTAAGCAGCTGCTGAAATCATAAGTACAGGATTGATGTACGATAATCCAAAAATCTAGATTTTAAAACTATTTCAGCTACTCTTGTGTTTTTACCATTTTGAATTTTCAGTCTTCAAAGACAGGTGCATCTGAACTGTAATCTAACCTGAGTAGGCACAATTATTTACTAGATCTTTTCATCTAGATATATTTTCAGCTATCAAGCCAACTTAAGCGAGTAAGCACTTCTGAGTAGAACACCACCTGCACCTCCATAAATAATGCTGACACCAAGAAAAATTCCCAGCTGCATATTTGCCTCTTCAGAGAATGTAACCAACTGTTATCAGTTGCAAACTTCTATCTATTATCAGTTGATTTCTCAACTCACAGTAAATATAATCTGAATTTAATGGGAACAATTATACAGAAAGTATGTAGTGCCATACTGTGATCCAGAAAAGTTCCCATGGGAAAAAAAGAATATAAGATTTTTTTGTATACTAAATTCCAAACATGGATTGTGTGTATTACCTATGTTAAGGAAAGCAGCTTGTACTTAAAACTCTCAGATATATCCCCTAGTAAACATCCTCAATCAATGGGCCTCCATGGTTTATGAAATATAGTTCTGGTCAATCCAGTTCTGTTGCAATCTGAAATTTGTTCCTAATAAAAATGTGTCCTGATAATAAGTATGGTGCTCCTCTCACTGATTTGCAAAAGTATCAACAAACAGTTCCAATAGTTCAGGAGAAAGGAGAACCTCATTTGTATTTGTGAAATGTGATATACAACAAATAAATAATAAACTGGTATATCATCTTGACACAACCTTGCCAGTAACAGAGTCTGGAGGAAAGCTGGAGGGAAAAGGATATAACGTTGTCTTCCTTTCCAAATTAACTGTAGATCCAATATAAATAGAAACTCCCCATAGCAAATCAGCCACATCTGACCTGATGTCATATTAGGGTGTCCTCCTCTGAAGTCATTTCATTTCCCTGAAGTTTCTACTTCCTTCTCTAACTAATGGCTACCTTTTGGGGATTTTCTTAAAACAGGACCAACAAATTTCTATTTCCCCCTCTAACAATGGCTACCCTAAGGCAATTTTCTTAAAGCAGGATCAGCAAATTGAGTTACAAAATGCTGGATGATCACTAGGTGGAAGCAAAGATCATTAGAATTTTCTTCTTTCTTTGCTGCCATCTGGTGGATCAACCAGATTTTTACAATCCAGTTCTCATAGTCCATCCCTATCAAAAATTTAAAAGAGCTAATAAGCAGGATTTTAAAACTGGGTCATAGTTGCATATGTCAACCACATACTAAGCTATCATTTCTGACAAACTGATCCTATAAATAAAATATTCTGATGTTTCGAAAGGCAAAATTACATTTGATATCTATTTTCTATTTGTTCATGTTATTTTTATGTGTTATTCTCTGGCAACTTGAAAAACGATACCCTTCCCACCCTGGGCTCCAAATCCTGGCTTTCCTAAATAGTCTTCAAGCTTCTCTGTGACATTTTCTCCAAGGGTGCTTTGTCAGAAGGACAGGTGCACCTTACCTCCTGAGATTTGGGCCACACCCGCTAAAGTAAGTTTCCTTTCGGATGCTGTTATTATCCAGGCATGTTACTCATTCAGTTGTGTGGGAGCACTGTCTCCTTCTTATAATGGCCAGGTGTCACTGGAGGTGGTTTATAGTTCTGCAGCAGGTTGACAGCTCTTTTCTTTGCCTAACCTCTTGCCTAGGAGTGTGCAAATCCAAACCTGTTCTTTGATGTCATCTCACTACCACTCATGTACAGCAAACAGCACATGATTCTCAAAGGAGGAAGGAGGCACCATTCACAGAACAAATACAATAGGTTAGGTTAACGAGTATTATCAAAAGTGGGATAAAACAACAGTGAAGAGGTTGTCTTGAAACTGCAGCCACCATCAACCATAGTAGTATATAATGTAGCTGTTCCTACAAGAACTGGAATTCATCCAGAAAAAAATGGTGCAGAAATTAGGGAAGGGTTAATTTATATTTATATTAATTTATATATATGTGTGTGTATGTGTATATATATATATATATATACCAGGAGCTGTAAGACCCACATCCATACAGAAGCCTGATGATGGCAGATGAGATTCTGCTGAAACGTTGCTACAACTTTAACAGAACTACAATGACGTGGGATAATACCCGAAGGAAGCTGAACAGCACATATATATATATATATATATATATATATATATATATATATATATATATATATATATATATATATATATTTTAAGCTTTCGCGGGTACTTACATGTGTGCTGTTTAGCTTCCTTC
>BLBF01000020.1:48216197-48235271 GCA_015471245.1 Laticauda colubrina
TGACGTGGGATAATACCCGAAGGAAGCTAAACAGCATATATATATATATACCAATATCATCAGAATCCAGTGTATAAGGTTCACAAACCAAGATTTGTTGATTATTCCGTACCAGGAAACTCTGCTCTTAACTTTGCAAAAGAACCATCAATTAACTGCTATCCCTTATACAAACTCAGTGGCTCACTCCAGCATGAAAACTACAAAACAAACAAATAAAACCTGTTTATAAGCACCACGTAGGCGGTTTGCAGAGCCCACAGATTTCTTCCTTCCTCTCTTTTCTTCTTCTTGACATCAGTTCCCAGCTGCACAACAAGATGGCAATGAAGGAAAATTTCCAAGCAGTAACTAGGACTGAGCATTTTGCTCTGCTCTGATCCTTGCATTTTCTAGATATGCAGTCCAATTCACAAGCTGCAACTAGCATAGGGATTCTGGAAGATGAAGTCCAATACACCTAGTGGTCATTAATCTGGGGAAAACTGCTCAAATGGCATTTTATCCTCCAAGAAATCAAGTTCTCTGGACAATGATTTGTTACTGTGATTCATTCTAGCCCAATTAAAATGGGACTGGGAAAGAGTTCTATAGAAATGTATAGAAGTAACCTTGGCTAGGAATTGATCATAATAAGAAATTACAGTCACAGAGCAGGTGAAAGTCCTCTTGTTTCACAATTGCCATCTTTAAATGTTGTTCTGCTGGGAAGGGCCCCAATTGTCCAGAATATAGTTCTGGAGTCATAGCACAAGAATTATCTAATTGTAGTCCTGGAATTACTGTCTCTTGTGAGATTCAGTTGCCAGAAAAGGATAAGTGAATGATTCACGTAGACAGTGACAGCTTCTTAACAATCAGCCAACATTAAACCTGGATATATAGAATCCTTTTTTGAAGTAAATTGAAGTTATGAGCCAATCTCGGAACCTTTCAACTCTGAATTTATTTGAACAATTGTTTTTTCTTCCTTCCTACATATATTTTCTTCTAAGTTCTTGAATAATGGCATGCCACATAATTTGCATTCAAAATGGACTGATATAGAAGAAAGATAGCTTTGCTGTAAGGGATGAAATATATACACTTCTATTTATATCAAAATATTGATAACAAAATCACAAGAGTATGCCACTCAGAAAAACTTAGAAAATACAGCAGAAGAAAGTATATGGTAATTCTTAAAAGCATATGTTGTTATTTTAAAAACTCTTTTGAGCCTCAAAATGCAAATCTAGGAAAAATGTTTTTTAAAAATACGAAGTTCTTACTCTTTTTAATTTAAAAGTTTATTTTATTTAATTAGAGTTGTTGAGGATAGAATGGCAATAAACAATATTCTTCCATTTTTAATTTATCTACTTTTATTATTGTCATAAAATGTTTCTTTTTATCAAATAGGTTTTTTGTATAAAATGCCTGTATAAGGGCTTGACCACCTAACCTGATTATAGTTCTATAATTTATAATATCTATAAGATAGATTAATTAAAGCTTGGTATTTAATTTTGAATTTAATTGGAAAATAGATGAAATCCAAATAATGAAAAAGTCAGTGTGATCTGTTGAAAAGAAAGTGGGGAGCACAGTTCCTATTGCACTGAGTTAATTTAAAATGTCTGTGTTCCCTTAGACAGAGGTTTCCAAACTTGGCAACTTTAAGACTTGTGGACTTCAACTCCCAGAATTCTGGGAGTTGAAGTTCACAAGTCTTAAAGTTGCCAAATTTGGAAAACCCTGCCTTAGTATGAATATCACACAGAGCAGATTTGAAAAACCTTGGATGTAATCTATGCATGTTCCATTTGTAAAAATTGTAGTGTAGGCTTCCCTACACAAAATACTCTGTGTGATGGTGGTGAAGAATAATTTATCTCTCATGTGCTGCAGCGCATATGATGTCCTTCAACATATATGGAGGAAGACGTCATGCTGGCAAGAGTAAATGCTGCTGATGTGGACCAATACTGGACTAATGTCATTTAATTTTAATCCTGAGGGTTTCTTTGTGCTCTCTGAGTTTGCTTGTGAAGAGAGGATCTTCAACTACAGGCTGTCCAGGGCAAGATGGGTGGTGGAGAATGCCTTCGGCATACTGGCTAACAGCTTCCAGATACTTCTCACCACCATGCAGCATCACCCAGAGACTGTGAGGAGCATCGTGGAAGCTTGCTGCATCCTGCACAATCTCATGCGCACCCGCTACCCAGTGTTGCAGACCAGACTTGTCGACCATCAACAAGGGAATGGGGACATGGAGCTTGGTGAATGGAGGCAAGGACGTAACCTGATAGACACTCTGGATGTACAAGGCCCAACATAGCTTCACGTGAAGGGAAGAAGCAGCGCAACCTCCTGAGACACTGGTGCAACTCCCCAGCTGGAGCAGTGGAGTGGCAAGACAGGATGGTAGATGCTTAATGGATGCTTCCTTCAGCCTGTCTCATAACACTGATGAGATTGTGCCATGTATGTTGAGTGGTCCTACAATGAATAGGGCATTAATAAAGAGCTTTGTTTATTTTAAAATGTGTTGATCAATGAATAAATTGTTATTGATAATAAAGGTCCATATGTGTGGCAGCTGGGATGGTGGACCATACAGTCCCACTATGCTTGCACTGGAGGTTTATCTATCCCACAACTATCCTTACCTATCCCACAAGCATGCAAAGGCTTAACCATTTTTTCAAAGTTTTCACCAACACTTTATTAAGTAAAAAAAATGAACCAAGTAAACAAAGTGTCTTAAGCAAAGATAACCTTTTTTAACTTTCTTAGGTAAACTTTATGACTTTATTAAATAAGCAAAATGAACCAAGTAAACTGTATTAAGTGTCTTAAGCAAAGATAACCTTTATTAACTTTCTTAGGTAAACTTTATAACTTTATTAAATAAGCAAAATGAACCAAGTAAAGTGTCTTAAGCAAAGATAAACTTAACAAGTAAACAACTCAGTCTCTGACACTATTCTCAGTCACTCTGAGTCATGTCCATGGTCTCAGCTGTTAAGTGGGCAGGGACTGTGCAGGTGGCTGTGGCTTGAGTGCTGGTCTGAGGCACCATTGGGGTGCTTGGCCCTGAGGGTACAACGGGATGGTATGTTCAGGAAGCTATCCGAGAGCTGACTCAGTCCCGTGAGGTTGAGAGGCCCTTCATCAAGGGCTTGAGATGTCAGGCCCAAGACTGATGACAGATTGTCCGTTGACGGGCTTGGCTGTGGGGTGGAGGAAGGAGGAGTGTAGTGGGACTGTCTGGTCTGCATCTGGGTGAGGAGTGGCATCTGTGGCATCCGATGAACCTGGGCCTGGAGTGGGAAGTTCTGCTTCTGCTGTGGGAAGTCCTGGTAGTCGTAGCCTTGGTAGATGAGGGGCTGTTGAAAGGAAGGGCTGTGACCTCGCCTGGGGTGGAGGAGCAGACCTGGACCAGGTAGGAGCAGCTTCAGCTGGGCATTGAGGGTTGTGCAGAAGTGCTGTGATCTTCTGCTTCATCACCTGGTACTCGGCCTCGGGCAGGTCCCTCAAGGTCTGGCTCACGTAGGTGATGAAGGGCTTCCGGTTCGAGGATGGTATGTCACAGTGGACCAGCTGAGAGAGAAGTTCTGTGCTGGTCTTGATTGTGTCCCTGATGTCCAACAGCACACTGTGGTCCTGGCCCTCCGCTCTGCCTCTCTGCCTGCATCCTCTTGAGCTGGGGGTGGGGGTGGGTTGGCCTCTGGTGGCTGCTGCTTCTTCCTCCATTTGTGACAGCAGGGCATCATTCTCCATGGGATCCTCCAAGTCCGCTGGCATGGGGAGTGCAGCTGTCGAGGGGGTCTCTGCCATGGGGCCCTCTGAAGACACCTGCCTGGACTGGGTAACTGGCTCCTGGCTGGAAAAGGACTGGCTGTCTGTGGGCTGCCTGAGGGAGAGGGGTCTCAGAGGGGATGCTCCTCGGTGGCGGATCTCACCCTCCAGGAAACTGCACTTGGCCATGACGTACATCTCCCAGTTAGTGAGCTTGACAGCGGCCTACTTGGATTTATTGAGGTGTAGCTTGCCATACCAGGTGTGCATGTGCTTCCACCATCCTAGGAGTACATCTGCAGTGTAGCCCAGGCTCTCTGCCTTGTCTCTCCAAGCTGCCTGCTTCTTCTTGGTGTCCTGATACAGTCTGTGGCCCTTTCTCCACAGGTACTCATTCTCCCTCAGCCATTCCAGCACCTCCTCCTCATGCTCCTCGGAAACGGTGTACTGTTTCCTCTCTTCCTTCTCCTTCCCTTGCCTCTTCCACCCTCTGGCAGGGGCTTGAGCAGCAGGGCCTTCAGGGGCTTGAGCAGCAGGGCCTTCAGGGCCTTGAGCAGCAGGGCTTTGAGGGCCTTGGGGCTGGTCCACCACAGCAGCAGCAGCTTCAGAGTCAGTGCCAGGGGGTGGGATGCTGGTTCTGGCCTTCTTCACCTTGCCAGGGCTTGAACAAGTCGGCACCGGCTTCCTCTTCTTGCCTGACTGACGAACCATGGTGTTCCTGCAAGATGTATGTGGCAGCATGTCTTTCCCTTGTATGCTGACTGCGTGCGTGCTGCATCCTTTTATATCCACGGAGCTGATGCAATTCATACTCCCCTGCCTGCGCAGTGAACGCTTTGCATCCAATATACATCCGTGCGACATCCCCTTTGTTTCCTATCGGCGTCCGTGATGCATCCGCGTCATCCACTATGCATCCGCCCCTTCTGCTATGCATCCGCTTTGAAATTCTCCCCCGGAAGCCCTTTGGAGGTGTCATCCGCTTCCATCTGCTTTCATCCGCTAGGCTTCCTATGAACATCCATTTAACATCCCCGCTACATTCTACCCACGTCCATTCTTTTCCATTCTGTTTATGCAAATTTTCACCAGTTTTTGGAGCGGATGACAACAGATGGAGCCACCCCCGAAATTTTGTGTCCTTTATGCATACATTTGGCGTCCATCGGCCAGTGGGACCAGGCCTTAAGGCTCATTTCCACCTGTAATTAAGCTTTGCATTTCTAGCTGGAATGCAGCTGTGAAAAGTACAACAGCAATGGGTTGTCCTCTCTATTTTTTTCTTTAATTGTGTAACTCTGCAATTAAGTACAATTAAAATAATGTAATGTTACATGAAGATATCATTGGACAGAAATGTTATAATAAGATTAAATACTGATGAGCAACGTGACTTTATATTTCTCCAGCTGGATAGCTTTGCTGCTTGCAAGTTCTGAGAAAAGTGATTCCAATGCATCTTGAGGGCATGGGGTTTGGTAGATTGCTACAGATGATGCTGAGATATCCATTGGTATAACTGTACTGGTATCCAAGTCTATTTCTATGTGGAAAGCTGAACTTGGCAACTTCCATTTTCTCAAAATTGTATCAACTAAAAAGGACTCTGAATAACATTGTTCATTAATTGTGATGCCTTACACAGTGCCTGTTGCTTCTTTGGTGCCTGTTGCTTCTCTGAATCTTTGATGTATCTTTGAAATGGGGTACTGTAGATATTCTTCAGAAAAACAAGCTGACACAATGCCATTTTCTTTTTAAATCATGTGACACAGATAATAACATTTTCATAATTTTGGCAAACCAGTTAAAGAATCACAGTGGGATATCCTCCATATACAATTCATTTGTTTAAGTGTAAAGGAAAATGCATGTGAAAAATGATGCTGAAATTACCAAAAATATTTTGTTTTTCACTGAATAAGTGAAACTAAGTTTGTACCACTTGAAAACAGGCTGGAAACTCTGAATTTCAGCAACTGCATCCTTTATTACTAACTTTAAATTGTGTGCCACAGAATGCAGCATTATCCTCTCTTGAGATTTGGGTGGATTAATAAGAAGTGAAAGGACAAGTATTTATTATGGGTATGTCAATAAAGACTCAATCATCCAGGCCAAAGCTGTCTAAAGGTTGAATCATGGCAACTGGACCAAATCTTGGTCCAAACTTCAGTTTGGTCTACTTGCCATGACACAGTCATCATTGGTAGTATTATTACCATATTATAGAATTGTCACCAGTTCATTGTAGAAGCTATCTATACTAGACACTGATCTAGTTCAAATAACATGCTACACCATAGTGTGACTTGTTTACTTGATTTAACATTTCTGTGAACTTTTGTTCCTTTTTAGAAAACCATGATTAAAAACCTGGGCAAGCTTAATATGTCGCCTCATCAACCCTAGTGGTGCTTTGCCAGAAACTGAGACTATTCAAACAATGTGCTAGCTCATGAGCCAGGATTAAGAAACAAACCTTACTTTGTTCTCTCATGCCCTAAAGGGAAATAAGCAAATATGATGGTTTAAGATGATGGCCAGTTCACAAGACACCTGTAAACACCATATAAATTATTTGATTTTGGCTTAGTCTTGTGATTTGTATACAGGGGCTCCTGTGATACTTGTGGTCATGCAGCCAAAAATGTGATTGCTAATGAAAAATTATCTTCAGATAATGTAGCCGAGGGAATACTTATTGAGGGGAGGGAATACCTGTTTTTCTTAATGTAAACATTTCCCTTGCATCTTTTGTAAGTAGCCTTGAGAAATAAAAAGTTTGTTCCTCAGGAGAAAATTGTGGCCAGTGATGCTTTTTCACACTAAGATCCTCTGAGCCATTTTGTGGGACATCTGAAACCACTCAGATATGTCTTGTTCTTCTCTGAACTGCACTGCTTGTGGAGCCTGAGAAATGAAGAACATACCTCCTGACAGATTATTTTCTATAAAGAAATATTAGGTTCAATTTGTACTTTGGCTGGTTAGGCAAAAGCCTTATTGATGAAAGCAGTTATCTTAGAATATTGTCTAATTATATTCACCTGAAAAATCAGAAGACAAACCAAAATCAGCCTGAAAGCTCATCACTGCTTAAAACCAAAATTGTCTGGATGTAGAAATCACACCACGGTTTTCCACAGGTAGTATAAAAAAATGTGTCAGCCAACCATTGCATTTTGGTGATTGACCCGCAAATAAGATAGAGTTAGTCCTCAACTTACAACAATCTGTTTAGTGACCATTCTAAGTTACAACAGCACTGAAAAAAGTCACTTATGACTGTTTTTCACACTTATGACCATTGCAGCATTGCCATGATCATGTGATTTACATTTGTATGCTTGACACCTGGTTCATATTTATGACAGTTGCAGTGTCCTGGGATCATGTGATCCTTTTTTGCAACCTTCTGACAAGCAAAGTCAATGGGGAAGTCAGACTCACTTAAAAACCGTATTACTAACTTAACAACTGTTGTGATTCACTTAACAGATGTGGCAAGAAAAGTCATAAAATGGGGCAAAATTCACTTAACAAAGTTCTCACTTAGCAACACAAATTTTGGGCTCAATTGTGGTTGTAAGTACCTGTATATGCTACAACTGGCACGGAAAGCATTTTCTAGGAGCAATGCTGTCAAAAATGGGCTTTTATGTTGTCCAGTATCCACTTTCCAGGTATAGCAAGTCTCTGGAATAAGACATGCCTAGGTCTATTCTGTCTGTATATGGCATTTATTCTGGTCTTGGTTAAACTCTTTGTAGGTTTTACTGGCTGGGGCACTTTAGATATAAGAAATTAAATAAATTAGGCTGTACCTCTGGGCCACAAAGCATTCCTATCCATGAGTCATAGTTGCTGTCTTGAGATTTCCCTATTATAGTTCATTAACACCTCTTCACATGATTTAGTTTTACACAGAGGTAGATCAGAAAGGGAGGAGAGCTATCATAGCTAGATCTGTATTGTACACAAGATTTTGCCATGAGCTGCTAGTTGGCTCATTTTCTTTTGAATAACAGATTAGCAGAGACAGATCTAAGCAACAGATAAAGTTGTTTTTAAATTTTCAAAAGAGGTTTGGTTTAATTAAATCTGCAGAACTCCTGTGTTTACCATAAGGCAAAACTGTGGATAATTCTTTTGTTCTCGTTTTTTTTTTTTTTCCAATTTCTTACTGGTTTGGAAGGTTAAGAAATGTATTTGTTTAGGCTTAAAAGGAGTTTTGGACTTAAAGGTTAGACATGTACAGTTAGTTTTAACAGAGTTACTATGCCAATGATGCTTTTTAATTATCTTCTAATACAGTAATTCAAAATCTGTCTGTTAAATCAATCTTTCTCAGACTCAGCAACTTTAAGCATGTGGATTTTAAGATGGCTGACTGGAGAATTCTGGGAGTTGAAGCCCATACATCTTAAAGATGCTGATTTGAGAAATACTGGCTTAAAACATTGATCAAAGGAAACTTATCCCAAACAAGAAGCAACCAAACTGACACATAACTTCAATCTGGAGTGTGTTTGAGTGAAAGCTTCAAATCTATTTCAGGAAAAATATCAATAATCGATAAATAACTAAAAATCATATTGCACTGAATTTGAGTCTTCAAAAATTCATCTGGTTGGAAAATTTCCAATGAGAGAAATATATTTTTTAAAGGATGCACTCCTCTTGCCAGTTGTAAATAGAGTACCGGTATATGAACTTTCTCAAGCTTGATCTTATGTACTTTACTTAGAAATTGTACAGACTGTAAAGAAAAATTAAAAAGATCACTTTCAAAATGAATTGATCAGATGCACATTATGATAAACTCTTTAAGAAAATGTCTTCCAATGTTTGATCTGTTGTAAATATACCCCCCCTTTTTTTTATTTTGCACTGTCCAACTGTTTTGCCACATTTTGTTTCCATCTGACTCCCTATATTGTGGTAAGCCGATAGGCCTTTTCTCCTTGTGTTTGTGTTCAGCCTTGGCTTTGTTGATTATATCCATCTCAGGTTTACAATGACTTTTATAATGCCATTTTTTAAAACATTGCACCTCTTTGTCGCATCCGGTTGTTGCATTTCAAAAAAGCTGATTACTATTCAGGAAACTCACAAAGCAAAATCTGGTAATTGAGTTTGTGTAAGGGTGCACGCGCACACCTTTTGAGTCGGGATTAACTCCTGACAATTGCCTGGACTAGTCCCTGCAGTTTTCTTGGCAAGGTTTTGGGGATGTGATTTGCCATTGCCTCATTCTTTCTAGAACTGAGAATGATTGGCTCAAGTCACCCAACTGTCTTCATACCTACGATAGGACTGGAAATAATGGTCTCAAAGTCAATGCTCTAACCATTACCGTAAACTTGCTCTCTGGTAAAATTAGAACAAAGCATTCGAGGCCTTAAAAATGTTATACAGGTAGTCTTTGACTTACAACCACAATTGAGCCCAAAATTTAAATTAGTTAAATGAGTTTTGCCCCATTATACGACTTTTCTTGCCATTGTTGTTAAGTGAATCATTGCAGTCACTAACAGCCCAGTTGTTAAGTGAATCCGGCTACCTCATTGGTTTTTTAGAAGGTTGCAAAAGGAGAACACATGACACCAGGACATGGCAGCTGTCATGTGAGTCAGTTGCCAGGCATCTCGTTTTTTTAATCACATGACCACAGGAATGCTGCAACAGTCATAAGTGTGAAAAACGGTCATAAGCCACTTTTTTCAGTGCCATTGTAACTTTGAACGGTCAACTAAATGAATTGTTGTAAGTCGAGGACTCCCTGTAGATGTGATCTTATAATAGTAACTTCAGATGAGGCATTGATATCATTCTGGTAATGTTTCAGACGGAGGCCTTGAAGAAAAAAAGAGGTTTATGTCAGTGAGAACTGCGAGACAAGTGTTGCCTGCCATGGCTGAGAATGGTCGCTCCCCACATTCCATTCACTCCATTGATTCTCTCTCCCTCCCACATTAGCCTACACAAATCTGATTGCTATAGAAGCTATTTCAAAGCCTGATTGCAATGTGGAAGGAGGTAATTTATGAAAGGAAAGCTAGCTTTTCCCAGAAAGGATAACAGCCCTGCAAAAATGAAAGAAGAGGCCTTGTAAGAGTCTTAATTAATAATAGTCTTAATAGTCTTATCAGCAACAGAGGTGGTATTCAGCAGGTTCTGACCAGTTCTGGAGAACCGGCAGTGGAAATTTTGAGTAGTTTGGAGAACTGGCAAATACCATCTCTGACTGACCCCGCCTACATCTATTCTCTGCCTCCCGAGTCCCAGCTGATGAGCTGGGTCTTCTTTTGTTGCCTTGCACAGGAGAACAGAGCTGGAAAGCAGGTTAGTGGGGTGGGGAGGGAATGGAGATTTTACAGTTTCCTTTTTCTGCCACACCTAAGCCACGCCCACCAAGCCAAGCCACACCCACCAAGCCACTCCCACAGAACCGGTAGTAAAAAAATTTGAATCCCACCATTGATCAGCACAGATCATTTTAAAGCCTCTCGCAGACTGGGCATGCAAGGACAAGGTAAATTTGTCCATCAGGGTTAATATCTATCCTATTTTTTTCAACTCAGAAGTACTCAGGATTGAACTCAGAATTTTGGAAGTGACACATTCACATTAGAGTCTGGCTTCTTCCAAAGTAGTGCATTACAGGTAATCCTCGGCTTACCACAGTTCGTTTGAAGTTACAACGGCACTGAAAAAAGTTGACTTATGACTTATAACCATTGCACGTCCCCATGATAAAAATTCAGATGCTTGGCAACTGATTCATATTTATGACCATTGTAGTGTCCTGGAGTCATGTGATCACCCTTTATGACCCTCTGACAAGCAAAGTCATTGGGGAAACCAGATTCCCTTAAAAACCATCTTAACAACTTAACAGAAGTGATTCACTTAAACAACTGTGGCAAGAAAGGGTGTAAAATGGGCGCAAAACTCACTTAACAACAACAGAAATTTTGGGCTCCATTGTGGTTGTAAGTTGAGGACTACCTGTATTCAGGGTATTACAGGTAGTCCTCAACTTACAACTGGTCTCTTAATAACCGTTTAAAGTTCTAATGAATTTACCTCGAGGCTACTACAATCCAGAAGCTCTGATGGTCAACCTCGCTCCTCCCAGTCACAGGGCAACATTTCAGACATCCACTAACACCAGTGCACTTATGGCCATTGGCAGTGTCTCACAGACACATGGCTGTGTTTAACGATGGTTTTGCTGGAAACTGGTAGTTACGTCTAGTTTTCAACAAAACCATGCTCATAGCAAGCCACCTGTTTGTTTAATGACCATGGCATTCGCTAAACAATCATCGCAAAAAAATCAGGATAGCTACATGACCGACCTGTTTAACAACCATCGTAACTTATGAATGGGATGGGCAGGCTCCATTATAGCACTTAGCAATAGCAGTTAGACTTATATACTGCTTCATAAGATAGCAGAGCCCTCTCTAAGAGGTTTACAGAGTCAGCCTATTAACCCCAACAATCTGAGTCCTCATTTTACCCAGTTTGGAAGGATGGAAGGCTGTGTCAACCTTGAGCCTGATGAGATTTGAACTGCTGAACTTCAGGCAGCTGACAGTCAGCAGAAGTAGCCTGCAGTACTGCACTCTAATCACTGTGCCACCAAGGCTCATAAGTCAAAGACTAGCTATAAATAGTTAATGCCATATCAAAGCAAAACGGCAAAATTGTAGAGTGGTAAATTCACAATTCTTGCAATTTGCTCTCTTTATTTGTGTAATTGAACTAACCATATTTATCGAGAAATTACTGAGTGACCTGATATTGGTTTGACTCCTTTGCAATGATTAAAGTATAATATTCTATGAAGTTATCCACTAAGAATACTATTTCTGAAAAAATATCAGAGGATAAAGATGCATAATTCTTCTTGATTCTCCATTTGACTAGAAACATCTATTCTTTCCTTCCTTTTGTATTCTTTTTGCATATGCACCTATGATAAGAGAACATCCCTTTGGAATCACCTGAATTACAGAATGGGAAAGATCTGCAGGCTGTGTTCTCCTAGTGGAAAGTGCAATGGCTGAAATGTCCTATGAATATCTTTCTTCCACTGCATTGCAAGCTGTGGTTATTTTTCCAAACAATGCAGTTTTTTTTTCTTTTAATGGACAAATGGAATCAAATGGTTAGAGGCACAGCATGTGATAGTCGGCCCATATTGTTCCAAAACAATGAGGCATGAGGAGGGCAGATGTCCAGACAAAACACCTCATGTGTTCTGATGTTTTTAATATTGATGGAAAATTCCCATTTTGCCTGAATGCTGTTCTAGGTAGGCAAGTAGAAAAAGTTTTAGGTTGAAGATATTTGGGATACAAGGGGGAAAAATTGCTGCTGCTGATTGGTAGAACAGATGTTGCTTTCCCAGCTGGAAAGATCACTTGGGAACTAGTGAGTTGCTTTTGGATTTTCCTATGTTGGATATGTTCCATTGGGTTACACAATGTCCACATGCAAAGCAAGGAAAGCCAGTAAGGCAATTTAATCTGTCCTGAAAACCTCAGGACAATCGTTAATGTGCAATGCCAATATGAGGAGAGCCAGATGGATGGAGGAGCTGTCTGTATGGAATAGGGATGTTTTGTTTTGGTAAAATAGAGAGAGTAATAGGAAATCATCCTTTTAAAGCAATACACATCAACCTCAGAAACTTTTGGGGAATTCTGGGAGTTGAAATCCACATATCTCAGAGCTCCTGGGGTTAAGAAACATTGCTTTTAAAGCGTTCCCTGTAGTTCTTCAAACACAAGGATGGTTGTAAAATGCACACTGTCTTGGCCTTAATCTTGAGGAACACATGTGTGCTTTGTTTACATTGCAGGGAACAGATTTTCATAGTGATTTCTGATAGAAAAATAATCGTAAGAATAAGGCACCTTCCTCATTTCTCATCCACATAATAGAGGCAGGAGGGATTATGTATAGTTCAATCTTCATGATCTCTAGGTCTTGAATTTTATCTAACGCTTAATGTGGAAAGAAAGTTTGTGATTCTTACTTGACAGTAATTGGGCTTATTCCCATTTAATCCTGAGTAGGGGGTAAGAACTGGCTAAAATTTTGAACCCCCTGATTTTAAGGAAAACTTGGAAATGGAAAACATTGCCCCAGGATCTCATTTTTAAGCCAGTCTGTTTTTAGGTTTTTAAAAAGCTTCCATACCGAGCTGTTATAAACTATGATTTTAAAATAGCGACTGTTTTTGAAGATTTTTTTCAGTAAAGAATATTAATTTGCTAACATTGTCTGAGTTAGTTCAGTATTCTTGGGTTTTATTGGCTGGGATCATGCATCGTATTAAGCTATATAGGTAGTACTCTACTTACAACGGTTCATTTAGTGACCATTCAAAGTTACAATGGCACTGAAAAAAGTGATTTATGACCCTTTTTTATACTTACAACCTTTGCAGTATCCCCATGGTCATGTGATTTACATACAAATACTTGACAACTGGTTCATATTTATGACAGTTGCAGCGTTCCAGGGCCATGTGATCTTTTTTTTTTTGACCTTCTGACAAGCAAAGTCAATGGGAAAGCCACACTTAACAACCGTGTTATTAATTTAACAACTGCAGTGATTCATTTAACAAATGTGGCAAGAAAAGTCGTAAAATGGAGCAAAACTCACTTAACAAATTTCTCAGCAACATAAAGTCTGGGCTCAATTTTGGTCATAAGTTGAGGACTACCTGTAGTTTAGGGTTTTTAGGATATTGGTCAAACTCTTCAATTATATTATTTTCCACAAACTACGATTAAGGAAATCATAACTCAGTAAGATGGTAAGTCCTGTCATTGAGCACAATGATTTCAGAATTTCAGAATAGATAAAAATCTTTCCTGGCCCTTCCTGAATTGGGATTATGATGTGTTTAACAGAACACTTCTCTCAACAACAGTACATGTTCCAGATGCAAGTTATGGTAAATTTTTCTCCTAAAAATTGCCTTTAAGGGTAACTATGGTTCCTTGATAACTGTTTAGTCGTTGCTTTTTTATATTATGTATTTTCCATTGAGATGAGACTACTATATTACAGGAATATCAATTTTATTCTGTTAGTGAACTGTTGTCAATAGGAAATTCTGAAATCATGTGTGAGATACTATTATCCTCCTCTCTGCTTTGCTTGTCTTCACTTTTGTGAACATACAAATTAAAAGCAAGCATAATATAATAAATGAATGCATAGGAATACTGTTTTGTAACAGCAGCAGCATTCACATTATCCCAGATTTAGCTGAATCATAAATAGTACAACAAGGTTCATAACCTACCAGCCTGCTACATAAATCTCCATGGAGCTGAAGTTATTCTTTCCTACATGAATGACAATTGCCTAGCTATTCCAGTTGTCAAATTTTCAGACCTGAAAGAGCACACTGCCTATGCCTAGAATGATTTGGAGGATAGTTGTGTTTGCAGCACCTGGAGATATGTAGAGTGTGGCTACCCAGACCTAGAAGATATTCTCTGTCTTGGATATTTGCCAATGCCATAGCTTATAGACCCATGTGGTTTGCAATAAAGCAAAGACAAGTTTACCACCTTGGAAGCCATTTTTTTTACTTAGAAGCTTCAAGGCTGCCATATTTAGTGCCTGGGAATTTGGGAGGAGGGATTTCATAGTGAAATAGAAGATTAGACACAACAACATTCTTTCTCAGAAAATCAAGGACATGTTGCCCTGCACGTGGAGGGGAGTGACTGGAGGGACGTCACCAGTTGGGATGGAGATTTGATTGGGCCATGTGATGGACTGATGGATGCAAGGGATGGATCTTTCATTTTCTTTTGGGAAAGGAAAACCTGGAACTCTCAGATTCGGGTTTTCCCAGATGTGCTAATATGACAATTCTAATAAAATGGAACTTTGAGGAACTGTTTGTCTCAGAGTTTATTGGTTTGGAGTTGGTTAGCTGGAACGCTGACATAGTATATACATGGGTGTGTGAATGGATAGATGCTTGAAAAGGAATTTATCAATCAGAAACCAGAAAAAGGCAGTTAAAGTGCACTAAATAGTTAAAAGCTGAACTGGGTAGCAGAACACAAGTTACTTCAGACAGAGAGATCTATAACTTGTCATTTGGGACTGCCACCGTTTTGCCCAATGACTGGTCATTGTACACTTTATGTACACATCACAAAGAATGAGTATCATATACAAGCTGTGGTACAGTCATTTTATGGAATGTTAGCTGAAAACAGATTCAAATATATACTAGGCTTTCTAGAACCCTTCAAAAAAAAAAGCATTCTTACCACTATCAACAAAGCTAATCATGTTTGTTGTAGATAGTCAGATTTGTAAAACTACTGCATTTTTGGCAAGAAAATGGCATGGATATGCCCATGAAGTTTCAAGGAATTGAGTTTGACTTGAACAAAATTAGCTTTAATTGGTGGCCAAGAACTGCAAGAGTTTTGGTACCCACTCATTTGCAAGGCAACAGATTGTTAAAGACTTAAGCCCCTGTCACACTGCACCAACGGATGCAAAGAGGATGTAAAACGGACAAAAAACCTTGCCATCCGTTCGAAAACGCGATGTACTCACTGCCTCCGTTTGGCTTCCTCTCTATCCGTCCAGCATCCATTTATTGACGTTTCATCCGCTCAAAAAGTTTTAGGCTGCTTAAAACGTTTGCGCGGAAAATGTATCCAGTTCGTCCGTTCTGCATCCGCTACGCATCCGCTACGCATGCATTCTGCATCCATTATGCATCCGCTATATCCGCAAGGCATCCTCTGCGCATCCGCGCAACTCGCATCCGCCCGGACACAGGGAGGAAGCGGAACGGACGCGGAATGGATGCAGAACGGATGAAACACGGAAACAAAGCGTTTAAAACGGAAAAAACTTTCGTAGAGGGGACCTATCTCGGATATTAAGGATGTCTAGAGGATGCCTAGAGGATGCCTAGAGGATGCCTAGAGGATGCAAAGGGACACCTATACTGCCTATAAAAAGGGGGAGCAACTTGTCTGCATCTCACTTTCAGACCAGCAACCCAGCGGTGCAGACCTCTGTAGCCTTCATCTGACTCTTGCTCTTCCACAGCATCCAGTCATGTCTACCGTGGATTGCGACAAAATCCTTTCAGCAGCCAACATCCTTCTGCAACAGTCTCTGTGAGACTGGCAAGATGGCAAGCACGTGGCCTGCAAAGCTCCAGCCAAGTCGAGGTCCACTTATCACAACTACAAGGGGTTCTTCAGCATCATCCTCTTCGCCATGGTCGATGCTGACCTTCTCCCTCACAACCTACCTTACGAAGCCCTACACCTCTAGACTCCTCACCCGTGAAGAGAGGATCTTCAACTACAGGCTGTCCAGGGCAAGGCGGGTGGTGGAGAACGCCTTTGGCATCCTGGCCAACAGGTTCCAGGTACTTCTCACCAACATGCAGCATCACCCAGAGACCATGAGGAGGATTGTGGAAGCTTGCTGCATCCTGCACAATTTCATGCGCACCCGCTACCCAGTCTTGTAGAACAGGCTCGTCGACCTCCAGCAAGGCAATGGGGACATGGAGCCTGGGGAATGGAGGCAAGGGCAAAACCTGATCGACACTGAGGATGTGCAAGGCCCCAACAGAGCCTCACGTGAGGCGAAGAAGCAGCGCAACCTCCTGAGACAATGGTGCAACTCCCCAGCTGGAGCAGTGGAGTGGCAAGACAGGATGGTAGATGCTGAATGGATGCTTCCTTGAGCCTGTCTCATCACACGGATGAGATTGGGCCATGTATGTTTGGTTGGCCTACAATGAACAGGGCGTTTAATAAAGAGTTGTGTTTATGTTGACATGTGTGGATCAATGCTTACATTGTAATTGATAATGAAGGGCCATAGGGGTGGCACCTGGGAGGGTGGACCATACAGTCCCACTATGCTTGCACTGGAGGTTTATCTATCCCACAACTATTACCCATCCCATAGGTATCCCTGCCCATCCCACAGGTATCCCTTCCCATCCAACAGCTATCTTAACCCATCCCAAAGATATCACTGCCCATCCCACTGCTATCTTAACCCATCCCACAAGCATGTAAAGGCTAAACCATTTCTAAAAGTTTCCACCCAGACTTTATAGAAAAAAATTAATGAAGCAAGTGTGTGAAACAAAGATAAACTTTATTAATAACAAGCTGTAAAATAAAAATGACCCAAGTCAAGTGTCCAAATAAAGTCCACAAATATCCAGGCAGCCAGTCTCTTGCACTCCTCTTGGTCACTCGGAGGTGTGTGCCCAGTCTAAGGTGTTAGGGAGCAGGTGCTGTGGAGGTGGGTGCTGCTGCAGTGCTGGTCTGAGGTGTTATTGGAGTGCCTAGCCCCGAGAGGACAACAGGGGATGGTGTGTTGAGGAAGGTGTCGGACAGCTGGCTCAGCCCCATGATGCTGAGAGGTCCTTCCTCCATGCCATGGGGTGTCAGCCCCAGTACTGAGTCCGGGCTTGGCTGTGGGATGGAGGAAGGAGCAGTGTAGTGGGGCTGCCTGCTCTGCAGCGGGGTGAGGACTGTCGTGGTTGGCATCGGTGGCATCATTGGAACCGGTGGCGACGGTGTCGCCCGATGACTCTGTGCCTGCATTTGTAAGGGCTGCTGTCTGTGCTGCTGGACCTCCGGGTAGCTGTAGCCCTGGTAGGTGAGGGGCTGTGGGAAGCCTTGGTATGGGAGGGACATCACCTGGGGTGGACGAGCAGATCTGGACTGGGTGGGAGCAGGTGCCTCTGGGTCTGGAGGGTTGTTAAGCAGCGTGGTGATCCTCTCCTTCACCACCTGGTACTGGGGATCCGCCATCTCCTTGAGAGTCTGGTTCACATAATTGAGGAAGGGCTTGCGGTTGGAGGAGGAGGATTCAATGGGGACCAGCTGAGAGAGGAGACCTATGCTGGTGCGGATGGTGTCCCTGATCTCCACCAGGACCTTGTGGCTCTGCCCCTCCTGCGGTCCGGCTCTCTGCCTTACTGTGGTGGCGGAGGTGTGGGTGGATGCGGCTTCGGCAGTGGTGGACTCGATGTCTCCTTTCTCCCACTGCACCAGGGAGTCCTCATCGCTCTCCACCACGCTTTCAACACCTGCCCGGGGGTTCTCCGCCGTGGCACGCTCCACAGATACCTGCATGGAGACAGGGACTGACTCTCGGCCGCCAGAGGACTGGCTCCCAGCAGGCTGCCGGAGAGAGAGGGTAGAGATTTGGGCTCCTGGTGCTCCTCGGTGGTGGACCTCACCCTCCAGGAAGCTGCACTTGGCCATGACATAGTTCTCTCTGTCCGTCAGCTTAACCCTGGCCTGGCCAGATTTCTTGCGGTGCAGCTTCCTGTACCAGGTGTGCATGTGCTTCCACCAGCCGAGGAGCACCTCTGAAGTGTAGCCCAGGCTCTCCGCCCTCTCTCTTCAAGCAGCCTGCTTCCTTTTGGTGTCCCTATACAGCCGGTGTCCTTTCCGCAACAGATAGTCGTTCTCTCTCAGCCACTCCAGCACCTCATCCTTATGCACTTCCTCAATGTAGTACTGCCTCCTCTCCCGTTGTTGCATATGCCTCTTCCTCCCTTTGGCAGGACCAGATGGGCCCTCATCAGAGGGGCTTCCAGGTTGTTGGGGCTGCTCCTCCACACCAACAGCAGCAGCAGCAGCATCACCAGCAGGATCATAATCATCATCATCATCATCATCAGCAGCAGCAGCATAATCACCAGCAGGATCATAAGCAGCAGCAGCAGCAGCAGCAGCAGCAGCAGCAGCAAGACCAGGATGAGCAGCAGCAGAGTAAGCACCAGCAGCAGGGTCAGCAAGACCAGGAGCATGAGCAGGACCAGCAGGACCAGCAGGACCTGGAGCAGCTTCAGCAGAGTACGCAGCAGAAGCACCACTGCCAGGAGCAGCTCCAGCAGAAGCTCCAGCAACAGAAGAGCGAGCCCAAGCAGCAGAAGCCCCAGCAGAAGATGAGTCAGGGACATGGGGCGGGAGGGTGGCCCTGTCCCTCTTGCCAGGGATGGTGGCAGGTTGCTGAGACTTTCGCTTCTTCCCCATGGTTGTGGGGTTGCTGGCTGGCAGGAAGGCTTGCAGGAAGGCTGGCAGGCACCAAGGCTGGCAGGAAGCCTGGCAGGAAGCCTGTTAGGAAGGCTAGCAGGAAGGCTGGCAGGAAGGCAGGCACCAAGGCTGGCAGACAGGCTGGCTGGCAGGGAGGCTGGAAGGCAGGCTGGCAGCAAGGCTGGCAGGG
>BLBF01000020.1:48235281-48276176 GCA_015471245.1 Laticauda colubrina
GAAGGCAGGCTGGCAGCAAGGCTGGCAGGGAGGCTGGAAGGCAGGCTTCCAGCAAGGCTGGAAGGGAGGCTGGAAGGCAGGCTGGCAGCAAGGCTTGCAGGGAGGCTGCCCAGGAGGCTGGGAGGCAGGCTGGGAGGCAGGCTTGGAGGCAGGCTGGCAGCAAGGCTTGCAAGCAGACATGCAGGCAAGAACTCGAGGTATCCAGCAGCAGGTCTTTCCTCGGAATGCTGGCCACGTGTGAGCTGCTTCCCTTTATATCTGGGGGGCTTGCGCAATGCATCCCTCCCGCATGCACAATTAACGCCAGGCATCCGTTAGGCTTCCGCTGTGCATCCGCTAGGTTTCCGCTGTGCATCCGCTTCATCCGCTGTGCATCTGTTCTGCATCCGCTTTTTCCGTTCCGCATCCGCTTTGTTGAGGCCCCCCCGGAAGCCTAGCGGACCCGCCATCCGCTTCCATCCGCTGTGCTTCCGTTCCGCATCCGCTTTGCATCCACCCTGCGTCCTCCCCGGGTCCGTGTTGTCCGCTCCAATTATGCAAATTTTCGCCCCTTTTGAGCACGGATACAACGGATGTAACATTTTTCTCTTCCGTTGTGTCCTTTTTGCATCCGTTGGGCAGTGTGACACGGCCTTTAAGTAGACAATTATGCTACAGAACATAGGAAAAAATGTCCTTCTGGATAGAGTATAGAACGAATTGACTTGGAAAATTTAAAAGCATTATGATAGTAAGAGAATATTTAGTTTAATTTTTCCCCTAATTTATGTCTAGTCCTGGTAAAAAGCATTTAAAAGGCCTAGACAAATAAAGACATATTTTGATCCCAAGAAGCCTTCCAAGGACAAGCTATGAAGAAGGACATCAACTGAGAGCTCACCATAAAAAATCTTGCCCAGGGTTGCCCCTTGACACAACTCTGAAGTAAGAGGATCCAGAGAAGGGACTCTGAAGAGGATCCCCCATTAGAGTCCAATGCACAGATCAGAATCAGAAGAGTCAGAAGGGACCTTTGAGGTCTTCTATTCCAGCCCCCTGCTCAAGCAAGAGATCCTATACCATTTTAGACAAGTGACTGTCCAATCTCTTCTTAAAAACCTCCAGTGATGAAGTACCCACAACTTCTGAAGGCAGCTTGTTCCATTGGTTCACTGTCTTCACTGTTAGGAAGTTTCTCCTTAACTCCAGGTTGCTTATCTCCTTGATTCGTTTCCATCCATTGTTTCTTGTTCTGATAGTCAATATAACAACAATAGGATTGTCAGCCAATAGTCCTCAAGACTTACTGGTCACAAGCTGCAAGGATCTTTAAAGAGAAGATCATCTTTTAGAAATATAGTCTTGTCTACAACTCAAACTGGTCCTCTTCCATGCAGTATAAATGCACTTCTCCTCCCCTTGTTTTCCCTGCCATAGACATGTCCCATGGGCTTTAAGAATCCATTTCAACATTTCACATCCTCCTGCATGCTATTGCTACTAGCTGGCTTATTGCCCACCTGAGGACTCTGTTTACATACCTGGGACTTCACAGATTTCATTTTTGCTTGCTTGTTGCAGGGTGTGCAGTTCCCATGACAAATACCTTGAGAGGTTTGTGTTACGTATTAAATAATGTTCCAGCCTCCTGTCTACACTTTTGCCAGGAACATTTCTGAGTCTGGCAGTTTGTCTTAAATAGTTATCCTTTCTCATCTCATATTTTCATGCAAGTGAATTCTTTCAAAGCCAATTAAATCTACCTTTGTATACTCTTTGCATAAGAAATGTGTTTCTTCATATTTTAGCTAATCAGTAATGTTAAGGTCACAAATTGTGTTAAATTGTGGTTTAACTATGATTTGTTGAACTTATAGTTTGGTTCACAACTATGCTAAACCATAAAATATGTTTTACAAACTTAAAAGGGTAGATTCGATATACTGTTCAAACAATTATGCCTTAATGTGTGATACACAATTCATGTCTGTGAGCTTCATTGGTTTATCTGCATTGCAGACCTAGTACTGACCAGAGCATTCACACAACCCATCACTTCTCTCCTTTCCATTGCCATAGCTAAAATCATCTATTTGGCAATCCTGAATTTATGTTTGATGCTAATCAGTAACATGCTTGTATGGTATCATGCAAACCCAGTATTATGATTAATAAACCATGTTTTTTGAGTTAAATGTGAGAACCCAGCCAACTGTGGGTTATTAAATAAACATAAGAAATAAAAAAAACATTACAAAGGGGCTTGCATAAGTGCATAATTGTACTTACCATCCTTGTCCTATTGTCCCCAATTATTACTTCCTATTTCATGTATTTAAATGTATGTTTATTCTTATTTCTATTATATTGTAAGCATTGACTGTATAAATAAATAAATAAACTGTGGCTTAGCATGTTTAAACCACCTAATAAAACCACACAACATTCTTTTTTAGTATTCATGTTTTCTCAATTACTCTATTTTTTTCCATTCCCGAGTTCCTGTTTGTTTCTTCATTCCTTGAGTAGAATTTAAAAGAGAAACACATTACCTCAGCTGATAACAGCTGGGACACAGAAGACTTTGCCAACAAGCTGCTTATCACCACATCTACCAGGATATCCACATCTACCTTCTGCTCAACCTTGCAGCAAGCTAAGGTGATTATTCCAAAATGTCTCAACAGAAGATAAATGGGGTATGTTTTAATTCTGGTAATTATAGCAAGGTATATCCCTGTATGTTTGGAAAGCACCCATAACATTGTGGCCATTTCTGTGATTTCAATTAATAGGTAATTCTGATGAAAAGCAGAACTAAACTTTAGTTGAAAAGCTGTTCACTTTCTTTCACATCACTCCTTGGGAACACAAACACATTGATATTTTTCTTCAAGAATTCACAAAGCAACTTTTAATAAACTTAAATCAACTTTTGTGAGGAACCTTTTCTGCTCTTGACACTACCTAGCTCTATTTTATTTATGAAACTTATATATCATTGACTACTAAGGTGCCTCAGTGGTTTACACATGAAACTCTCATTACCATTCCCAAGCTAAATACTGACAAAGTCTTCCAAGGAAGACTTCCTACCTGTTCACTCTAACTGGTATCTCTGTGATGTGTGTATATTTGCTCACAGGTTATCTGCTGCACAGCAAGTGTTGATTTTGGCGTGGAATGAGAACCACACCTGCTATTCAACAGGCAAAGTGAGATATACCCTATTGCAATATTTATTGCGACTTTCAGACACACATAATACTCACACATAAGACATCCAAGCGATCTGAGTCTGAAAAGTGATGGGAAATGGTCTAAGAAAGCAAACTGAGGAAAAAGGGTGTGTTTGTTTAAGAAACTTTTGAAAAGAAAAAAAAAAGACCTTTCATTGCTCCATATATTCCTAGCCATGCAAATGTTGCTTCCGATCAAAGGATTCTCATCTTTCTTCAAGTCCTTCATTCTCTGCATGGGATGATATGGATTTCAGATGCAAGGTTGATCCTCCTAGGATACTCTTGAAAATCCCATTTGTGCTTTCCTCTTAGGAGCTCTGGATAATAACAGTAGCAATAGCACCTAGACTTGTATATGCTTTATAGTGCTTTACAGCACACTCTAAGCAGTTCACAGAAACAGCATATTGCTCCCAACAATATGGATCCTCATTTTAGTGACCTTAGAAGGGTGGAAGGCTGAATCAACCTTGAACTGGTCAGTATCGAACTCCCAGCTGAGGGCAGAGTCAGTCCGCAATACTGCATTCTAATCACTGCATCACCATGGCTCCTAATAATAATGAATTGTGTTATATGCCTTCTTCAGTGAGTACTAACAAGAGCAGAGCATATTCCTGGACTCCCTAACAGAAATACTTCAACATTTGAAGAATTATTCAAAATAAATACTTTCTAGAATGAGTAGGCCTCAAAAAATATTTTTAGTAGCTCACTATTCCTAGATAAATGGTATTCTCTGTTGGAACTTGGGAAAGAAGCCTAATTGCAAGAGTAGGTAATTGTAAAATGGAGTGTCTTTGATGAGAAAAAAAGGCAGTCTGCAAAACTGAACAGATGCTGTCCTTTAAAAATATGAATACATTCCCTTTTTCAGAAAGGGTATGGCTGATATGTTCCCACTGTTTCTTTCACACTGCCTCACTTATTTAGCACAGTCTAATTTAGTGACCAATGAATAACACAAGAGATTTATAGGATTATTCAATACTATTACTAAACTAATTGGTGAAGCCAATATATACTTGTCTTTCTTTACACTCAATATTATCAAGTAAATACAAGTAGTCCTTGATTTACAACAGTTCATTTGGTAACTGTTCGAACTGTTATAACGGCACTGAAAAAAAGTGACTTGACCATTTTTCACACTTATGACCACTACAGCACCCCCATGGTCATGTGATCAAAATTCAGGTGCATGGCAACTTACTTGTATTTATGCCAGTAGCATGTCCTGGGGTCATGTAATCCCTTCTGACCGGCAAAGTGAACGGGGAAGCCAGATTCACTTAACAACCGTGTTACTAACTGAACAACTGCAATGTTTCACGTAATAATTGTGGCAAAAAGGTCATAAAATGGGGCAAAACTCATTTAACAAATGTCTTAGTTAGCAACATAAATTTTCAGCTCAATTGTTGCCATAAATTCAGGACTACCTGTATTAATCTATATCTCTGAGGCTAAAGACTTCAAACCATTTTGCTGCTTTTACTGGAGAGAAGAAAGCAGATATCATTTGCCTGTATCAGAGACCACAGCCATGATCATTTGCTCCTGAGAAGAATAAAGCTAGAAATCTGGAAGGTGGGATGAACAGTCCTTCCAAAGATTGTGCTACTAATTGTCAAGCAAGAAACCAGCAATGCAAACTAAGGTTTCTTGGAGGAAGAATCAAAATACTTCCTTGCTGCCTTTCTTAGGAGCCAAATTTTGGTGCAAAAGAGACAAGTCTTGCCCTCTTATAGCCCCCCTCCCACAACAAAATGAATATGTAGGGTATGTGTACCTACTTGTTATCCTCAATCCCAGGTGTGGCCCAGCAAAATGCTACTTTGGGAGTAAAATGCAACAGCCTACTTCCAGTTTACAGACAAATAAACCATGTTCCTTACAGTGTCCCTGAGCATCTTTTTTCTTGCTTATCAATAACTGAAACTGTTTTGGAACTTTAGCCCCGAGAGGTTAGCTAATCTGAACAGTGAATAAACCTGCTACCAAAAATTTCAGCTCTTTTGTCATGTGTAACAAACCTATTTACTAACATGAAAGCTGGATAATTAAATGACACTTCCTGGAACACATGGAGGAAGTTTTACATAATGCTACATGAAAGAGAGTTGCTACTTAATCAGGAGGATATTGTTCCTTCTATATACATGAGCAAGACTGTCTACTCTGAGTATGTACACAGGGAGGATGGGAATTATATGTAAGCACAATACTTACATATATAAGCACATACATACAAGTGTATGTTATAGTCATAATATTGGGGGGAAACAGGATTTTCAAGTCATAGTTTATTAAAAGAACTGGACTGCTACATCAATTTTCATACCTGGCCCTTGTATTATAAACTAAATTCTTCCTGTTCCATATGACCTTTTAGAGCAATGCAATAAAAAGCTAATAAGCTAAAAAAGGAACAATAGAAATTTAGGCAGTTGCTAATCCGAAGACCTACTGATGGACTTACATTGTTGTTGTCTTGCAAATTCAGACAACTAAAGTTCCTTCCCTGTGTACTGTACTGCAGTTAGTAAAATTGATGTGTATAATAGTTCTGTGGTTAAATTAAGCAAAGAATAGCTTTAGCTTCTAAAGTTCTAATACCATATTCTATTGTGTGCCAAACCTTTTGTATGAATCTCCAGTAAAACCCACAGTTCAGAGTAAGTTTCTTGCCTGTTCCACCATCCCAGTATAAAACTAGTGTAAAACCTGTTTGTGTAAAAGTAAAAATTAATTCAATTGCCATAATTATATATCTTCTAATCTGAGTTTGCGTGGGATGGTTAATTTACATCACTAAACAGTTTTCTTTTGGAAAGAAGCACAGAGTAAAATCCAATTTAAGATCCAGATAGAAAACAAGCCAATCTATTCATTGCTTCCTGCATTTAAAAAAAAACCGACTATGAAATCTGCAGTAGGCATGTTGTTTAATTTTGACCGTTTTATCCCCACCACCCTGCAGTGATATATCTCATGTCCATTTTTTTTTGTCCAATGACAGAAAAATTCAGAGACAGGTTCTGCAATCTATTATTCAACAATTCAGTTACATGATTATATCATGCAGCATGCATTTGAAAATATCCTTGTTGCAAATGTGGTGTCAGTACATACATTCACAGAGGTAACTGTCACTCAGACAATCTAAATTAGTAACCAACACTTATTATTTGGCCAAAAAGAAACAAGAACCATTATATTTTCTAAGCCCTGAACAGGAATTCTAGGGGAGGAAAAAAAAATCCACCTGCATTTTAAAAATTTGGCTGGTTCCATTTGCACTAATTCTTTCTTGCTCTGAAAATAATTTAGGCACCTGGAATTGCAACATTAGGAGAAAACAATGGATGGGGCAGAGCAATTGTATGGACAAGACTTCTGTCAACCATCTGTGTGAATGAAACAATATTTTTCTACCACTACGCTCACACAAATTAAAACCAGGAAAGGGAGCAAATATATCAAGGCATCAAATACATTCACACAACTTAACTGGTTACTTCTTCCTCCAACTAGCTGAATAATTAACCATCTTGGATATGAGAACTAGCCTTTCCATTACAGCCATTGTTTGATTCGATACAGATTTGTATTTTGTCTTTCAGACCTAATCTATGCTTGTCTGCTTCTAAGGCCCGGTCCCACTGGCCGACTGGACGCAAAACGAATGCATAAAGGACACAGCGGACGAGCAAAATTTCAGGGGTGGCTCCATCCGTTTTCATCTGCTCCAAAAATTGGCGAAAATTTGCATAAACAGAACGGAAAAGAACGGATGTGGGTAGTATGTAGCGGGGATGTTAAACGGATGTTCATCGGAAGCCTCGTGGATGTATATCTGATGGAAGCAGTTGACACCTCCGAAGGAGTTCCGGGGGAGAATTTTGAAGCGGACGCATAGTGGAAGGGGCGGATGCATAGCGGATGAAGCGGATGCATCACGGACGCCTATAGGAAACAAAGGGGATGCCGTGAGGATGTATATCGGATGCAAAGCGTTCACTGCGCATGCAGGGGGTATGAATTGCATCTGCTCCACGGATATAAAAGGATGCAGCACGCACACAATCAGCATACAGGGAAAAGACGTGCTGCCAGACACATCTTTCAGGAACACCATGGTTTGTCAGTCAGGCAAGAAGAGGAAGCCGGTGCCTACTTGTTCAAGCCCTGGCAAAGTGAAGAAGGCCAGAACCAGCATCCCACCCCCTGGCACTGACTCTGAAGCTGCTGCTGCTGCTGCTGCTGCTGTGGTGGACTAGCCCCAAGGCCCTGAAAGCCCTGCTGCTCAAGGCCCTGCTGCTCAAGGCCCTGAAGGCCCTGCTGCTGAAGCCCCTGAAGGCCCTGAAGAATCTCCAGAAGGCCCTGATGCTGAAGCCCCTGAGGAAGCCCCTGCCAGAGGGAGGAAGAGGCAAGGGAAGGAGAAGGGAGAGAGGAAAGAGTACACCATTTCTGAGGAGCATGAGGAGGAGGTGCTGGAATGGCTGAGGGAGAATGAGTACCTGTGGAGAAAGGGCCACAGACTGTATCGGGACACCAAGAAGAAGCAGGCCGCTTGGAGAGACAAGGCAGAGAGCCTGGGGTACACTGCAGAAGTACTCCTAGGATAGTGGAAGCACATTGCTCACCTGGTATGGGAAGCTACGCCTCAAGAAATCCGGGCAGGCACTCAAGCTCACTGACCGGGAGAAGTACGTCATGGCCAAGTGCAGTTTCCTGGAGGGTGAGATCCGCCACCGAGGAGCATCCCCTCTGAGACCCCTCTCCCTCAGACAGCCCACAGACAGCCAGTCCTCTTCCAGCCAGGAGCCAGCTACCCTGTCCGGGCAGGTGTCTTCAGAGGGCCCCACAGCAGAGACCCCCTCGACAGCTGCACTCCCCATGCCAGTGGACTTGGAGGATCCCGTGGAGGATGATGCCCTGCTGTCACAAATGGAGGAAGAAGCAGCAGCCACCAGAGGCCAACCCACCCCCACCCCCAGCTCCAGAGGATGCAAGCAGAGAGTCAGACTGGAGGGCCAGGACCACAGTGTGCTGTTGGAGATCAGGGACACAATGAAGACCAGCACAGAACTTCTCACTCAGCTGGTCAACTTGGACAAGAGCATCCTCGGCCCGGAAGCCCTTCATAACTTACGTGAGCCAGACCCTGAGGGACCTGTCCGAGGCAGAGTACCAGGTGATGAAGCAGAAGATTCTGCACAACCCTCAAGGCCCAGCTGAAGCTGCTCCTACCTGGTCCAGGTCTGCTCCTCCACCCCAGGCGAGGTCACAGCCCTTCCACGGTGAAGAACAATTGATGATGTTGAAGACCAAGACCAAAGGTGATGAGGTCTGTACACCATGGGCTGCTGGACTCATACTGAGATCCAGATGATTTTCTTCCTCTTTTTATAGAAAATATTGGTTGTCCGCTAGGTATCCTTCTGCATACTCTAGACATACTCCAGACATCCTAAATATACGAGATACATCCCAGGTACAAACGTTTTGTCCATTTTTAATACTTTATATACGAGATGCATATGCTTACAACCATTCTATTTCCATGCTACTAATGCTGTGTAGACGTTCCGTTTACCTTTTGTTTCCTCCCTCTTTCCGTTTTCAGCTGCAGCGGATGTGAGTTGAGGGGATGCCCAGAGGATGCAGAGAGGATACAGCGGATGTTTAACGGATGATAAACGGACATAGAACGTTTGTTGCTCGGATGTCACGGATTTACATTGTATACAGCGGAAAGTTCATCCACTCAAAAAGTTTTGTGCAGCTCAAAACGTCTTGAGCAGATGAAATCTCAGTGGACGGATGCTCGATGGATAGAGCGTATGAAACACATATGCAGTGAGTACACAACGGATGCATTGCGTTTTCCAACGGATGGCAAGCTTTTTTTAACGTTTTACATCCTCTTTGCATCCGTAAATGCAGTGGGACCGGGCCAACTCTCCATTCCCAAAGTGCCCAAACTGTATTTTCACCTCTGTTCTCCCTTAGATCACAGTTATCATTAAACCATTCGATGAGATACCGTAGTCAGAATCAGTTTGGCACAATTTAAAACTTGGATGCAAAAGATTTGACATATCATAAAAACGTTAAGTCTGAACTTGCAAAAACATACACTGAATGAAGGTGACAACTGTCAGTCCAAGAAGACCATCTGCTGGATTCTCCAGAAGCTTTGCAGATGTTACAACAAGAGAAGACACTTCAGTGTAACAAACCACATATATTAATTAATAATTCTGAACAACCAACAGTTGAGGCAACAGTTTGGAGTCGATGTGTACATATGGTTATGAAGTCCTTAAATGTGTGTTATAAATAAGTTTTTTTAAAAAAAATATTTTTATTAATGTTCTATTAATTACATTTCTTCATGCTTAATAAACATTGCATTGTCTGGGTATTTAATTTAATTTGCTTAATAATACAGGTTCCATTCTTCTTCTCCACCCATTTTTTTCTAACCACTGCTTCAATAAATTCCATGTTTGATAATATTCTGTGTCTTCTTTCCGTTTGATTTTCAATATAAGTCTGTATAAATAAGTTTTCTATGTAACACAACTATCTGGAACACAATCAGGAAAAAAAAATCTGTTTCGTCCTTCCCCAATGATGTTTTCCATTAGGACTCAATTCTCAGAATTCCCAGTCAGAAACCAGTAAGATCAGAAAATATTTAGCCTGTATCACTGAGCTTTTCCTCCTGGGAAAATTGAAGAGGTAATGTGGCTGTCATTGACAAGCAAAGTCTTTTTGTCTAGGATACAAATAAGCTAAAATACAGTAGAATGGCTGATCAATTGTACATCTGCACTTCACTGGGATATCCCTACTTCTATTAGAGACTGGAAAGTACAAGCCTATGTTTGTGTGCCCATAACATGCCAAATCATAAACTACAATGTACAGAACTCAGTATGGTGATTCAGCTACCCTCTGATGCCCCATTTGGAGACATAAGATGCTAACTGTCATTACCTATTCCTTCAGTGGCTGACCTTATTTTCATCCAGATATCATAAAATGTGAAAAATGTGCTTGGAGACACTCAAGGCCCAGCTTGCTCAGCTAATCTTTTCTGCACCTGTGTGACTCAGATCCTGGGAAGGCAGGCTGCCCCCTTGCACACAGGACTTTGGGCAGTTGGCAGGCTTTCCTGTAACAGTGAAAGTTAGTGGTGGGAGAAAATAAAATTGTGCTTAGCATGTTATAGAGGAAGAGAGGTAAAAAGGGCAGGAAATTTGTGCCGTGTCCATTTCCCCTTGGCCCTAAGCCGAGGCTCATTCCGGATCTGGGATTTACGTAGGCAGGTTTAAAAATAACGGGTATATAAGTAGAAATGCCGAGAGCCAGTGAAATCTATAACAAAGGGTCTAAGAGCTGCACAATAAGATGACCAGATCTAGCACTGCATCAGGGGATATGATCAAAGCAAGCCAGAATGTTCCAAAATGGAACGGTGCAAGAAACTTGACTATGTGCGCGTGTGTGTTTATGTAGACAAGTGGGTGTATGAATCGATGCCAGAAGTATAAATAAAGAGCACTCCTGCTCCCCAATGGCACAACTCCAATGGAAATCAGCAGGCTGAATCTTTATAAAGGAATACTAAATATGTTCAAAAACTTAAGTTCTACTCAATATAATGAACTTGATTTCCTGACAAGCATAGGACTGCAGATTTAGATACACATTTGAAAAACTTTCTAAAGCTCAGAATGATGTACTGAAAAATGTCATTTTAACTGAGGTAGGATTTACTCTCTCTCTCTCTGTCCCCCTTTCTGTTTCCACACCAACATGCAAACATCAGACCAGTTCCTGCCCTTCATTGCATTGTAGTTAGCTTGTTTTATAATCCATCCTGGAAAATAACCATAAATCTTCCTACTAGCAGGTGGGGTTACATGTGCTAATATGAAAATATTTAATTGATATTTTTGCATGTCTGCAATTATTGAAGTTTTCGGAGATTAATTACTATAATAGGCGTGTGAAATATAACCCTTTATAGGAGAGTAAACAGTATTTTATCAAGTTCACTTCAGTGTTACAAAGGAAAGCAATCTTCTAAAGAAGCATTTCCATCGGAAATGTTGGGTTCTAACATGCGCTTTTATAATGATTTGACCAAAACAATAACAGGTTACTCTTCCCCAATAATGGATAGAGCAGTACAGAATACCTGGTTTTAAAAAATAAAATCGTGAATTAAAAAATGTACGGTTTTGATGAACTTAAAACACGTGGACCGTGTGGAAGAGTTAGCTTCGGTTCAGGAGAGATTCAGGAGAAGACGATTCATAGGAAGTCACAGGGCCAAACATGAAAAAAAAAAAAAAAAAAAGGCCAAACATGGGGAAAAAAAAAAAAAGCACGAGACGCTTCTTGGAGTCAAGGACGCTATGAGCAAAAATCCCTTTTATTTCCGTGGTCCTATATCGCAGTCCTGGGGATCCGATCCGATAATGTCACCGGGTTTACTCCCAGATAAGGAAGTAGGAACGAAACGCGGTAATTAATTTTACATAATCTACGCCACAAGTCTTCTTGCCACAACGGCTGAAAGTGCAGGTGAATTCCCTCGAAACAGTATCAGGCTTGATATTGATTTAATACCGCTGTAAAAAGGAGGCTGGGAAAACTCCCGATCGCCATTATTCAGGCTTTTGCGTTTCAGCCCCGAGTTCTCTCCTTTTCTTCTTCTTGCGCTTTCAATGCGCACCTGCCCTTCCCTTCGAGGAAAAAGCCCGCCACTGTGGCGTGGCGGGCTGGGGAAGAAAGCTCTCTTAAATTCAGTATGTGGGGGGGGTGGGGGTGGGCATCGAAATAAAGAAAGAAAATTAGTACACGGCAAATAAGCCGTACGTATTAAGGAGACCAATGCAACGCCGTGCCTCGGTTAGTGCACGCGCGTTCGCGGAAACAACCCTAGGGCCCCCTGAATTGGAGCTCTACGTGTATCTGGGCTGCGTGCAATTCCTAGCGACCATTCCTAGCTTGGGGATGATAGGAGTTATAGCTGGAATACAGCCGGAAATCAACCGGTTCGGGGAAAGCTAATAGTAAACCCCAGAAAACTCACTCTGAATATTCTGCAAAGGGAGCCTTTGCGAGCGTGGAGGTGACGGGATTTATTTTTTATTTTTTTTGCAAGAGGCGGGGGGGGGGGGGGGGGGGGGGGGGGGGGGGGGGACCCACAGGGATCTGCTACAATACTTGGGTACCCGAGGCGTCCCAAGCAAAGCCAAGAGTCCCAGGGGTGGGTGTCCAATCTTGGCAACTTTTAAGACTGATGGACTCAAATTTCCAGCATTCCCTTGGGGTTGCCAAAGTTGAAGAGCCCTGGCCTAGGCTGAAGGGGCGGCTGGACAAGATTCAAAGTCTCACCTGTTCTGATCGTGCGTGGGGGTGGGGGGTACAGAGTTTTAACTCCCCTTCACCTGGAGGGCTCCCTTAGCAAGACAAAGCCTGATAGCACTGTTTCCTTTTTATCGGCGGGAAAAAGCTGCCAGACCTTGATAAGTGAAGCTGCCTCTAAACGGAGATCACTTCTATTTTTTATTTTATTTTTTCTGTCTGATTTTTTTTCTTTGCTTGGTGGGAAATCCGCAAGTCCCGATTCTTTCAAAGGGACACTAGTTTACCAGGGGTCTCCAACCTTGGCTATTTTAAGACTTGTGGATTTCGACTCCCAGGAAAGCTGGCTGAGGAATTCGGGAAGTTGAAGTCCACAAGTCTTAAAAGTGGCCAAGGTCGGAGACCCCTGGTTTAAGTGAAATATCTTTGTATTGGAATTGTTTTAATATTAGTTCATGTAAAAGTTTGGCGTGCCCTTGAACAGTTTGCTAACCTGTGGATTAATTGAGCTGTGGTTTCTATTGAATTAGCCTAGTTGTCTGCATTCTCACAACACTTGACTCCAAACCACATGTGCTGGGCTTGTGCAATGCAACCCCAACAAACCACAGTTAAGTTTAGAAGGTTATGCAGACATCTAAGTTAAGACAGCCTTCTTTCAAACAGAAGCACCTTTGTTAGGACAGTTTGCCTTCTAACCAAGGTTCCCTCCCCCAAATATGTTTGGGGTTGTAGCCACATCAAAACGGTACAAGACTGCCTCTATGAGAAGGACTGCTTCATTTGAGGCCCAAAGGTTAACCCAGACTGATGATTAAAATTACAACACTGAATTGCTATTTCAAAGTTGGCCATCTCCTTCCCTGGTACTTAAAATACAACAATAATATTGAAGTGTTTGTCTTATCCATCTGCCTCTCTTTATCTAATAGTCGGGGTGTTTCAAGTGATTTGTTTTAGAAAGCCACTAGGCACGACTAAGCCTCCCCCGTGACCACATCATGGTTTGCCATCTTTGTTTTTTTTACTGAAGTCAAGCAAAACAAAATGGTGGCCTTGAGATTAATCCAGGATTGGGGAGGCGAGTGCCTCAGTTCCAGTTCTGAGCCTTTTTTCAGAGTCACCTGTTACCAGCAATAAGCTTAAATTTTTCATACTGCTTTGGGTTTTGTGTATGAAAGGATTTCTATGTACTGTATTGGATCTTATTGTTACAAATTGTGTTATTCACATTTCTGTCCAACCTTTCCTCCAGTGAAAGAGTGCTGCCAATTCTTGATATTTCATTTAGCATTCATAGGTGACAAATATGTTCTCTTTTGACTCAAATCTCCTGTAAAGTCTTCTGATTTAATGGCCATTACTTGTTTTAACTAATAGCTATTATAGCCCACAAGTATTTGTGTGAAGAATTGTTTTCTTTCCCCATTTATTTAAGAATGACATATATGGAACATTCAACTGAGGTGGAGAACAGCCTAGGATTATCCAATTCCTTTTATCATTGACCAGTCAAATATATAGGACAGGAAGGTGTGTTCTCTCTCAGGATTGCATATAAGATGACTTATATGCAGGTTACAAAGATGATTGGAAATAAAAGGAAAAACTAAGTTACCTAAACAATATAGTTTTAACATTCTTCAATTAATACTGTAGACATATATAAATATTTTAAGATATACAAAAAACATAACAAGCAAAAGCAAAATAGAAATCATCAACAAAAACAGCATTTTCAATGTTATAACTATTCTTTGTCTCTGTGAAGAGGCTTTCTTCTTCCATTACAGTAGACCTCCCCAATCTGGTATTCTCCTGATAGACTGGTACTACAGTTCCAACGCAGTGCCCCCCCCTCCACCAGACGTTTAGCTATTCTGGCTACTTTTTCAGGGAACTGTAGCCCCAACACATTTTGAAGTCACCAGTTTGATTAAGACACATTTACAGTGGGTTGTTTTACATGAATAACCAGAGTTGGCTATAAGATGGGCAGCTATATAAATGTAATAAATGAATGCATGGAATGTTATGGCAATAGTGTCCCAGGCTTTCAGACAGAAGTCTGCTTTCTCATCTTCCTCTATTGGAAAATGTAGATTCAAGTACTGGAGCTGAGCTACATGCTTTACCACTAACTCATGGTCCTTTCTCTCTAGTATATTTGACATTTAACATCATATAATTATCGCATGTGATCACTATACAATTATAGAATGCATGTGTATATTTAGCTGTTATAAAAAATATATGTATGCTGATTGATGTATCCTGCCTTTCAAAAATAAAGATTCAAATGCTACTTACTTAACAACATGCTATAAAACAAAAGTCGGTATTGGGATGACCGCAAAGAAGCTGATTTTAAAACATGTTTATATAATATTTCTAGGCCACTTTTTTATTTCAAAATGCTTCAATCTGCTTTCCATAACAAGGGGGAGAAATTATTTAAGTCTCTAAACAGCCACGGAGAAAGCCTTTTACCTTTTTCCATTTATTCCCTCTCAGCTTGTTTTGGACTAAATCTCTGCTGCAAGGAACATTTGTTAACATTTTTTGGCTACAAAGCTTCTTATAAGCTTTCTTTAACTATCCTAAGTTTCCTTTATAAAAAGATAGATTTTTTTAAAAAAGAACTGCGGTAAGGAGTGCTTCACATATATAATTTTCTTAAAAGTCTCACAAGAACTTTTATAAAATGAGTATTTTTTAAAAAAAAATTCTTCATGTTGTAGAGTAGAAAAAAAATTATGCCCAAATTGAGGGATACAGTAGTAGATTGCCTAGCAGCCCTCCCTGGCCTGATGCCCACCTCGATGTCTTGAACTAATCTAGCTTTCCCAGACCTGAAATCCTGTGGATGTGTTTTCCCATCCAGCATAGCCATTTTTGAGAATTATAATCCAACATTTGTGGAAGGCATTAAATTATAGGAGACTGGAATATATAGCTGGCATTTGTAAAGAATCATTTGGCAGCTACTTATTTTTTAAATTGTCTTTTCGGCTATGAAGATAGTCTGTTCTTCTGCTTTTAACTGATAGTGGATATCTCTCTCACTTCAAGGGCAGAGTGTGCTTGATTGTACTTGTATTTGATTCCGAAACAATTTGATTATTATGTTAACAGCTAGTTTACTGAAATGATTAAAAAAAACACAACAAACAGATCAAATTGATTTTTCTATTTGAAATTTACTATGGAGGGAAAACGACTTTCCAGGCTTTATATCACCGCCATGGGACTGATTGAATACTACTGAATTCATTCTGAATTTGAAGCAAAGATTAAAAAATATAAATAATGTGCCACAAAATAATTTCCTTATAGAGGTCATGATGTACATCGTGAAAGACTGCTGGATCTCTTGAATAAAGATTTGCATAGTTGTTGCTCTTCGGGATTACAGCATCAATTTATTGTGCTACTCCACCCTGATAATTAAGGTCTAGTAAGGAGAGTAACTGGAAAAGTAACTTTGGATTTAGGTTTAAGAAGCCAGCATGCCTTTTCCTTGATGGCTATTATATCCATATTATTTTCCAGAGTCTTCTGTGCCTTTGAACTGCAACATCAGCCCAAACCTTCTTCGAGATGTAACTGGGCATGGAGAGTCCTATACAGGCAGTAGGTTTGATGAGATAAAACCTATCTCTGCTAGACAAATTCAACAGCTTAAGGAAATTCCTGGAACTGAGTGGCTGGAGGCCAAGTCCCAACTTTCTGTACCAAGAAAGATCACATATGCTGAGCTTTCCTAATGGACACCTTCCCGTATAGTTCTCAAGAGGCTAACACATTTCCTATTAGTTTATATAGGGAATCCTGCCAAGATTGACAAGTGAAATACACAGAAGGAACCTGTCTTTTATGCCCAAGGCATGGAAAGCCCCAAGTTCCCAAAAGCAGAACATCCTAAACTGAAGGAACTAATGAAAAACACTCTACTGAAATCAGCAATGCCCTTTTTATGTGTAATGGGGGTCTGCTAAACAATCAGAGTTCTGTACTTGAGTAGGAATGGACTATAATGGGGTTGCCCATTTTCAAGCTAATGATTCACAAAATGTTTTGGCAGATTTTTTTTTTTTACCATAAATACAAGACTAGAAAAAAGAAAGACCAAATTATCTTTCTCCTGCCACACATACTTTTTGCCACTCTACCTCACAGAGAAGGCAGCTGTGACTCCTTACAAAATGATAAAATTGTCATTGCTTGGAACACTCAAAAGACATTACCAGTGTACATACATATTATCTAAGAAAGAAATTAGACTTGAAGGTTCTGTTGTTTTGAAAAACAGAAAACTCCAAGACTAGATCAAGACTGAAGTTAAATACTACTCAACACAAAGAATCTATGAGACATGCTCTTGTAATTACAACTATGCAGAAACAAAGGATGCTGTGGTAACTAAAAGAATAATAAGTTAATTGTCACATAAGGTTTAGATTAACATAGTCTGTATTTCCCAAATACAGTTGGTATCTGTATTCCCAAGTTGGTAACTTTTCTTGGTAGTTTTTTCAAAGACTATATAGCAAATGAATATTTATTGGGGAACCAGTGTTAAAATTAAAATGATTAAATATAGGTTTATAATATTTTCAAATAGTTTTAGTTCTTTGAAAAGCTGAATAGTTCAAATTTTCACACAACTAGAAATACATAATTTATGTTTTCTGGTCATCAGGTATATCGAATTTTTGTCTGTTTATCCTAATCCATATACAAATCAGAATTTTAAAGTAATTTATTCCTAAACAGTACATTTGACCAGAGAATATTGCTTCAAATAGTTTAATGAATTGGGATTCTGTCTCCCAAGCATTACCATAGGATCACATACACTGTTATCAACTGATTAACACATTTCATTGGAATGTCCTGCTACCAGGGCCAATATGTTAATTATGAAAATCTCAAAATTTATAGCCAAAATGGTATCATTTGCACATAAAAGGCTGCATTGGGGAATTCCAGGATTTGTAGAACTAAAAAAACACATTTAGGAAGCAAAGCAAAACAACTCAGTAATAACTGAATAATCTCACTGGGCTTTTACATTGAGTGACTAGAATAAGGGTAAAGAAAAAAACGGAGTAGAATACCAGGATAGCTAGCATCCTGAATCATGAAATTCTGAATTGAAATTTCCTGTTGTAGGTTCTTATTCTAAGAAAATATGTTTCATATCACATAACATCACATACATGGTCCTACTGCATGGTATTACTGAAATTCAACAAAGCAGGCAAACAGTTGTGCATGCTAGACATCCCACATTTATGGTATTGACTATCAGCCATGCAGATTGGCAAGAAACATGGACAAAATTACATGAACCCACTGACTTTGCTACTTAACAAGAACATCTAATCATCAAATAGTCCATTGTAGCATTCTATATATCTGCAGTTAAAATGCTGGCAGCAACCTACATTACTTAGTGCTTTTTGTACACTTTCTTTTGGAAGATGGGCTAACTAGGAGGAGATATCCCATTTCCTCATTCTGGACAGGCCACCCAAAAAGATGTTGAGAGATCAATTTATTATAGGATAAACACCACCCATTATGTATTTATCTAATGAGCAGAAATAATCTCTTGTTTACCTCCTTCCCTTCTTGTATTATCTGAGTAATTTCAGACAATCAAAACTGCTGTGGGGAACGGGACCAGCGTCAAGTCCATGAACAAGGAAATGTATTTGTTGTCTTTTCTCTGAAAGGATATGAATCTTCATGTGGTTGCACTTCCAAATTGAAACATGCAATTTACATGTATATTACTTTTGTAATTGGAGGAGAACTGTGTTAGTGTATGGTTGGTGGCAAAAAATCAGGAAGTGTCTGGAACTACCTTTTCCAAGTAACACATTTTATTTAAAAGTGCAGCAAGTGAAAGCTTATGCTTTGAATAAAAATTGTTCATTTTAGGTCTTTCTTTAGTATCTGTCCTAATTTTGCCTTGTCTCCCCACTGCCACACCTTCGTAATACATAGGTTAACATTACTTGATATAAAGAGTTGTTATTCAGTTCCATAACTTTCTGTAAAGATTAGCGATGCATACATGGCTGTTAATTTTATCACATCTATGGACACTAGAGCAGGACAAAATAATTTTAAAATCTGGATCTAATGATTTAATTGGAGGCCATTTCATATAGCTTTGTGTATATTGTGAATTATGCATCTACCATTGCCCTCTTCTCCCAAATCCTTATTCCATGTTTAAAACACCTGTTATATTTCTGAAATTTTAGGGCAAAAGAATAACAAAAGGTTTTTGCCAACACTAATTTTTTAAAAAAAAACACAACATATGGTCATATCCTAAACTGCCTGAAATTATAATGCCATTTTAATTTTTTTTGTTCAGCTGCTAAGTCATGTCCGACTCTTCACAACCCCAGAGACCATAGCATGCCAGGCTTCCAGTCCTCTACTGACTCCCTGAGTTTGTCCAATTCATGTTCATTGTGTCAATTGTACTACTTAACCGTCTCATTCTTTATGGTCCCCTTCTCCTTTTGCCTTCAATGTTTTCCAACATTGGGATGTTTTCCAATGAATCCTTTCTTCTCATCTAATGGCCAAAATGTTTGAGCTTTACCTTTAGTATCTGACCTTCCAAAGGACACTCAGGATTGACTGATGCAATCTTGATTACATGAGTGCAATAAATCATGATGGTAAATACTTTACTTAGGAATAAGCAAACTGTTGTAGAAATTGATGGTCTTGGGGCATCTTTTGCTATATCCTGTACTATTCTCTAATTATAAAATTTACAAAAATAAGGCCATTGTAGCATTAAACTTGATGGGTTGTGACATTCTCATAATGGCTCAGATTTTCTTCTTCTGAACCCAATAATCTTCTCTTGCTTTGATATCTCTAGATGAAGGAGAGACCGGGTTGAAAATGGGTTGTAGATTTGGACCTCAAAGTCCACCCTGGGGATGAAAAAATACAACTCTTGGAGAATTTCTGGGCACTGAAAAGAGTTTTTATGAATTTTGTTGCTTGGGCTTTCCTATAATTTTACCTAAACATCTCAGTAAAGGGACCCAAGATGGGTTAGACATCTGAGAAGAAAGAACAGGATTTCTCTCATACAGTAGGTATCAAAAGCTTGTACTTGCATCTAGTCTTCTTTATTATCTGCTCAGTGGCAAAGTCTGGTCTGGTAAAAACCTGAGGTTAAAAACCCAGGTTTGCTAGCTCCTGAATAGCTTAGGTTCTATTCCAGAGTAAACCCCCATGCTCCTCACTTTCATTTTGGTCTGCAACATAGACTCGGTATAGAAACAAGTCATGATTTTCTGTTCTACATCTTAGTCCTGATGGAAATGCTACCCTTGCTTTAGGATCCTGATATTTGAATTGTTTAACTGCAGTTTTCATGAAGGGTGGAATGAACATAAAGTGAAAGATAGATCAGCAATCAGAAAGAAAGTACTAGACAACCCAGTGACATTTCTTCCATATTTGGTCTAGTTCTTCCTAGTCTTCCAATCTTGTATATGGTCCCTAAATTATTTTTTTTCCTACTTGACCAAATAATCCTATAGATTTGTTCCACCCCAATAACTTCATCTATTGTCAAGTTAAAATAATGTTAAAAGATAACAAAACCGAATTTCTGTGGACAACTGTGTTAAATAGAAAAAAAGAAACACAGGTAGAAAACAAACAAGTAATTGAAGAAATAGCAATGTTTGTGAATATATTTGAGGAGACAGGGCATATGATAAATTAGATATGAATTATGTATGTGATCAGCACCAGTAACATGATTTGAGTTCAACAAAGTGATAGCAAGAAAGGATTCACAACATAGAGACCATAATAAAAAAGACTGTGAAAAAATTTTAAAGGAAAAAGATAGTTAAACTGGTCTGCCCAACTTGTGAAAAAACATGGGGACAATAGGCTGGAGTCATTTTCATATTTTCAAGTCAAATATTTAAGAAATAGAAATAGAAAGGAAATGTGCTGTTGACTAAGGATAGCAGGAAAAAAAAGTATTTTTCAATGAAAGAAAAATAATTGGCTTGGTGGTTAAGACACCAGTCTAGAAAGCAGGAGACCTTGAGTTCAAGTCTCACTTTAGCTATGAAAGCCAGCTGAGGGACTTTGTCACACTCTCTCAGCCCAGCTCACTTCACATGGTTGTTCTGGGGAAAATAGGAGGAGGAAGGCGTGTTGGATATATTTGCTGCCTTGAGTTGTTTATAAAAATAATAAAGGCGGGATATAAATAAGTAAATAAATAAATGTTTAAAATGCAACATCCTGCCTCTTAACCTTGAAGTTTAAGTTTTGCAATCCAGGAACAGATCTTAACTTGCCTTTCCCTCATGGAACCTAATTAAAATTTGTGGAATATCATTTTCTTACCAATTAGAGCACTCTATATTACTTCAATCTTCTTTCGGAGTTTCTTATTAATTCCATTCTCCAATTTTAGTAGATCAGTTAATATTGCAATTCAGTTCTGTATCAAAGGATGTGACCATGAATTTCCTTAGACAGTGGTAATCCTCTGCTCAAAGTACCAGTAGTCAGAAATAGTTCTACAAACTACTCCATTCAACTATTTAAGAGGTACTCTGCACCCTTAAAAAATACAGGTTACAAATGAAGTGAAATTATCATTGGACAGATGCAGAAAAAGAAATAGAATATAGCTGCTAGATAGGCTAAAATCTGATGGCTATAACTTTATATTATGTGGAGGTCCTGAGAGATTAGCACAACCACACCAATTGATTGTGTTGTGTCTGTTACTAGGACAGAAAAACTGTCATGCTAGCCTGCATTGGTTCTTCAGAGTACACCGTTCTATTCAAATGTCACCAATAGAGATCCATGCGGAGGGTTCATCTCAGTTCCCGAGTGATGATTCCCTGCATGTCTGAAAATAAGCCCATTGCATCTGAATAAAAACAAGAAGGTGACACAAAGAGATCATTTCATGGAGCCTTCTAAATTCAAATGGAAAAGAAAGATAGGGCTGTTCAGATACATCACACTATCATTTTACAGAAACGAATATATATATATTTTGAACAAACTGACCCAGGTGACCCAAAGCCATCCTTTCATTGATCCTTCTAAAGTCAAGAGAAAGGTCCCTGAGGGAAGAATGGAGCCAGATGTCTCCCAGAACAGCATCTCATCAGGATGCAAAAAAAGAAATAGAATATAGCTGCTAGATAAGCTAACATCTGAGGTATATAACTTTATATTATGTGGAGGTCCTGAAAGATTAGCAGAATGACATCAATTGATTGTTCTACATCTGTTACTAAGAAATAAATGCTGCAATGCTAGCCTCCAGGATAGACCATTCTGTGCAAATATTGCGAACAGAGATCCATGCAGAATGTTGAAATGCCTAGAACATGTCCTATTAATTTCTATATTTATACGGTTTAATTCCTCAACCAGTGGCTTTCTAGATGTTTTGAATTACAACTCCCATCACCATCCTAACCAGTTGTGATTATACATGGGGGAGCACCTAATGGGATCACAGCTCAGTACATTTGAAAGATACTATGTTGAGAAAGTGTAAAAAAGAAAAAAAAGTCAGTCAATACTTTTTCTTAAAATCTAAGATATGCTACCCTCAAAACAAATGGGATCACATAGTGTTTTTTTAAAAAACGTACAAAAGCAGTCAATATGTTACATAAGTAAATTCTTTGTTAAACTTCTTTAAATAGTGGGAAGATAATGGAAATCATTTTAATGAAATGGTTGGATTTCTTTCTTCGTCAGTTTTGTTAATATATAAGTATCTATTGGGAAAGGTTTCTGCCAGAATATCTTCTGGATAAATGTTTCTCACCCTTAACTGAGGGTAAGGAATTCTGAGAGTTGAGTTCACTTTTTTTTTAAGCTGCCAATGATGAGAAACACTGGTTTGGATTGCAGCAGATTTAAATTGCAACTGGTATCAGTATTAATATTATCATTATAATAACCAATGTGCATGGCACTTCAGGGAGGTTACCCTGCAGGTATGACTGAATGTTAATACGTGGAAGCCTCACTCAATATGGCCAGCAGTGAGGAATGCTGAATTTTGTTGTTCAATAACATTTACAGGGCCAAAGTTTCCCAACTTGCATTTCATAGATGACAAGGTATAAGCAACCTAACTCCGAGATGCAGCCCAAACAAGCGCATAGGTGCTATCTCTCCTTTCAATGCCTGCCTTAACATCCATATACTATATTCTCTGACACCTTTGCAAAAATCTCCATGCCAAAGAGTGCAGAACAGTCATTTTTAGTTACACTGACATTTCTTCTGACTTTTTAATATCAAGATATTTGCTTCTGGTCATTTCATCTTTTTTTTTCCTGGCATGTACTATATAGCAGGGGTCTCCAACCTTAGCAACTTTAAGCCTGGAGGACTTAAGCCGGCTGGGGAATTCTGGGAGTTAAAGTCCTCCAGGCTTACCAAGGTTGGAGACCCCTGCTATATACAGTACTGTATCTAAATCTTGGTTTAATGCAATGAAATAGGACCCCCAAGCACATTTCCTTGTATCATGGACTGAATTGCTCTCATAAATTTTAAAGGTACTATGATTGCTAATCCAAGTGTTGACTGGTCAATCAAGTGTAAATTGATCATCTGCAAATGTCAAGAGTGCAGTCATGGCAAACAAGGGACAAACTGACTTGAGAGCGTCTTGAGCTAAGATCAGAATTCACGCTGTGGCTCTGTTTAAAAAAAAAAAAAAAAAAAAGCTGTCGCTTTGCTTATACGTATCCTCAACTCCCTGCTCCATACTCCAGAGCGGGTAATCCACTCCTACACACCTATTTTATCCTTGCAAGAATCCTGTAAAGTAACTTAGGCTGAGAGTAAAAGAGCCTGGAGAGCTTCCTCATAGAATGGGGAATATAATCTGAACCTTCCCATGTATGGTCAAGACACCACAGGACTGCTTTCCCCAACCTAGGGGCCCTCTCGGAATATTGGTCTGCTGCTCCCTCCAGTCCTCCCTGCTTTGCTAGTCTGGAAGGATGCCGGGGATCTGGAGGGCCCGGGGTGGGGGTGGGGGTGGGGGTGGGAATAGTAGGGCTGGTTTCACCTTCACAACACAGTGGAGAGGCTGCCGCTAACACTTCAGCGCTCTGGAGCAGGGGTCCTCAACCTTGGCAACTTTCAGCCCTGGTATCAGTATTAATATTCAACTCCCAGAATTCCCCCAGCCAGCAAAGGTAGGGAATTCTGGGAGTTGAAGTCCTCCAGGTTTAAAGTGGCCAAGGTTAGATAGAGACCCCCCCCCCCCTCCTATGGAGGACCATTCTGATGGGGACGGTTCTGCATCCGGACCACTTGTTCCTCTCCTGGCAGCAGTCGTCGAGTTTTCCACTAGCTTTTTTTATTTTTTTTTTTTTGGGGGGGGGGGTAGTGGGCGTGGCTTTTCCTTGCGAAATCAAATCCACAGCGGCTCGTCATGAATATTCATCGAAACCCTCGACCAATGACAAAGCAGCCTCGGCTGTTTCGCGAGCTGAACTGGTACAGAAACTTTTTTTGAGTTTGGAGTGTTGTGTGTGTGCGTGTTGGTGTTTTTTTTGGTTTGTTTTTTTTCCGCTTTGGGAAAGAGTTCAGCGCTCGATCAGTGCCTGGAGCGGAGCTTGCCGGACCGAGGGCAGTTGAAACCGAGCTCTTCCCAGCTCGAGCCAGCGCGCAAGATGAGCGCAGCAGTGGAGGAAGCTGTCTTGCCGTCCATCTCCACCTTTGCCGGCTTGGTGCCGCTGGAAGAGAGGCGGCCCGAGATGGTACGGGAGCTGTTGGCGGAGGGGAAGCGAGGACTGAAGCGATCTCTCAACCTCAGGGGGAGCGAGCGTCGTTTCACCGGAGCCGCGCAACGGAGGATCTCAACAAAACGTTGAACATTAAAAGTAGATTTAAAGAGCGAGAATATCTCTGGCAGGAGCTTCGGAATCTTCGGCCGGGCAATTTTGAACAGAGGAAGGCAAAAAGGCTCTTTTCTCGGGCAATTTTCTGTTCCAAATTGCCCAGGGGTGCGTGCTTTCCCCCAGTTGCCGTTGGCTCCTTGGTCTAGATAGAAGATGTTGCGTAGCTGCTTACAAGGCTCGCCTTTGGCTCTGTTCGCTTTGGGCTTGGGGACTCGAACGAGAGGCGCAGGTCTGCGGCAAGCAAAATTGTTTTCTCAAATTGTTTCTTGAAAAGCCGATGGAAGGCACAGTTCGTCGAGGGAAAGTTTTTAGGAGTTTTTGTTCGTTCGGTGCAACGGCAGCACCATTCTCAACGTATCCGAGGTGGGCGCGTTTATTAGGTTATTCTGGTCTCGGTCCAAAAGTACGTGCGGAAACTTAGCAGGGTGGAGTTCCTGATCGGGCTGATTGGATGTCCCAGAAAAGTGTGCTGTCATATTAATTGGCGGGATCCTTTATCTGGAGTCCCAACTCCATTCATCGCTAAGCGTCGTCGGAAAGGGCAAACCTGTTAGGAAAGATTCTCGGGCTCGCTTAACAGTTTCGTTTTTTAATTAAAAGCAAGTTCAGCTGGGCGTCCGAAGTTTGCGGACCCCCTTCTCCCTTTCTTTCTTCCTTTCTTCCTTTCTTCCTTTCTTTCTTCCTTTCTTCCTTTCTTCCTTTCTTCCTTTCTTCCTTTCTTTCTTCCTTTCTTCCTTTCTTTCTTTCTTTCTTTCTTTCTTTCTTTCTTTCTTTCTTTTTAGGAGATTCCTTGCACATCTTTGTGGGCGAAACTCAGTTTGCCTTCGAGTATGATTTTCTTTTTCGGGATTATACAGAATAGTGCTTAAAAATATGTAGGTTGGCCTTGTGCCTTAGCAAACAAGAGACGAGTATTCTTGTAAACGTCTCGGTTGGGCTCGGAAAAGACTCGGGTCGAATTAAACGGATTTCGGCCAACGGCGCACAGCTCCGGGCATCTATAGACGCTTCAAGGCAATCGCTCCGCGCCCGTCGCGACAGGGGTTCGAGCCTGGAAAATATCGCGGTGGCGGTGCGCAGAGGGCGGGACTGAAAAGTTCAGGTTAATTGACTCCTCCATCATTCCTCGGGGGGAGGGTACCTAGGGACAGCTGATTCGGAGTTTCTTTCGATTCCGCAGTCGGGACGGTGCGGGGTTCAGAGAAGGCTGGTCTCCGGGGAAGTCAGTAGAAAGACAACGCTGGGGGCTGCTCGGAGAGAGGAGGCGCGTGGACCCGTCTTTCAAGTTTGGGGGTGCTCTTACTAAATGCTGGGATCCGACTCCCGGGCGTGTTAACTCCTTCCCTCCTCCCCCCCCCCCCCCTGGTAACTCCTGCTCTTCCCTCCGCAGAGACTGGCTCCTCCTTCCGTGGAAAGTGCCGTCGCCATCAAGAGGGAAGCCGACGAGCTAGGTAACTTCGTCGACCTGGAGTTCATCCTGGCGCACACCACCAACGGGCAGCCCAATGGCGGCGGGGTGGGGCCCGCGCATCCCGCCGGCAACCCGAACTACCCCCTGCCCGAAACCCCGGAGAGCTGCGGCACCACCTACGACAGCGATAGCTCCAACTACCAGCCGCCGAACAAGTTCGCGGCGTCTTACCTGCCCAGCCCTGGGCACAGCTACGTAGCCGAGCTCTTCACTCAGGACATGCAGCAACCCTCGGTGGGCCCGAACCACTGCGAGCTCCAGCGGCGGGAGTACACCGAGCTGCGCGCCCCGGGCTTGCCCGGGGGGCTGCCCTTAGAGCACCTGCGCGTCAAGCAGGAGCCCATCGACGGCCAGTCCTGCATGCTGAGCGAGTGCCTGGCGCCCGGAGCCCTGGACCACAAGCCCCTTCTGATGCAGCCTTTGCTCCAGCCGCCGCTCTCCCAACACGCGTCTTCCGGCTTCCCCGCCGAGCAAATGGGCTCGGGGCCCCCGTGCGGGGTGGTGGGCGGCGAGCTGGGCCCGCAGATGGGGGCTCCCCAGCATTACCCGCGCCCTGCCCACCTCTTCCAGCCCAACTTCGCCGGGCAGATGCCGCCCCAGTTCCACGGACACTTCAGCGTCTTTCGAGAGCCTTTGAAGCCCCGCGCCCAAGGCCTGCCCGGGCTGCTGGTCACGCCGCCCAACTCGCCCGTCTTGGATTACTACGCCCCGATGGGTCCCCCCGCGGAGGAATGCAAGCCGAAAAGGGGCCGGCGGTCCTGGGCCCGCAAACGCACCGCCACCCACAACTGTGAATTCGCCGGCTGCGGGAAGACATACACGAAGAGCTCGCACCTCAAGGCCCATATGCGGACCCACACGGGTAAGGGCGCCGGGCGGGGGTCAGGAGGGGGCATTGGGTAGAGCAGGGGTCCCCAAACTTGGCATCTTTAAGACTTGTGGACTTCAACTCCCAGAATTCTCCAGCCAGCATAGCTAGGTTGTTGTTGTTTTTTCCCCCCCCCCCTCCCGCCCGGCTGGAGAATTCTGGGAATTGAAGTCCACAAGCCTTAAAGATGCCAAGTTTGGAGGCCTCTAGGGTAGAGGGAGACTAATTCGGCTCAGTAGATGTTGGGGAGCAAGCCTCTTCATGGGATAGTGATGGGATAGAATGCAAGGGTGCGAGAGGCCTCCCCCCCCCCAAAAAAAAAAAAAAAAAGTTAGGAAGACATTTGTAGCTAGGTTTGGAGCTAGAGTTCTCTGGCTGATTTGGCTCTGCCTTGGGATGATGCTTCAGGACCTCCGGAGTTTAAGCATCTTCCAAACGCATTGCTTTGACTTGCCTTGCACATGACTTCCCTTTCTTGGACAATGCAGCTTGAACCCATGGCTTGAACCCATCAAATGCTTTTTAAGTAGCTCACTTATGGATCTGAACTCTTTAACCTTCTCTCCCCGGTTCGGTTAGGGCATTCTCAGGAGAGTGTGTGTTACCCTGTAGCCTGAGTATTCTAACAATAATCCGATTGTCAGATTGGCTGTACAATTACTTTTCTCCTTATTGGGGTGGGGGTGAGAGGCTGGGGTGGGAGGAGGAGGAGGAGGAGGAGGAGGAGGAGGAGGAGGAGGGGGGGGGGGGGGGGGAGGAGGAGGAGGAGGAGGAGGAGGAGGAGAGATGGGTGGTGGCAGGATTGAGAAGATGACTGATGCAATCTAGAGAGAATAAATTTGTTTCACATTGATAGCCATATTGGAACTGAATGAGTCCCCACAAACTTTGTGCTGTCTTTGTAATGCAAACTAAAAAACAAACCCCGCAATGCTTTGCACTTCTTTTCACCAGGTTGGAAGTTCACCAAACACTTTTCTCCCCCCCCCCTCTTTTACCAGGTGAGAAGCCTTATCATTGCACCTGGGAAGGCTGTGGCTGGAAATTTGCACGGTCAGATGAACTGACGCGCCATTACCGCAAGCATACAGGTGTCCGGCCATTCCAGTGCCAGCTGTGCGACCGTGCTTTCTCTCGATCAGATCACCTGGCCCTGCACATGAAGAGGCATGTGTGAAGCATGGCTGGCTCCTTGGGGCAGTGGGGTGGACTATGGTAGGGCTGAAGAAGAGGGGAGGGGGGGCAGAATGCAAGAGACTCTATTTATGAAGGGATGGAATATTTTCTTATTGGACTAGCTAATTTATGTATATATTATTGAAACATTTTAATATTTAAAGAGGAACTCTGTTCTTATGGAAAAAGTATGTATTTAAAAGTGAATAGTTACACAAATCTGCCTGCTGTAGGGACTGTAGTTTAAGAAAAATCATCCTGGGGGTTTGGTGTGAGCAGTATATCTGTGGCAGGATTATCCCCAAACCCTCAGCGTACATACAGCCATAATGCAGATCCCACCTTGATTATCTCAAGCTGTTTATACAATTGTAATTATTTTGCTTTATTATACAATGGTCTTTGTTATTTTTTTTTGTCATGTTAAAAGGCTCTGTTTCTAAAGTAGACCTTGAAATGGGGGAAAAAATTAAAGTGGATGGAAATCCGAATTCCTTTTTGTTCTTCAAATGGATAGTACAAAATAAATGAAAATCCACACATAACCACCCATATTGATTTATAATCTGTATAATTAGTTAAGGACAAAAGGCAAATATTTCAGCTTTCTTGACCTCTTAAAAATAATGTTCATTTTTTTTTGCCAACCTTTAGTATTAGCTTTTTTTGGTATTAAATTTTTTTTAATGACATTTTGTTTCAGCTGTAAAGTTTCCAGTATGGTCAATCTATTCAGACCAATAAACAACCTGTGATGATGTAACCCTTCTTAAAGCAAGTAACATCCACCAATAAGTCTCCAGCTGACAGCAGTGCGTGTTTTGGGATTATCCAACTGAAGAAATTAAAATGGCCACTTCCGGAATAGGCTATAAAATAATATATACTCAGAACAAAGACAACAGTTGCGTTGGTAGGTTGTGCAAGCTATAGTGTCTAGGAACAAATGTTTTGCAGCAAAGTTCTGTGTTCAGAAGTAAAACTACAAACCCATACACTTCAGGTTTCCATCTTCTTTTTCTTGCTCAGGGATATTGCCAAAGCAGGACCAAAAATTGCCTTAATTCTCAATTCTGAGAGGTGGTAAAACCACTTGGTTGTAGACAGACCCTTGAAAAAAATGCCTTAGGAGAGTAAATAGAAACAAACTGTATTATTTCAGTGCTATTAACCAATGAAAGCCACTGTAAGTTCCACGCCCATGCATGCTTATGTGTAACAGCTAATCACCACTTGGTTTGCCTATCACAACAAGCCATAATGTGGTTTGTTGGTATCAGAGTAGCATATTATATAAATGTAGACTTTATAACCATGGTTTATGGCTTAGCATGTTTCAAAACAGTCAAGAACAAATACATTTTCAAATAAATACACATAGTACTGCAATTATGATTAACAATGCAAGCCTAGTTATATTGAATCAAAAATAAATGTTTGTCCCGTATCTTATTCCTAGATAAGTTGTGCATAAGGTTACAGCTAAAATGTGGTTATACATATTAATTATAATACCTCAATGTGTTGTATAGGATTCAATCATGTATGGAAAAAGCCATTTGTACTGCTTTTTAACCACTCTGTAAATTTAAACTTTGTTCTAATGCATATTAGTTAATGAATTTTATTGGGGATACCACTCCATTTCCCAGTACTGAAAGCACATGAATCTATGGCATTTTCTGAACTCTGTTCATTTGCACAAGCAAAGAGGCCTTTAAAGTACTACAATAGTTTGTTCCAGAAGGCTAATGATTAACAGGCCATTGTTTTTAAACCATCAATAACTTTAGATGCCGGTTGAACCATTAAATTACTGTTTTATGGACCTGATGTCTGATGGGGGTGGCTCATTCACCCTCTGGAGTGTTCAATGATAGACATATCCCTTAAGGATATGTTTGTAAGTGGGGAACCCACATTACTCTGTAAGTTGCTTCAAAACTCCTATAGCCCAGATCATCTGACAAACAGATTGAGACTGATGGGAATTGAGACTTACACCTTTTAAAAACCCATAGGGTGTTTCCTGACTTTTATCTGTGTCATTGGTGATATCCCCTAAAGCAGGGGTCTTCAACCTTGGCAACTTCAACTCCCAGACTTCAACTCCCAGAATTCCTCAGCCAGCAAAGTTGCCAGAGTTGGAGACCCCTGCCCTAAAGCACTGGTGTCAAATTTGCTGCATCACATTGCCGTCACGTCAGTTTCATGGTGTTTTCCCCATTTGCGGGGCTGGGGTGGGTGTGGCCTGCGCATGACGTGCCACCAATTTGACACCCGTGCTGTAAAGGATGATCATCAAGCCAGGTACTGCTGCAGCTGCTTATTTTTTTTCTAAATGGCTTTTGGATTTTATTTTTATAAAGGGCATTTTTGTCCATTTCTGCTATACTTGAAATGTTCTTTTTGGAGGAGGAAAAAGACCTCTTAATATGTAGCTTATGCAAAAAAAAAAAAAAAGGTTGTAATTCTTTTTTTAAATGCTGTAAATGAATGTGTGTTTTTGTTTTGTTTTTTAACAGCTCAGGTCCATTTAATGACCTCAGCTCTGGTATATGCACTGCACCTGTCTGTACAGTTTGTGAATTATCAGCTCTCACGCAGAATGTCAGCTTTATGTATATGCATACTAGAAATATTGTTGATCCAATGTAAAATAAATAAAATATAAAAAGCAACCATTTTGTTTCGCACGTGATTGGAAAGGTCTTTAAATGAGAACAGTGACATTATTTGTTTAATAAGCACTATCTTATTAAAGCACAGTCAGCTTTTTTATTTAAAATCTAAATATAAAGCTATTTTTAAAGTACATAAAAAAGCAATCTAGTTACAAGTTCAATATACCTGTAACAGCAAGCAATACTTCTAGTAAATCAAGTTGAAGAAAAATGTATTTTCAAACTTTTACAAAATTCTTAAATTGGAGATATACATTGCCAGATCTCATTTCATAATATAAAAGAATCATGTGCCATTTTTCAGTAACTTACATTTCTCTGGAAGACAGTTTTATCATATACTTCTTTTAAAAAAAAACTTCTATTCTCTTTTCCTTATGTGGCTTAAATAAGTCAAATTTAGGAGCCAGTACTGTGATCCTGACTGTTGAAAGGACTTTTGGATTCTCAGTTTAAAATGATCCCAAGTTTGTCAGTATGTTCATTTTTTGAAGATGGGCACTGCCCATCCCTCTGGCTCAGTTGAGTTCCTGCACTTGATCTACTGGTAGTTTCACTCCTCACTAAGTATTGAGTCTTCCTTTTAAATTAACATGGGATGACTAAGCTTTAACAGGTCTTTCTCCATCTTCTCTCCCTCCCACAGCCACTTATGTCCTTCATTTTAGGAGCCAGACTTGTGTAGACTTGATGTGGCACTACCTGCATTGGCACAAGCTATGTAAGTTGTGGCTAGAATTGAGGACTGGAGAAGTTTCAGCCACATGCAAGAATTGCAAGCCACAATCACCTACTTCATAATTCTGCTGGAGAAACATTCTTTTCTGTAGTTTTTTTTTTAGGTGAATGCAGAATGGGGGAGTTTGTATTGTAGGCAACAATAGTACAGAAACCTTGGAACTAATTCTGAATCCCTAGTTAGAAATGAAATTGAGGCAACTATTTTGTGCATCTGGCTGGTAAAATGTGAAGTGAGATGGGAAAGTTTCATTTGTTGTATTGAGTGCAGTATGTATATATCCAGAAACATATCATACACAAAGGTATACAAAGGCAGCAACAATATTAACTTTTCATGGAGTTCAGTCCACTAAAGCAAGATTAACATATTTGCCCTTCTGGAAATGAACATAACCTTCAAAACTTTGTTTTTACTTTTCTGCTGCAGAAAAAAAAAGATTCAACACAAGCTGACAATATAAAAGCATTTTATTTCTCATGCTTTAAGCTAGCTATGACTCATTCAATCTAGTATAGACATGAGTTTTGGATATGGTTAACCCACTAATGCATCATTTGGCTTCAACAAGCTACAGTAGTTATATTTCTATGTGTACGATTAATTTTATACTTGAGGGGAGATAAATACATTTGGTTCAGGGTAGAAATCACTTCTTCCTATGATAGAATCTTAACAAACATGCAGCAAAACCGAATAAAACTGAAATGATTTTATAGACTTCCAGAGAAACAGATCAAGGCTCTGGATAATTTTTCCAGGGTTTTGTTCAGAAAAGCCTTGGTTTGTAAATGGCTGAGAACATGAATAAAGTGAATGTCTGGTGAATTGGGAAAGCTATATTAGTTGAGCTTTGTGTGTATATGAGAAACTGGCTTTGGTAAAATTGTGTTCCTAAGCTACTCCAAACATCCTGTAATGCTGGAAAAGCTGGATCCAGAGTTTGGCTTCTTCATCGTCTTGGAATAAAAATCTGCAGTGTAAGATTGATTTGAATCTTTCTGAGAAGTGGAACAGGATGTTTCAGCCTTCATTTCACAACTGCCACTTAGACCTTTGGTTGTCTGTTGTTCTGTTCAGATAATACTTGACACCAGTATCCTAATGAGGGAGAAGAGGGCTAAAACAATGTTTTTTACCCTTTAAGGCAAAATGATAATGTTCCATCTGCCCAATATTGTCCGTAAATAGCAAAGACATGCACATACCAATAACATTAACAAAAGCAAGAAAGTGGAAATACAGCATAAATGGCAGAGGGAAAAGAAGAACAAACTGTATAAAAACCATGATATCAAACCTAACATGGGCACTTTTAATTTCAAAATTAAACCATGATGGCAAGACTCCCAGAGGAAAAGGAATTTCTTAGCCAGATGCTGTGTGAGCTAAGTCCAGCAATCTTTAGGAAGGCTTCTCCAAGCCAAGGCAGTAACAACCGAGGGAGTTTTTCCAATTACACTTGCTGGTGATAAAATGTACAGAAAGCTTCTAAAGCAGTGTTTTTCAGCCCCCAGCAATTCTGGCAGTTGCAGGTTACACATCTTAATGTTGCTGAGGTTGAGAAATTATGCTCTAGATATGGTGTTTGCAGGTAGACCCTAAAGCTTGGCCTGCTGGAAATTGCTATCACCTTGCACTTTTACCTCTCCTGAAAAATAGGGGCTGCTTCAGAAAGTATACAATGCAGAGGTGGTATTCAGCAGGTTCTGACCAGTTCTGGAGAACCGGTAGTGGAAATTTTGAGTAGTTCAAAGAATCAGCAAATGCCACCTCTGACTGGAGATTTTACATGCCACACCTACCAAGTCACACCCATAGAACTGGTAGTAAAAAAAATTGAATCCCACCACTGGTACAATGCCTGTGTTACTGAAGATAGCAACAGAGGGAGGAAAATAGCTTTTTGTACAGACAAAATGTGGAAGTAAAGCTTTACCAAGAATGTTCTGATGAATTCTTCACAATTGAGCCTTTGGTATTTGGTCTCATTCTGGAACTACTGTCCCTGTTCTGAGAGCTGATCAAAGACCAAGGGAGGGGAGGAAGAGAAATCCCCTGAACAAGTCAGCCAATGATGTTCTAACAGGAAATAAGGTAAAGGTAGAGATTCCCTTCACACATACGTGTTAATCGTTTCCAGCTCTAGGGGGTGGTGCTCATTTCCGTTACAAAGCCGAAGAGCCAGCACTGTCTGAAGATGTCTCCATGGTCATATGGCTGGCATGACTAAACGCCAAAGGTACACAGAATACTGTTACCTTCCCACCAAGATGGCCCCTATTTTTCTCCTTGCATTTTTACATGCTTTCGAAATGCTATGTTGGCAGAAGCTTGGGACAAGTAACGGGAGCTCACTCCACTATGCGGTGCTGGGGATTTGAACTGTTGAACTGCCAAGCTTTCTGATCGACAAGCTCAGAGTCTTAGCCACTGTATGAATCTCTAATAATTTGATTCTACAAAAGGGTAAATCATGGGATATGTGGTTTTTCTTTCTGGACTGCAAGCAAGGAATGAAATAGGGAGGGAACCAGCCCAATCTGAACTAGTTGGACCCATTGTTAGCTATATTTATGCATAGAAGGAAATGAAGCTATTTGTACAAATATAAAGAACTTGGTATTCTATGTATATTATATAGTACCAGCTGGGGTAAATATAGTGGGTCTATATTCTAAGATTCTAAGGAACAGCACTTTTAGATGAAGATACTCTACTTTCTCTAAATTTAATGAAATACTTTTGATATGCCCCCTTGTGCTGATTTTCTGTAATGCATTTTCACATTAAGTTGAATATAACAGGGCTAAAATTGCATAACACCATTGGCTTCCAAAATCCATTGTGAGGTAATCTTTATTAAGTTTTCAAAAGAGTTGCAAGCTTTGAATTTCAAAGAAAACAAGAAAATGTAAAATACAGAAAAGAAAAAATAGAGGAGAAATGTTTTAATATCTGAGCCATATAATTTTTAATTTCCCTATATTAAAGTTGTAGTCATGTACTACAAGTCTTCCCCAACATAGAGGAAAATGGGGATGATATCTGAAGAGTGCCAGGTTAAGATAGGGTACATCTTACTCACTTATTTGAAAATACAGAATTCTGAGAACAAGATGGCTGTACCTAAATTTATTAAGTAAATAAATAAACAAACAGGATTGCAATGTTAGGATGATTGTGATATGGAGGCAGAAGATGAACAAAGGAGGGCAAATTGATAAAGAGAAAGCACTAATTATGATGAGCCATCTAGGTAATTATTGTTTCATTTGTGGAATCTTACATGTGCCAAATGATTAGGACATTAAACCCAACATGGTTTTTGATGGAATCCAAAAAGATCCTTCTGTAGAAATGACTAATAAGGTTAAGAGCAAATAACAATATATCAATACACATTAGATGATTGGATGCTAACTGCATTTCATTGCCATGACAATAAAATTGAATCTAATCTAATCTAATTAACAATAGCAATATATTCATCAGTATATTAAAGGACTGAACAGGACCATCTAGCTACAATAAAGATCTTGAAGTTTTGAATAAAATGTTAAAATGATGATGATGATTTTGTCACATTTACATCTCACCTTTAAGTCTTCAGGACCTCAAAATGGTATACACAATACTTGGCAGGTGGTTCCAGAAACATACATAAGGTTTTTATAATTTTCTGCACATTCAACACATAGAATTGTCTGGTTCAAGGGAAGTTGCTTGGGCCACGATTGAAGATAGCTTTTGAAAGAGACTAGAAGATTAATGCTAGATAAAGCCATCAGTGGGTGCTAATCAAAATGGGATCTCCAGCTACCACAGAGGAAATGATCATGGAAAGGAGAATAAAATAGAGCACCTCATGAGTAGGTTTCTCAGGGGCCTTCTTTGGGAAACTCACACCTGAGTGGATAGTTCCTGTTTCCTTAAAAACCAAAATAGCATTCCCTTCCTAGCAGGTTCTTATTTTCTTTATAATATATTCTTTGGCAGACCTATTTACATTCCCATTGAATTTCCTTCCCTGGTCTGGCAATATTGATCAAACTGACTAGGAATTCAAGGAGCTAGAGACCAACTTTTGGAAAGAACTGTTGGAAAAAAAATATCCTCCTGGGTTGAGTTCCAAGTGGGGAAGAAAGATACTGGAAATATGGTGACTGCTTGGAAAGATGGTTTAATGGTGGACAGGATCACATGTCTTGGGTGAAGAAAAAAAAAAAAAGGGAAGAAATGCTGAGAGTCCCTAGATTTTATGCTCTCTGTTGGGATTTGAATTTGAGCTTGTATTCTGATTGGTTGTCAGACTCCCATGGGGCCATGCAGGGATAACTCTATCGGCTGTCCTGAGTCCCAGGCTTGGTTGAGCCTTGCTGGATGATGATGTAATGAAAGGGCTTTGGGAAATTCCTATATGGCTCTACCTGGAGCAGGTAGATCTTTGTTATGTAGAATAAACTGGCTCAGGCCTTGATGTCCCATTGGGAAAGATGGTGGGGGTGGGGCTGAGTTTCTGCATCTCTTGAGTTTCTACTTCTCTTTTAGGGGAAATATTTTGCCTTTTTAGTATATCCTAAAATACTTCATTTTTTAGGAGAGGGGTAGGTTTTAATTTCCAACAGCCCAGAAGAAGAATGTTTTTTGCTGAGATTTTACTTCATTGTCACTAACATTAGATAAACAAGTTCTACTGACCATTATTTCAGGCATTGCATTGACTTTCCATAACCCCCATTTTCTTCTACATTATGCTTTTATTGAAAATTAAGCAGAGACTCAATATCCTATTTTTTTTCTCCTGTTAGATCTCAGCTGAACTATCCTGCAACTTCAGCCCTGCTAACCCAGGAGTCTCAGTGTGCATAGGTTGTAATATCAAAAAGATAAAAGGCTTTTTATAGGAAAATCTGACTCAGAGTGTGACTGATGTCCGATACTATGAGATATGAATGCCAGGTAGCAAGAAGGAGCTGGAAATATCACTGCCCTGTGGACTCAATTGCCCAAAAGCAAATGTTTCCTAAAGGTGAGGTTTGCCTGTCCACTGGAATATGAGTGATAACTGTGATTTTAATAATCTCAGTGTTCAGGTTGTAATCTAAGCAGAATTATAGGACAGTGTGCAAAACAGGAAAAAGTGGCAAAGATCAGATTTGGGAACAAATTCAAATTATACAACTAAAATATTTGTTCAAGAGATGTTTGAACAAACAAATTTCATTTTCTTACACAGATGTTCACAGGAAGCCAATCACTTTAAAAGTCAAAAGATCCGAAGTTGGTATAGATATAACCAGTGATATGATTGAATATTAAACTAAAACATAATTTATCATTACCATAGTTCCTTCAATAGTTTTATGAATAATGAGTGGTAACTTCACAAATACATATACATTCAATAAGCTAAAAATTTCAAATTTTTATCGCTTGTAGTATTTTCATGTCTTATATTTCCACAAAGTCTCTGTGATTTGATAATCAGCATGAGACAAAGAGAGATATTAAAGAATGTATTATTATAACTACTATGTAGCAATTTAGTTTTTAAGAATTTTTCATTGTGAAATCTATGCAGTGGATTTGGAATAAATAGACAATAAATTTACTGTGTTGCATTAAATAGATCTGGTACTTTTTGATTAATCCATTTTATATCTGTATTTGAAAGTATTTAAAATACTTTTTGAATTTTATTTGAAATACTTTTAGATTTGAATAGTTGGACAATTTAGACAACCTATTAAAATATTATTAGGAAGACAAATCTTAATTTCAAAGCTCAGAATAATGTTTTCCTTGTCTCTGAAATTAAGGTAATGCTTATAACTAAATACCACATTTTATTCCATGTTCAAACATTCATTGGCCTGCATATCATTCCAGACCTTCTTATCTATCCTGACCAGCTTAGATTCTCTATATACAGATGAAACTTAAAAATTAGAATATTGTGCAAAAGTTCATTTATTTCAGTAATCCAACTTAAAAGGTGAACCTAATATATTAGATAGGCTCATTACATGCAAAGCAAGATAGTTCAAGCCATGATGTGTCATAATTGAGATGATTATGGCTTACAGCTCATGAAAACCCCAAATCCACAATCTCAGAAAATTAGAATATTGTGAAAAGGTTCAATATTCTAGGCTCAAAGTGTCCTACTCTAATCAGCTAATTAAGCCATAACACCTGCAAAGGGCTCCTGAGCCTTTGAACCGTCTCTCAGTCTGGTTCAGTAGGAATCACAATCATGGGAGAGACTGCTGACCTGACAGTTGTGCTGGAAACCATCATTGACACCCTCCATAAGGAGGGAAAGCCTCAAAAGGTAATTGCAAAAGAAGCTGGATGTCCCCAAAGTGCTGCACATGAATAGAAAGTAATGTGGAAAGGAAAATTGTGGAAGAAAAATACACACACACACACACACACACACACACACACAAAATTATGTCTGTGATCAGTTTATATCACAGGCACTTAAATCCTAAAATTCATTTGTATTTACCCAAGTCTGAATGCAATCCGATCTGAAGAAATCCCAGGATGTTGTGCTTGTACTAGACATCCTGGATTTTTTCATTGTTGACGTGTGATAAATAGCTTTCTATACCAGCTGAGTTACAAAATATTTTGAATCCTCATTCTTTCCATTTCTTATCCTATAATTGATTATTTTATCATGTCATCTCTTCCCATAACTAGCATCTGCCTTCAAACTGACAGGATATTCACTTGCATTTCTACTACATTGTGTCAAACTCCCTCACTTCATATTAACTATAAAGAATAAGATTGGATTGTGAGAAACCATTGTAATGATATGAATTAATTTGTTTGACATTGAGATTCTGTCTATAGTCTCATGAATACTTGTTAATCAGTCTATAGTTTTTAATTTGTTTTTGTCTCCTCCAAGAGTTAATTTTCACTGATGAATAATAATAATACATTTGTAAATCAACAAAGACCTCAGTATTATATATTAAGAATAATAAGAGAGGCCTTTCTGAAGATCATGTACATAGTATGCATTCTTTGGGTGTAACAACTATATTCCAAAAGTCCTTTGAGTCTTCAGAATACAATGCTGCCTCCTATTTGGGGGTATATGAGCTTGGTTGCTCCCGCTGTCACAAATGTTTTTCAAAGGGTTCTTCATAAGGGGTCCTCCCCAAAGCCTGCTGTTTGAGAGAGATAAGGATGCTAGATTCTGAGTTGCCTTTCGGTGACTAAAAGTTTTTAAGGAAACTAATTTTAAGGAAACTAATTTTTAGGAAACTAATTTACCCAGTGGTAGCATTCTACCGGTTCAGCCCAGTTCTGGATACTGGTAGTGCCAAAGATCGATGGAGAATGAACCAGTTTAACTCTGAGGAGCTGTTAGAGCTGCTGTTGGGCCCACTCACCCACCCGTGGCTCCCATAATGACTTTTGTTCTGTGCTTTTTAAGAGCAGCTGCTTTGTGTGGCACAACAGGGAGAGTGCAGGATTGCAGGAGAGAAAGCCTCTGTGCCTATGCAAAGTGCGCATTTGGTGTATGCGCACACACAAAGTGTGCGCACATGCAAAGCGCGCCCACCAAGCCACACGCACCAAACCAGTGGTAACTATTTTGAAACACACCACTGATGGAGCCTCTTAGCTCTGTAACTTAATGAATCTTCAAGAAACCTGTCTCTCTTTGGGAACAACAAATAAACATCGCAAGACATAAGACAAAAATCAAACTTTGTTTTGAAAAAGGTGAAATATAAGCTTCCTTTTTTATCTTAACATGTATATATACTAAATGCTGGTAGATAATGATAGAGCAATTTTGATTATAGACAGAAATATAAAAGGGAATTACAGGAGAAAATTACGGGGCTGATTTGCTTCAAATGGTTTGTTTCCAGTCAGAAACTATGTACAAGTGACTGGGGAAATTAAAAAAAAAATACAGGTCATGGGGGGGGGGGGAACAGAGAAAATGATATATCTTCATGAAGACTTATATACAGAGCCTGAGGTTTGCTTCAACACTGACATAAAACCAGCATTATAATTAATACATAGACATAGAGGCAGACTTAGCTAAGCACCATGTTAGAGAAAGAGAGATCTGAATCAAACTCCTGGCTTAAACATTATCTATTTTTTTACAACAAAGCTATCTGAAGTCTCTTTTCTTCATTTTTCCTATTTCCTGAGGATTCCAATACATTAATTCTGAGGCTATTGGAAAAAATAATGTTAATCCTCTGAATTTCCCAGGCCCAGTTCAATGTCTTGCCCAAGTTCTCCCAAATTCGTTTTTCTATCTCCAGTAGAGGGAGGTGCTGAGATTACTACATCTGGGCCTTTATGTACATGATGGAGGATATTTCTCCCAAGTACTACATGAATATGTATTGAGTCCTTGAAACTGTCTGGCAAGCAAGAAAATTACATTTGTAGCTATTCCTTTGGAAATTGTACTTGGACGTCACTCTCTATCTTTGAACATATTCTCTTTGATTAGCCCTGTATTTAAAAAAAAAAAGAATTGAAAAGTGGAATAGCAACTGAATGCATGCATGCCTTGAGTAGCCCAGGTCTAGGTAGCTTATTAGCATGAATTCAGGTTTAAAAATATTGTAAAGAGAGATTGAATGAATTAGGCATGAGAACAGGAAACAGGTGTTATGATAACATTCTTCAAACATTAAAAAGGATTTATTTGATTGAGTGATTAAGTGATTGGTATTTAGGAGCTCAAGACAGCATGCAGAAATCTTATTTTCTGTTTCTCAAGAGTGTTGGACACATAATAAAATAACATAAAATTTTAAGTTATAGGAAGGGAAATTCAATGGAATCTTTCCAAAATTTCATAATGATTAGCATTTGACTACAGCATCGGTTAGGGAGGTCTATTAAGGACGAATTTGTTTGTATAATTTTTCATGTAAAGGTTTCATCATCTATTTTTCATCATCTATTAAAGAGATTAAGAATAAGCCATCCTTTCTAACTATATTGTTATGACATAATTATTCTAATTTTTAAAAGTATTGGCCCTTTCAAGCACACCATTAATTCACCAGCAACTATTTGAAGATAAGCTGAGAAAGTAACTATTTAGCCAGCTCTCTTTGCAAGACCAGGAATATTGTTGCTTATTTTTCAGTTACTTCACTTTATATGGCACCCCATCATACAAAGACAACTCTGGTGTAAAATTTTAAAATAAATAAAATACATACCATTTCTAAAACAAAATTTAAAAAGTAAAACTCTTAACAGCCAATGAACCCTGAAAACCTTCAACATAACCCCAAAAATGGTCACTGTCATATGTGTGTGTATGTATGTATGTATGTATGTATGTATGTATGTAT
>BLBF01000020.1:48281176-48331836 GCA_015471245.1 Laticauda colubrina
TATCTATGTATCTATGTATCTATGTATCTATGTATCTATGTATCTATGTATCTATATCTATATCTATATCTATATCTATATCTATATATCTATATCTATATATACCCAAGTCCCCAATTTCCTGGCTGAAACTATTCTGCAATCGTTTGCCCATTGGATAGTGAAAATTTTCATGGGCCAATGTGTTCTTTCCTGAAGAACTGACAATAAAGCAATTTGCTGAATGAAAGGACAAACTTTTAGATTTTATGTAAGGACACTGATGGTAAGTTGGTGTTTTAATGCAGAAGGATTTTCATTAATCTCACAATTTTATTAATTTGCAATTTGTTATTCATTATAGTAAATAAGTTGAAAACCCAAGAAGGTGGGGGCCACCAATTGAAAAGTCCTGCTTTTTAATGCCTGCTCAATTGCTAGTGAAATATCTATTATCCAACATTTATTATTGGATGAAAAGGCTGATTTTTCATGTATCGTGGAGATCTGGCTGAGAGATGACAGAATGATTTCTAGCATGGAAATGGATCTTAGTTTTCTGGATTTGAAAGATTTCAGTGTCCATGCTAACATTGCCCAATCATGAGAATGATGCTTCCTGACAGCATGCAGTCAGATGGTAGTGCTGAGGAACCACAGTGTGATATCTAGGTTGTTGTTAATTTACACTAATTCACAGATCATGTCTTCTCTCTTAGACCATTTAAAATTATAACTGAAACTGCTGGGAAGGTGGTTCAGAACTTTGCCATATGGTAAAACCAAATTGGCTGGTAGTCCCCTACCAGCCAATTCCAAGGACACAATATTCTTGAACATTACCAAATTTTAATAGTGGGATGGATAAGGAAGGGTGAGCTGAAATAGAGCAGTGCTGGAGGAAAATGAGAACAAGTCTGACCAGGCAGGGTTAGAGTTGCTATTAAGGCCTACCTCATGGTATTGGGGTCAGCAAAATAGCATCATTGATGCCCTTTTATTGCATTCGCAGAGTGTCACCCATTGGCCCTTTTTAGGATCACTCAGTCACTCCTGGGTAAGCAGGGCTCAGGGGATTGATTACCTTCAGGGCTGCATGGAGGAATTTGCTGAATATCTGATGAATAAAATCACTGATTTGTTCTCTGTTGAGATTCCAAATATGGGACAGATCCATTGGAATTATCCAGGGAGTATGCTTAGCCTGTTATCTGGGAGCAATTTGATCCTATTGGGCCCGAGAAAGTGGGCAGAGTCCTTGGGGCTGTTAGCACAACTACTTACTTATTAGATCATTATCCCTCCTGGTTGATGAAAGTCTCAAGGTCAATGACATCCAGATGGGTTCAGCAGTCATTAATTCATCACTGCAGAAGTTCTTGACCCTGTTTAAGGAGACCTTGGTTTGGCTCCTATTTAAGACCCTTTCACTTGACCTCCCCCATCTAGATAATTTTTGTCCTGTTTTCACTATCTCTTTTCAGGGCAGGTGGTGGAAAAGGTGCTTGTGCTGCAGCTCAAGAAGATTTTGGACAACTGATTATTTGAATCCCATCCAGTCAAAGTTTCAGACCTGATTATGGGACAGAAACAATTATTTCACTTGCAGAAGATCTCTGGTGAGAGCAGGATCTGGGTAGTGCATCCATCCTTGTTTCCCTTGACCTCTTGTTTTTCATCACCATCAGCTATGGTACCCTTTTAGGATGGCTACAGGACTTGGGGCTGAGGGAGGACAATTTTACACTGGCTTGCTTCCTGTCAGCATTCCAATTCCATTTCATTCAGCACTCAGAAACAAAATTCACCCAAGCAATAATTTATTTAAAAAGTCATACTGCCACATCTGGGAAAACCTGAATCTCAGAGTTCCAGGTTTTCCTTTTGTAATTGAAAATCAAAACCCATCCCCTGCACCCACCATCACATCCAATGACCCATCATCCCAACTGGAGACATTCCTCCAACCACTCCTTTCCAGGTGCAGGGTAATTTGTCCTTGATCTTATGAGAAGAATGTTGTTATGTCTAAACTTCCACCTCTCTCTATTAAATCCCCCCTCCCAAATTCCCAGGCACTAAGATGTGGCAGCATGGAAGCTTCAAAGTAAAATATGGCTTCCAAAGCTGACACCTCCTTTGTTCAAAGTTCCAACTGGTGTTGATAAGGAGCAAAAAGTCTACTACAACTTCTCCTTTATGGGGTGCTGCAGAGCTCAGAATTCTGTTCTTTTTTAACATCTAGATGAAGCTACTAGGTGAGATCATCTGGCACCATGGGATGAGGTGTCTTAAAATAAACTAATGTTACTCAACTGTACATTTCTCTCCTGTGTGATCCAAAATAATGCTGTGGGGGTCAGATAGGGGACAACAGACATCAACTGAACCCTAGTAAGACAAAATGGTTGCAGGTGCATGGAACTTCAGGATCTGGTAGTTTATCATCTTTAGTTCTGGATTAGGTTATCATACTCCAGCGAGACCCAGTGTACAATGAACTCACAATTCCTGCTCTGAGCATGTAACACTTGTGAATAGGAGTATCTTTGCACAACTTTGTGTTGTGTACCATTTGTACTCTTTCCTGGATTGTGAGGCCCTGTTCTCAATCACTCATGCCCTGGTCATCTCTAAGAGGCACACACATAACACCTCCATTACGTAAGCTGCACTGGTTTCCACTTTGCTTCCAAGCCCAGTTCAAGGTGTTGGTTATCATCACCTTTAAAGCCCTTCATGGCACAGGATCAGGTATTCTAAGGAGCTGTCTCACCCCAATGTTATTGTCTGCCCTACTTGGTCCAGTAGAAGGGGCATGCTGTGGACTCCATTGATGAAACAGTTTCAGCTGATGGAATCTAGAAAGAGAAGTTTTTTTTCTGCTGTGACCCCTGCTCCTTGGAATATGTTGCCATCTGATGTGAGGTCTACTTGTATCTTTTTGGCCTCCTGAAAGGATGTTAAAACCTGGGACTGCAGGTTAGCCTGGGGTCCTGACAGGGGTGCTGTTGGTTGGAGATAGTGAGTGGATCAACAGAGAAGATACTACCACCATATCAGTCTTGTCTTTTGCTTCTTGTCTATCTAATATTCTTTAAATTTTAGTATCAATATATTCATGATTTTAATTGTATGTCACCCAGAGTTGTTATTTTTTAGCATCAGATGAGTGGCATATATATATTTAATAAATAATAAACCATGAATACCAACTGGCAGTCGGAAGATATGACAATATAAACAAATAAAAATAAATTAAATCCAAACAAGCTGGAGGTGCTATTTAATAAGGAGAAAACTAAACTCAGGAATGTTGGTGAAGCTAGTTTGGGATGGGGCTGTACTGCCTCAGAAAAAGCAGGTTCACAATTTGGGAGTGGTCCTTGTTCTCACTGGAACTGCATCTGTGTCAAAATATTTGCATAATGGTGGCTACTGATCAAATGTGATGTTTCTGAGTTATTTAGACTCGGCAACACTTACTTGAATATAACCCATTTTAGCAACTGCAATATATCCAATGCATTAAAAAGAAAAAAAGAAGAAAACAATTCAGTGCTCTTCCTGGACATCCTAATCAGCAGAGACCACAAATGGTAAACTAGAAACGCAAGTCTTTAGAAAAACCATGTGTTTAGAAAAACCATACTAACCATGTGTTCCTCTACTTGTCTTGAATCAAACAGTGCATTTGTGTTTTAATCCTATTATTATTTTACTTTTTAAATACTCTGTAGTGTGATTGTGATGTGGTGTTTGGGGCACTGTGCTGGACTAGCTTTCAAATTTCATTGTATTCGTGGAATGCAATGACAATAAATGTATTCTGGACTTTTGGTGATGACATGGGACCAAACAGCACGGGGTGACAGCACTCTGTCTCCAGTTGCCGAAATCCAGTGATCTGGTGGCTGTCCAAGGTAAAAGCCAGCCCTGGGTGGATCGGCAAAGAAGAGGGGAACCTTTGGAGTCGTAGTGGGAAGGTGAGATCCGCAACAATGCAAGCAGAGGAGCCCTCAGAGCCGGAGCTGGAGAGTCGGACTTTAATGGCCCACCCAGAGATATTCAGAAGCTGATCCAAGAGGTTTTACAGAAAAACAACCAAAGGCTACAAATGATTGAGAAGAGAACAGAAAAAGCAGAACAGAAGTTGGAATCGGTGGGCCAGAAAATGAAAGAATAGAATAAGGAAGTGGAAAACTCTTTGATCCATCTGGAAATGGAGAGAGCCTCATTCTACTTGTGATATCAGAATGTGGAAGAAACGAAGGAAGAAGACTTAACAGCAATAATGGCTGAAATAATCACAGAAGCTCTCCAAAGAGATAAGAGCGAAATAATTAATGAATTGGACAAAATTTACCAAGTTTACACAAACTATGCCAGAAGATTTAGATTGCCAAAGGAGGTCCATTTTGCATGAAAAAAGTGATGGATATAATCTACAAAATCACCAGAGATAAGCCTATGTCCTCTAGAGGAAAATAAATTATTACACTAAAGCAAATCCCGAAAAGAGTGCATGAATAATGGAAAGAATATTGCTTCCTGGCTGCGTGACTTAATAAAAATAACATACTGTTTACACCTGAGGTAATGTTTGTGTCATGGCGAGGGAAGAAGATTAAGATAGATACCTTGGAAAAGGTGCAAGACTTCCACACCCAACTGATAGGAACAGAAGAAGTGGGCAGCAGCAGAGAAGAATTGGAATCGAGCAGCCAAGAAAACCAACAATTAGAAACGAAAGAAAAAGAGCAGGAAGGAGAGGTAGAGAAAAGAGAAGACCACAAGAAGAGAACAGAGTAAGAACAAGGGCACAAACAGAGGCAAAGAACAACAGGAACTAGGTAGTAACAACAAAGAAGGAAAATGGAAAATAATTTGAAAATATTATCAGTAAACGTAAATGGACTCAATTCTCCATCTAAATGAAATCAAGCCTTAAAGAAATAAGTAAAACAAAAAAAATGGATATAGTGTGCTTCCAGGAGGTATGCATTAGAGCTCAGGATAAGAAATATCTACAATATAAAAAATTAGGAAAACTATGCAGCATTAACAGAAGAAAAAAAGATATATATTATCTCACATAATATATGTTAGAGAAGGAATAGAGGCAAAAATATTATATACAGAATCAGTGGGGAGAACATTAATGATAGAAGTTGTATGGGAACAGAGGAAATTTTTATTTATTGCAATATATGCTCCTAACAAACAAGAAATTTTCTATAAAAAATACATGAGAAAATTTTAGAATTTTAGAATTTAAAAGATATTTGTATGATAGGAGACTTCAACACGGTCTCAGACATAAAAAAGAATTACCAAAGCATCAGTAAAAAAAAAAGAACACCCTTCCAAAAACATTTTTTAATATGGCAGAAGAACAAAATTTAATTGATATTTGGACAACATGTAACCTAAAAGAAAAGCAGTTCACCTTTTATTCCATTCCCCACAAATCATGGTTGAGAATTGATATGGCGTGGATAAGTAAAACTCTAATGAAAGATATAGTGCAAGTAGAAATAGTACTATGAAGCACATCCAGAAAAACAGGCTGTACGAGTTTTTCTGGATGCTCAAAAAGCCTTTGATAAAGTAAATTGGCAATTCATGAGGCAGCAAGTAAAGGAGAAATTTGGGGACAAAAATTGAAAAAATGTTAGAGACAAGTCAAAAAGCATTAATGGAGAAAAGACAAATTTAGTTGAGATAGTAAAGGGCATCAGGCAGGGATGTCCACTTTCACCTCTGCTCTTTATTATGACACTAGAAATCTTGTTGAGAAGAGTTAGACAGAATTTGGAAATAAAAGGAGTAAGAATCAAACAAGAAGAATACAAGGCCCAAGCATCTGCGGACAACCTTGTGTTCTAAGTAGAAGAACCAATAAAGTCAGGACCAAGATTAATTAAAGAAATAGAGAGATACGGAGAAGTAGCAGGATTAACAATTAATAAGGATAAAACCAAAATGATAACAAAAAATTTAACAGAGAAACAAAAAAAAATTAGTAGAGGTAATGGGTATACAAATTGTTTAAAAAATGAAGTATCTAGGAATTTAGGTCACGGCAAGATGTTCAAAATAAAAGAAGATAATTATGTAAAATTATTATTAGAAATAAAAAAATACTTAGAAAAATGGGGGAAACTACAACTATCAATGCTAGGGAAAATTGCGACCATTAAAATGAACATCTTGCCAAGAATACTATTTCTTTTTCAAACTATTCCAATTAAATTAGACAATTTTTTAAAATTAATTAAATAAAATTACTATGAAATTTATTTGGTTAGGGAAAAAAGCAAGAATAAAACTAAGCTCATTACAAGATAATAGATGCAGAGGTGGATTTGGACTCACTGCCTGGGAACTATATTATAAAGCAGCAGTCCCAACATGGATTAAAGAATGGGCCAACCTAAGAAATAAAAGAATTTTAACTCTGAAAGGGCATGATCTGGAGGAGGGGTTGCATGTCTTCATGTGAACCCTAGAAATAAGAGTTATACACACCTTAATAGGCATGTAATCTGAAGCTCATTACTGAAAGTGTGGAAAGAGATTAAACATAAACATTATATGAAGATTCCAGGGTGGGTGAAGGCAGTGATCCACTCCAATGCTTTAGAAACAGGAAGAAAGATTAGATATTATGATGTCTTAAATTATCAAGGAGGATTAAAGACAAATAAAGAACTTAGACAGCAAGGGATGAAAATGGAGTGGTGGCCTTATATACAACCTAAGATGAGGTATAAAAAAGATATAGAATTTGGAATTGAGGAAAAACCGAACCAATTAGATAAAATATTAGGGGGAACGGATGAAAAAATAATTTCTAAAATGTGTAATTACCTATTAGAATTTGAAATGGCAGAAGAATTAGTTAAAGGCCCAATGATTGCATAGGCAAGGAATGTAGGGCACAACATTAATTTGGAAGACTGGGAAAAAGTTTGGAAACAAAATTACAAAATAACAAAATCAGCTGTCTATAAAGAAAATCAATATAAAATGTGTTACCGGTGGTACCTGACACCTTCAAGATTAGCAAATATGTACCCAAACTTAAGTCCGACTTGCTGGAAATTTAAACAAACAAGAGGTACCTTCTTCCACACTTGGTGGCTTTGCCCAAAAAGTAAAAATTACTGGAAAAAAAATAGAATTTGGATTAAAAAAAGTTACAAATATCCAACTAGAACTTAAGGCCAAAATATTTTTGTTGGGAATACTAAAAGGGGACTACTCAAAAGAAACAAAATATTTAATTTTCCATATAATTACGGCAGCAATTGTTGGCACAAGGCTGGAAAGTGACCAAATGCCAACAATTTGATTATTCAGAAAGTTCTTGACTGTGCTGAAATGACAATAAAGGTATTGTATTCTATTCTGTTCTGTTCTGTTCTATTATATTCTCTATTCAAAGCAACCACCCAACCTCCCACAAGAGAAGCTTTGTAAGGACTTTATTTAAGGGAGCCCAAACACACTGCAGCAACTCAGAACAGCAGAAAAAGGAAATGGAGCATCTAGACAACACATTCCCAACAAAATGGATTCTCATACAACTTTATCAAAAAGTTCTTGACCACTCAACCCAATACAGCATAACAAAGACAAACCCTAAAAAGGATTACACTGCCATAATCAAGAATATCTCAGAATCCACAAACAGATACTATGGAATCAGTGTAGCACACAAAGCCAGCTAAAGCCCTCAAAACATCTTAAGTAAGCCAAAAGGCTCAGCAACCCCAGAAGAAAAAACAGGAGTCATCTACAATATACAATGTAAGAACTGCAACCACCAGTATGTAGGACAAATAAGAAGACTGGCACAACGCATCCATGAACACCAAGCGGCAATTTTCAGAAGACATAATGAAAATTCTTCAATTTCACAACATATAAACAGATTTTAACTATAGTTTTAATTGGGAAAATGTGACAATCCTAGACCAAGCAAAGTCCAAAAATGCCAGGAAATTTCTAGAGGGCTGGTACTTTGACAAATGAGCCCTCAATAGACACATAGACATTAACATCTATAGACTATGCAAAAGAGACAATCAACCAGCCCAAAAGAGAAAAAGACCCAGCAGCTCTCCACTGGTCATCAGCACTCAGATCAGCATACATTAAATCCAAGATTAACTTCAAATCAACAATCAAGTAAACAATACCCCAATCAAGAAACTGCCTAAGAGCCATCAGTAAACAGCCCAACCAAAGAATCTCTGCTTCCATCCACACAGACAGGTAAGACAGCAGAATATAAAGGGACAGCAAACAGCACTCCTTACTAGCACTGATGATGTTACCTAGTTAGGGCAATGAAACCTTTGAAAGACAACAAGCTTAACGCTAGGTCCCACCGGCCGACAGATGCAAAATGTATGCAAAAAGGACAGAGCGGACGAGCAAAATTTCGGGGGTGGCTTCATCCGTTGTTATCCGCTCCAAAAAGTGCCCCAAATTTGCATAAACAGAACGGAAAAGAACGGAAAGGAACGGACAGGGGTAGTATGTAGCGGAGATGTTAAACAGATGTTCACAGGAAGCCTACCAGATGACAGCGGATGGAAGCGGATGACACATCCGAAGGGCTTCCGGGGGAGAATTGCAAAGCGGACGCATAGCGGAAGGAGCGGATGCATAGCGGATGACACGGATGCATCACGGACGCCTATAGGAAGCAAAGCGGATATATAGCGGATGCATAGCAGATGCAAAACGTTCACTGCGCATGCGGGGAGTATGAATTGCATCAGCTCCGTGGATATAAAAGGATACAGCTCATACACAATCACCATTCAGAGGAAAGACGTGCTGCCACAGACATCTTCAAATAACACTATGGTTCGTCAGTCAGGGAAGAACAGAAAGCCTGTGCCTACTTCTGCCAGCCCTGGCAAGAAGGACAGAACCACCATCCCACTCCCTGGCACTGACTCTGAAGCTGCTGGTGCTTCTCTTACTGCTGGTGCTGTTGGTGTTGCTGCTGCTGGTGCTGCTGCTGTGGTGGACCAGCCCCAAGGCCCTCAAAGCCCTGCTGGTGAAGCCCCTGCCAGAGGGAGGAAGAGGCAAGGGAAGGAGAAGGGAGAGAGGAAACAGTACACCCTTTCCGAGGAGCATGAGGAGGAGGTGCTGGAATGGCTGAGGGAGAACGAGTACCTGTGGAGAAAGGGCCATAGACTCTATCGCAACAAGAAAAAGAAGCAGGCAGCTTGGAGAGACAATGCAGAGAGCCTGGACTACACTGCAGATGTACTTCTGGGATGGTGGAAGCACATGCACACCTGGTATGGCAAGCTACACCTCAAGAAATCTAGGCAGGCTGCTGTCAAGCTCACTGACCAGGAGATGTACGTCATGGCCAAATGCAGCTTCCTGGAGGGTGAGATCCGCCACCGAGGAGCAGCCCCTCTGACAACCCTCTCCCTTAGACAGCCCACAGACAGCCAGTCCTCTTCCAGCCAGGAGACAGCTACACTGTCCAGGCAGGTGTCTTCGGAGGGCCCCACGGCAGAGATCCCCCTGACAGCTGCACTCCCCATGCCAGAGGACGTGGAGGATCCCCTGTCACAAATGGAGCAAGAAGCGGCAGCCACCAGAGACCAACCCACCCCCCACCCCCACCCCCAGCTCCACAGGATGCAGGCAGAGAGGCAGACTGGAGGGCCAGAGCCACACTGTCCTGTTGGAGATCAGGGACACAATCAAGACCAGCACAGATCTTCTCTCTCAGCTGGTCCACAGTGACATACCATCCTCGAACCGGAAGCCCTTCATCACCTATGTGAGCCAGACCCTCATGGACCTTCCCAAGGCCCAGTACCAGGTGATGAAGGAGAAGATAACAGCACTTCTGCACAACCCTCAAGGCCCAGCTGAACCTGCTCCTACCCAGCCCAGGTCTTCTCCTCCACCCCAGGTGATGTCACAGCCCTTCCATGGCTTTCAACAGCCCCTCACCTACCAAGGCTACAAGTACCAGGACTTCCCACAGCAGAGACAGACCTTCCCAGTCCAGGCCCAGGTTCATTGCACGCCACAGACACCTCACCTCGCCCAGCTGCAGACTAGACAGCCCCACGACACTCCTCCTTCCTCCACCCCACAGCCAAGCCCGTCAACGGACAATCTGTCATCAGTCTTGGGCCTGACATCCCAGGTCCTTGATGAAAGGCCTCTCAACCTCACAGGACTGAGTCAGCTCTCTGAGAGCTTCCTGAACACACCATCCCCTGTTGTACTCTCGGGGCCAAGCACCCCAATGGCACCTCAGACCAGCACTCCAGCCACAGCCACCTCCACAGTCCCTGTCTGCTTAACAGCTGAGACCATGGACATGCCTCAGAGTGACTGAGAATAGTGCCAAAACTGAGTTGTTACTTGTTCACTTTATCTTTGCTTAAGACACTTTACTTGGTTCATTTTGCTTTTTTAATAAAGTCATACAGTTTACTTAAGGCAGTTATTAATAAAGGTTATCTTTGCTTCATACACTTGGTTCATTTTTTTTTACTTAATAAAGTGTTGGTGAAAACTTTGAAAAAATAGTTAAGCCTTTGCATGCTTGTGGGTTGGGTAAGGATGGTTGTGGGATGGGTAAGGATAGTTGTGGGATAGGTAAGGATAGCTGTGGTACAGATAAACCTCCAGTGCAAGCATAGTGGGACTGTATGGTCCACCCTCCCAGCTGCCACACATATGGGCCTTTATTATCAATAACAATTTATTCATTGATCAACACATTTCAAAATAAACAAAGCTCTTTATTAATACCCTATTCATTGTAGGACCACTCAACACACATGGCACAATCTCATCAGTGTTATGAGACAGGCTCAAGGAAGCATCCATTAACCATCTATCATCCTGTCTTGCCACTCCACTGCTCCAGCTGGGGAGTTGCACCAGTGTCTCAGGAGGTTGCGCTGCTTCTTCCCTTCACGTGAAGCTCTGTTGGGGCCTTGTACATCCACAGTGTCTGTCAGGTTTCGTCCTTGCCTCCATTCACCAGGCTCCATATCCCCATTCCCTTGTTGATGGTCCACAAGCCTGTTCTGCAACACTGGGTAGCAGGTGCGCATGAGATTCTGCAGGATGCAGCAAGCTTCCACGATGCTCCTCACAGTCCCTGGGTGATGCTGCATGGTGGTGAGAAGTACCTGGAACTGTTGGCCAGGATGCCAAAGGCATTTTCCACCACCTGTCTTGCCCTGGACAACCTGTAGTTGAAGATCCTCTCTTCACGGGTGAAGTATCTTGAAGTGTAGGGCTTCATGAGGTAGGTTCTGAGGGAGAAGGCGTCATCACCCACGATGAAGTAGAGCACATCTTGTGTGTCATTGGGTAGGGGGTCTGGATCTGGAAAACCCATGATGAGGTTGCGTTCCAGCCCATCCTTGAGGTCACTGGCATTGTATACCTGGCTATCTGAAGCTGACCCGTTGCCTGAAGCATCGATGTACATGAACTTGTAGTCAGCATCAACCATGGCAAAGAGGATGATACTGAAGAAGCCCTTGTAGTTATAATAAGAGGATCCTGAGTTGGCTGGAGCTTTGCAGGCCACGTGCTTCCCATCTATTGCTCCAACGGTGTGGGGAAAGTTCCACCTCTGATACCACTGTTCTGCAACTTTCCTCCAGCCTTCTTCAGTGGTAGGACAATGGAGGAGCTCCTCCACGTATTCTTCAATGATGGCCTGCACCACTTCTCTGACCACTTTGCTGATGCTGTTGTGTGGCACCCTCCATGCATACTGCATGTTTCTATATGTGGTTCCAGAGGCCAGGTGCCGCAGAGCCAGTGCCACCTTCAGTCCAGGGTCCAGGTTGGGATGGAAATTGCTGCTCGGCTTGGTCAACCTGGGTCTCAGACGCTCTACAACTTCGTCAAACATGGCTGCTGGCATCCTCATGAAGTGCTGGAATGCACGAGGGTCTTCATTCCTCAGCTCCACCATCAGCTTGTCATACAGTCCAAACTCCATTCTTCTCACGATCCATCCTCAGACCCACACAGCTCTTGAACGTCTCCTTCTTCTTCTTGTGTAGAAAAGGTAAAACAGTCTGAACAGGTTTTGGTTCTGGTGTTGAATGATCGCAGCTACCATAAGGACTGTGTTATGATCCATGGTGGAGAACAGTGGATGATGTGAAAGAGCAAGACCAATGGTGAAGAGGTCTATACACCAGGGCTGCTGGACTCATACTGAGATCCAGGTGATTTCCTCCCCCTTTTTATAGGAAATATCGGTTTTCCACTAGGTGTCCTTCCACATACTCTAGACATACTGCAGACATCCTAAATAGCCGAGATACATCCCATATACAAACATTTTCTCCGTTTTAATGCTTTATATACAAGATGCATCCGCTTACATCCTTTCTATTTCCCTGCTACTAACTCTGTGTGGACGTTCCGTGTACCTTTCGTTTCCTCCCTCTTTCCGTTTTCAGCTGGAGCGGATGTGAGTTGAGGGGATGTCCAGAGGATGCCGAGAGGATACAGGGGACGTTTAATGGATGATTACGGACATAGAATGTTTGTTGCCCATATATGTCGCGGATGTACATCGTACGCGGGGGAAAGTTCATCCATTCAAAAAGTTTTGTGCACCTCAAAACTTCTTGCGCGGATGAAATCTCAGTGGAAGGATGCTCGACGGATAGAGCATATGAAACACGTATGCAATGAGTACACAACGGATGCATTGCGTTTTCCATTGGATGGCAAACCTTTTTGTCCATTTTACATCCTCTTTGCATCCATTGGTGCAGTGGGACATGGGCTTCAGAGAGCACCAAGGACCCTGCATTGAAAGGGGTACAGACAATACAATTATTGTACAATTCCTTCTGTTTGTGACCAACCCAATTTGGTCATGAAAGAAGCGAGACTGACTGCGCATGCACCTACAATTCTGCACATGCACAGAAGGGGAAGTCACCGTGGCAGGGAAAATCACCACAGCTGTATTTGATGGGCACTCGAGGATCTGTTCATGACTGGAAGCAACAATTTCCCCAAAGTTTTGGTCGCGAACAGAAGCATTCGTGACCAGAGGTTCCATTGTAGAGTAAAATGTGATGACCAAGTTGCAATTCAGTGCAAGATGTAATATGGGACATTCAAATTAAATGGTTGCACAAATTGATTACTGGGTATAATTTAAGATGTTGACCTTTAAGTCTAAATGGTTTAGACAGTCTATCCATTTGAGGAGACAACCTAATTCATCTACTATGAACATGCCTGGTTACTTACTGTAGATCTGCAGATCTCTTCTGAAAAGAAACCTGCTGCCAAAAACTCAGCTTTCTGGTACATGAGAGCATTTCTTCTTATGACTTCCAGGCTATATACAGTAGAATTCCCTCCCCAGTGAGGTACATTAGGTCCCCATTCTCCCAGTATCCAGAAAAATGGCACAGATATCTCTTTTGCCAACTTTTCAACCATTAAATTGTTCCAATAATGATTTTAATTCCGATTTGAATATACTGTTCTGTTACAGTTTGGATTTCTTTACAAGCTATCTTGAAGAGGACAATGGGGTAGATGGTGGTATTTTTCCTCACTACCAATCCCTGTGCAACTCATCCTATAAAAGTAAAACTTGGTACTTACTCCCAGGAAAGTAAATATATGGCTGTTTATCGGGTTTGTGTGTGTGAGGGAAATAAAATAACTACACATGCATTAGAATGATGCAATAGCGCATGTTATGTAATGTTGTTGTTTATGTAATGACAATATGGCATATGTCAGCATTTTGACATTATTGTGGATTTTTAACCAAGAGGGTCAGAGCTTTGGGGGAATAATTGCGTGTATGTACCTTGCTGGATTTTTATAGAATGCTTCTAAAAGGGAGTGAGTAAAAACTATATTAAGTACCCAAAAACATTTGAATTTGCAACAATCTGCAGGATTTCATTTTATTTTTATCTTGGGCTTCTGATCTTCCTACATCAGATCTTTTGACAATGCAAGGCTCTTTTTGGATTCTCAAGTGCCTTTCTGGGTGCTATTACAGAAGCCCAGCCCCAATCCCAGCATCATTAAGATCTTCAGCAATGTAGACTGAATATTGCATTAAAATGTTGCAAAATGTATAAAGAAAGGTGTACATTAAAAGCATAGCTTTTTGCTAAATGCTACACCATTGCTATGAGCTGTAATGGCCATCAGAGGGCCTTCTGCTCTTTCTAAGCTCTTTCTAAGACCAGGCTAATAAGATTGCTTGCTGGGAAAGAGGACATAGAATTATGTAATTTGAGAGCAAAGGCTGCCCTCCACATGGCTTGGAGTGCCTGCTAATATGGAATGCCATCTGGTACAGGCTTCTGGATAAATCTTTCTTTGCAGCTCTGTCAGTTCCAGTTTACTTTTCTCGAATGTATTTTTATTAGTTTTAATTATATACGAATGCTAGCACAATAAAAAAAATAACTTTGACCTGGATACCACAAACCTCCCCTTTCCTGGAGAAATACATGACAACCAAACAGCACTAATAATACTGTATGTATCCAGAGAGAGAATCCAAATTACTCATTAGACCTGATCAATAGGGATGAACAGAGTTGGAATGGAATCTACTGGCACACTGAAAGAGATCAGCAAATATTTCAGGGGTTTACCTGTTGAACAATAGCATCTGCAGAAATTCCACCTACCAATTCTCAAAAGGTTGGAAATTCTTATTTTGATGGAACTCAGAGACTTATATCTCTGTCTGTAGATCAGATAAGTTCAAAATTTACAAAAGGCAATTAATTCTGCCAGCTGCCATTTTGCATATACTGGTAGATTTAAATTCTAGTGGCTGTTTTAAAAAGACTAATTTGCACTCATGCCTAGTGTATATTTTCTATCTGTATCTGTTGGGGATGATGGAACCCTTTCCACAACAAAACTTCAAGATTCTACTTGATCTAATTTACTTTCAGAGAGCTTTCATACAATTGGAACAGAGATCAGGTGAAGCACTGAATTACTCTTTCAACAGTTCTAAATTCATTCAGTTGTATTTTTAATTTGGCATCAATGTGTTCATTGTACCTACTATTTGGTTCCAAAATTTCTGACATTTTCTGAAAGGATATAGCCATAGGTAAGGACTAGGAGTGAGTGGGGAATTATTTCTTGCTCAGTTCACTATGCCCTGTTCTGGTGCAGTGACCAAACCACAACAAATGGTGCTGCTATTACTGATTTAACAGGCTAGTAAAGAAAAGTACTTTGGGGATTTTTCCCTGCTTCTTCTTCAACCTGTGATGTTGCACAAACAAGTCACAAGTGCACAAGTGTCACCTCTGTCAACATTTCTGAGCAAAGATCCACCATATCAGGAAAAGTATTAAATCCATGTTCAAAAGTAATCCTGCCCACAGATTGTAGGTGGGGAGGAAGGGATGTCTGGAACAAAAGTGTCAGAAGAATTTTCCACTCACCCCTATTTCATCCCACACTTCTGTGCCACGTCTATCACTTGTTGGCCAACCTCTATAGCTCATTTGCAGTGATTTCCTTGGTGCTATTTCTCTTCCATTAGTGTTATAACCAATGTCAGGGCAGTTCAATATAGCAGTATTGCAAATCTTTACTCCCACAATACACATGTACTGTGGTCCCATAGGGCTTTACTTCAGCTGCACCAGTTCCCCACTGAACAGGAATGTGCTAAGTGAAGTCATACTTGTGAGTGGAAAACACAATAGTGGCTCATATTCCCATTATTGGATGTGAGAAGATCTTGGTCACCAACAACCCCTTTAGTTAGTCAATAAAATAAAACTTTCAGAAAGTTGTGGAAGGAAGGGTGTGTAAATATTCCTAAATACCATTTTTAGCTTCTTGAATTTGCTTATTTCAATTATAAGATGAGCATGATGGCAGGCCAGCGATCTACCATTGCCCTCCCTTCTTTTGACAACAGGAGGGCACATTGAGTGGCCCAGCAGGATGATCAACACCTGTTATGTATGGAGAGATTGCTCCTAGGTATTCCTTCAGCCTATTAATATCTAAATATGCATGGGTCTGTGATACAGGTATTAAAGAATAGGGATTTTACTGCACTTGTTGCTTATTAGAGCTGGAAAAGATAATTCACACATATCAGTATAAAATGATTGCTGATATGTGGCTGTCATTTCCTTAGGTTGCAATTTCTTCCTGTCTTTTCTGCAGGGTCCTTTAGGTGGGCTCATCAAGTGAAAATACCAGGAGTTTGAGGGATCATTTGAACAGCTTTGAAATGATGCAGCAGACCCAGGTTTGCCTCCACTGGCAGTTCACACTGCTTCTAGGTCAAACTTCAGGAAGAGCTCTGTGTATCCAACCTGTGTATCCAACATTGGTCAGAGGCATCCTGGACATTTGTTTTGCTATGGGATGCAAATCATGAGTAATAAGGAATGAATTGTTGACAATGGAGTTCAGACTCACACTGCAAACTTTCCTTTCTATATATCTAACATTCCATCTAGTAGCTATTCATTTAGTGCATGGCACACTGATGTTTTCTCCTTGAGTGCATTGGTGTGTTCACCTTCAAAAACAACCAACTTCCCTTACACTTCCATCTCTCTATATGTACTGTAATGGCATCTGTACTGCTGGATAAGCTCCAATGCTTCATTAACTACTGTCCACAATCCACAGGGCTCTACGTAGTCCAGAAAAAGAATCCTTTCGTTGTTCTCATCTGAACCAGCTGATGAGCCAGAAAAGTCCACCAAACAAAGCAACTTCTGCTAGAAGCAAGCCAGTTAAAAGTGAAGGAGAAAAATTCCCCACCACCCAAATTACAAGTGCAGACCACACAACCTGCTTGAGCCAAGTTTACTTGAACAGCACTGGTCACAGACTACAAGGTTCTGCTCACTGAAGGATATATGCAACCTTTACATACTTGTATAATAAATGCTGACCAGTCATAATATCAAAGGCCAATCACAACATGGGTTAGATTTTCTGTTTATAGTAAGATAAGCAGAATAATAAAGTCAGTTTTTGTGTTAGTTACTTTCTAGTTTCCATCTAAAAATACAAGTGCTGATTTATACTAATTTGTGAATCAGCTACTAAGCAGGCTATCTTAAGTTAAGGGCCTTTGGAGGTTTCGGTCCAGGTACTTATTTTACTCCTTCAGTCCCCCTCTTTGGAGCTTAAATCTGGAAGCCATTGAGAGGAGGATTCAGAACTTGCTGGTTATCGCAATTGATTGATTCTGTCACATCAGCCAAAGTCACATTATATTTGGAAACAGATGCTGAGTCTTAGGTGGCCCGTGCATCAAGCTCAGCTGTGGGTTTGGGCCTTAAGCGTGTACAGTTGTATAAACTGTACAAACTTATCAATTCCATGCCCATCTAAGGCTGCCAGAGGAGAAGAAGCTTGTTTCCTTTTTTTCAAGGTCTCACACTGCAGGGACTACTTGTTTCTTTGAAGTTGCAGGTAGTGACTTTGGCCACAGAATGAGAGAGCCATAGTAGCATTCCAGACAATGTTCCGATAAGCCTCTCAGGAGCAAGGGAATAATTATGCTCTACAGGGCATAGTAAAAGAGCACACCTTCAGCTATGGGGTGTGTGTGGGGGGGTGAATCTCTGTTTTAGAGAGGCATCCCCTGCCTACTGCGCCATACAATCATCAAAGTCCCCCCCCTTGGCCCAATTGAGGCTGCAGATGTACCAAGCATTGATAGCTATGGGTCCATATTCTAGTCAAAATCTATTAAAGGAGAGGTCAACCTTTGAATTGTACCGCATGAAAAAAATGTGGAGAAGAAAAGCACAACCATCACTTGTTCCATCCCAACATCGCTGGTGAAGGAAAGGCAACAGGATCTGGGAGATCCTCTGCTGTTCTCCAGAGAATCCCTCGTGGAAGGGGTGTCAGTCCTCAGAAATAGTAAGTCTGAACATCTTAAGCTTTTGTTTCACTCATTATTCAGTTTCCACATTACAAAATGGACTGAAAAGGCAAGAGAGGGACAATTGGATGCCTACCCTCCAGTCATGTTCATCAAAAAGGGATAGGTAGGATGTTCCTAGCTTTGCTTAATAGAGGGAAAAGATGTTTAGTGACTTCAGGTTGAAAGCAATTGACGAATCAAAAGTCAACAAGCAGGGGAGGAGGAGACACACTTCAGTGCTTTGAGAATATGTGGACTGAATGTTAGGGCAGGAAGGACACAACACATCATCTGGGCTCCGCTCTACTTAGAGAAAGGTGAAAGGACTCAAGGAAAACTTTTGCCAAATATTGACCTACCAATAGAACACTACATCCTTAAAGTGGCTAGATTGTACTTTGAGCATCCTGTTGATATATGTGGGGGAAAGTAAGGGAAAAATGGGGCTCACAGGTGTAAAGATTAAGTTTCCATTCAGATCTTGCTTTGTAATACTGTACTTTATCTGCATCCAGCAAGATAGTAATTCAGGGAACAAAAAAGCATTATTTTCTTCATCATCTCTATAATGCTCAAGTATAGATTGGAAGAAATGGTGGGTGTAGCAGAAAGTATTGAAAGATAAATAATAGAATTACAAATGAAATCTCTATCGTCAGTTTTGTTGGATGTTCTCATTCTATCTTTGAGCTCTCCCCACAGTAAGAGGAATGCACCACTGAAGATTCTGATGTAACTCTGGAGGCTTCCCAGAGGTTTCCCTGAAAAACATCAGTTTCCCTCCCCATGTACTTTTCCTTATCTTCCCCCATGTATACAAAACTTGAAGTTTGTGAGGAGGGAGGTATAAAAACAACCTGCCCTGTCATTCACTTTGTACCACGTATCCAACTAGCAGGAACTCGCCTATCCCTGTGATCTGGGAAGTAGGGAACACACAGTGTAGAATACTCCCAATACAGATCATTATGGGAGTTTGTTTCAATCAAATCCTGTTTTGGTGTCACAGTATCATATCCTTTTCAATGAGGCACAAACCCCAAAGTTATGTAAATCTACCCACACATACAATGCTTCTGATAGGGCCCTTTTAGCATGCAGAGTTCCTATATTATAAATTTAGGAAAGTCCAAAAAAAGGAGCATTATAACCATTAGCATTGTCAAGGGATGGTGCAATTATATCAAAACAATGTTTTCCCTTTTATGCATAGACCACCATTATAACCAGTAAACAAACAGGCCTAAAGGAGGGAAAATGCTTCCACACATGGTTGCCAGTACCACTTGCCTTTCCCAAAGAATTAAAGTGTATGCACTACCTCTGCAGTTAGTAGATGAGATGAATACACCAGATAATGGAGGAACACAAAAATATTGCACAAAATATTCTGGGCACAAAAATATTGCAATCACTCCTATCCCCATTAATGTTATCTTCATGTCCATGGTGGAGTGTGTTCCATTATGTAGAAGTAGAATCTTTCTAATCCCTGATACTATGAATTACAGTAGTTGTGGCAGTCTTCAGATTTGGGTTGCTCTCAAATTGTGCCTATTCCTTTTCTGTGTGGTCTTGTGACTGGAAGCATGATCAATCTGTAAAATAGTAGTAAACCTTGATTATAAGCCAGTCAATACTGTTTACTTTCTGTTTACTTCTGAACCACATTTCTGATAGAGGTGGGTTTGAATTCCCAGTGACAATTAGGATAGAAAAGAAGCCAAAAATTGAGGTGGAAGAAGCTGGGCTGCCAGAAGAATGGTGAAGGGCTGGTTTGTTGAATGGTTTAAGAACTTCACAGATAGCATATTGAAACAGCAATGCTATTCGTTTATTTATCTAATTTATGTAGCCACTCATCTCACAGGCAAGAACTTTTATTTCTTTCCCAGTTGATATAAAGGATAAGAAAGTTTGACGTAGTGGGGAATTAGTGAGGAGAGCAGACACAAAAGGTCCATCGGTGGAAACCATGTGTCCTCAAGGATCCACCCAAGAAAAGGAAGGTGAAAGGAGGAAAGAGAGAAAAGCAGACTCATCAATTGGGAATTGTAATAAATAGAGTCTGGACAGAAAACTGGGCCATCGCTTTGGTCAAAGTGGAGGAAGGGGTAGAAAGCCAGGAAATGATTTATTATGCCAACTTCTTATGCTATTTCTAGCTGATTTATGGACAAGGCTGCAGTGCAAGACAGACCTGTGTTTTGGGTCTAGATCTGGGATGCAAAAATCTGGATAACCACTAGATGACAGCAAAGCATCACAATTTACAATAGTAACTATAATTACAGTGAGATTTTGATAACCCAAATTTGATAGTCCTAACTTTCTGTATATTTGAAATATATAGAGATAACTCCAGTTGCATCTATCATTTTTGATATATTGAATGAAATGTTTTTGTCCATGAAAGTCTAGGTTACTATATTTTGAGACTAAAACTCCCAGAGTTTGCTCAGCCAGTGAAAATTTTAATCTTAATTCATCTGGTTAACAACAACCTAGAGAAGGCTAATTAAAATACCACAAGATTTTCTCTTCCTTCATAATAGACTATTGAATAAACTGCTAATTATATACACAGCATCATTTCTTTGATTGTGCTTTACAGAATATTTGGGAACTTCACCCTGAGTAGTTTACAGCTGAAGATCCAATTCCATAAAAGCAATCAAGAGAGTGGAGGAGAGGAAAGAGAAAGCAGGAATATATACAATGCAACAGTGATTTGTTCTTTTGCTGCACATCTTTATTGCAATTTTGCATTAAAAATTAAATTTGCAATTTTGCAATTGCAAATCTATATTGCAATTTTGCAAGCTAAATTGCAATATAGAAGGAGAGTAGAAAATTGTATCAAATGTTTTACCAAAAAGGCAATTCTGAGGATAGCTTGGAATGGAGAGAAATGGGATGCTATTCTAAGCTTCAGGGCTCCTAACTATTTGGAACTGTTCCCTCTCTCTCATTGTATGGACCAGCTGATTTCTATAGAATGAAATACAGTATTTAAGTTTGTTTGCCTTTGGAACCTATATTTGCCTTTGGAACAAATGTCCCAAAAATGTTTATGGCCTACAGCTTCTGTTTAGAGACAAATGGTGCTTCAAAGATTCTGATCAATTTGATAAATTAAATGAGACTTTGCAATCTAAGGGACTACACTGAATTCTCTCTCAAATTTCTCTAAATTTATGGAGTATTTTGGTATATATACATGCATTTCAATCAGGTTTTTTTCCCCTTGGTGTTGTTTTTCAGGAGTGATCAGCCATTGCTGAGACAGTATGGGTAGCCCAAGATCACCCACTGGCTTTGTTACTAAGATAGCACTAGAATTCCCAACCTCTCGTTTCTAGCCCAGTGGCTTTAACCACTACTACAACATGCTTGTCATAAGAGTGAACTGAGAGCTAGAAGCCAGAAGAACTATCTAATCACAACCAAAATCTTGTGACTCCCCACCTTTTTCAACTCAGAAATCCATTGGGACAATTTGTCTCAGTTTCCTGTCCAAATCAGCTGCCTACTCCAACCACTGAGCCTGCTGTGAGGGCCATCACAGGGTAATATCACAATGGTTATTTTGAGTAAGGATACACAACTCAGCTGTTGTGCTTTAACAGCAGGTGGGATCAGAAAGCAGTTTTCTTAGGAGATCTTAAGATTCCAGTCCCTGTAAAAACTCTACAGGGAAGCTGAGAACTTGACTGTTTTCTCTTTTAAGGACCCCTTGGAATTGCTGTCATAATCATAATGTGCTATATTGTATGCCAATATAAATATTCAAGCATTTTATCCCTTAGAACTGCCACAGTGAATAGCCCATTATTAATCTAATAACTGATGGAAAGAAATTTTCCTCTTGAGTTCATGACAATAGTGGAAGTAGCTTTCCAAATTTCATCTGCTGCTATCAACAAAATGTCAACACTGCTCTGCTCAGGGCCACCCTAAATAAGCAGCTGCCTAAACATTCTTCCAGAATTTAAGTCTGTTTTGCTCTAATCTTCCTGTCTTCAATAAATGACATTTACTGTTCCTTTCTCTATAATGTCAGCCTTTCACTTACCAAACGTTATCAGGGATAGAGCTGATCTGACTTACAGCTGAATAAAGTTTCTTTTTATCAAAGTCAGCTCAAGATATGGTGCTGCTTGAGATGGTGAGAACTTTTTTGCCTCATTCCATGAATGAGGAACATAACTGGACTAGTCTGCAGAACATAACTGGACTAGTAGCAGAAACATTAACAATGGGGGAAGAACATCTGGGGCAGAAAGTTTTTTTAGTCCACACAAAATAGATTTCATTACAAGCTCTGTTCTGTTCTCCAATACTTTACTGCAGTCCAAACTTTCTAAAATGTACTCTGCTTGAGGGAGCTGCCCTGAACCTTCAGAATCAGGAAAAGGTTCACTAATTCTAAAGGGCAAGTTACATTAATAATAAGATTTCTTATTAACTTAGTTTTCCAATTTTAGTAGAGCAGTTAATATTGCAATTCAGTTCTGTACCAAAGGATGTGACCACTCTAATTTCCTCAGGGTGTTGTAATCCTCTGCTCAAAGTAAATACTACCAGTAGTCACAAATAATTCTGCAAGCTATTCAACTATTTAAGAGGTAACTTTGCACCCTCAAAAATACAGGTTACAAATGAAGTGAAATTATCATTGGATAGATGCAGAAAAAGAAATAGGATATAGCTATTAGATAAGCTAAAATGTGATGGATATAACTTTATATTATGTGGAGGTCCTGAAGATTAGTATAACCACATCAATTGATTATGTTGTGTCTGTTACTAAGAAAGAAATACTGCAATGCTAGCATGCATTGGTCCTTCAGAGTATGCAAATGTCATTAACATGCAGTGTTATTTTTTGATGGACTAATGCTGGTGAGCAATTTTTGGGTTGGTTTTGGAGGCTTTGATATTTCCAGAAACCATGGAGTCTCCTCTCTCTTCAGAGCCTATGCTCCAAGATACCCTAATTTTCATGTACATAATCATTGTATTGACTATGCAAGTTGTATAATATATAACAAAGTCAGCTATTTTATATCCTCACTAAAAGAACCTTAGACAATTGCACATTTCTTTCCAGCTATTTCCACCTTTAAGGCTGTTGTGCCTTAATCAGTTCTCTTACAGACCGAAATCCAGCATCGTTTTTCCTTAGCAGAGATGGGCAGAGGTGGGAACTATTATCTGCTGCATTTCTCTTAAGATTTATTTATTTGTATCCTGCCTTTATTATTTTTAGAAATAACTCAAATGTGAACATATCCAACATACCTTCCCCCTACTTTCCCAACAACAATCCTATGGGGTGGGTGGGATAAGAGTATTTGGCCCTAAATCACTCAGCTGACTTTCATGGGACTTGAGCTTATGGTCTCCAGCTTTCTAGGCCAATATCCTAGCCACTAGACCTAACTGGCTCTCTAGTTATAGCTGGTAATGATCCAGGAGTTCTGCCTGAAAATAGGCAGTTTTGGCACCTTAAGAAAAATTTTGAACTTGTTTACCTTAACCTGCAGGACTAGTCAGATTCATCTAGAAATGAATTCCTATTTCCCATTAACTATTCTTTGCCAGCCTTTCCCATTTTCAGTAATCAATTAACATTTTTCTCAAAACTGCTCTGAAGTTTTACAGATGGGAAGGACAGGTTTGGGTTGAAGGGAGCCTTCCCAAGTACAAAGAAAAGTTTAACTTCCCATTTGGGACATTTTTTGGCCAGGCATTGCAAAAGTGAAAGGGTGAGGTAGATACAACTTGAACATAAACATGGGGGAGATTGATAGAACTGTTCTTAGATATTTTTTCATGACAAAAACAGTTTTGTCAGATGATTTTAAGTTACCTGAAGAGATAAGTAATTCAAATGCATATCTATTGTGCGAAGGTACTCTTAAACTCAACTCTTTTGGCCATGTTTACTTAGCTGAGCCCTGCCTAGATTTTTCCAACAAAATCTGATGTCCATCATTTCAGGTACATTCTCTAGGAAGCCCAATATACTAAATACACTTTTATGAATATTTTTTCATCCTTTTTTCAAACCACGTTTTGCCAAATCCATATGTTAAGGATTATTTGGAAAGTCATCATTACAAAAGGTAAGCCTTTGTATACCTTAGCTAATATGTTGTGTAGAGGTAGTCCTTACTTAATGTCCACTTTATGTCTGGTTGAAGTTACAACAGCCAAGGAATGGGTGCTTTATGACCCACAAATAACCCCAGTCTATTAAAATAGGTTCACTTAAAGACTGTGGCATTTGCTTAACAACCATGGCATTCATTTAATGACCATCATAAAAAGGGCCAGAAAATTAGTTTGTCATTTGGGTGCCTTGACTTACAACCACTACAATGTACAATCATAGTTTCCAGCTCAGTTATGATTGTAAATTGAGGACTACCTATATTTAGTCTGAGATGAGATCATGGGTTGAAATTCCACTCAGAATTTATTTTCTTAGGAAATTGGTCTGTTACTTTTCAACTTCACCTAGTATCATAAAAAGTTGCCAATCAAACCAATAGCCATCTGTTTCTGTTTGCTTAAGCTATGAGAGTTTCAGGAATAGCCAGACTTCCTGATCATCTTCTGATTTACCTGAAGATGCCAGAGACTGACTCTCTATTGCTCTTTTTAAAACCTAGTCACACATCATCAATAGAATTATTATTTCTATCACTTCAACTGCTAAGTAAGGTAGATTTGTTTCCAAAGTGCCTTGTGCTATAAATTTAGAGATGTTATATAACTGTTGCATAGGCAATAGATTGTATTGGAAAAATCCTCTGACACTTTTGATCAGTGAGATTCTTTTCCAATGTGCTAGTGCATATAAGCATATGCATTTTTTAATATGGATATATATATATATATATATATATGTGTGCTGTTCAGCTTCCTTCGGGTATTATCCCACGTCATTGTAGTTCTGTTAAAGTTGTAGCAACGTTTCAGCAGAATCTCATCTGCCATCATCAGGCTTCTGTATATATATATATATTTATGACATGCTCACTTCTTGGAAATGCAGCATTTGTGGGTTCACAAATTTGTGGGTTCACAAGTCAGTTTGCACAGATTGAAACAGACTAATTCTATTTTTATTTAGGTCTAATTGTTTGTACTTTTCCAGCATACATTTGCCCCTTTTAAGATTACTCAAATTTTCTCAAATTGTTCAGAAACCACATTTCAGTCTCTAATTTCTCCACTGCTAAAGATTAAACTAAACTTTGTGGGAGACATTTGACCAGATTTTCTCCTGCATCTCTCAATTTCCTTTGAGCTCTGCAAACCATTTGAGAAGTTATCAGCAATGAGGGAAGTCTATGAAAACTTTTTGGTCTGAGTATATAAGTCCACAATTTCTTTTATGTCTACCATGAATGCTGGTTACCTCTTAATCAAACTGGATATTTCTGAAGTATATCATGCCTCCCCCACATTTGTCAACTTCCTGGTGTAAAAACTATAAGTCTTCATTCACAGTCTGGTTCCCTTTATCTCACACATTCCTTAATTAGTAGCATTCATACTATAATAAATCTTTCCTCCTCATTCTGTGACTTTGGGGAAAAAAGGTAATAGTTAAAAGAAAAACCTAAAGCCCAATGCAAAGTTCTCATCAATGACTAACTCCATCCCAGAATATACTACAGGGGTATAAACCTACATTTTGTGTTCTCTATGTCATAGTAAATGTAATTAAGGTGGTGTCACACTTTGTTTTAAACCATAACCAAACCAATTAACAAAAGAATTGTTACCTGGACCAGATGATTTTTTAAATATCTCATATTTAAAGGAATGGGAAGACTAAATTTTTGTATAACAGATGTATGAAAGTAATGTGTAAAATTTATGTTATATATGTTGGAGTGCTTCCTAGTCCCTCTATCCTATTGCTATTATTTTTAAACTATTACTATGGCAGTTACAATTGCCCCTATACTATTTTGTGTTACTTTTATTCTTTATACTTTCATTACTTTTTTCTTTTTTTCTTTTTCTTTTTTTTTTTAGAATTTTTTTATTAATTTTCTACAAACAGATACTTTCATTACTTTTTTGTGCCTGCAGACCAAGCAGCTTGTCCTGGAAAATACCTGGATGGGTCTCTGCAGTTTTCTTGGCAAGATTGCTATATATTTGATTTTTATTCCACGTTTATTTCTTTGTAAGTGACTCAAGGCAGCAAACATACCTAATACTCCTTCCTCCTATTTTCCCACAACAGCAGTCCTATGAAGTGGGTTGGGCTGAGAGAAAATGGCCCAAAGTCACCCAGTCAGCTTTCATGATTAAAGCAGGACTAGAACTCTTTTTCTCTAAAGCTTTTCAGAAGTGGGTTTCCAGCTTCTTCGGGCTTAGCAAGAATGCCTAACCCAAGATTGACTATTGTCTAGCATGATACCTTTACCACTATACCAAACTGGCTCTCATTTATCATTATTACATCTACTACTATTATATAGCAATGTTTTCTTCTTCTAGAGCCTGTTCTGTTCTAATTTCTGAGTTTCCTTCCTTCTAATTCCTGAGTTTTCTTCTTCTGTTTGTTGTTCTTTTTCAGTGTTCAGCAGATAGAGCTCTTGCACCTTTCTACACTGTTTTCCCTTGTTGAGCATCTATACTTTATCTTGAGTACAGCTCTCTCTACAGAGAAAAACACTTTTATTAGCTACTACACTTCCATTTCCTGATGATTATTAAACTCCAGCTTCCCCCTTTCCCAAAAAACCCAAACCTTGCTTCACCTTCTTTCTTCCCCACACCTGATCAAGAGTGCTATATTAATAGCAATGCAACCGTGGTGATGCTGTAGAAAAGGCTTATATAGAAGGAAAAGAAGGTAGCATAGGTGCCTGCAATTATCTTCAGCAGCCTGCTCTTTCACAAACAGGCTTTGTTTAAAGTGATATGACAATTTTCTGAATCATTAAGAACTAGGTAAGGAAGATGATGAAATTCTGCCTTTGCTGCTGTCATACATGTGTTTGTGTGTGTTGTGGGAAGGAAGGGTAGAGATTGCCCAATCACAATACAATAAGTTGGTCTTAGACTGCTCGATTGTTTTGCATATAGCAGCTGCCAGTTTGCTAAATGAATAGTTCTAAAATGACTCAGGAAATTATTTCTCCAAATATTAGGGCTATCATACTATTTTCTTCTCTTTCTTTTATGCCTTCAGACAATTTTGGCTCCTGGCAATGACATGGACCAGTTTGTGTAGGGTTTTTGGCATGTGTTTTTTTTTTCAACAATAGTTTTCCATTGCCACCTCCTTCCTAGGACTCAGAGAAAATCATTGGACCAAAGTCATCTAGCTGGCTTTGTACCCAAGGCAGAACTAGAACTCAACTCTAGTTTGGTGCCTTCACCAAACCAAAATGGATCTCAGTTTCTTCTTTATAATTGGCTAATTCTGCTTACTTAAATGTCATTCATTCCTATATTACTATACTTTCAGCCATTAATTTATTATTGTTTTTCACTTGAAGATAAATTTGGTTTCTGGGAGTGTCAGGACCTGATTCTATCTCTTTAATTTCTCATTGAAATTGATTTTTTTTTCTCCTGTGAGTCAGGCTCCACTGGTTCTCAGAGACTGTTTTGAATCAATCTAACTAACCAAAGTGAATAGCAAAGGTCAGTACTAGGACTTTCCTTGTAAAGACTCCATCCATTAGGTCTTGAAAATGCCTGGAGTCATCTTAAACAACATATCTAGGATATTTCAAACCAGTTTAAGTCTAGTGTTCAACCTTGCGGTTTATGGATTCTTATCAAATAGGAGCCATCGCATCTCTCTTTAATTCCAATTCTGAAATTTTATTGGATTTTCACCTTGGCCATGTTAGATAAAATATCCTCTGCAGTTCTATAGGTGCAGAACTGATCCAGAATACAGTGATATGAACAGTAATGGGCAGATTCCTGGAGTCTACTCTGAGATTCAAAGGCATTCCCATGTAGAGCACATTTTAATAGTCGAGGCAGGATGTGACTAGGGCATCAGTGATTGTCAGAAGGGCCTTCTGTTCAAGGAAAGAGTGAAACTGGCACATCAGATAAATTTGGGCCAAGGCCTTCGTTAAGCAGGAAGTATGAGTCCAGGAAGGCCCCCAAATTTCACAAGACACTTGAATGGGAAATGCCACTCCATCCAAGGTCAGAGATGGAATATTTCCAGAATGTCTATGACAACCCACCATGGACAACTCACCACTGCCAATTTGACATGGCCAATTTTCCACGACCAACTCACTGCAGGACAACTTGCCGCAACACAAGAGTTACATAATATTGAAGACATGGTATGATAGAATCATTTTTAAAAGGATGCAAAAGGATGGACAAAATGAAATGGGAATGAAAAAAATTAAAATATTTTTAAATTAATTGAAATAATTAAATTGAATTATTGAATTGTCCCACGGCACATTGTATTGCAGCGAGTTGGCCACAGTTGTCCATGGTGAGATGGCTCTGGTGAGTTGACCATAGAGAATTGTTTCATTCCAATCTCTGGATCAGGTGGCCAAACACTCACAGCCACTTCGTCTTAGTAGGATTCAGACAAAGACAGTTCCCTCTCATCCAAAAATCTCATATCTTCAAGGCATTGGAACAGAATCTCAATGGTCTCACTTAGCCAGGCCAGGATCAAAATATAAAACTTATGTATCATCGGTGTACTGATAATACCAAACCCCAAACCAGCAGGTGACCTCATCCGGCGGTTTTATGTAGATGTTAAAAAAGAAGTGGGAGAATTGTGCTATACTCCACAAAGAAGGGGTAACCAGTGCTCATTAGAAATACCCATGGAGAAAGGAAAAGAACTACCATAAAACAATACCCATAGTCCCTAACCTATGGAACCAGCTCAGAAGGATACCATGGTCAGTTGCATAAAAAGCCGCTAAGAGATCAAGGAACACAAAGATGGACACCACCATTCTGGATCTACCACAGATCATCTATAAGTGCAATCAAAACTATCTCAAAACTAAATTTATCTTTTTCAGGGCAGAAAGAATCACCCCTTCTTCAAAGAGGCCAACACCACAGCCTGGATCTAACTGCAGGTCAACTCCTTGCTGCTATCACTAGGAGGGACCCAGATCCAGTAAACAGGTGGCTGAACAGACAGCATAGAGAGCCCTGTCCTCCTCCTCCAGAATTGTTGGCTCAAACTCATCCCAGATCAAACTATCAGACCAAGTCCAAAGAACCTTGGCCTTCCTTGTCCAGTCAGAGTCCAAGGCAAAGTGATCTGCATTTACCAGACAGTCTGGATAATCCTCACAGCAGCCCTGCAGATGTACTATGGGGCCCTCCCTACCCTATAGGGACTAGTCATTCTAAACAGGGCCAGTGGACAGTTATCAGGGGATACAATAAGGGCAAATAAATATTTTATTTATTTAAAGTATTTATATAACCGTGTACATTTCAACCAATTCTGGGTGACACAGTCAAAAATTAAAATAACACACAAAATATTGGCATTTTGCCACCCTTATCAGCACAAGATAATCCCTTATATGATTTCTTATTTATGGCTGGTCAGATTGCTTCAAGTCTTTCTCCAACAAGTCTTTTTCTTCTGCTGCTTCATCTCCTAGAACAGGGATGTCAAACTTGCGGCCTGCAGGCTGGATGTGTCACACACTGGCCACACCCACACTAGTGAAGAGGAAAAAAAAGTCATGATATATCACGTGATGCCACCATGATGATGCGAGTTTGACACCCCTGTCCTAGAATTTCTCAGTAAACCTTGGAATTGGCACATAGGGAGAGACTATAGTAATATGATCCAAGGCCCTGGCCACCTATTCCAGACAATGTCGACAGCAGGGATGTCAAACTCAATTTCATTGAGGGCCGGATGAAGGTTGTGTTTGACCTCGGGAGTGGGGGGGGGGACAGGAAAGCATGCCAGGGTAGACATAGCCAACTCAATGTCACTTGTTTTGGGGGTGCCTGTGGTGGCCTGAGTGCTCTGTCAGAGAAAACAGACTCCTGAGCTCCATTTTCAGCTGTGATGGCCTCCTACAATCCTCTGCCAGAGAATATGGAGCTCAGAAGGGCTGTGGTACTCTGTTTTCACTGGCAGAGGCACCACAGGACAGTCCTTCACTGATCCAGATCTTGTGGTCCAGATTTAAGCACCTCCCTGGCCGGCTCCTACCCCCGGATCTTTAGTTTGACACCTCTGGTCTACAGTCTTGGACAAACCATGCCTAGATTCTCAGGAGAAACCCCAAGCTGTCTCTGGAGTCACTAGTGAGTTAAAAATCAACCAGAGACTGACTAACAATGTCTTCCACTGCCAAATCACATCTCTATTGCCCTAAGAAAAAAGCCAGATCCGGCAGGTGGTTGTCAATAAGTGTTGGACTGCCAATGATTTTGAACAGGCCCTTTACTACCATGGAGGCCACAAAGTCCTAGAGTGCTGCAGGTATAATGTCACTGGTTGACAGATTGAAACCTCCAAACACCAGCTTTTGGGACTATATTGCTAATGCAGCAAAAGAATCCAGCATCTCAGTCAGGGATGCCACTAGGCAGCAGGGAAAGCCAGTATACCAGCAGCAAATCCATCTGTGGCCTAGAAGTGCAGCTTCGATCAATTACGATATTAGTGAAGCAAAACCTCCTGAAACTCTCATGGATGATCACAGCCATCACTCAGTCTTGGACTCTTGGGCCCAACCATGCCTCAGTAAAACATGCCAGGCCAATTAATGCCCTCAATCTGGATAATATCATGGAGGAAGGCAGTTTAGTTAAACACCAACCAACATTTAATACCCTCAGTGAAAGTCCAGGGACACTGAGGAACTGACACCAAAGGTGGAAGCCAAGGATCAAACAGTGGAACTACTTTCAAATAACAGATCCAGTATTCCTAAATGTGGCCTACACCCAAGCCTCCCACCATACCTCCCTCTGCCCATCACTATGACAATGGCATTGCCTATCCTGACCAGAGGGTTCTGGTTCAGCAGGTTCTGACCAGTTCTGGAGAACCGGTAGTGCAATTTTTGACTAGTTCAGAAAATCTCTGGCTGGACATTTTACAGTATTGTTCCCCTGCCACACCCACCAAGCCACGTCCACAGAACCAGTAGTAAAAAAATTTGAATCCCACCACTGATCCTGACCCACTGCCAAGGGACACATAAATAATCTACCACCACCACCACACAAATGAAATCCAATGCTCTGGAATTAAATATTTTGGTTGTACTGTACCAGTAAAACAATATTTGAATAAGCTGATGTAATAACTGCGTCTTTGGATTCATAGCAACCCAGAGTTGTTTTTAACCTTTTATTGGTATGTTTCCTGCTGCTCCTCTCCAATTAAGATTGTTTGCCTTATGTTACTTGCTGCTAAGGTCTATTGCCTAGAGGAAATATAACTGCTTTTAGAATTGTTTCTTGCTCTCCCAAAGTAGGAGATGTAACTGAAAATTGAGCTGTTCAAACATGTAAAAAGAGGGGAAAGGTTAGGGTTTCATTTTATATATTCAGTGCATGGTCTTGCTCTTGGAACAGCCAGTAAACTGGTTCTTCTTCATTCAGGTCCTGATTCCTGACAGCTGGCATGTTGGGATTAAATTACAATCAGAAAATAACCTTCTTCGTGTATTCTAAATATCTACCAGTCAGCATGATACGGAGCTCAGTGTGACTCTCCTGCCTTGGCTGGTTGCCCCAAAGAAACTAACATCATAGACACAAATCACAGGAGGTGGCAGGAAAACAATCCCTGGGTGATATACACAAGATAGACAAGGAAAACATTTCAGCAAAACTGAGACAGCTCAAGTAAACATCCAACAACGGAGTGATCCATTCTGTGGAAGGTCTAGATTCTTACCACATGTGATACAACAGCAATAGCACTTAGACTTATTATACCACTTCATAGTGTTTTACAGCTCTTTCTAAGCAGTTTACAGAGTCAGCATATTTCCTTCCAATAATCTGGGTCCTCATTTTACTGACCTGAGAAGGATGGAAAGCTAAGTCAACCTTGAGCTGATGAGGATTGAACTCCTTTTAGTGAGCTAAATTAGCCTGCAATCCTGCATTTTCTAACGATTGCAGCCCCATACAATCTGACAACATATTCTGTATCTTTGACATAAGGAAGAAAGTTAGAAAAGTGCTTCATTGTGAAATCATGAAAAACAGCAGCAGTTCAAGTAAAGATCTTTAAAAGGGATTCTAATTTTATGAGTGTTTGAGAAGACAAATAGCCCTCAAAAAGAGACTCAAAAAATAATGTTCCCTTTTCTGCTGCTTAAAAGTCTTATGGACTCTTTCAAATGCCTACGATATTTCAACATTAGTCTCACCAGTGCAAACATGATATACACCATATTGTCATGGCTTTAATTTTTCTTCACATTATTGATCTCTTTTTTCATTTGTAGTTAGTCAGCATTTCAACATAGATACACAAACGTGTACGAGATTCCATTCCCTGAGTTTGGTATCCTGGAAAAATAAAATGCCTGGTTTTGGTGGTGCATGTGTATGTGTATGTGTGTATTTTCCAAAGAAAATTTTCAAACTTGGGTGTGGATTCCCATTTTGCATGTTTACTCTGTTTTTAATATCTGCCTCATTGATATCCTTATCAGCACTTCCTGAGTTCTCTGGACTGTCAGTTTTGTCTAACATTGAGCAAAGTAACCCATGTTGTACCAGCTGTGAAAGTAATCTGCCTGTTCAGGTTGCCAGCTCATGCTGGCAACTAGCACCTGTTGATATTTTAAATGGCTGGGATTACTTATAAACCAAATTAATAGTTCTAGACTCTATGCTAAAGAAACAAAGTGTAAACTATGCACAACTCTGTTCATAAAATCCTGATTAAAAGTGTTCCGTTTGGAAATAAGGTGCGCGAGACTGGGTTCCAACAAACAGCTCTTTATTAAAACAGTATAGTGACTTATAACGGAACATTTACCCAAGCCGTGGCAGTCCTTCTTATAGCAGCTTACTCACGGCTTGTGGCCAATGACAATTGTTCAAGTGTTCCCATCGTCAGGCGGGCCAATCGGAATGGCGCTTATCTGACCAATCTGAGAACGGCCTATTCGGCCAATCAGTTTAACATATTTGGAGTCTACCAAGTTCTATACACAACACCCCTCCTCCTTTGGTTTCGTCCAACATGCGTAACGCAGTCACGCAGGTAGGTAGGGCTTTTGCGGGTCCTAGTTGACCTGCACAGCTCAGTCTCAGCATGGTCCTCAAATGGTTCGGCCAGGATCGCTTTCTCTCCATGTCTTCTCCATGGAACCTCCTGGAAGGATGAGTCAGCCTTGCCGCTCCCACCTGAGTTTCTCGGGATGGTTGAGGTGGCTCCACCACTCCCTCCTGGTTTGTCTGGGCTGGTCGAGCTGGCCTGGCTGTCTCCTTCCAGGACAGCCTCGCCTTGCTCTCCTGCTCCCGGACTTCTTCTCTGGAGGTCGTCTATCGGTAAGCACTCTTTTTATTTCATTTGGGATTCTAGTTCGGGTTTGTGTAGTGATTGTTGTCATGTTATTGGAGGTTCGTCTTTCCCTTTTTCATTATTTTGTGTTTCCCCCCCCCTCCTTGGTTGTTTTTGTCTCATTTATTGGTGTCTGCGGCAGTGGTGTAGTTTTGCGTTCCAATGTTCGAGAGCGAAGCTGGTCGATGTGCTGCTTCCATGTTCTGCTGTCATCTACTGCAAGTCGGTATGGCTGGGGCCCTGTGATTTGGGTAACTGCGGCTGGAAGCCATAATGGGTCCCCAGTACGGTTCTTAGCGTAGACTAAATCGCCAATATCAAAGGAGCGATATTTACTGGAGGAGTCAGGGGGTTTGTCACACGTATAGGTGGGGTGCAGTCTATCAAGGTAGGAACGCAATTTTCTACCCATGAGGAGTTCTGCTGGGCTTTTGTTAGTGGTTGCAGTAAGGGTGATATGTTGAATAGTTAATAGTGTGTTAAGTTTATCTTGGATGTCCCCCATATCCATTTTTTCTAGGGCCTCCTTTGTATAACGAACCATGCGTTCGGCCTGTCTATAAGAAGCCGGATGAGCCAGCACTGTCAGGGCATGTCGGATACCCTGTGCAGCCAAGTATTGCTCGAAAGCTAAAGCGGTAAATTGGGGGCCATTGTCTGAGACTACTACATCTGGCAGACTACTACATGTGTGGCAAAAAGTTTGTTTAACTGTTTTATGACTGCTTCCGTAGTAGTGGACGCCATAAGTATAACCTCTAACCAGTTTGAGTAGGCATCAATGATTACAAAATAGGTGTTCCCTTTTGTTGGCCCAGCAAAGTCAATATGTAGTCTCGACCATGGGCCTCTGGGAGTTTCCCATTCCATGACTGGTGGCAGTGGGGGGCTAGGCCTTGATTTTTGGCAGTCATGGCATGTTGCCACCCATCGTTCAATGTCTTTGTCCAGCCCTGGCCACCAGACATAATTCCTGGCCAGGGCTTTCATTTTGACTATGCCCAGTTGTCCCTCGTGCAACATGCACAACACTCCTTTCTGTAACTTTTTTGGGATTACCACCCTGTCCCCCCACAGTGTACAGCCTTTTTCAACAGACAGTTCAGTCTGTCGGTTGCGAAATGGTTTAAAAGTCTTGCCTCTATTCTCATCCGGCCAACCCTTACCTACACAATGCAGGATTCGAGCTGTCAGCGGGTCTTTCGCGGTAGCTTTAGCGACGTCTGCTGTGGTTAGTGGCAGATTTGGCCATGACTCGATTTGGAGAGTGGACATGGTGGGAGCTGGGTCGCCTTCTATGTTGGGCAGCGGGGAACGGCTCAAGGCATCCGCATGGGTGATGGTCTTTCCTGGCCGATGGATGAGTGTGTAATTGTATGCAGCGTGGAATTCTGACCACCTCGTCATTCTTGGCAACAGAATGTTCGGGGTTGGTTTGTTTCCTGATAGGATCCCTAGCAGGGGTTTGTGGTCAGTGATAATCAAAAATGTCCTACCATATAGGTATTTGTGGAATCTTTTGACGCCTGCAATGATTGCGAGGGCTTCTCGGTCGAGTTGGCTGTAGTTCCTTTCAGATTTTGACAGTGTTTTGGAATAGAAGGCGATTGGTGCCTCTCTGCCGTCTGGCAGCTTGTAACCCTGGATGGTGCCAATTCCAAAAGGCAATGCATCACAGGTGACTGTCAATGGCAAAATGTTGCTATACTGAATCAAAACGGTGTTAGAAGTTAATAAGTCCTTAATGTTCTGGAATGCTGCTTGTTCCTGGTGGCCCCATTTCCAGACAGTTTTTTCATCGAACAGTCGATGTAAAGGTTCTGCTACGGTTGCTTTTTTGGGCAGGAAGACATTGTAGAAATTAATGAGACCTAAGAATGCTTGTAAGTCAGTTTTGTTCTTAGGTCTGGATGCGTCTTTGATTGCCTTTATCTTCTTTTCAGTGGGGTATATCCCTTGCTCATCTATAAGGTAGCCTAAAATTCGACCTGATCGGTGGCTAGTTTACATTTTTCTATTTTGACTTTAAGCCCTGCATCTCTGAATCTTCACAAAACTTCTTTTAATCTATTTTCTAATTGTTGTGCATTTTTTGCTGATACTAATACATCATAAAAATAGGGGACGACTCCTTTGTTTCTGTTTAGAAGGCGCTCCATGAGGCTTTGGAAGACACCTGGGGCAACGCTAATGCCAAATTGAAGTTGGTTGCACTTGAATGCCCCTCTGTGCGTGACTATAGTCTGTGCCTCTGCAGTCTTGGGGTCAACTGGTAGCTGTTGATACGCTTGTGCGAGATCAAGTTTCACAAAAAATTTTCCTCCCCTTAATGAGTGCAATAGGTGCTGCACTCCCGGTACTGGGTACACGCTTTGTTAGAGTGCATGATTTAGGGTTGCCTTATAGTCTCCACAGATGCGCACTGACCCATCTGGTTTGACAAGAGTCACGATGGGTGTTTCCCACCTGGCATGGTCGATTGGCTCTAACACTCCTTGTGCGATAAGTTTGTTAAACTGTTCGTCTATTTTTGGCTTTAAGGCAAAGGGAACGCGTCTGGCTTTGAGCCTGATGGGAGCTATCTTAGGGTCTAGGCTTAATAATATTGGGGTTCCCTTGTACTTGCCTAGGGTGCCATCGAATACATCCTGGAACTCTTCCAGCAGGCTCTCTTCCCAGTTGGCTGCAATGATGCTGTTGATCCCAGTCACTCCGATTCCCAGAGGCGCGAACCATTCGATTCCCAGCAGGCTAAGGCGATCATGGTCAATTGTCAGAGGCAGCACTTCAGCATGGTTTTTAAATTCTACTAGGAAATGTCCAAGGCCCACTACTGGGATTTGGTTTCCCTGGTAATCTTTTAATATCAATTTTTGCTGTTCCAGTTCTTTTTGCTTGATGTCTGGTATCAGATTTCTGATAGTGTTCCAAGATACCATTGACAGGTATGATCCAGAGTCTACTTCCATCTCACAGGGCTTTCCTTCGATTTTCACATTTATCCGGACCTTTTTTGCATTTTCTGCCCTGGCATTTCTGATGGTTATTGTTTGGTGTGTTTCTTCTCTGTTGTTCGTTCTGCTCTCTCAGATCCATCTGCTTCTGGCTTGACTCTCTTCATTTCTGGGGGTGGTGGTGTGCTGCCACGTCTTTTTGGACTATAGCTCTTTTTGTTCCAGCAGACCCTTGCAATGTGCCCCCATTTTTCACAACATCTGCAAATGGCATCGAAGAACCTGCATTCTGAACGCGGGTGATTTCCTCCACATCCAGCACACTGGAATTCTCGCCTGCTTCTTCCTTTTTCTCACCATTTTCTTTCCAACTGAAGCCAATGTATGTCTTCATTGTCGTCATCAGTGACGCTCGGGGAGTCAAGATATTCATGGTGAGCGGTTGCTGTGGGCTGTTTCTTGCTTCCTTCTGCCCTCTTTTCTCTGGGTTGATTTGGCGGATCTGGAATGGAGTTCATCTGGTGCATAGTGGCTGCGGATTTCTTGGCTGCTTCAGCCAAGTGGCGGTGGCTTCTGTGATGGCCTCAACCACTGTGATATTCGGTCTGTTTAGCAGCTTGCTTTGGAGTGTGGCGTCCTTCTATCCGAGGACCATGCGGTCTCTCATGGCCTCGTCCATGTTCTGGAACTCGCAGGCTCCTCCAATGTGTCTTAGGGCTGCTACGAAATCCCTGATGCTCTTGTCTTCCCGTTGGTCTCGTTTATAAAATTCGTGCCTTTTGATCAGGTTGGAGACCACAGGCGCATAATGGGCTCATAGCATTCTCTTCAGTTCAGGCCATGCCATCTGCTTAACATCTCGCAGTTTAGCTAGCGCCTTGGCCATTTTGAAAATGGCTGGCCCACAGTGCGTGAGGAATACAGCTCTCTTCCTCTGGTCAGTTATCTCCTGTAGCTCGTTGCCTTCTGAGAACATCAGAAAGCGGTCAACGTACGACTCCCAATCTTCTTCGGCTGGATTGAACGGTGCGGGCGGCGCATTGTTACCGGCCATTTCGGTCACTCGGTTCTGGTTGCCGCATGCTTCGGTCTTGTTCTTCTAGGACGATCCCACCCTCGTCGCCAGTGTTCTGTTTGGAAATAAGGTGCACGAGACCGGGTTCCAACAATCAGCTCTTTATTAAAACAGTATAGTGACTTGTAACGGAACTTTTACCCAAGCTGCGGCAGCCCTTCTTATAGCAGCTTGCTCACAGCTTGTGGCCAATGACAGTTGTTCAAGTGTTCCCGCCATCAGGCGGGCCAATCGGAATGGTGCTTAACTCACCAATCTGAGAACAGCCTATTCGGCCAATCAATTTAAGATATTTAAGATATTATAGAACCAAGTTCTATACACAACAAAAAGAAACATATTTGTGAACTAAAAAATTAAAATTAAGAGTACTAAAAGGAAAGGATGTAGAGAAAGAGTAGTAAAGATGACTGATGCCATAAAAATTCCATGAGTGTTTGTTTATACTCAGAACTTGTTTGTTTTGAGAACGGCATGAATAAAACTCCCTCTGTGTGAGACGTTAATTCAGTTTCTCTAGGTTTGTCTGGAAATTTTCTCTAGAAAAGCAAACCTCCCACTTCTTGTTCAGATTTTTCTGACCCTAATTCTTAATCCTCCTACTTTGTCTCCCTCTTTTATCATCTTTTCTTACAAATAATGGCATTTGATCCATCCAAAGGCTCATTTCTATCATTTTGTTTCCTTGGCACTTGCTAAAGAGAAGACTCAACTGTAACAGCAAGGGTCATTTTTCAAGAGATGTGTTTGATCTCTGTATGTCTTCATATTAGCAGCCAAACCCAAAACAAAACAAAATTCAGATCAGTGAGTTGCTTGTGAGAAACAATGGCTGAAAGTCCCTTTAGTCCCCCATTTCTCACCATACAACAGATAGAACAAATCAGATAGGGTAGGTGGTAGAACATGTTGTTGAAGTTAGCAAATAGAGGCTCCCATTCAGTCTGTGGGGCTAAAATACAACATTATTTTGGATGCACTTAAAATTGAAGAATTTCATTTTCTTAGCACTGCTTTTAAAACTTTTAGATAAATGATTTCTAAGAACGTTTCCTGAAGGTATGCATTCAGCTGAGCTTTATCTATTAAGAGTTTGACAACTCCCTAACATGGTGGTGAGATTTGACTTTGATTTTTCTTTCCAACATGCTTTTACCAATTCCTTGTTTGAGAGACACTTTTAAAGTCTGTGCTTAAATGCCAAAGTTGAAGTTTCTTGACAATTTTCCATGCACGTCTGTTTTAACAGCACTGAGTAAATCATGTGAATAATACTTCCATTAAATTCTAAGCATTATTGAGGATTACATCCAGAGTTGTGTCCTCTTTGACTAGTCAATGACCAACTGTTCTGAGGCATATCTGTTAAGGAAACCTCAAATGTTTACTTCTTTTTTCATGACTGGAACTGAGGTCGACATAAAAGTACCTGTGATTACACTATTTTCTGCTTTGGATGTCTTCCTGGTTTTATTTTCTATCACAGGACAGCTATGAGCATTCTGTAGTAAATTACTGGGGAAGGAGCAGTGGTGGGATTCAATTTTTTTTACTACCAGTTCTGTGGGCATGGCTTGGTGGGCGTGGCAGGGCAAAGGATACTGTAAAATCTCCAGGCGGAGGTGCTATTTCCCAGTTCTCCAGAACTGGCCAGAACCTGCTGAATAACACCTCCAGGGAGGAGACATGATTGATACTAACACCCCTAACAATTCAATGAATTGGTCTTTCTCTCTTGAGGTTCCACTTCACGGGTGTCAAATTTAATTTCATTGAGGGCTGCATCAGGGTTGTGTTTGACCTTTGGGGGTGTGTGGCCAGGATGGGCATGGCCAGCTTAATGTCCCTCATGTCCGGGGCATTTGTGGTGGCCCAAGTGCTCTGCCAGAGAAAACAGGCTCCCAATCTCCGTTTTCGTCTGGGACAGCCTCCTGCAATTCTCTCCCAGTAAAAACAGGCTGGTCCTTCGCTGTTTCCACAGCAGCCCCACAGGCCAGATCTAAGCACCCGGCAGATTGGATCCAGCCCGCGGGTCTTGAGTTTGTCACCCCTGTTCTACTTAGCATGACCTCCTTCTTGATGTACAAAGTGATACCATCCTCAAGAATATCATTAACCAATCCTTCTGTAGATAATGACACAATCAGAATATCCAGTAGTACTATTATATTCACAATGTCTGCACCTTCCTTTTAAGCATCTCAAGCCTTTTAAGCATCTCAAGCCTTTTTGGTAATTTGGTGATTTTTAGCATTCACACTTTATTTATTTATTATCATTATTTATGTTCTTCCAAAGAATACTGGAATTTCCAAAAAAGCTCAAAAGTAAATTGTGCTGTAAGTAGAGCTGTAAGAAATATGAGAAGCAGGAAAGTAATGACAGTTTTGACTTTCTCACACTGTTGTTAATTTCCCTAAGTGCTTAATTTGTACATATGTTTCTTATCAACTTTATGCTTAGTTGCTGAGCCTGGCAGATTTCATCAGGGTAGCTTCTCCACACATGTGTACAATTATGTCATTGGGAACATTTTTCCATTCTACCAACATAGTTTGATTGAGAATTTTAGGGCCTACAAATCTAAGTTTGTTAGACTTTTATCAGTTTCACTTATACTCGTATTTCACTTCATGGAGAAGTGAAAAGAAATCTTTGGAAGTTAAGGGCAGAAATGTCCTTTGTTCCTTGTACTATATATGCAGAATATCACTTGATGCTATTGTATTAATTCCTTAATTCTATGTTCTGTCAATGTTTTTTTTTTTTTTGTGAGGTGATATAAGGAAGCAAAGTAGACTTCTTCAGCTGTGACTTCAGCCAAAGAGATTTCCATTTTATTTCAAGCTGTTACTGCTTTGCTACTGGTATCATGGGAATACAAGTATCGGTATGGTCAAAAGCTGACATAGTTTTCCAGTATTTGAAAGAGTTTCAAATTTTGCTGGCTACAATCAACTCCTGGCTGTCTTACCATAATGCTGGCAAATAGAGAAAACCCATTTTGCACCAGCAATTGTCACTGCAGGGGTAAAAGCCTTATATGCAAAAGCTTTGCATATAAAGGACATTTGGCTCCTCCCAATTCCCAGCTGCTGTCCACTGCACCAGCATATAAAAAAGAGCTTAAAATCAGAATGCAAGGCACAAAAACCTTGATCTGTCATGCTAACACAGTGAATTGTGAACTAGTAGAATTATCCTAGAATCAAGGAGAGAAGAAGAGGGAGAGAGGAAGAAGGAGAGGGAGAGGGAAATAAACTGAGATGGAGGAGACAGCATTAATAACCTGGTGGTTCTGTGCATTAAATATGTTCCATCCATATATGGTTCCAGTTTTTGAATTGATCTGAAGTGGCCAGAACAGATCAGGACAATATTGAAGTAATATTGCAATTTTTAAACTAACTCAGTCCCTATTGGGGACAACATAAATTGCTGCTAAAGAGGCATTTTCCTGTCTTTCTTCCCCATGCTGTTTTTTGGCTTGCAATATGGAAAAGAGCACAGCAAATCTGTGTAAATCATAGCCCAGGATGAAATTGGGGCTGCCAGATTGTTCTGGTGATGTTATCAATAACTAATGAATAAGAGATCTGGAACTTACATCCATCATTCAGATTTTTTCCCCTTTCTGCTGCAGCCATTGTTATGGCAGTCACATGGGCATTTCTAGTAGCAAACATATAGCTCACATTTTGCTATAGAAAGAGTTTAATTCTGGGGAGAATGAGTTCACATTCAAGGCAGACACACAGAGCAGACAATATGCCAGGGATTCCTGTTCACCGCCTGTCTCCCCAATGAACAGTGCACAGCTTTCCATGAAAAAAGAAGCAGCAGCAAAGATGAAATGCAGTCTGGAGAACCTTGCTTTTGTGATAGCCCTGCTGATGGAGAATCTATCCTGAAATCGTTTTGGCAATGGAGAAAATCTGAGTTCTCTAGCTCTGAATGTTAAGGTGCCAATCAAGACAAGGGGAAAAAGTTAAAAGATGCTAACTTTAGATGAGATAAGATTAGTTCTTTTATTGAATGATCTCCTAACATGAGAACACACGAACATCCACAAGCAGAGTAGAATCAAGAAAGAACAGAAAAGGTTTTTGACAAATGGGACTCTTTAATCCTCTCTTGTAAATTGAACATTTGTAACAAGCAAAAGAAGAAACAGCTTCCTGTCTCAGGAATAATTTAATACTTGCATTTTCCCGCACATGTTGTCTTCTTGTTGAGCATAGCCCTAGAACATGGCTGTCAAACCCCTGGTCCCTGGGCTGGATGCGTCATGCACTATAGCCACGCCCACGCCCAGTTTAGGGAAGGGGAAAAAAAATCCTGATATGTCACATGATGACATGATTTTGACACCCCTGCTGAAAAACATCCCAAATTTTCAGAACTGATGTGAATTATGGGACTCTTAACATAATAGGAAGCTACCAGGTTGGGGAAAGGTTATCATGATACCTGTAGTTGTTACTTTGATTATTTTATTATTGAGAATCTTTAGAGGTATAAATACAAAAAAAGGTTTTCTAAGTTTAATTATAATATCAAATTAAATCATTATAGCAGTCTTCTTCATTCTACTGCATTCCAAAAGTAATAAATTGCAACTTCCATCATGGCATGATGTTTGGGAATGCTATAGGTTGTAATCCTGACATCCATGAATAGTTTAGGTAGGATTACATTCCTCATTTCTGCTACCCAACATGCTGAGAAAAAAATGTAGATTTTTGTCGTTTGCTTTCCCTTTCACTGGTACTTTATTCTGTTCTGGGGTATCTTCATTCTCTGAGTGTCACAGGGTATATTCCCAAAACTGAAGATAATGAGTGTGAAATATACTTATGTAAGGTTCTTTAAATAACCAATATACCAATATGTTATGACCAATTCAAACTCTTGAGAGAAAAAAGCTTTTCTGAATTTTCCTAAGCAATGGATTAAACAAAAAAGGTTTGTTTTAAAAAAATGCTTCAGAAAAAAAAATTCAATTAAATGATGCATTCTTTTTATTTTTTTACAATGACTATTATAATAGATTAGATTAGATTTCACTTTACTGTCATTGCACATGAACACAGACAACAAAATGCAGTTAGCATCTAAGCAGAAGTGCAAAACAGCAATGAAGTATATATATATATATATATACAGATATACAAAATATATCACTATGTATGGATATACAGAATATCTATGAATATACAGAATATATATCTATGGAAGGAATATATACAATTGTACAGAGTGTTTATGAACATATTGAATATAAGTATAATGCACAGAGAGTTTATACAAGATATATTAAGGCCCTGTCACACTGGCTGATGGATGCAAAACGTTTGTAAAAAGGACACAGTGGACGAGAAAAATGTTCCATCTGTTGTTATCCGCTCTCAAAAGGGGCAAAAATTTGCATAACCAGAGCGGATAACACGGAAAGGAACGGACAGGGGGGAGGATGCAGGGCGGATGGAAAGCGGATGCGGAACGGAAGCCTAGCGGATGGAAGCGGACGTTTTTTCCATTTTTATGCTTTTTTTGTGAGCTGCATCCGCTTTCATCCTTTCTCCGTCCATGCTACTAACGCTGTGTGTCCATTCCGCGTCCGTTCCGCTTCCTCCCTGCGTCCGTTTACCGCTGGAGCGGATTTGAGTTGCGCTGATGCACAGCAGATGCCTAGCGGATATAGCGGATGCATAACGATGACAACGGATGCAGAACGGATGTCCCCCGTATGCCTAGCGGATGCAAAACGGACGCATTGGATACATTTTCCGCTCAAGTTTTGAGCAGCTCAAAACTTTTTGAGCGGATGAAATGTCAATAGACGGATGCTGGACGGATAGAGAGGATGAAAAACAGAGGCAGTGAGTACAGAATGGATGCATCACGTTAACCAACGGATGGCAAGTGTTTCTCTCTGTTTTACATCCTCTTTCCATCTGTTGGTGCAGTGTGACATGGGCTTTATATATTATCAGGGAAAGTATCAGTGTGTGTGGGGGGGGGGTAGACGAGTTGAGTTCAGTAAGGAGACCGCCATGTGGTAGAAGCTGTTCCTTAGCCTGCTGGTCTTTGATTGCAGGCACCTGAACCTTTTCCCAGATGGAAGAAATATAGACAGTTTATGGCCTGGGTGGGAGGAGTCCTTAACAATGTTGTGGGCTTTTCGCAGACATTGTTTTCTCTGAATGTCCACAATTGCAGGAGATGGGATCCCTATAATGCGTTGGGCAGTTTTCACCACCCTCTGTAATACCTTCTTTTCTTTAATGGTTAAATTTCCATACCAGACTGAGATACAGCTGGTTAGGATGCTCTCGACTGCACAGTGGTAGAATTTGATCAGAATAGTTGGGGAAAGGTGGTTCTTCCTCAATAATCTCAGGAAGAAGAGGTGCTGGTGAGCTTTCTTGATCAGGCTGGTGGTGTTGATCTGCCAGGACTGGTCCTCAGAGAGGTGGATCCCCAAGAACTTGAAGCTGGTGACACGTTCTACCGTTCTCCAATTGATTCCCATTGATGCAAGTTCAGAATACTTTCAACAATCATTTATGGCAGTGCTAGGAAGGAAGGAAGGAAGGAAGGAAGGAAGGAAGGAAGGAAGGAAGGAAGGAAGGAAGGAAGGAAGGAAGGAAGGAACTTTAAGAAATATTTGTGACCTTATACTTACCACTGAATATCATTCCTGCTCTCATATTAATAATTGTTTTCTGGATGCTAGCAATAGCCTAGCTTTCATCATAACCTACCTGCAGTTTTAGTTGTTTGTTTTTTCCCAAAGGTACTGATATCCTCTTTAAAGCCCTTAATCATCTAGAATTACCTAGTTTCTTGATATAAAAAAACTACAATCCATTTCCAAATCATCAAATGAGTTCAACTAGATCAGAATTATAAGAGAAAATGTCACCTGTTCTTCATTTCAGAAGCAAATTATCTTGAGTCAGCATGACAATAGCATTTCTATTTTAGCTGGCAATACTTATTAAAGCAATTTTCTAGGCCCTTTGCCAAACTTACAAATAAAGCAATAGAGAAGTAACATTTTATCAGCCTCATACAAGTTTATAGTGCCTTAGCCATTTCCTAGATCAAGGCTTTCAAATTCGTGGGCAGTTTCAGCACATTCCAGCTGGATGTGTCATGCAATGGCCATGCATGACTAAGGTTAAGTGAAGTGGGAAAAAGTCCTGATGTGTCACATGATGCTGCTATGATAGGAGTTTGACACCTATGTCCTAGATATTCCAGGTATTGTCAATTATGTTTAGTTTGGGTCTGGGAGAAAAAAGGGAATACATGTTAATTTTTAGTGTACGTGTCCAGGTTTGGACAGAATGCACCCAATTGTTCAGTAGTAGGTATTGAAAAAGCGTTGGGATTTTCAAGTTTTATACCATGTTCAAGAGAAACTTTCCCTCCTACATTACTTCATACAATTTAATTTGTGCAGTGTGGTGCAAAAAAAAAAAATCAATATACAAGTTTTAGTAAGAGCTAACACAAAAAGGTAACCTCATCTGTATAGCTGGACTTGTCAATTGGTAAAAACCAAACTGTCAACTTGTGTAACGCATTTGGTATATTACACTTGATCAAGATATTCAACTGAATACACTGGATTGGATGGAGGCTTAGCCATACTTTCCTGCAGGATCAATACAAAAGGTTTTTATTTTATTTTATTGTTTATTTAAAAAATTTATATAGCCACCCATCTTCTAATCAACTGAACAGCTCCCACCAAAAGTTAAAACAACATATAAAATCATATTAAACCTACAAAATTAAACAGATTAAAACCATAGACTATTAAGAACAGAGAGCTAGCACTAAGTCAAACTCCCAATATGCAATAATCCAATGTTATCCAATGCTTGGGGGAAAAGCCAGGTCTTCAAAGCTTAACTGAAGACCTGCCAAACTTCAAGGGATAAAGTGTTCCATAGGGTTGGGTTGCCACAGAAAAGGCACCCTTCCTGTCTCCCATCAGAGGATAATAATTTGGGAAAGAGGCTTAAGAATGTGTCCACACTATCTGGCCTTGTCGGACAGGTAGATATCCTTAGGCAAAGGCAGTGCCATAGATAACGTCACTGTGCACAATGTAGGGTGTTAAAATTATGACCAGCACCTTGAATTGCACCCTTTTTAGGTCACACAATAAAACACATTGGTTACATATGGTCAAAGTTATGGGCCTCAAGAAAATATAATAAGGAATCTGAGAAATATATGTGTTCTGATTGGTAGGGGGGTTGGCTGTGTTCTGATTGGCTGGGGGTGTGTTCTTCTTAGGTGGGGGCTTGGTTGTGCTCAGGTTGTGCTTGGTTGTGCTCAAGCCCCCACCTAAGCAGAACACATCCCCAGCCAATCAGAACACAGCCAACCCACCTACCAATCAGAACACAGCCAAACCCCCAACCAATCAAGTCACACCCCCACTAGCAGTTAAAAGGAAGAAGCAGCTGCAAGCTCACATTACTCTGAGAAGCACAGAGCTGAAGAAACAAGCCTGAACATGATGAATGAGACTTCATCGAAACGTTGCCTAGATACTTCCAATTCTACGCGGGAGAAAACCCGAATAACCAAAGATCCACATACAAATACCCGCGAAAACCTCAGAAAACAAATATATATATATATATATATATATATATATATATATATGTGTGTGTGTGTGTGTGTGTGTGTGTGTGTTTTATGTTAGATAGGGCAATTGATATTAAGGAAGAATGAAGGTTGTTAGCTCGAATTACTAACCAGAGGGGACAATTATATTTATAGTTAAGGATCAATAAAATGACAAATGTGACAGGAAAAAAATATGAGAAGTGGCAATAGAAAGGAGTTGAGAATTTTACATAAAATAAGATATGAGAATATACTAAGAAAAATGGAAGGAGATATATCAGGATTTGGAATTGAATAAATGGACATAGAATTGAGATGAGAATTTTAGATAATATTGTAAAACAAGATATGAGAACATGAATTGGGATTGGATAAGTTTAATATTTAATAATGACAAGGATGATGTAATATGAAATTAAACAAATAAAATGAATAGGTAACTATGGTCATGTTTGTATTGAGATGTGAAACCTGGAACCATACTTGCCAAACGAGTTTTTTTTTTTAATTAAAAAATAAAATGAAAACAGGGAGAAAATTGAATAATGGAATTGCTAGGTATGTTTAATTGATATGGTGGGAGGCATTTGGAGAGAGTAAGGTTGAAACTAAATATTGAAGAATTATGAATTAATATGAATATATGCAATGAGAGATGTATGATATATTGATGCCACACTGTTAATGTATTGTTGTTTTATGTAGATTGAAAGAAAACATTTTGGGGAAAAAAGTTATGGGCCCCTACTACTCTGTGCACTGCTGCATTCTGGATCCATTGAAATTTTTGGATAGTCTTCATGGATAATGTGCATTGCAACAATCCATCTTCATCCCAATTCCAAAAACATTGCCAAAGATTGAACCATCTTTTTTTTTCTGGTGTCTTTGCCAGAGTCTTCTGGAACTGAATCCGAAACAAAATCCTTTTTCTCTCAATTGTTCAAATCTTCCATGTCCAGAACTGTTGTTTCTTTGTCCCTTCTTACAGAACATTAGAAACGAAAGGCACATTAAGGACAATTCATTAAAGCAAAACTAACGGAGCCATGTAGCATTTGAAATACTATCAGCTTGATTTTGGAATAAACCATAATGGAAATTTTGAGAATTTGCCACACCTGTACTCCTTCCACAGACACAGCAGTTTGTCTAGTTTGCGTTCTTCCTCCTGTGATTTTGTTCCTTTCTAAGAACTTCATAAGTGTTTGCCTAAGATCTTCCAAAGAACTGATATCGGACTGACTAACCTGAGATCATTATCATCATTTGAGACTTTTTTCAAGAAGATTGGACTCCCATCTGTCAGAAATGGTGTAGGGTCTTCCTGTTTGGGCATGGGGTTGGACTAAATCAGTGGTCCCCAACCTTTTTTGTACCAGGGACCAGTTTCACGCAGAAACACTTTTTCAAGGACCGGCAAAATCAATTCTTCCCCAATAGTAAAGGGCTTCTTAGTTTTAGCAATGTGGTCCGCGAAGTTAGGCGCGGAAGTTAGTGCGGAAGTTAGGTGAGGGTGGAAGTGGTTGTCTTCAAAATAAGACAACTGGAAGCAAAAACATATTTTTATATATATTTTAATCACGATTATTCATTCTTTGTGGCCCGGTACAAAATTATCCACGGACTGGTACAGGTCTGGGCCCGGTGGTTGGGGACCCCTGAACTAAATGACCTACAAGGTCCCTTCCAACTCTGATTATCTGTTATGTGCATCGATCTTTCTTTCCCTTTTTTTAACAGAGTGGAATGAGGTGGAGGCTTATAGTAAGCATCAATAAGACACTCATTTTCTCTGCAGTAAAACTCCACACCTGGTGAAAAAAATTCCTCCCCCCTTTCTAAAGTTAGCTGTTAGCTGCCTCCTCCCCCTCTTCATTGACAGAGTCTTGTGTAGTTAAAAATAAAGCTCTGAAATGTTGGTTCTATGTAGCATCATGAATTTTTCCACCTATCCACATTTTGCCTAGAAGAAAAAAGCTGGCACTTCTTAGTTTGATTCCCAAGAAAATGGTGAAATTCCACTGTCCCTCTCTTTTTCTCTGTCATGCAATCACTGGGTAAAACTCCTTGAAAATTTTAATGTTAATATTTTTAAAATCTTTTATTTTTTTATATCCAGGTTATTTCCTTCTGCAGGAAGATTTATAGTCAAAACAATTGACTATCCAACACATATACATGGACCATACACACTTCTCTTCAATTCTTTTACTTTCAGTAATTGACATTTTGAAGAAAGAAAAAAAACAAGATTTGTAAGCAAGTCATTGTTACAAGTTTCAGCAAGTACAAAAAAGAAAAAGTGAATGGTAACTATTTGATCATAAATCAACAATTCATAGTAGTTAGCCTTGTTTCTTTGAAGAAGGGCGCTGTGTGCATGCTAAGCAGTGCTGCTATTTTGGATGACACAAACACTGTTCTCAAATTAAAATCCATAAGGCTGGACTTGCCTATACAGAGCAGGACAATAATCTCAGTCAGCAATGCTGGGGCAGAGGAGATCAGTAGCTATTTCCTTGATGTTTTTACAGTAAATAAGATGGAATTTAACTGGACCAAATACAAATCCTGCATTTGGATAAGAAGCATGTGAGAGAGTAATATAAAATGGGAATCTGACTTGGCAGTAGTAGATGTAAAAAGGATCTTGGTCCCTTGTCAAACACATGAATCAGCAACATGATACAACTGCAAAAAAGCCAAATGCTACCTTAGGGTAGGATATGAAGTCTTTTTCCTTTTCTTCCAAAAGACCCCTTGTTGAATTAGTGTTTGGAGATAGGAGAAGAGGGAAGGACCATGTGCTCCTAGCTGACTCAAATGTTGTGTTAAAAAGAAACTAGATTCACTGTCAACAAATATAAAAAAAAAGCAGTACCTTCAGCCAGCCTGGTTTTTTACAGTGTACTTTCCAGAATGATTGCATCAGCCACCTCCCTGCAGCAAAGCCAAGGGACGCACCCACTACATAAACTGCTCTAGTAAATGGTCATTGTGTCTCTTGGAATTGGTTGCATTCTTCATTGCCATTTAAGAAGCCCCGAAATAATTCAACACAACACTGGAGTTTGTTTGCATTTACCAGAAGAAGACGAGTCTGCCTGTCTTTCAAATACATCTTCCCTCACACACAGCATAAATGAACCGCCTGCCTTGGAGCAAATATTATCACTAGACAAACTGGGCTACTTCTTGCATCCTGTCTAAGATCCAACTGAGTGACTGCTGGAATGTGGGCACTGACAGAAACCCAAGCCGATTGGGGATGACTGAATCGTTGCTCTTTACAAAATCTATAGCTTCTGCTGTGAAGGAAGCCTTATGCCCCCCCCTACCCACCCACCCCCACCCCCGACCTCCATGCCCGAAAAGATGCCGGCAGGGGGCGGCAGGGCACAAAATCCAGGGGTTCCCAGGCAGAGTTGGGGAAAAGGATGCCACGTAGAAAGCCAAGTCCAGAAGATCTCCCCGCCACCCTACCCTTGGTTCTGCTTCGCCCATTCTCTGCCAACAGGCCGGAGTAGCAGAATGCGTGAGGGGTGTTTGCATTTTAAAACCACCTTCCCCGGCCCGGTTTCCCGCCACATGCCTTTCTGCGTTCGTTTCCGTAGTTGAGGATTATGGGGGTTTGTAGTCCGAGGTATTCAGCCGGATGGGTGAGATTACTGTATTATAAAGGCGGGGCGGGGTGGAGTAGGCGCCCGCACCCGCGTGTGGCGGCAGCGTGGAGAAGGAGGAAAGAAGGCAACATTTGTCAGGGGTGGAGAACAAGGCTTTGAACTCCCCACCCCCTTCTTTATAAGACACACGCCGAGCCAGACGGATGCTTTTGAGCTTGAACTCGCCCGGAGATCCACCGGCCCCAGATAGCCGAGTCGAGGTCGAGCCACGCTGGGCAAGCTTCAAACCAAGGCGCTGCGGGCAGTGCCTAGCGATCCACCGGCTGATCTTTCGGTAGGAGGAGGAAGAGGCCAGAGCGAAAACAAACGGCCGGTTTGCTAACCTTTTAACGGAGTTAAGCTTTCCTTGCAGGGGAAAAAAGCCTCTTGAATCCGTTGCACGATTGGGTGAGGTTCAGGATGAGCCCCGTCGAGAGCTAAACCCGACGCCCGTGGGTGCGTTTGTGTTGTGTACGTGGGTGTTTCTTCGGTCTGGGTTTTTCCCGGCGTGACTGTCCGTGGTTCTCTTTGAAGGTGAGATAAGCGATGCGTGCTCCTTTTTTTCCCCCTAACCCGCCTTCCGACGTTTGCGCGATGAGCTGTCAGTTGTTGGCAGCTCTCACGTTTCCAGGCTCCGGGCATCCAGACGTTTAAAAAAGATCGGCACGTTTCGTCGCGATCGAATGTGTTCCTGGTTATTTTACGCGCGCGCGCGCAGACGGAGCCAGGCGCCCCCTAACGTGCGCGCGCGCGCGCGCGTGTGTGTGTGTTGGTCTTGCCTTCGCCCGGATCGTTTCCCTCGTGTGTG
>BLBF01000020.1:48341836-48360922 GCA_015471245.1 Laticauda colubrina
TATACATATACACATACATACATACATACATACATACATACATACATATATATATATATGCTGTTCAGCTTCCTTCGGGTATTATCCCATGTCATTGGAGTTGTGCTTTTCAAGTTGTAACAACGTTTTCAGCAGAATCTCATCTGCCATCATCAGGCTTCTGTATTGGGTTTGTCTGGTTGACACACAGGTTGACACACAGACTAACTCAATACAGAAGCCTGATGATGGCAGATGAGATTCTGCTGAAACGTTGCTACAACTTTAAAAACACAACTACAATGACGTAGGAAAATACTCGAACAAAGCTGAACAGCATATATATGTGTGTGTGTGTATATGTAAATATAAAAGGAATTACCTCTTCCATAAATGAGAAGGATGGAGTCGAAGCATAAACCCACAGGAAACAAATGGGATAGTATAAGAGCTACCTTAAAGTATTTGGAAGATAGTTTGTCAATACGGGTCAGAAACAGTACTATAAAAGGTTCTTTATTATTATTTTTCTTTCTTTTTCTCTCTTGAACCAAATGCATAAACATCCCTTCCTATTTTTTAGTTGATCAGTTGCCGAAGGAGAAAACAATTCAGCCAACATTCATTTCCCAATCAATCGTAACTCACTCTATCTTGATAGATATAATCTACCAAAACACACATTGGGAATTGGAGGAGTGGCATTGTAAGAATAAAATGTAGCCATTCAAAAGTGTGTTTTCAGCATAATATAGTTACTACAGAGTTTTATTTGCAATTCCTTTAAATTGCTGTTTTATTTAAACCATATTGTACCAAACTATTCAGGCTATTGCAGATCCCTTAACTTAAAATGTTAAAAGATTTTGCCATGAAAATTCTTGAGAAACACAAATGTCACTTCCAGTCCAGATTCAGAAACTGAGATTCTTTAAAAGAAATAAACAGAAATTTCAAAATTACTGTTTAATTTTACATTACATTTCATAATAAAACAGAGATCTATGTTGCTAAAAGAGGAAAATCTTTTCATTGCAGCATAAGCTTTGTGGGTTAAGATCCTTTTCTGAAGTGCATGAAATGATCATTAAATTGGAGATGGGAACTTTGTTGTTGCGATTGTACATTTGTATCCTGCAAAAATATGAAAATAAACCAACAGATTTTAGTGCAGTCTTCTTGCAGAAACAGTCTATCCACCCTTGAGAAGGTGACACTACAGATTCATTTTAATATATTTCTTATTTTTGTGTGTCAGTAGCCATTGCTCTAGTTGCCTTCCAACACAACTTCTAATATGGGTGCATTGCTCCCAAGCTTCCAAGGGTCCAAGACTGGCAATATAAGATTGGATAGCATAGCATGAAGTCTTTGAAGTGAATCAGTAGCCCTAGGACAGGGGTCGGGAAACTTGGCTCTTTTATCACTTATGGACTTTAACTCCCAGAATTCCTAAGTGAGCCATAAAAGGTTCCCCATCCCTGGCCTACTGGTTTTTCAGTTGTGGGGGAAATCAATTTTTAACTTGAATGGGATTGTTTAATATATTCTCCTACATTTGTATGGAATTGAAGTCCATAAGTGATAAAAGAGCCAAGTTTCCCTACCCCTGCCCTAGGAGATGGTAGCACCTAAATGAACTTGACTGATCTTAACATAGCTTCCTAGGGCTAGGCCTAGTTGACACTTGCATGGGAGGATCATAAGTAGACTTGAGAAATGGGAAAAGAAAAAAAAACCACAGATAAGGCAGAGCAAACTATTTCTTGTCTTTGTTAAGAAAACAATGGTGTATGCTTGTGGGATAATCAGGAATTAAGTTCAATTTGAATAACTCTTAATTTACCCTTTGAGTGAATCTGTAACAGCTATAGAGAACTGATTCCTGTTCATATAACATTATGGCTAAGCTGGGGTAACATTTTTCTCATACTATCAGCTAAAATATATCTGTGTAGGTTATCTTCAACTTAAAACCATTTGCTTATGACCATTCAAAGTTACAACAGCACTGAAAAAAGTCACTTATGACTGTTTTCAACATGACTGTTGCACTTATCTCCATGGTCACATAATCAAAGTTTGGCAACTGGCATGTATTTATGACAGTTGCAATGTCCTGGGATCATGTGACCACTTTTTGTGACCTGACAAGCAAAGCCAAAGCCAGATTCACTTAACCACCGTGTTACTAACTACAGTCATTCACTTAACAGCTGTGGCAAGAAAGGTTATAAAATGGGGCAAAACTCACTTAACAACTGTGTTGCTTAGCAATGGAAAATTTTGGGCTCAGTTGTGGTTCTAAGTTGTGAACTCCCTGTACTGAACAGCCTCCACTCAAAAAGATGGTTTCATTGGCTTTCTTTAAAGACTTCTGATTCCCTGTATCCATGATATGTAGCTAGCAAAATCTACTAAGTTAACTATGACTTATTTGGCAGGAGAGCTTCATATATCAGGCCATTACCATTAGTGCCCCATCACTGGAAGGTTTTAAGGGGAGACTGGGCAGCCTCTTGTCCAAAATGGTATGGAATCTTTTGCTTGAACAGGACTAGAAGACTACAAAGTTTCCTTCCAACTCTGTTATTCTATATTCTGAGTGGAAAATGCACCTTGCTCTATCAAATGCATATTCCTCCAAAGAGCGTGTGGGTTTTTTTTACTCCTTTTCTATCTCTCTTGCACCCTGAGACACTGTGCCATCTCTGACAAAGTTTCTCCATGCCCTTTTGTGAGATGTCCCTGCTATTTTACAGAAATCTTACTGCACTTCCTTGTTTTTGGCATGGCAGAGTAGAAAACTTTTCTGCATCCCAATGCAATAGGAGTTTGTTGGCAGGACAAGGACTGCTCAGGATGAAAAGGAAAACATCATTCCAGTCCCTGTCCAGAAGTGGGGGTATCTTAACTATGTCTAGAGATGGGGTCAGACCCCATATCACATAATACTTCCTGTGTCACCTTTTCCTGCCTCTTTGTGTAGAGTACATTTTTTCTTGTTTGGACCTTGAAAAAAGTAGGGAGTATCTTTCACATACTTCCTTAAATTCAGGACACTGAAGGAGAAAGAGCCTCTGTTTCATTATCCCATCACTGTCCCTTTGGTTGCACAATTTCTTCTTTAGCCTGAGAGGTTCTTTGTTGTGCTTGTTGCACTTCCACCTTGGTTTCTTGGCCTGTGATTCAACTGCAAAAGAGAATATTTACAATACCCTCCCGTGAAGCAAAATGAACATTTCTTCTCAGTGTTTCAAAGAGCCGGACCTTAACCTGCTGGGAGACAGTATGGTAAAAAGTGGTTTATTGTTCTGGCTTTGAAGTTATTTTTGATACTGAGAGCAGAGGGTAACAATAACTAAGAGCATTTTCATTCATCAGCCTTGTGATAATAACATGGTTTTTTTATCATGAGGAAATCAACATTTCAGTATCATATACCTGGAATTATCAGCTCACTGCACATTTAAATTGGAGAACAGCACGACTATTGCCAAAATAATAAATTTTTATTTTTATTTATTTAGTTATTTTATATTAATAATAAATTAATAATAAATTGCTGTTGTTCTTTGTTTGATAGGTTTATATCCTCCCTTTCCTCCAGGAGTTCAAGATGGTATAAAGAGCACATCTAATTTTCCTCCATAGCAACCCTGGGAGAGAAAATTGCCCAGAATTCAGAAGTCACCCGATGATTTCAATGGTTGAACCTAGATAGGGATTTAGGTCTCCTTGATCTTCATCCAAGACCTTAATTTCTATACCACACTAGTCGTTTATTATAAGAAAATTTTCTTTTTTAAAAAAAAAATAAGCAAGAGATGGACTTGGGGGTAATGGGTGCACTATTGTAAGATCTGAATAACCAGTTAGGAACAGATCATTATGGAGAAGATCTATAAATATGCTCTAATAAATTGATATCTACTTGATGACACATAATAAACAGTTTCTAAAGCACTTCAAATCTGATTTTTATCTGTTGATTTGCATCATTTCCTTTTGTTGATGAAAATCCTCAGTCATCCAGGTAGAATTATCTGTGAGTTATGGCAACTGGACCTTTTTTCTTGTTGGTTTGAAACGATGATAAGCAGCAAAATATTTCATACCAACAAGAAAAAAAGCTCAATTGCTATAATTCAAATTCCAGACCATTTCTGCTCCTGTGGCTCTCGTGAGCCATGAGGAGAGCCTTCAGGAGACACTACACTGTTTCCCCATGAGCTGGAGAAAAACTATCACTTTCCTCCCTTTCAGGCTTCTAGGATTTTGCAAAACACAACTTTGTATTCTGTTTTAAAGTATTTATCTCTTCTTTTTTTCTTTTTCTTTTTGCATTCCATCTCTCTGTTTTGAGAGTGGCAGCTTTCTCTGGCTGCTCAGTTTTTTGCCTGTTTATTAACTAAATTTATTTGCTACCATATGAATGCAAAGCAACTCTGAGTGGTTTACAAAACAACGAAAACACATACACACAAACATTAAAAAAATTAAACTTGCAAGAATTAGATGAAACTAGGCACCAAATATATGAGCAGTGTGGTCTTCTCTCCACTAGCCACCTCCAGCATAAGATGCTCCCAACTGACATTTTTGAGGTCCTTCCAGAAGGCCAAGAGGATGGAAGCAGATCTCACTCCCAGGTGCATGATATTCCAGAGGATGGTGGGCCACAGCAGAAAAGGTTCTTCTAGACCGACAAGGTCCATAGCATGCCTCCTCTGCTGGGCCAAGTGAGGTAGGACAATCTTATAGGGGGAAACAGTTCCTCAGTTTATTGTCTGCATTCATGGACAGTGCTATATTGCTCACTTGTGCCACAGCCATTTCTGATGGGATTTGTTGCTGAATCTCTCTTCACCTCTTCAGTTTTCAGTTGCTCATGTTTTCTTCAGGCATGTGCCAACAAATTTTGCTATTTTTGTTTCATGTGGTCCCTGCCTGGTCTCAACAGGTTAGTAGTGAAGTAACATTTGGCACCGTTTAATTTATGCCCCACCTTTTTGCTCAAAAGTAGCTTACGGCTATTAAAAATAGAAAGTACAAAATGTAAGAATACTGTGTTATGTTTAAAATCAAAACAACATTTAAAGTAAGTCTCATTGAAACTAAAGTTCTGCTCGGCTAATAATTACAGGCTTGGTTCAGCTAATTTCTTAAATGCTGGGGTCCAAATGCAACATTTGGGAAGTGCATTGGAGCCATACAAGAGAAGACCCTTTCTGGTGGAAAGGGATGGACCTTCTGGAAGCAGGAGGAAGGGAGAATCCAGTGGTATATTGGATCTGGCTCACAGCAGCTCATTTTTACATTTTCAGGAATATTGCAAGCCATCTGAATCATGCCATTTTGTGTTATGTTTGGTGGCTTACAGCACCACAGCTGCATTGGAGCCGTCAGGACCAAATATTTTACATTTATCAGCACACCACTGGGAGAATCTTCCAGAACCCTCTGCAGCTGATTTAAGCTGCCTGGCAGGTTCAGAGTGAAAAAGACAATCTGGCAAATAGTTGAATTGTAAGCTGTTTAGGGCTTTAATGATCAACATAAGCACCTTATCCTGTGCCCAATAGGCAACTGGTAGTCATTTCAGATTTTTCAATATAGTACCATGTAATTTCCATACTCTGTACCAGCAGCCTAGCTGTTGCAGTTTGAACCAATTTCCAGACAGGTTTTAAAGACAGTCTCATAGTTTAATAACGTTTTCATATATGAACAGTCCACTCCTAATAGTTAGAGCATTTGTGACCCCATTTAGAGCAGGGGTCTCCAACCTTGGTAACTTTTAAGACTTGTAGACTTTGCTGGCTGAGGAATTCTGGGAGTTCAGGACTACTACAGGACATTGTGAAGTAAATGGAACCCTGTACTTTGCTATTTTAAAAGGATACCTAATTGTCTTAAGCTAAGAAGTTTAAACTAATTAATTATACCAGATGTTAAGTAATCCCTAAATTCAATTCAGTTCTGGAATAAATTAGGAGGTCATTGAATCTCTCTATTGCCTATTGAAAATATTTTCATAAGCCAATGGGGGAACACAGTTACAAATATTTAAATATATATTATTTATATTTTCTTCCATAAAGAAACCTAGATGACAAGATGTTTACTGTGGAACAATACAATTCCTAGGGCCTGTTGCTTGTTCAAATTTAGTCATTTCCTAAAATTAAAATAAATTTCTGTCCCTCTTGATTTTTCCTATTGTTCTTTTCTATTGGACTAATGATTCTGTCACATTATCCACTGGCACCTCTGTATTTGATTCCTTTAAATCTGCAAGTCCATAAAAAAACTAAACCGCACACTTTACATAATTATATTGGATTGCATAATGATAGGTGAGCTTGAATCCAATAGCTTTTGTTTTTTATGTAGTTTTTCTTGTTTAAAATTTTAAACAGATTCTATTATGCCATGTATCTGATCTGCAAATTCTGGTTTTGATACTGATTTTGTTTGGTGCTCAGACCTGAACATAAAGAAATAAAGCAAAGAATAAGAAGACTTGTAATAATCTTGCTTATATAAACAAACAATATTGATGGAAGGGAATATTTAAGCTTATGAGTCCAACCCTCTGTGAAGTGCAGGAGTCTAAATTAAAGTATCAGAGGATTTCCTAGCCTCTGTTTGAATCATCCATTGAATGAAGAAGAGACCTCTCTGGGTGTTAGTTCTAACAGAAATTTAGGTAATGTTTGTCTGCAAGAATCAAGCTTCCTGTGGTACCAAATTAGCTCTCTTGGGGATAAAACAAAACTCATGGGATCTACCAGTTTAACTCTGATTGGAGAAGGCAGAGGAGAAGGAGAAATAGAAGGAGAAACTTGTAGTGGCTTCAGTTGGAGCAGGGAAGACAAAACTTTAAAAAGCCACATCTAAAGTGTAAAGTACACATTGCACTGATCAATGGCATCTCTGCATTAATGTTTCTGTATGACATAAGCATAGTTTTGATCTTCAAGAATATTTGACCCTAAAATAATATGAAGCTGTGAACTTCAATAACCTGAACTGAGTTCTTCATAGATTTCTTTTCATACAACAGAAAATGTGAGTTTGAGTTACCAGATGCAGATTTCTGAGTGAGACAATGGTTTGGGCACTTTACTCAAGTTCTTATCTCCTTAGGTTTTGCCATGAAAGTCTATCACCCTTTCTATCCACTCCATTGTGCTGTAGCACAAAAGTAATTTTTTTCACGTTCCAAGCTCTTATTATATCCTCCACATTCTTCAGGTTTGCTATGTTTGGCAAAGTAGCTTTTCCTGCCTTGAATGGATAGACTTGCATACCTATACATGTTTCCTTGGAGAAAATTTGCTTGAACCAGGAGAAAGTGGGCTAATTCCTGCCTCCTTTTCATTCCTGGCAGTACCACCTGGACTCTAGTGGGCTTGGCTTGGCATGTGACTAGTGCAATGGAGTGGAAAGCAATTGCCTTCCATCTGTGTCCTGAGTGGCAGCTGTGCCCCTGTGCGTGCTCAGTGCCCTGAAGACTTCATGCTCTGAGCAATAGCTATGCTCTTTTCAGCCATGTGCAATTCAGGGGGACTGTTCCTGTTTCAGATGGAAGAAATTGACAGAAAAACCCAGAAATAGTGAAGCAAATATAGTGCCTGTTTACCCAAACTCTGTGTTCTTTTCCAGCCCTGATGACATGACTCATTTTACCATCTTTGGGCATATGTTGAATGTAGATTGTATAACTACAGTGTGTGTGGTGCATGTTTGTGATATAACCACATATATACATGGTAAAAAGAAATGGCCTTTAAAAGTTAATCAAGCTCGGTTTATTGGTGGTTACTGCAAACTGGGCCTCGAGAAGCGTAATTGAGCATAATTGCTTTCCGCTGAAGATTCATAGTCAATTCTTCCTGGTTACTTTTTCCTTTTTAATTCTTTTCTCTAAGTTTTGTCCTTTTCTTCTCCACAGCTTGCTGTCTCCTTGGTCTAATTTGTCCTGCCATATGATTTGAGGTCTCTGCTTAACCTGGAAGTGTAGCCAGCAAGACGGGATAGCAGGCAAGTGGGTGCCCACATCTTGGTCCAGAACCATGGCAGAAAAATGCAGTGAGGGGTTACTGGTGAGTCTGGGGATCCCTTGTGGATTCTGTAATATTGTGCTTGAGATGTTGGTGTTTAAAAAAGAGAGGGTGTATCTTGGAAACTAAGGGACTCTATAGGATTGAGTGGAAAAGTGTCTCTTTCAGACTTTTGGCTACTGTTTAAAACACCCAGCCCTTTGTATTTCTTACCCTCCTCACTTGAATGATTTGGGGCCTGGCTGGTTATTGCATTGGGCCTGGAGCTGCATGCTGCATATGAAGGAGCTCTCTGCTAATCACCATTCCCCACCTTCCCTTATCAGGATAGTCCCAGAACAAGAAGCAGGATGGGTGTGAAGCTTCTTAGGCCTAATCACCAGAATTTAACCTAGTATGAAGGTGACTAGGGGAAGGCATGAAGTACAAAATCTATGCTGAACATACATCGAATTTATTCAGGAGGTTGACTGTGACTATTGGACCCTATATTAAGTAGTTACACAGGAAGTCAGGCTCAGTGCTGGGATGTAGCTGGACTACATTATGGTCTGTTAGAGTATTCGTATTTTTCACAATAATGGAAAATAGGACCGTTACTTTGCTTCCTTAATGCCCCTTGATTATTATGATTCCTGTCCCAAATAGTGTAGACAGAAGAATGCAGGAAGTGCCTTCCCCAAGCATTACTTCTTCAGAGGTAATGTTACTTCTGCTGAAGTGCTGTAAAGCCACCAAGCATTGCTCAGGAAACAGTCAGTGTCCAGCAGGTGGGAAAAGTTTGGCTCCAGTAGGCTGCTATTTGTTTGGTTTGGGCTTCTACACTGACAAAGAATGGGGCTCCCAGGAGACTCCTGAAATAGCTTGCACCTCAGCCAGAGGCACCGTGCCAGTGTCAGGACTGGAACATGTGGGGGAAGGGAGCCAGATAACTGCAAGACATATTTATGTATCTATAAGCATGCAGATAATTGCAGACATAAAAACACAGACTCTTTTCTGCAATGTTTCACAAGCATTGTTCATTCTGTTGAACACATTTTGTGTATTATTTTATGCTTTATCTTCAAATTGTCTGAGCAGCATCACTTATGCAAATATGATTTGCATTCATATTTACTTGTAAACATTACAGTAATATGGACCACTTCCTCCTCTCTTCCCCCCCCCCCCATGCATAAGGACATTTCTCTGCCCACTTTTATCAATTCAGATATTCAGATATTCAGTTCAGAGGGATATACATGAAATAAGTGGCTGCTATGACTCTGCTTTCTCGATCCTCCCTATTCAGTTTTGATTGCTAGGAAGTAACACCAATCAGCCAGCATTAATCCATTTGAAAAAAATAGACATAAGAAAGTGTTTGTATTTTGCTGGTCTGCATTGTATTGGTTTGATTCCAAGCAGCAAAGTGTGTGTGAAAGCAGTTGGCTGCTTTGAACTGTTCATGCTGCTGCGGAAAGTCTTATAGCAGAGCTTTACAAATGTTTGTGCTTCTTACCTCTGTTGTAGTACATTGCATTTCTTCTTGTGTACATGATGAACATTTCTGCCTTCTTCCTTTTATGCTATTTTTTCTGCTTTTGTCTAATGCCCAAGAGCTCTTTGGGGGTAGCAGTGTATACCCCAGGATAGAAATGAAGAGAATAGGCTAGAACACAGAACAAGCCCATGTTGCCTAGGCAGCAGCTGCTTTGAGAATGCTACTGTTAAGGACATAATTGTCACTGTCTGTATTTTCTGCACATTATTTTCCTTGACCTCACTATTTATAGTTCTTTGTCCTAGTCATGTATACATGTTTCCCAAAGTGGCAGCCCAAGTGGCCTTCTATATGAGCAGGAGATCTGCATGCCTTTTCTCAAAAAAAAACACCAAAAAACTGGTCAGCCAGTTGATTGCCTTATCTGTACATGTTCTGAGCAGGACCCTCAAGATCTGCAGCAGGTTTTACTTGCCTGTATAGGCAAGCAACACAACAAGCTTAGAGTCCCTCAGAGTAACACTTACATTGTAGGTGATATTCCTTAGATAACTCTCCCCATGCAGTGAGCTGGAAGGCAGCAAGTGAAGGCTTGGCTCTGATTTGCTTTCCATCTCTATTTACTGTCAGAAGAAGCTGCTTCATTGTACCCAGCAGTAGGGAAAAATGCATCTCAGAATAGCACTTAGCACATTGGAAAAAGTGGGACATGGGCCATGAAAGTTTAGTATAATATTTAAGACAGAGCTTGGCAGGTTGCAGCCCATAAGCCATGTGTAGTCTCATTTAGCTTTTGTTACAGCCTCTTTCATGAGTCTGTGGAATCCTGGAATCACATTACAATACACTGTACGCAAATTTGATGGCAAAGCACCAAACCATAACCATCAGATTTAACAATACATTTTAGCAAAAACAAAAGTAGATGAAACACTGATGTTATAACTCTTTGTAACATCTGGAAAACTGAAAGATGAAATCAGAAAATGTGGAGCAGGATCAAAAATACTTCACATGATGACATCACTAATCATAGCTCTGTGTCTCTGCAGCTCTCAATTATTGAAAAAAGTAACAACAACAAAAGAAAAAAAAATAAATGTAGCCCCCAGTGCCCCCGATAAAAATTTGACATGCCTGTTTCATTGTTTCAAACCTATTTTAATCAATTTCTAACTCAATGTGGGAGTTATATACTGTTTTGGAGGAAAGGATATTGAAGAGATCACTAGGAGTGTAATCTCACCTATAGAGCATGAAAACCTTTAATTGGTCTCATGCATCATGTATGGCTGCATCAGTGGGACAGCCATCAAGAGCTTTCTGGGCCACAGGGAAGATGCTAATCTCACTGTGCAGCCTAGGGATTCTTGAAATAGCATCATAAGTCCATCATCCACTAATAACCTAGGCCAAGATAGATGACAGCATCTTATAGCCTATTGCTGTTCTGTTACTGTTTATGAGATACGTAGCCTTATAAATTGGTTTAATAAATAAATTGAATAATTTCCTTAGATCCTTCCCTTTAGGGATTTACCATTATTGTTGATTCCTTACGGATAACTCTTTCTCATGAGTATTATTTTTTCTTTTTTTTTGGTAATTTTAAATAAACAAACAAGTCCTAGGACAAAATGTTTCAGTGTGAAAACCATTGAGAATTTTCCCAGCAGAGAAGAGTACTGGATGCTCAGACATGCATAAAAACCCTTCTATCCTTTTTGATACATTTTCAACTTCTATTCATTTTCTTATGGAATTATTTCATTGCAACTCAATTTGGCCCAGTTGTGACTTGGATTTTGCTCTACAAGTAACTTTTTAGTAAACCAGACCTTTTCAATCATTCTTCAGTATCTGGATCATATTAAAACTAATAATGCTTTACAGAAGGCCCCATCCTGATGTTTGAACGTGGACAATGCAGTGTAGGATAAATAGGAAACTGTGAGCGAGTGCAACGTTTTGCTTTGGTTTCTGCATTTTATTTTACACATCCACACATCAAGAAATTCACTTCCTATTTAAGTGAACTGTAGCATTTAGATAAGTACCACTATTTAGCCCCTTTGTTTGATATTGGTTTTGTGTAGGGAGCATAATGGAAAAACGTTTTAGAAATTATTAGTAACTAAATAGCCTTGTTGGCAAATGGATACAGAATAACACTCAGCTTTGGGTAACTATTTTAAGCCTATATTGCCTTTTCCAACTAAATGTTCTTTTAAGATGTCGTAGGATTGCTGTCAGGAATTCTATAGTCACAGTTCCCAAATCATGTATTTGGAAAGATGCCAGTTTGGAAAGCTGTTCTGTTGTTTTGGAAAACAAGGATATTCAGTGTCAATCAACATCCTTGAGGGTGGTTAAGCTTCCAGACCCAGAAGAGGTCAGTCACAAAAGCAAACATGGGGAATGAGGAGAAGAGATAAAATGGCAGGCAGAGTGTTGTGATGTGAGCCATACATCTTTTGATGTGCATGTGACACAGAACAAAGGGATGCGACTTGCATCAGAGCCTTATGTCTGCTGTCCTGCCTGATTCAACATATACATACTTACATACAACCCACAGATACTCTTAGTTTGATGTGGCCATTTGCAAGCCATTGCTAAACCATGTATTTATGGCTTCTTGTGTGCTTTTGATATTCCCTTTTAATATTTCACATCAGCCTTTTGCTCCCAAAACAGAAGCATGAAGATGTTTCTTCTTGCATTTGGGCCATTCACCCTCCCGCTTAAAAAAAAATTGCAACACTTCACTCTCCTTGTTCTCATATACATAGTCCTCAATTTATAACTACAGTTGGTGCCAGAATTTCTATTGCTACCCAGGGTGATCATCAAATGAGTTGCATTTGATTTTACAAATCTTTTTTGCCATAGTTGTTAAGCAAATCACTGCAATTGTTAAGTGAATTATGCAGTTGTTAAAGCTAATCAAAGGCTTTCCCCATTGACTTTGTTGTTGGGAGCAATTGGGAAGATTGCAAATGGCAATCATATGACCCTGGAATGCTGCAATCATTGTTAATATATGCTGGCGGAAAAAATGCCCAAATTTGTATCACATGTACATGAGGATGCTGCTATGGTAGTAAGTGCTTGTAAGTGATTGTAAATCTCTTTTTTCAGTGCTGCCATAACTTCAGTCAGTTGTAATGAAAATTTTTATCCCAGTCTCTGAAGAATTGATTCCTCAAAATTCCCCATGTCATTTTAGTTTTAGTTTCCTAGAATATATCCGGAAAGTACATGAAAAGAGAAAAAATTAGCTGAAGTGTGACAAAATTTTAAGAATACAGCACCTTAGCTTCATAGACTCAGTTACTTTGCAATATATTGGTCTAGCAATAAGACTCTACCCTCCCATTCACAGAATTAATACTAAAAGAAAATCAGATTATCCTGGGAAAAGAAATTGGCGGCTAAATCCACTTACCTTACTTAGAGGAATGAATACAAATCCTGCTGTATCCAGAGAGGATGACGTGCAGAATTCAATATTTTTTCCATATTCTGAACTCTTTCCCTCCCTCCCTTTATCTGGCAAAAATGATGGTGAAAAAGAGAGACCAGGTTTGCCAACTAATGAAGAATTGAGGGGAACGACAGCAGGCAATAAATATTTTAGGAAGTCAAAACATAGGTTGAGATAGAATAGGGTGTTCTTATAGCTACAAACATGTATAACTGTACATATTTTAATTATTATAGTGCAACAATCAGTGATAACAAAAATGTAATGTTTTGAGGCACAGGAAACAGGTTTGAATATTTATCTTTTCTGTATACTATGCTATAAATCTGAACTTCAGAACATTTTTATTCCACTTCTTGTTGAATCTTGGAAATTGATCCACAAAAAAAAATCTGACAAGGCATTCCTCTTTTACAAAGAGTGTGTATTTACAGGAGAGGGAGTCAAATTTATGTTTACCAAGTATTTCTTACATTGTAATATCATTTTTATAGGAACTTTATGCCAGGGGGATAAAGGGAGGGAAGGAAAGAGTTTTATAAAAATCTTAGGTGACAGCAAGAAGATTCCAAGACAGATTTTGCTGTCTTGTAATTGGTTTCTCTCCACCCTAGTGTACAAATAAGACTAACTTAGTACAGCTAGTAAATATCAGGATGGGTGGAGGAGATAAACCTGAGAAAAACAGTTCTGTCCATTCCATTCCTTCCTAAGCCTGGATAGACAAAGCTGGGGCTCCAGCCAGTTAGAACATCCCTCTGGCCAGTGATAGCTAACTTTTTCGGTACCGAATGCCCAAAGCGCATGCATCCACAAAATGCAATACATGCATGCCCCCACACATGTGCCCTGCCCTTATGTATGCGCATGATCCACACATGCACATTCATGCCCCATGCATGCATGTGCAGCTCCCCTGCAGCCTACCCCTGTGTATGTACCCCACCCCCACACATGTGCCCCATCCCCACATGCATGCACACACATCCCCCATGCATACACTCTGCCCCTCATGCACCCTGCGCTCTGCACATGCACAGCAGAGATCTGAAAACCAGCTGGCTGGCGAGAGGCGAGTGCATGTATGCACAGCAGAGCTGAGCTAGGACGACAGCTCATGTGCCCTCATAGAGGGCTCTCTGTGCCACCTCTGGCACGCATGCATGTGCCATAGGTTCTCCATCATTGCTCTAGGCTGTCCAGAATGAGTTGAAGACTCAGTGTAGGCAGAAAACCAGTTCCAGAGCTGCTGCAGGATGACATCTTCTGGAGAAACAGTCCAGTGTTTGATACTACTTAAATTTTAAAGACCTGTCAGAAAACACAGTATGTTCTGTATTCTGTACAGTGGTAGATTTTGTCTTCTGTACAGATGCAGATAGATAAACTCAACAAAACATCCATACAAAGTTTTTATTATTGGTTCATCAGGTATCCACAAAACTCACATTTGTGACAAAGTTCCTTTATGACCAATCCTTTGCATATCTGTCTTGTAGGTAAAAGGATGATTATCTCCTATCCTTTTTCTCCCACCTTGTAGCGTTAGAACAGTTACCACGAGTTCATGAATTCAGCCAAGAGTGAGGAAACCTCTCTCAACCCATTGAGGGTCAATTTAGTGATCAATCAGGATTACAGATGTGGTCACCTGGCATGGACTACATTTCCCAGGATACCTTAACTACACTTACCATGATGCATTCCCTTAAGGGAACAACTCACAATTGCAAACTAACTATCCAATTCCCATACACTGGCTGGACAGCACACAGTAACTTTAGGGAAGACTCCCGCCTGGCATGAATCCTGAAACATTAAGACAGTTACCTGTTTCAGTGCTGAGGTCCATACACAAATTCTCTTTGTCTCTCTGACACTCCTGAAACGTGTGTGTGTGTGTGTGTGTGTGTGTGTGTGTGTAAGTAAGTGTACGCAAACAACACTTTCTAAAGAAGTGCATTTCCAACTGCTGCCCAATCACCAGTTAGTGCCATTTTTTGCTTGCTTGTTTTAAGGACATGATATTTTGTCCTCGGAATTGCCATTGCTCTTGCTGGCACAACAGTTGGCCAGTGGCTCCTAATTTATGAGCAATTTCTCTGCCTGCTTGGGTGCTTACAACATCTTTTGGAATATTTTTAGATGACAAAGGAGCAGGGGCCACCATGGTGTTGTGTTTATTTCAGAGTAAATGCAAGGGGGTTACGATCTTAAGTTGTGAGGTTGTGAATTAATGTGAGACGTTGGACTTGTTTGTGGAGATTTCAGAAACAGCCTTGGCTCATGCATGTTGGCTCCTGACCAAGGCACCTCCTGCACACACTCACACACACACACACAGAGGGTGCTGAGTCTTTATTGGACTGCGGAAGTATGTCTGTTTGGAATAATAAGATGGAACAGTGGGAGGTGAGGGGGGTTTGATGTGGATTTTCTGCCTGAGCAACCCTGGAGAATTGATGCCCAATCGTCAGCAGGGCCTGAGAAAATAGCCTTAGGATGTATGTGCCTGGCACAGGCCACTTCCCTGCATCCTCCAGAATGACAGGGACAAAACTTCTACCTGTGAATGGGGGAACTAGATAGAGTTAACATCTCATACTTGGGGAAAATACCTTCCCTTCCCAGAAGACAGTTACTGTTACCTGACTGGTTGCCTTTGTTCCTGAAGTTTAAAGTTAAATTTAGGACAGATGACCATGTGTCATCAAACACATATCAGTCTCTTTTGGCACCCATATGCTTTAATGCCTCAGTATTATGATGTGGTGATAGTCTGGTCAGCATAGACCCCCAGAGATGCTGTGCATGAGAAAAGGTATGAGAAGATCTTTCTGTCTTTTAGGATGAGCAGTGGTTTTGTAAATGCCCAATTTGCCAGTTATTCCTTTCTTTATTGTGCTATTTACTGCTGGTATCCTTCTGTTTGTCAGCCAGGTCCCACAGTTTGCCTTCTGAAATCTGGATGAAATGTTTAATCTTTGTCTCGAGTTCAAAAGTATCTCAAAAGTACTAGCTTGTTTAGCATTGCAGTCTCATTAAACTTTTCAGATATTAAGACTTGGTTGGTTTTATTTGATAGTTAGTTCTTCTGCTAAACCTCCACAGCACTGCTGGGCCTGATGGTTTTCATATAATAATATTGCAAGTGGGGGGGGGGGATTTAAAGTTTTAAACCCTCTCCAAATATGACCCAAAGATTCATTCTCGCTTCTTGCAGTAATGTCACTCTGAGTCCAAAAAGCATTATAAAAAAAACCTCTTGAGTCCAAAAACATTTTTTTAAAAATCCATAATGTTCTCTACAATCACCCTTTGAAATAGTCCAACGTGTGAGAAATAGTGGTAACAGCTATCCTAGGTTAAAAAACAAAACTATATTTTATTTTCACTTACTGTATTTATTAGCTCATACATTAAAAGTATTTTCTCGTATAACGGGCATATTGACTTCATCAGCAGGAAGGAGGATATTAAATTATTGATATACATTTGCAAGTAATGCAAGCTAAATTGGAAACTTTAGAAAGGATGTTTATTTATCTATATTCAAAAAGCAATATAAAGTAGCCACCAAGTTTGGAAATATTGCATGAGAGAAATCATCAAGGCTACAGAATTGTAATTTGTAATTGAAAATAGAGATGTCTCTCAATTAAAATTCTATCTGATGCTAAGAAGTAGAACATCACTCCAAAAGTCCCCTTCATTTAATGTCATTATACCATATGTATATGGTCAGGTTGAGTAAAATCAAGATTTTATGCAAACGCTCAGAGTTTATAATCTAGATTTTTCTATGAAAACCGATGTTCATGCACCAACATGCTTGGATTCTCTGATGTGGCGAGATATGTTTAACAGCATTAGGAAGGGAGAACACATGGCTTAAATATGAGTAGACACACATATGGTTAAGTTGCACAAATACCATCTATGAGATTTTCCTTGGAATAATTCTCTGAAAAATAGAATGGACTTACTTCTGAATAAACATTCATGATACAATGAATAATGATACAGAGTTTGTGGCTAAGGTGGCACACAAATTTAATAATAAATATAACTGAAGCATCTATTTCTTGGTGTATGTTGTGACTAATCCATCTAATATTTTTGTTTGTTTGTTTGTTTTGGTACACTGAAATCCGTGTTGATTCTTGTCAAGTTTTCAGAAATGGTTTGCCGTTGTCTGCATCTGAGGACTGAGGGAGAGTGACTGATGCAAGTCCACCCAACTGGATTGGTGTATAAGGCATTGCTAGAACTCATAGTCCCTTAATTTCTAGCCTGCTGCCTTACTGCAGCAATATGTATAATACAGATAGTCCTCAACTTATGGCCATTTGTTTTAGTGACTGCTCAAAGTTACAATGGTGCTGAAAAAAGGGACAGACATTATATGATCATGATTAGGGTGCTTGGCAACCAACAGGTATTCGTAACAGCATCCTGAAGTTACACGATGGCTATTTACGACCTTCCCAACTGGCTTCTGACAAAGTCACTGAGGGAAGTGACACTAAGTCACTGAGGGAAGCTTGATTCATTTAACAATTGTATGATTCCATTAGCAATCAGTGGCAAAAAAATGTCATAAAACAGGGTATGACACTTAATGACCACATGCCTTAGCAATAGAAGTTTCAGTTTCAGTTGTGGTCATAACTTCAGAACTACCTGTAGTGGTGAAACATTCCTAAACTAAAAGTACAGTATGGATTGAGTTTTCTGTCCTATCTTTGTCTACTGTATCTCTCAGACCTATTGATTGATGCATATTTTTTTAAATCAGTAATACTACTTAATATTGTAATATTCTTTGCATGTTGAATGTTTGAATAACTTCTAGTCTGATATTGGTCGTGGCTCAAGAAGGCTGCCAATTGCAGATTAAAACAATGTTTGCATTCCTGATTTGTATTTCATTTTATGCTATAGCACGTGGCTATTGTTTTATTAATGTTGAATAAAATTTAAATCTTCCCCGTGGTAAAGAGTTGAAGGAACTATCCTAGATCTCATGAGCATCTGGAGGAGGTTCTTTATATGAGAAAAGTGATTGCATAAGAATATTCGGTTATTTCAAATAGGCTTTGAATTGCAGCATAAGCTCCCGTAGAAAAAGACAGAAAGCTGTTGTGACATTACTGTTACTGGAAAATGAGGTGTTTAATTCTACCATCACCTCTACCCCAAATGTGTGTCCCTTTATATTATGGCATTGGTATCACTTGCAGAGTGTAAATAAGCTAAAAGTATTTTCCCATTTCATGTATTTTAAGTGGAAAGACTTTTATTGTTTCTGTTTTGCTTTTGAAGTGAGATTGTAAGAACAGCTCTGTTACATCAAGCTTTTTGAAATTAATTTTGTTGAAGGTTTTAAGAGAACATAAAGACTAATACAAACTAATAAGAAGAAACAAGGAATAATAGTGAACAAGAATAAAAAGAAACAGAAAGAAGCTTCTGATTTCCTCTATAGCAAATATAAATATGATTGCAAAATTATCTCTTATTGTATGATTATGAAACAGCTAACTTTTGCTGTCATAAAAACTACATGTCATAAGTGATTTTGTTTCTGTTTTATCCAAAAAAGTCTATATGGGATTTCCAGCTAGCCATAAATTTGGGTATTGTTTTTTCTATGACCAAGGAAGTCAATTCTCCATCATGTTCACTAAGCATCCCTTCAATGTGGGGAATATGGAACGTTTTGCTTGAGCATACAATACTCTCATTGCAGTTGTCACATATAACATAAAGTTCCAACTTTATGACTTTTTCTAGTTCCTTGTCTATGAAATAAAAGAAACCCTCTGGTTTCAGCTGTACTTTAATCTATAAAATCTTCTGAATATATATATATATATACACACATATATATAAAAAAACACATATATACATATATACAAATATACATATAAAAAAACAAATATACAAATATACATATATACAAATATACATATGTGCTGTTTAGCTTCCTTCAGGTATTATCCCACGTCATTGTAGTTCTATTAAAGTTGTAGCAACGTTTCAGCAGAATCTCATCTGCCATC
>BLBF01000020.1:48370922-48392771 GCA_015471245.1 Laticauda colubrina
GAAACAGCGCACATGTAAATACCCCCGCAAGCTCAAAAAACATACACACACACACACACACACACACACACACACTCATATGCATTTTTGGCTGTTTTATTTTGGCTGTTTTTCCACCAAATATGATAATGTCCCCTCGTGTTCACATTTTCAGCAAAAATTTGAAACACCTTGATACCTTCTAGAAAATTTCTAGAAAAGTTTGTGAACATTCTCTTTAAGGTTAGAGTGTAATTGAAATTTCAATTTTTTCAGCCACTTGTTTTCCCATTGTCCATTTATATATTGTGATCAAAGTTTTTAGACCATTTTGACATACATTCTTTCAATTAATTTTGTTCTCTTATTTTAACAAAAGTGTATACATTTAAGCAATAAGATATTCATTATTAGTGCATAATTCTTTTTCAAACCCACTTTTACATTATTCAAAACAAAAACTATAATCTACTTTAAGTCTTTTTAATATTTGTATATAAGAAAACTACTGAAAAATTGATTGTCAAATCTTCTCTTGATGTCATTTTACAATCTCCTTTAGAAAATTCTAGTACCTAATGATAAGTTAGTCATTTATTTATAACTTCCTGCCTATAAAATACTTCGTGCTGAAAGGCACACAGGTGTTTTAGGTAAACCTAATTTTGTAAGGAATTCCAATATTGCCCATTTATTGTTCTTGTTAATGGTATTAGCAAAATTTTATTTTCCAGTTTATATAAGTAATAAAGATGTCAGTGAAGGTTACGATAAATGTCATGAAAAGCAATAATTCTACTCTATTCTTAAACAATTGTAAATATGCTGGAGTTTTCAAGAAAATATTTGGAAATAATTTTTCAAGGATGATGTAAGACCTCCTGCCATTGAACAGGGGATTGGACTAGACAACTTCCAAGGTCCCTTCCGGTCCTATTATTTGGAAAATTTGGTGATTCTATGTTAGGCTATTGGGTGGCTCTGTGGTAAAGTATTCCTTCCCTCTCTGTGTAATGTCTTTAATACCCCCTCTCCCCATGCATCTGGCTGTATGCTGATATCTGAGACTTCCATCTCATGTATTTTCTTGCAGTTCATAGCAGGCATCTGATTTTTGAGGAATTTATAAAATGCCTTGACACAGCAAGCGGGAAAATGGCTTTTACAAGCCCTTCTTTGCTGTTTCTTTTACTCAAGTGTAATCTGTGTTTGACTTACAGTTTAATATTTATTATTCTACCTGCCTATTTTTTTTATTCACTTTACAATGCTTTATAACCTACTCCAATCTCAAAGGATTTTGACTGGGATATAGCAGATTTCATAATACAATTTAATGTGACTGAACTATTCTGTTTAAATAAAAGAGTAATGCTGCAGCATAGGAACCAAAAAGTGGTATCCAAATTATAAAATTAATTTCTGATAAAAGCACAACTAAGGCCCGGTCCCACTGGCCGATGGACGCAAAACATATGTATAAAGAACACAGCGGATGAGCAAAATTTCGGGGGTGGCTCCAACCGTTTTCATCTGCTCCAAAAATTGGCGAAAATTTGCATAAGCAGAACGGAAAAGAACGGATGTAGGTAGTATGTAGCAGGGATGTTAAATGGATGTTCATTGGAAGCCTCATGGATGAAAGCAGATGGAAGCAGATGACACCTCCAAAGAGGTTCCAGGGAAGAATTTTGAAGCGGACGCATAGCGGAAGGGGCAGATGCATAGCGGATAAAGTGGATGCATCACGTACACCTATAGGAAACAAAGGATGCCACGTGGATGTATATCGGATGCAAAGCGTTCACTGCGCATGCGGGGGGTATGAATTGCATGTGCTCCGCGGACATGAAAGAATGCAGCACGCACGCAGAATAGTCTATTCTGACTCAGAATAGTCTCAGAGACTTGCGGTATCTGCTATCCCGCATTAGATGGGCGTCTCATGATAGGGAGCGAAGGAGAATGAAACGACAGGAGACGAAGTTCCTCGCGATGAGTGCGCCCCGAATGTCCGGGTACACGCTCTTTTATTATGCTCATTCAAAAGGGGGTGATTGTTTATTCAGAACCTAGGTTAAGCCTAGGTCAGACGGAATATACAGATTTAACAATGGCTCAAACAAAAGCAAGATATCAGGACAGACAGGATGGCAAGATTTATATTTGATCAGGATATTACTTCTTCACAAAGCTGCATGCCAGACAATGTAATCCCAAGTGAATAAACCATTTCTGCAAATGTTTGACTCCTTGTCTCTGTACGTGCCCTGTAAAAGGTCACTGAGAAGACAGAAGCTTAATGATTACACGTGAATGATACAATGTTGCAATGTCTGAATGATACATAGTTGCATTGATACACAGTTGCAAACACATAAATGATACATAGTTACAACAGAGACTGAGTTGTTTACTTGTTTAACAAAGTTTATCTTTGCTTAAGACACTGAATAAAGTTTACTTGGTTCATTTTGTTTACTTAATAAAGTGTTGGTAAAAACTTTGAAAAAATGGTTAAGCCTTTGCATGCTTGTGGGATAGATAAGGATAGTTGTGGGATAGATAAACCTCCAGTGCAACCATAGTGGGACTGTATGGTCCACCATCCCAGCTGCCACACATATGGACCTTTATTATCAATAATAATTTATTCATTGATCAACACATTTTAAAAGAAACAAAGCTCTTTATTAATGCTCTATTCATTGTAGGACCACTCAATATACATGGCACAATCTCATCAGTGTTATGAGACAGGCTGAAGGAATCATCCATTAAGCATCTACCATCCGGTCTTGCCACTCCACTGCTCCAGCTGGGGAGTTTCACCAGTGTTTCAGAAGGTTGCGCTGCTTCTTCCCTTCACGTGAAGCTCTGTTGGGGCCTTGCACATCCACAGTGTCTATCAGGTTTTGTCCTTGCCTCCATTCACCAGGCTCCATGTCCCCATTCCCTTGTTGATGATTCACAAGCCTGTTCTGCAAAACTGGGTAGCGGGTGCGCATGAGATTGTGCAGGATTCAGCAAGCTTCCACGATCCTCCTCACAGTCTCTGGGTCATGCTGCATGGTGGTGAGAAGTATCTGGAACCTGTTGGCCAGGATGCCAAAGGCGTTTTCCACCACCTGTCTTGCCCTGGACAGCCTGTAGTTGAAGATCCTCTCTTCACGGGTGAGGTATCTTGAAGTGTAGGGCTTCATGAGGTAGGTTCTGAGGAAGAAGGCGTCATCACCCACGATGAAGTAGGGCACTTCTTGTGTGTCATTGGGTAGGGGGTCTGGATCTGGAAAACCCATGATGAGGTTGCATTCCAGCCCATCCTTGAGGTCACTTGCGTTGTATACCTGGCCATCTGAAGCTGACCCATTGCCTGAAGCATCGATGTACATGAACTTGTAGTCAGCATCAACCATGGCAAAGAGGATGATCCTGAAGAAGCCCTTGTAGTTGTAATAAGTGGACCCTGAGTTAGCTGGAGCTTTGCAGGCCATGTGCTTTCCATCTATGGCTCCAACGGTATGGGGAAAGTTCCACCTCTGATACCACTCTTCTGCAACTTTCCTCCAGCCTTCTTCAGTGGTGGGACAATGGAGGAGCTCCTCCACGTATTCTTCGATGATGGCCTGCACCACTTCTCTGACCACTTTGCTGATGCTGTTGTGTGGCACCCTCCATGCATACTGCATGTTTCTGTATGTGGTTCCAGAGGCCAGGTGCCGCAGAGTCAGTGCCACCTTCAGTCCAGGGTCCAGGTTGGGACAGAAGTTGGTGTTTGGCTTGGTCAACCTGGGTCTCAGACGCTCTACAACTTCGTCAAACATGGCTGGTGGCATCCTCATGAAGTGCTGGAATGCACGAGTGTCTTCATTCCTCAGCTCCACCATCAACTGGTCATACAGTCCAAACTCCATTCTTCTCACGATCCATCCTCAGACCCACACAGCTCTTGGACATCTCCTTCCTCTCCTTCTGTGTAAAACTTGATACAGTCTGAACAAGTTTTGGTTCTGGTGATGAATGAGCGCAGCTATCATATGGACTGTTTCATCATCCATAGTGGAGAACAATTGATGATGTTGAAGACCAAGACCAAGGGTGATGAGGTCTGTACACCACGGCTGCTGGACCCATGCTGAGATCCAGATGATTTTCTCCCCCTTTTTATAGAAAATATCGGTTGTCCGCTAGGTGTCCTTCTACATACTCTAGACATACTCCAGACATCCTAAATATACGAGATACATCCCAGATACAAAAGTTTTGTCCATTCTGAATACTTTATATACGAGATGCATACGCTTACATCCTTTCTATTTCTGTGCTACTAACGCTGTGTAAATGTTCCGTGTACCTTTTGTTTCCTCCCTCTTTCCGTTTTCAACTGCAGTGGATGTGAGTTGAGGGGATGGCCAGAGGATGCAGAAAGGATACAGAGGACGTTTATTGGATGATAACAGACATGGAACGTTTGTTGCCCGTATATGTCACGGATGTACATCGTATGAGTGGAAAGTTCATCCATTCAAAAAGTTTTGTGCAGCTCAAAACTTTTTGCGTGGATGAAATCGCAGTGGACGGATGCTCGATGGATCGAACGTATGAAACACGTATGCAGTGAGTACACAATGGATGCATAGCGTTTTCTTACAGATGGCAAGCTTTTTTTAACATTTTCCATCCTCTTTGCATCCGTAAGTGCAGTGGGACCGGGCCTTTATAAATATTGTCAAAACCAAACATAAAATTCAATGTTTGATGTGAAAAACAAATTAGCAGTTCTAAATCAGTGTTATGGTAGGCAGTTCAAAGCAGTCCTGGGAAGATAATTCATTATAGTTTTTAAATTTTAGTCTTAATGTGTGTTTATTAATAGCTGGTAGTTACATGAACGCACAGGGTTTTTAAAAGAATAATTACTTAAATATATGAATACATGTCAATGTGGTGCATAACCACACCACATGTGATTTGGATACATGGTCCTATGGCTTGGTTATTATTAAAAAAAAAGCATGCTGTGTTGGATTAATGTACTATAGTGCAGAGATCCCCAATCCCTGGTCCGTAGACTGAGACAGGGCTGTAGCATGGCAGAAACCAGGCCACGCAAACAAGCAACGTCCCATCTGTGGGATGCCGGCAGCATGCAAAACCACGCCCCTTCCAGGCTGTGGATAACTCTCTCCATGGGGCTGATCACTAGTGTCCAAAAGGTTGGGGGGCGTGCTATCGTGAACAGCAGAAAGCTCCTTTAATCTGTGCATTGAATTTTTTTCTGCCTCATCTAACTAGCTCCCCCTTACTGGTCACATCAAAAACTTTCAGTGTTCCTATCTGCTTTTCCTGCATCCGTGGAAAAAGGGCATACAGAGCGAGAGACTGGTCAAGCCTGGCATCTTGTAACAACTGCCTCCACACCAGAGCCCATCTATGTGTAGCTATGGTAGGCCTCCATACATCATCTTGCATATACATGCCCCCCTCCTCCATATTTTACAGTGATGGTCTGTTGTTGCATTTATGCCTGATTGGGTTTCTTGATGTTGATGTTCAGAAAACATCTGGGCTGCTTGAAGCCATACAAGAGAGCAGAAAAGCTTAACATTCTGTCATACGCTGTACTAGGCAACTCTCCCTAATAAAAAAAAAGCCAAAGCAAGCTGTGGTGAGATCAGAATTCAAGGAGAAGATAAAGTTTCTGTATACATCCAAACTTTGGATAAATCTAAATCATTGGTGTCTCATTTTCATTCACCCTCTTATCTATTATTTGAATGTCACCAGATGGTCCAGGTTGCACAAGGTGACCTTGTAAATGGTTACATAGAAATGGCTGTCATGATGCTAAGAAGAGATAGCAGCAGAGGTGGTATTCTGGAGAACCGGTAGCAGAAATTTTGAATAATTAGGAGAACCGGCTAATACCAACTCTGGTTACCCCCGCCAACCCAATCTATTCTCTGCCTCCCATTGAGTCCCAGCTGATCGTCTGGGTCTTCTTTTGCACAGGAGAATGGAGCTGGGAAGCAGGTTAGTGGGGTGGGGAGGGAATGGGGATTTTGCAGTAAACCCTGCAAATGCCCACCAAGCATTTCCCTGCCATGCCCACCAAGCATACCCACAGTACCGGTTGTAAAAAATTTGAATCCCACTACTGGTTAGCAATTAGAGATCACGGCCATCTGAGGAAAACAATCTGGGATATCTTACTTTAAATTCATGCCATTAAGACCTGCATATCCCTTTCCATTTAGACCATACTCACTTTTCTTCCTCCCATCTTGGAATCAGGGACATATAAATCTAGCTGATAACATTAAGATTCCTCCTCACAAATTGCTACCAAATTAAATATTTCTTGCTTAGTTAAAGAAAACAGAGATCACTAAAGAGGTGATCTATTTGAATGTGGGGATTAGATGGTACTTAGTTAACTTGTAGTTGTATAGTAATGAGTTTCGTCCAGCCTTCCTATACTCTGGAACAGGGATGTCAAACTCACAGCGTCACATTGTCGTGTGATGTATTGGGACTTTCTTCCCCTTCGCTAAACCGGGGGTGGGCATGGCCAGCGCATGACACAAGTTTGACACCCTCCTCTGATACCACTGAGTTGCAAAATCAGGAAATCTTTGAGAGTTGAATAGAAGAAGCTGGAATGAAGCTCTACAAAATAAATTGTTGGTCAACACTAATGTAGGAAACTTGCATTTGTTAATTAACTTATTGGTTCAGCCCAGTATAATGGGCTTTGAACTGAAAACATATATTCTGTAATGAAACTCTCTTACTTCTGTAAAAGAGAGAAAAACTGCAGGCTTCATTTAGCCCTCTTCCCTCATGTCTCGAGTGGGTTTCCAATTCACAGTTCTCAATTTATGCAGGTAGTCCTCAACTTACGGCCATAATTGGGCCCAAAATTTATGTTGTTAAGGTGAGTTTGGCCCCATTTTATGACTTTTCTCACCATATTTGTTCAGTGGGTGGCTGCAGTTCTTAAATTAGTAAGACTGTTAAGTGAATCTAGTTTCTCCATTGACTTGCTTGTCAGAAGGTTGTAAAAGGAGATCATGATTCCAGGATGCTGCAACCACCATTAATGTGAGCCAACTGTCAAGCATCTGAACTTTGATCAAGGGGATGTTGCAATAGTTTTGTAAGTCATAAGTCAATGTGACCATGGGGATACTGCAATGGTTGTAAGTGTGAAAAATGGTCATAAATCACTTTCTTCAGTGCTGTTGTAACTTTGAATGGTCACTAAATGAACTGGTGTCAGTCAAGGTCTGCCTGTAGTAGTGTATTAGCAACCTGCTGCTACCAATTCAGCCAGTAGTTCAGAACATAACTATGTAACACTATCACACATACATCCATGTGGAGTAGGAGGAAAGAAGAGTATTGACTTTCACATCAAGTCCTATCACCCAGATTGCCCTCAGTCTTAGAGAGAATGTGGTGTTCTATATATATAGGTCTTTGAGTAACCTCTTAGCAACCCTAGCTTCTTATCAGTTCTAGAGTGGGTTGGGCTTTTCAGGATGCCCTGCAACAGGTGCTTGCAAGCAGGAGCCCTTGGAAGATCAGGATGCACCAGCCAAACCTAAAATAGCCCAATGAGGAGGGAGCATATGAACACAGTGAATGAGGCAGTGCTGATGATGTAGCTTGCTTCTGTAGATACCAGTAAAGCTGTATATTTCAAAGCATGCCAAGCATGCCTGTTTCTAAAACTAAACCAAGCTGCATGTGGAAACACAAACTGTGAGCATCCAACTTGAAGAATACCTCAGCTCAGCTAAGTAAAGGGCTTGATGGTGACATTCCTTACTTATTACCCTTCTCCTTGTCCAGACACAATATGGGGTCTGAGCCCATCCTTGATTGTCTCTCTTTCCATTGGTTAAAGCTGACTAATTGGGATGGTGGTAATAGTCAGTAGCTGGATCCAGATAATTAAAATCAGGTGGCTGAGACATCTCTTTCAGCATTGTGTGTCTGTGTGCTGGGCAGACAAGAAAGGATTGAGCAGTCTGTGATACAATAGGTTTCCTCATACAATATAGCCAAAGAGCTCACGGTTTTCCTTCTCAGTTCTAACTGATAATACAATGGCACTGTGAATTTTCTTTGCATCTCAGATTATGGCCTTCATGTTATGTCTTGCAGCTAAAGATTGTATGTGCCTGTTGCTTCAACTGTTATAAACTCACATTCTCTGTGATATAGTAGGAACTGTAGCAGAGCATATACTTTGCATGAAAGAGGCATGAAGTTCATTCTCTGATGTCTTCTGTCTAAAACCCTAGGACTGCCTTCTTTGGATGTGTTGAAGAGACTAAAGAGTCTTCTGCTTGGGTTGCTTTGATTGGAACTTGGGTTGCTTTGATTGCATCACAATGTCCAAGTACTTGTAAGAAAACTATCTATTTGTAAGAAAGACTTACTTGTAAGAAGGCTATCTATTACCATTCAGCTTGGAAAATAGAAGAGTGCAAATATAAAGTGATGTGCATTGCTGCCAAAAAATCCTGACCGCTCATACAAATTAATGGAATCAGAACTAGCAAAGACTAGTGACTGCTGAAACGGAACAGAGTAAGGGTAAAAAGTTCAATGAAAATGTCAACACAGTGTGCATCTGGGTTTTTTTTTAAGCCAACAGCATGTTTGGGATAATAAGGAAGGGGACTGAAAATGAGATGTTAATATTACATTGTCCGTTTATAAATCAGTGGTGAAGCCACATCTGGAAGATCGAGGGTAATTGAGATGATCAAGAAGCTGGTGCAGCCTCTCTATGAAGGAAGATTGCAACATATGGAACTATTTGGTTTAGAAAGGAGGTGATAAAGGAGGACATGATTAAGGTGTATAAAAATATTACAAGTTTAAGGGGGCACAAAGCTATTTTTCCCTTCTCAAAAGACTACAACCCACATTCATGCAATGAAATTGAATCCTAGAAGAATCATGATAGACATAAGGATTTTTTAAAATACAGAATGTAATTCAACTTTGATATTCAGTACCACAAGATGTGCTGTTGGCTACAAGCTTTGCTGGCTTCAAAAAAAAAGGTTGGACCAATTCATGGAAGTTAATTAGCCTTAATGGCAGTGAAAACCTCTAAAGGACATCTGCAGGTCACCTAGTCGTGGGTTTCCTTCTGCAGTTGCTTGGCCACTGTGAAAACAGACTGCCAGGCTGGATGGGCTTGGGATCCAATCAATAGGACACTGCTTATATTCATTGTAAGAACAACTGACGAGAAAGCAATGGGTTCTCTTGGGAAAACACTACAAAAAGTTGCCTATTTATTTGTAGTGACTTCCCAGTAAATGGAATAGGTACCAAGTCTGAGTCATATTCTTCCTCACTGTATAAGAATATTAAATGTATCTTTTAGTGGGAGTAATTATTTCAACATTCATATCTAAACAAATACTTTTGCAGTATCTATGTGATTAAAAGCCCTAGCCCCAGCCCTATTTGTAGGTTTTGTGATATTATTTCTTTTCATTTGCTTGAATATACAATGTGAAAGCATCCAGAAAGCCAAATAAAGTTTGTGTGTGCACATGCACACTTTAAATCAGGAAAAGCATGTGTGAAATTAAGGTAAAAAACTCCTTTCTCCCATGAGTTTGCTTTATTCTAATTTGGCTTTTTCTGGATTACTCTTCATTAAAAGACAAAATACTGGAAAATTCAGCCACAGTTATTCAAGACATTACATAATTTGGCCCGATCAGTTTCCCTGTCTACATCAATTTGGCAGACTAGACAGGAGAAAAATTTTGCCTCCTGCAAGTGAAGAGAGGTATTGATAAGATTTCAAATGCCCAAGGGCTCTTACCCTACCATGTGGGGTGCAGGAAGACTTACAGGAACAGAAACAGAGGGGAAAAAACAGAGAAACCAGCTGCAGAGCTATGTGTCTGGGTACAGAATGCTGATGGGCTCCCGGTAGGGCACACAGGAGTCTGGGCAGGCGGGGGCAGCATGGTGCTGGAGGAACTGAACTGAAAGTAATGCCAAGTCCATGAGTAAGAGACAAGCACATTATCACCCCAGAAGCAGCAGGACTGGATGGGAAGAAAGCAGCAAGCAGGAGCAGCAGCAGCAGCAGTGCTCACAACGCCCTAAGATATCAGAAATGAGCAGCCAAGGGAGACCTTGCCCCCAAGAACAGGTCAGTGGGCCACCTTTCCTAAAGCACCAGGCGGGGAAGGAGCTGTTTGCTGATGGGGATGACAGACCAGAGGCATGCATGGGAGAACAGAGGCATGCATGGGAGAACTGCAAAGCTGACCACCTAGCACAATGATACTGTTGCTGCTGCTGCTGCAGCAAGTTGCTGAAGGGGGAAAGGGGAAAAGTTAATGCCGGAGGAGACTCAATGAAAGCCGGTGGCTACACACTTTCAAAGCCTTTTGTGCTGGCTCCCAGGGAGACAGCAGCATGAAGTGAGGAATTTCCAGGCTCAGTGTGGCTCCTGCATCTTTGCCAGTTTGCTTGTCATGAGGGTGGTAGTACACAAAACGATTTTGAGCGCTGAAGTCCAAAACATGCAGGCAGAGGAGGGTATCTTGGCAGATGAGCCACCTGCTTCAGGAAGCCAGCGCTCTGCAATTATGCACTTGGGGTGGGGGTGGGGGTGAAATGTGCAAAATGAAGCAATATTTTTAGTTGGGAATTCACAGGTCTTCTCTTCTTGTGAGCCACCAACAGGTGGGATCCTCCCATTCCGGGAAGCTGCCACTCTTGTTTCCTTGGAGAGTCCCTGCCATCTCTCTCTAAGTTCTCTATGTGTAGTTAGGAAACAGGAAGTACTAGACACTACCACCATTTATCCTCTTCTTAAACTTGCACATGACATTACATTTGCTAGTGAAAAGGACAGAGAAGAGCAAAACCAAATAGGAAGCTGTTTCATTATAAAATGAAATAAACATATTTATTATAGCAAACAGGTAAGTGTTTTTTTAAGTTTCTATGCAAGTCCCCTACAAGTCCCCTAATTTCAAGACTGTTGCATTTGGTCTAGATATGTTCCTATGGCAAATATAAAGCTTTTCCCCCAAAGTAGTTCTTTTTTTAAGGTTTGCCACTTTCCTGTCCCTTTAAACGATTCAGAAGAAAAAAGATGCAGGATGTTCACTCTTTTCCTTCTTGCAGCAGCAAAAGCTTTAGAAAAACCTTTGGAATGAAAATGGATAGGTGTGTGTGTGTTTGTGTGTGTGCGTGCGTGTGTAAACCTGGCCCTAATTTTTTTTTGTATTGGCCTTCATACCTTGGGTCACTGAGTTCCAAATATGAACTGCATGTTTTGTTAATAGGTATGTTATAATTTTTTTCATGCCATAATCAGGTGTGACAAGGGATGGGGATCCTTTAAAACTAAGATATAGAGAAAACAGGGTAGGAGTGTCAGCTCCATATTTTCCTTTTTCAACATGCCTGATCTATAATTGTTAAAAACATTGAATCCTTAATACAAGAGCTGATTATCTCAAAAGAGGAGCACAAGCTCTACAGTCGGAGGTTATTCTTTGCTGGGATTTTGTTTGCTGCCTCCTAATTCAGCAGCTGCATTTATATTGCGTTCCTTTCCCCTTTTTCCAGATTTTGCAAATACTAGCTGAGTTTCTCTCTAAAATGAAATATATTACACTGCATGATTAATTCTCTTCCATAATCAATTTTTTCCTTAATGTACTATATCTCAGAACTGTTTTGACCAGTATTACCAAATTTTTGTGATTTTGTGATTACCAAATCTGGTGATTCTCACCCATAGCGGCAAATGCTATCAATGTGCCACAAATTGCAAATGATATTTCACTTCATTGCGGGGCAAGAGAACTCTGGAAATTGATTCCTTAAGCTACCATAGAATTAAACTGAACTAATGGAAAAAGTAACTAAATAGCATGTGAGATGGTGAAATAAGATTCTAATCCCTTCCTTGCTGTGGAAATGTTTTCATAGATCATTTTCTACAGTGACCAAAACTGAATCTCAGTTGTTAGAATGTTTTTTTTAAAGAATAACATTTTGCAAAGGAATTAATTATCCAAAATGTGTAAGCGTATAGATATAGAATGCCATGAATATAGGTTAAGTTTACACTCTTGGAAATGTGCAAATATTTTTGTCTCTCTTGTTAAATGCGATCAAATTGTAAATTTGAACAAAAACTCCAACTGAATGCAGCGCGGCCAAGCACAAAGTCATAGGAAAGATATATAAGGAGAATAAATACAATGTCATCATCAATGGTCATACTCCCTTTTCTTCCTGAATAGCATATTTCCATGAAATACAGGGAACACTTCCATTTTTGCCATTACCCTTTAAGTCATTCTCAGAGCAAAGAGACCATTTAAAGAAGTTATTCCCTAGCACAAGGTGTGTTGTTGTTGAGGCCAAAAGTTAGGAAAACAAACTGAACTGACAATTAAATCTTCCAACATTGATCAGAAACAAGCCACATGGGATATATGCAGACCTATTCTTCCACCCAAGACCTACTGTTTATCTGGTATAATGATAGGACTGGCCAATTCCATAGCCAGATTGATAAATCAGGGCTATTTGTAACTTGTTTAAATGAAGAGGAGTATTTTTAAAATATTTTATTTAAAATAAAAATACTGACTGTTTATATATGGTTTATCTTAGTAATTTGCCTATAGAAACTCTAGAAGGTAAATTTGAAACTTTAGGATGATACTGTCTTGGCCATACCATTATTTTCTATCAAGATTCAGCGAAGTAACATTTAAAAAAAACCAGTCACAAGCTAAAAAGGTTTTTTTAATTGGCTTTCCAAAAGGCACATACACTTTTTTCATTTGTTCAAGGACTTCTGGAGTTACAAAATATATTTTTAAAACAACGCATTTGCCCTCATTTTCACATATGTATTTTCACATATTCTGAAAGAGAAAGGAAGAACAAAGAGCATAAGTCAGTAATTTTATTATTGTTGAAAAAAATATTGCTAGGTTATTTTTATGCAAGTTTAAGCTTAGTGGCTATCTTAGGAACTGGGAATGCCAACCAAAAAAATGCCCACACCTTCAGTCTGCAAACAAATGTGTTGTTTGCATTAGAATTAGATAAGAGTTTTGGAGTCCATTGTCACTTCCTTTCTTTTTAGCTTTCAAATATTTCTGGCTGTCACTTTTCCTGGAGCAGCCTTGACATCACTTGTTGGAGAGTTAAAGTGAACACAGAAGTTTTTAATCTGATTTATAGGGCTCTATTACTGCACTAGATTTGCTTGGTGCTTTTGTGAAAGTAATATCAGTAGAAATAGATAGTAACCATTCAGTTCAAGACAAACCATAAGTGAAGTTCGTTGCAACTCACGGATGAGTTAGAAAGTGGAGGAATTTGTAGAATTGCATTCTTATTTAATTCCTTTTGCCTGGTTGGAAATCTCGCTTTGCCTGTTTATTTTTATCATGCACTGATGAGCGGATGCTTAGATTTAATCAGGTCATGTATTTTTTCTATATTTTGCTTTGTATAGCAATTCAAGGTTCATCTCTATATGCCAGATGGAGTCCAAAGCATTATTGCAGTTAGTGAAGCAAGTAACTTTTCTTTCTTTTAAAATCAATATTAACTAATGAGTAAGGGAGCTGCTGTAATGAGGAAGAGCCACATATTAAAACTTGTTCATTTTCCTGCATTTTGGTATTTGAGGTTGGCAAAAAAATACCTGGCTACTACAGTTTGCACAGTAAGGTTTCTGAGCAGCTTGAACCTAGGGATAGATTTATTCTTTCTCAATTATGATTGAGACTTGAAGTGGTTTCCCAAGTCCTTTGATAATAAAGACACCTTTTAATGAACAGAATGGATCCTTTCCATACAATGTAGGCCGACCACCCTGCCTTCTATTTGATTGTGATCTTTTTTGATGGAGTCAGGTGAGACTGCTTTTGATCCGAAAAATGCATGAGTAAGGATCCAAAGAAGGATTTCCTTTGGCTTCTAGTCAACTACTACTTGTCACACCTGGCTTTTAGCCCAGACCTTCCCTCATGACTGCAAGAGCAACATGTCACTTAGGAATTACTTGCCAAAAAAGAATTTCCAGGTAACAGGTGCTTCTCAGCATAAAACTAGTGACAGATTGAGATTTCCTGTTGGGAGAAGCTGGATGGCCTACAAATTCAGTTAAGAGGCACTTCCGTTGAAGCCAAGCCAATGGCATGAGGAAGGTTTTACATGGCAGGGAGCATAATTTTTTTTCTTCCCGTTTGTATCTACAAGCTTCCTAGAGAAACGTGGCAAATTTCTGAACCATGTGCTTTCAAAAGTAAAATGCCTTGGTACCACATCTTTAATGCAGTTTGATTTTCATTTGATTTATCCAAAGTTGACTCTTCCCCACAACCATATGACATAATAAATGTGTCAGTTTTTAAAATGGTATTTTTGCTACAGCAGCCTAATACAGGTGTCACTCTGGCAGTTACTACATTTCTTAAATAGATATACATTGGGGCTGTGCAACACTTAAGGTATTTCAGAACCAGCAGGGAGCAAATGTACCTTCACTTTGTAGCTGTATCCAGCTATTGCAAGATTTCAAAAAAGATGGGACTGTTTGGAAAAGTTGTGGAGAGGAATTTTCCCACTTCCATATGATCTAGTGCTTCTTTTTGGAAATGAATTTAAAGTGTTGCACAATTCAAGAACAAAATGTGTGTGTAGATGTGCACATAGCAAAGGGATGATTTGTTATTTATTCCACAGATGAGTTAATGTATATATCAATGAATGTGTATCCCTAAATGTATATGTTTTTAAACTGATAGTATTTGAACTGTAATGCTGAGGCAAGGACAATAGTTTGGTGTTCTTGATTGGTAAGGATTATTTAACCATAACCATCCATGGAAGGAAGGAAGGAAGGAAGGAAGGAAGGAAGGAAGGAAGGAAGGAAGGAAGGAAGGAAGGAAGGAAGGAAGGAAGGAAGGAAGGAAAGAAGGAAAGAAGAAAAGAACATTTCATATTCTGCATCTGGTGTGTATGGCCGAACCAAGCCAACCAGTAAAATCATCCTAATGCAGTAGGAGTGAAATAATGTGTTCAACCTTCCTCACAAAAGTCAGTATACTCCTCTTCTACTACTTCCCAGTATTCCCAGAACATGCCTAGAAGACTTGGTTTTGAAATGTTTGAGTTGACCTTCTGGCTGAACACAACATTTATTTAATACAATTGGTTACAGCAATATTTTCTCATCTTCAGGCCAACATCTTCTTCTCTGGCAATATTGTATTTATTTTCTGGGAGGTTTTCCTCTTGGCAGAAATCAAGAGTGATGTTTTTCAAGTTTTTATAAAATTGCAGGCACATAAGATTTAAAATCTCCCGGGGAGATTTTAAAACTGCTGCAGAATTCATTTTTTACATAAAGTGGTACATTACATAAATTATTTTTTAAAAAATCAATCTGTAGCTGCATTTAGTCTGCTAATACTGTTTAATATTTCTCAGCTCAAATTGCATACAAAAACTGTATAAAATGTGCAGCAAAGATGCATTTTAGATTATTGGATACAAAACAAATGCATATTCGACTATGCATATTGTTAGGGATAACATTGTTTACCCTAACTGGTTTAGGTGAAATAATAACTATGAATCATAGTTAATGTATGTTAAAGTGTCTGCAGCTTTAACTGTGAAATAGCAATTAAGGGAGTGGTTATGAAAACAATATAAAAGTAACAAGTCTACAGCTTGCTTGCTCTGGCTTTGATGATCCCTGATTACTGCTTGGAATCAAGACTGCATTGCTCGAACGGGAGAGACAACAAAGGACTGATTTGTAAGTGAACTGACATAGGATATTCTACATGGACTTTGCTAACTGAATATCCCTGAATGGACTGACTACATGATAAATGACTATTGGACTGTTATTTGACTATGCCATGAACTTATAATGGAATATACTATATTCTTGATAGCACAAGCGTATCTGTTATTTTTACTGTATGTTAATAAACATACAAGCTTAGCTCACTCATTTATCTGTGTGCCTATCTGACTAACGCTGCACATTCTGTTTAGCTTGTCTACCTAACCCTGGTTGGGGAACCCAGGCTTAACACATATATTAGGCAAAGATATATATCAGGTGTTAAGAAGAGTTTTTAGTGTTTTTTAAATAGAAGAAACAAGGATTAAAATGTATAACTATAATATCATATTCATATTTGTATGATAATAATTCTAATAATTCACACATATATGCAGATGTGGAAATGGATTATTATTCAGATATATGCTATGTTGACATGGCTTGCATGATCCTAGACTTGGACACACCTTCCTCCAAATATTTGTTTTTTTGCCTAAATACCTAATTGTCTTTGAAACTGAGACTCATGTGAGATGTGAACAATGAACTATGTGAAGAAAACTTGTTTCACTTCTCCTTAGAAATAGGGTCGCTAAATGAGCAGCCATAACTGTTCTCAGCCTTGACCTTTTCTGGAAATAAATTCACATGCTTTCTTCTAATAAGGAACTGTTGGGGAATTTATCCTCCCTTGCTAAACCAGTTTCTTTGTGGGGCTGGCAAATAGCAAGGATGACTGAAGGTGAATGAAGTCCAGGTGGCTAAAATTTCAAAACACACCTTTCTCCTGGCATGCAGGAGGGAAGTGATTTCCTGACTGAATTTCTTATTAAGGAAGTACAAGGAGCTTTTGCTTAATAACTGGTTGCCTAACCCTAACCCAAATTTACAGCGGTACTTGTAAGTTACTTACAACCCAATTCTAGAATTTTGCCGGTGGCATGTGTGCACACTACAGTCACATGACTGCATTTTGGGCACATGGCAACAGGCTCACTTATTCTGTCAGTTCAGTTGTTGTGTTCTGTGGTCAGGTGAACACAATTTGCAACATTTTTAACATATTACTGGCCTTTGGGTTGGTTTCTGGCAAAAAAATGCCAACAGAAACAAATGGACAGATTTTATAGCCGCTGCATTCATTAAACAAATGAATGGTAAGAGCTGCGACTGGTCACTTCCTGTCTTGATTATTGCAATGCTCTCTAAATGTGGCTGCCCTTGAAGAGCATCTGGAAGCTCCAGTTAGTGCAAAATGCAGCGGCCTGCATGGTTTTGTGCAGACCCTGGTGTGCAGATGTATCATCTCTCCTGCAGGACCTGCATTGATTGCCGATTTGCTTCCGGGTGCATTTCAAGGTGCTGGTTGTCACCTTTAAAGCCCTTTATGGCTTGGGATCAGGTTATCTGAGGGAACGTCTCTTGACGGTCACATCTACCCAACCCATTAGAGCGGGGAGGCTGGGAATGTTGCGGGTCCCACCCCTGAGGGAGATACACCTGGTGGGACCCAGAAGAAGGGCCTTCTCTGTGATGGCTCCCTCTCTCTGGAATATCATTCCCACAGAGATTAGAATGGCCCCCACTCTTAGCACTCTTTCGAAAGGCACTGAAGTCCTGGTTTTGTCAGCGATCCTGGGGAGCTCAGAGTGAGATGGAGCCCATCAAATGGCTAGTGTGATCTGCTGTTGGCGGGGCGGGGGGGGGGGTAGGAGGGGTTCCCCCCCCCCAAATTTTGTTCTATTGTACTTTACTAATTTATTGGATTCTTTTTGTTAGTTTTTATTGTTTTTTTAATTTAATTTTTTTGTTTTAAATACAGTCACCATGGGTGAATAGGTGGCAATATAAATTAAATAATAAGTAAGTAAATGCTGCAAAAAAATTTATAAAATTGGGCCAGTCACATAGGTGCCTTGATTTATGACTGTCAAGAGTTTTGGTGGAAATTCTGGGCTCCATTATGGTCAAAAGTCATAGACTACCTAATTGATCCTCAACTTCTACAGATTGGCTCATCTAATCATGCTGGGAGCTGTGGTGGGATTCAAATAATTTAACAGCAGGTTCTCTGCCCTAATGATTTCTTCCAACAACCAATTCACCAAACTGCTCCAAAAGTTAATAACCGATTCTCCTGAAGTGGTGCAAACTGGCTGGGTTTGGCTGAGAGCTTCTAACTCCCATTGGCTGGAAGCTTATAACTTCAGGTTTTTACTGTGCTCATTTTAAGCTGGAGCCCCCATTTAAGTGGAAATCATGTGGCTATAGTGGGCCAAGCTCCATTAATTAAACAGAGTGCACGCCTCATTAGTACTCACTTTGCAACTTAATCAGATTATCTTGGTCAGAATTAGCTGTTTTAAGAGGTCAGCAATGGAAGATCCGTCCTTCAACTTGACAGTAGGACTTCTTTTGTTTTTCGTATTTTGTTTGTGAATTGAGATCTCAAACACACCTGTTTCTTTATGGTTCATTTGCCTTGTTCCAGTTCAGCTGGTCAGTTTGAAACACATCAAATTCCAGAATAAAGACAACACTCTTGTAGGTTGCAGGATACATTGGAACAGCTTTTTTCCAATGAGAATCCTTTCAAAGTCCTGGCCTGCTGGGAGAGTACAAGCTGGCTAAAGATTCTGTGCATTGTAATCTGGCCCATCTGGAGGGCAACAAGTTGGAAAAAACTTGCCTGAAGCATCTCGTTCATCATAGCTCTTTATAGCAAAAACTCCCAGATGATGTACCAAATTTCCTTTGTAGTGTTGTGTAACCAGGCAGACAACCAATTAATTGCATAGGCAAACGTGCCAGTCAGCCACATGTGGCTCCTGCCTGAACATCTTGTCCTGAGCCCGTGCTCAGGGAGCATGAATGGTCCTAAGCCCCAAGCAGGGACTCATTCGAAGCAGGAAGGACAAGCAGAAGAGGGAAGGAGCTAGTTATTTGATTTACAGCATCTGCTTCCGTGGGACAAGGGCAGGAGACCAGTGCTTCCTCTCTCTGCCCCAGATTCCTTGCTCAACTTGTGATAGTTGTACTGGCTAAAAGGAAAAAGCACTCCGGAATCTCTGCTCTCTGTGCTGCTATATATTTCACAAAACAAAAGAGAGAAGCTGCATCCAGGCTGCTGTGGCTCAGAGAAGTAGCACCTTAATAGGGAATAGAAGGTGAAGGTGTGAATATTATGTCATGTCTATGCAATCCCAGAGCCCTGGGTTATTTGAGAGAAGAATCAAAAACTGCCTGAACACAAAGTCAGTTGATTCTGGCTACATTCTGAGGACTTGAAAAACATTCCAGAAAAAGGCAATGGCAAGGCTGCCAAGAAAACTGCAGGGATGCAGTCATCTGAAGCTCAGCTCCAGGGTCTTTCTACATTTTTCACCCCCTGTACTCCACACTGAAAGTTTGCCAAATGTGGGAGCATTGCCAGCTCAGGTCTTATGTGAGAAAATTAATGAGATATTTGTATTATAATCAGAAAATAGCAGAACAACCCCCCCCCCCCCCCCCAGGTTAAAATAACCCCAACTGATCTGAAAAATGCCATTCTTCAATGCATAAACACTCAAAAGAGATTTCATCAGGCAACTGTAAACCTCTAATGAAGGTAGATTATTTTTCATTTTGATATGAACAGGAACATTGATTTCTTGGCCCACAGCAACAATTATGTAATCACCATTCCCTGCTGTTATATTGTAAATGCTGCTTTTGCATTTATTTAAGCTTTATTTAAAATGTCACAAAGTATACATTTTCCATTTTACTGTATGTGTGTATACACACTTTGCCAACTGGCTCTAATACTTCACACATCTGATGAAATGGACTGAAAGTACAAAAACTAAGGTCGGATTAAGTAGGTTGCTCTTATATAACCACTCCACCATGACCATGATGCTGTATCACTTTTGAAATATTGACCCAAGGAGCTAATTCCCTTAGCTCCCCACTTTGCTTAGGGTAAATGTGCAAAAATTTCAGAGATTTGCCTTATCTGCATTCCTTCCAAGATCTTGTTTATTATGGTGTAAGTTTACAAGTTTCCAAAAGGTCAGGTGTAGACATAGACAAGAATTACAGTAGAATTTTGAATTGTTTATGGTGCTATGCTTATAGTGACATAAAAGGATTTTTTCCGACAGTATTTTTATTCAGCCAGTGGCTTGGAGAGTAAAGCAACATGATCAGGAAGGAGTAGTATCTTAGGAATACTCAAAGTAGTAGTTTCCTCTAGTTCAAAAGATAATCCTATGTCTTACATGTTTTTGTTCCCACCAAGCTAGATCACCAATGTACAGTGGTCTTCCTCACCTTCTGTTCCCAAGGGTCATGGGCAGTTATGGTTATTTGTAGAAGGCTCAACCCCCATTGCATTCTGCCAGTCTTTTCTCCCAAATTAGTGCAGAAGATGGTTTCTTGGCATCTCTGTGTCCGTGCAACTGCTATCTCTAATTGAATGACACGCTGAAGTGCACAATTCGCAAACTGCCAGCCCCATCCCATCTCGGTGTCAGAAAGCAGAACTGAAATGACATTTTCCATTTGTTATAGCCATTGTTAGCAATTGATTGAACAGCATAATATATGTCTAAGAACTGGATTGTGCTCTATGAAGCAGGGTGAAAGAGAGATTTTTTTTTATTGAGGATTCTGTGAAACGATCTTGTCTAGGTCTTATTTTTGGACACATCTCATATGTCTAGGAAGCCATGTCTTCTGCTCCCTCTATTTTTATTTGAGCAGTGCTGGCCACTAAATCTTCCATTAGGTAGTGGCGGAACCATTTCTTCAACTCCTTTCTCTCCTCAGCAGAGATATTGCATTTGAATGACTAACATAGCACTCAATGTGCGAGCTGTTGGTAGGCCAGGATTCACCCCATACCAGTCAATATCTTTTATTGGACTAAACACAAGTTTTCTGAATATAAAAGATCCAAAAATCACATTGGTATTTGTTAATAGTGAAGTGAAACAGGTACAAACCAAAGCTTGCAATCTCCTGGCTGTTAAGAATGGGTAGTCACATCTCTTTGCTCTTTGGTTATAATTAGGCTACTTTGTGTCTTTGCTCTGTCTGAAAAATTCTGCTCTGATCTCAAAAAGAAAATCCATGATCTGTTGTTTTATCATAAGTGGCTGACATACCTTCAGTCCACTTTAGCTTCCAAATTCTTTCTTGAATATTTAAAGTTGTAAACAAAAGATTGAACTGAACTGGTGGAAATTGATACAGGCGCATATGAGATATGGACCATCAACGTTCCAGTTTAGTTTTCAGGTGAACTGGCCAGTTTCTATCAACTCCCAATAGAATGACAGGCAGAATAAGAGCCATGGCACTCAGGAGATTCTTGTTCCAGCACAAAGACAGAAATTCATTACCCATTTCTGGATGAGAAACTGTTTTGTTTTGGGTTGTTTTTTTTTTTTTTTGTTGTTGTTGTGATGAACCCTCCTCCCCATTTGATCTGAGCTTTGCTATTGTTCTGTTGGGAGATACAGAGAAGTGGTGGTGCCAGCGTGGAGCTAGGTGGACAAAAGATCTATTTGTGTTGTCCTAGAAAAGGGTTCAGGCTTGATGTCAGCATCCCATCTTGTTTGGGCATCTGTGCAAGCTGCTGTTCCAGAACTAAAATGTGCCTTTATCAGCCCAGAATGTAGGCAACAATAAACAGTTTGCTCCTTTTTTTTTCTCCCTATGGGATAGAGAAGATGGAGCATGCATCCTGGTCTTTTGGAGCTTTGGGGTAGCAATAGGTTCATTTGGGAGAGCGATGGGCCAAGCTTGCTTAGCATCCTTTATCTAATAGCAGCAGACTAGAGCTGTAGTTGTTTCGAGGCATGAAGTTCCCTCTTCTGGCCATGCCCCTTCATTGCATCCTAGAAATTATTGTACTGATCACAGGTTGACTGAGTAGTTTGAGAAGCACAACTTCTAAAGCAGGAGTCTCCAACCTTGGCAAC
>BLBF01000020.1:48402771-48566352 GCA_015471245.1 Laticauda colubrina
GAAGCAGAAGACTGTAATGACAGTGTTTGCACTAGATATTTAATGCTAAATCACCAACAGCCAATTCTAATTGTGATATTCAGCTCCTTGCATACGCTTCAATGAATCATATAATGGCTTAATGGATAATCTGATTCACAAACTGGATAGGAGAATGGATAGATTCCAAAAAACATGCTGAACCACAAATCACAATATTGTTTAAGTTGTATAAACCTAATCAGTGTGTGTGAGTATTGACCTAACTCTGTATCATAAACTAGCCTCATGGGCTTTATTGTTTCTGCTTTAAATTAAACTTGCCATATGTAGTGTGCATGTTGCAAACTTACATCCTCTACTTTACAATTCCAACATCAATGTGTTACATGGATCAGCAAACTCCCACCTCAAAATCTTCCTATTTATCCTTATACTTTTATTTCCTTCAGGTGTTGGCTATGGTATGATGGTTGTCTCAAGCTACATTGGAATCTATTACAATGTTGTGATCTGTATCGCCTTCTATTATTTCTTCTCATCAATGACACGGGTACTACCCTGGACATACTGTAATAACTTTTGGAATACAGGAAATTGCACCAGTGTGTTGGATGTTACCAACAGCTCAATGGCTTCATCAGTCAACATCACACATATCTTCAACCAGACTCTGAAGCGCACTAGCCCCAGTGAGGAATACTGGAGGTGATAATGGGGGCAGATAATGGGCAGGGAGGGGGGGATTATGTAAATGGATGTGGGGGGAAATGGGAATTGGTTGGTGAGGGATTTCCTTCAGTGGGAATAATCTGATCTTACAACTTCTGAGCATTAGTTATTGCACTTACTGGGGATGATGGAAGTTTGAATTCAAAACATACAGACAGAGACAGAGTTTTGGAAAACTGATCCATAATTGGATATGTCACAATGGCACATGGAATCTGTGATCCTAGCTTATTCTGTCTAAATTTCAGCCACCATCCCAACCTCTGTGTCTGAATGACATCCCCTAAGGCAAGTTGCATATTGGAAAGATGTTGCTTGAAATGGAACAGGTAGCAGAAAGATTGGATGTAGGCAGAGCCATATGTTATCAACATGATTTATAATCAGAGGCAAATAGACTTGCTGTACCAAGGGGTGGAAATTGTAGGTAAGAAAATAAAATTGCAGTATTTTTCATTTGAGTTGAAATAAATCCATTTTGTCTCTTGAATTAGGAAATCCAAGAATACTCTAAGAGTGTATTTATACTCTAATAGACTTAACTGTCACCTATATTTTAAAAAGTTTCTTATTAGAGATGGTTGAAAACAAAATTTCTCCATAAATTCTTATGAATCTTCAATCTCTGTCTATATATAAGTGAACTACCACTCACGCATCATCACAAAATCTCCAGAACCGTAAAGCCTACAAACTTGAAATTTGGCATATATGATCCTCTTGGCTTCTAGGTGCTCACTAAGAAAGGATTTTTCGAAATGACTATCAGAGCATTAGTATTTCATATATTATTATTAACATGCTCTGATGCTCAGGAGTTCTACTCTTCCTCCCCACCTGAAAAGAAATATGTTCCAAATACAAAACACAAGCAGAGGAGTTTCAGTTTTAGTTTCACAGCACCAAGCAGCTTTAGTACAGAACAGTTGAGCCAAGCCATGCCCAGGCTCCTTGCTATCTCCTTCTTGCTCACACAGCAAATACTGTTTCAGTTTCCAAACAGCCCTCAACTCTTACACACTGACAGGATGCTAACCAGATGAATACCGATGGATGCTGGTCGGCAGAGGCAGAATCCCCCCCTCCCCCCATTTTCCTCCTGAAAAACTAAGCCTGACCACAGTTTCTTGGCAAAGTGCAGGTATTGAGCTAGTCTTATCCTGTTGGTGAAAGTTGGTGTAAGTTCATAGTGCTGAACTATGAACATCTATATATGGTGTACTTAATTTCTGACTCTAAAATTTGTTAAAGGCAGTTAACTATCCTACCTTTTAGAATTTTTTCCCCCTGTATTTGTTGGTCTTGAATGCCAATTTTGGAGACCTGTGGATGCAGATTGGTTTGGTGCACTTGCTAGAGATGGATGCAAAGTACTTGCAAACTGGAGTTTATACTCCTATCTTTTTTTTCCAGGCGGTATGTATTGAAGCTGTCTAATGACATCGGGAATCTGGGTGAAGTACGGCTTCCCCTGCTGGGTTGCTTGGGCGTCTCTTGGATTGTCGTCTTCCTCTGCCTCATCAAGAGTGTGAAGTCCTCAGGAAAAGCAAGTAGTGTTTCTTCTTCCTTAATTTACCTGTATCCAAGCGCTGCATATAAATCCTTGATTGCTTTTAGATTGGCTTTTGACACCATCTGCAGACACCCTTGTCCCTTGTCTTGGAGTATTTTCCCACTTGCTCTTTTCCATTGACATAGCACTCCTGATGTTCATCCTTGGTCACATAAGAGTGGCTTTATCTCATTCTGTGGGTTTATAATCTAGTCAAAAATGAATGTTCCTAAATACTTATTAAATACTATATATTTGTTAAACTATAGTGGCTGCAATAGAGGTGTTAATTTTAAGAGGTAGAGAGTCAAAGCTTGTTTGGATAGGCTGACAGTTGTCATGCAGCTGAAATCAAAGTTTGGGAGAAGGAATTTTTATTTATTTATTTGATTTGTCAATCGCTTACAAGATAATAGATATAAGTATAAACATGAGCAAAAATACAGGAAATAGGTACAAATAAATGGGGACAATAGGACAGGGACGGTAGGCATGATGGTGCACTTATGCATGTCCCCCTTTTTTTTTTTGCCGGAATCTACTTTCTACTTGCAACATGTCTGAATGCTCTTCAACTTTTACTTTGTCCCCCTTCTTTCAGGTGGTATATTTCACAGCAACATTCCCGTACCTGGTGCTAACAATCTTATTTGTGCGGGGAATAACTCTTGAAGGTGCAGTTAGTGGCATCACATACTATCTGACACCACAGTGGGACAAAATCCTTGACGCAAAGGTATTCAGAGGGGATATCACAGAGGGGTTCGTAAGCTGTGCAGTTCAGAGCCATAACTCAACAGCTTCCCTCTAATTTGAAACTACACATGAAAGTCTTCTTTCCCCAGTGACATATTTTATCTTTGATAGGTATGGGGAGACGCTGCCTCTCAGATCTTCTATTCATTGGGCTGTGCCTGGGGTGGGCTTATCACCATGGCATCGTATAACAAGTTTCACAACAATTGCTACAGGTATGATGCTGGATAGAAATGATGGGGAAAGGATGTACAAAGAGATTTTTGGGTGATACACAGTAGTTCATATGTCTAGAAAATAATCTGCATGGAAAATGGTGCAGAGAAGTCAAGTAATAAACTGCTAGAATCCTTGTCTCTCCCATTGTGGAGGAACTTGATTTTAAACAATACATAGTTTTTGAGCTTTTTTTCTTAAACATAGGTACTACAAAGTTTATTTTTGTCTTAAAGCATGAAGTGGAGAAGTCTCAGAATGCATATTAATTATGAACACAAAGTTCACGTAATGCTTTGTATTAATTTGGCAAATTGAAACAGAAGTTGTGTTTTCTTTGTTCTTTGCAATTAAATAATGCTACCTTCTTTCATCTAAGGATCTCTGAACCGCAGGTGGCTTTCGTAAGACTACCTTTAGAAATAACATGTTATATTTTATCAGATGGGTTTATATCCCATCCTTTTACCAACAAATGATGCTCAAGATGGCTGCAAGAATACAGTCTTCTTGAATTTACTAAAACATAGTTCAGTGTATATAAAATATAACAATAAAAATAAATATATCTCCTAATTTTAGTAGCTAAACCTACGTGCAACATCACACATGGGAGCCCCTTCTCTAGCTGCAGATCTCTTGGTTTGCTTCAGGATGCTCCCCTTCAGCTGCAGTATTCATGAGTTCTCCCACCTTTGTGTACCCACAGAGACAGCATCATCATCAGCATCACCAACTGTGCTACCAGTGTGTACGCAGGTTTCGTCATCTTCTCTATCCTCGGCTTCATGGCTCATCACCTGGGTGTGGATGTCTCCAAGGTGGCCGACCAAGGCCCTGGCTTGGCATTTGTGGCCTATCCTGAGGCATTGACACTCCTCCCCATTTCCCCTTTTTGGTCTGTTCTCTTCTTCTTCATGCTCATCCTGCTGGGGCTGGGTACACAGGTAAACACAGCTGTTTGCAGCTCGTGCTTTGGGGAGGATTCTAGGGCCCAACATGTCTGAAATCTACAACTCCAAAGAAAGCTAAACTAGTCAATAAACATAAATGGAAAATAGTGTGCATCTATTATGTGTTTGTTAAAATGCAAACTGTATGTATGCAAACAGTATGTATGTATGCATAAACACATGCCCCAAACTTGATTCATCTAGTTAAAAGGAAAGATGAAGATTTAATGGGGCTTGGAAATCATGGGAAATGGAGAGTACTTACTCTAATACCGCATGACTATCATTCCAAATCCTTTTATGGCAAACTGGGTCATAATGAAGCTGTACCAATAGGGCAGCCTTCTGTATCCTGGTGCTTTCTAGATGGAATCAAGCTGAACCTCCTATTATATTTAAGTTGTATAATCAATTCTCATGCCAACTTAGAATGATGAGAATTGTAGTCATACATATCTGGACTACACCCACCGGGGGAAGGTGAACTTAACTATTAGTGCCAGATTCTCCTCCCAAATAAAGTATATTCAGGGTTGGGATACTACCAGTTCACACCTATTTGCTAGAACCGGTTGTTAACATTCTAAGCAGTTTGGAGAACCGGTTGTTAGAAGAAATTACTGGCCTAATCCTGTAAGGAAAGCAGGAAGGAAACATTCTGGTGTTGCTTACAGAATCTGCCTGTCTGTTAACCCTTATTACATTCTTGGCAGGACTAGACTTCCTGTTTCAGGAACTTCTCTGGAATTGTTTTTCCCTCCTTTGCTGGTACTTCGCTTGTGTGGAGGGACCATTGAAAAAAATGACTTAAGACTGTTTTTCACACTTATGACTGTTGCAGCATCCCTACAGTCACAAGAGGCCAGGCAAGGAGATGCGTGCTTCGATGTGAATGATGTTGAGTTGGCCACGCTTAGCCAGTAACATGACCACCAATCCATGTCCACCAAGTCACATGAGCACCAAGCCACGCCCACCAACTAAGCAATGCCCACAGAACCGGTTGTTAAAAAAATTTGAATCCCACCCGAGTATATTTGCCCCAAGTACTGATTCACTTAAGAAGCATGCTGATCTACAACCTTTAAATTAACCAAAACTGATGCACAGGTAGTCCTCGACTTACACCCACAATTGAGCCTGAAATTTCTGTTGCTAAGTGAGACCCTTGTTAAATACTTTTGCCCCATTTTAGAACCTTTTTTGCCACAGTTGTTAAGTGAATCAATGCAGTAGTTAAGTTAGTGACATGGTTTAATGAATCTGGCTCCATCATTGACTTCGCTTGTGAGAAGGTTGCCTCTGGGACACTGCAACTGTCATAAATATGAACCAGTTGCCAAGCATCCAAATTTTAATCATGTGACTATGAGGCTGCTGCAATGGTCGTGTGAAAAGCGGTGAAAAGTCATTTTTCTCAATATTGTTGTACTTTCGAATGGTTACTAAATGAACGGTTGTAAATCAAGGATTGCCTGTAGTTGGAGAGAAAGAGAGACTGTGTGATTTTTATGGTTGCTAAATGAAGGAAGATAGAGTGAGCAAAACTTCCATGGCATGTTTGTATAACTTTTATTTTTTTCTTCTTCACTATGTTTCCTCAGTTCTGTCTCCTGGAAACTCTTGTCACAGCCATTGTGGATGAAGTGGGAAATGAATGGATATTGCGTCGGAAGACTTTTGTGACTCTAGGTGTGGCTGTGGTGGGCTTTCTGCTAGGTATCCCACTCACCACACAGGTATGAGGGAGAGTTAATGGGCAAGGCAGAAATAAACAGCCCATTCTCACCCTAAGGCTAAAGGGGGCAAGGCTTGCTTAATCTAGGATTTGACTGTTTTCTTCTTCTTTTGTTTCTCCTCTAGGCTGGTATTTATTGGTTATCGCTGATGGACAATTATGCAGCAAGTTTCTCACTTGTGGTTATTTCATGCATCATGTGTGTTGCTATTATGTATGTCTATGGTGAGTATCTTCTACCCAGTTGCATGGATTAATTGGAACAATTCAAGAATATAAGAATGACTGGAATACTGATGTTCCAACAGTTAGCACTTGAACAATAGAGCCAGAACTCCCCTGTGGGCCTGACAGCCAGGGATACTGAAAAATTAACTATGTTATATAGATTCAAGAGTAGAAAATGGTGCTTTCCCTGAATAGTTTCCTGACCTTGGAGCCTGGAGTAAGGAACAGATAGGGAAAAGCTGCAATCAGGAATATTTGTTCAATTCTTTCTTGTGAAGAGTCCATAAACTCAAATGCAGACCAGACTAATATCCAATCACAGTAATTCAAATGGCTCTTGCCAGTATTTGGTTTCACTGGACACATTTACTCACAGCTCAGAAGACTGCTGATCCAAGGTGCAGATCTGATAACTTTCTCCCCAACTAAAAAGAGATGGTAGTTAAAAAAACAGATTACAGCAGCAGATTTAGTACAGAAATCTGGCATTCTTGCACAAGTTTCAAGAGCGTAAGGCTAGTGTTCTAGGGCAGAGGTCTCCAAACTTGGCAACTTTAAAACTTGTGAACTTCAGCTTCCAGAATTCTGCAGCATAGATGGCTGGAGAATTCTGGAAGTTGAAGTCCACAAGTCTTAAAAGTTGCCAAGTTTGGGGAGCCTTGTTCTCGGGAGTCAGGTTATTGTGTTGCCTTGTAACCAGAGGTGGTATTCAGCAGGTTCTGATCAGTTCTAGAGAACCGATAGGGGAAATTGTGAGTAATTTGGAGAACTGGCAAATATCACCTCTGACTGGAGATTTTACAGTATCCTTCCGCTGCCACGCCCATCAAGCCATGTCCACAGAACTGGTCATAAAAAAATTTGAAGCCCACCACTGCTTGGAACCACTCATTGCTGTTGCATTTACATTATACTGAGGGAACCCATTGCCCCAAGAGGGCGTGACCCAAAGGATATTTTGCCTGGTGTTCTCTGGTCTGGATATTAACCCTTTCAGTTACTCTGCCACTAGGTAATAAGAACTTGCGTCAAGTCTCTTCATTGCAGAGACTTCTTTTGTGCTGTGCTTTCCCTCTCAAGAGTTGCGATAGAGGTAGGAGCAGAGCAAAGGAACCACAATGAGGAACGGGGAGAAGCACAGTAAAGAAATACACCCTTTGGACTCTTGCATTATTCCTAGTGTCTAATTATAATACCTCCACTCTAATTGACTGACCATCTTCTCATCCAGGGTACCGGAGCTATTTCAAGGACATTGAGATGATGCTGGGTTTTCCACCACCTATATTTTTCCAGATCTGTTGGAGGTTCATCTCTCCAGTTATCATCTTTGTGAGTACAAAGGGGGGGGGGGGACGGAGAAAGACAAAATAGGAGACAGGATTGGGAGTGAGGGAAAAGGGGACTGGGGGACTAATGACATAATTAGGATGGAATAAAGACTAAGCTACTGTTGTCACTGTGACAAAAACACAGTGATAAGCAAGTGGGGGTGGGGAGGGAGAGAAGGCCAGAGGTTTTCTGCTTCCCGTGACAAAAACATCCATGTCTGAGAAATTAAGAGAGCTTTTGAAGGTCCCCAGAATGCAAGACTAGGAATGATGCCATGCAGTATATACTTTGGTTTCAATCAGCCTTTCCTCCCCTCTTTCCAGTTTATCCTCATATTCACAGTGATTCAGTATGAACCGATCACATACAACACATATGTGTACCCAACCTGGGCCATAGCCATTGGTTTCTGTATGGCGCTCTCATCGGTCATCTGCATCCCTATCTATGCAGGCTACTACATTTTGTGCTCAGAAGGAGACTCCCTACTGCAGGTAAGGACGGGGGCTTGCAGGCAACTGGGCAGAGTTGCTGCTGCTTTCTGGACATTATGGGTGTGCTTGCCTCAGATCCCACTGCAAACCAGGTCTTGAAACCAGCAACTCCTTGTTTGCCTTTTGTATCTCTGCAGCGTTTGAAAAATGCTACTCGGCCAAGCCGGGAGTGGGGCCCGGCGCTTGTTGAGCACAAGACAGGCCGCTACGCAACAGCATTCAGCTCAACAGAATCCCAGCTGGAGGTGCAGCTGCTGAACCCTGAGAAACCCAAAAGCGACGAGGCTGGCATGACGGCTGCCATCACCATCGGAAGCAATGGTTCAACCCACAGCCAAGACTCAATGATGTGAACCTTAGCCTGGGAGGCAGGGCAGGGAGCACTCCTTGCATCAATCCATTCCCACCTGTCCTGGTTCTCTAAACCCTACTCTGCTCAGATATACTAAAGTACCCCCACTGGGTGGGGGACCCTGGCTCCCAGGCTGTGCAGGACTCTGGGGGAGGGGGCTATGAGTTCCCATCCCACCCACCTCATTAGTGTCCCTGTGCCATCTTGTAACCCTTATGTTTACAAGTAATGCTCAGATGGCCCCAATTCACAGCCAGGGCCAGGATCAGAGGCAGAGATGTGTGCACTGGCTAACTAGGTGGGGGTTCCTTGAGAAGTACTATTAGGAAGGTTGGTTGATGTCTTAGAAGCTTAGAAATCCCTTCAGGGTGGTTTCTGGCAGCTACTCCTGGGCCCAGCGAATCACGAATCTACTGGGGATGATATGTCCCCTCACTGCCCTGGATCAGGGTTATTTGCCTGGCCACACAAGGAAACTAATGGGAGTGCTGGGGGGTCAGCAGTGGTTTCAAAAAAGAGCTGATGTTCTCAGCGAAGTTCAGTCTAGAGCTAGACAACCTTTAGCTCGACTACTGCCTTTATGAGAACTCTTGCATGGAAAACTGCACACTACCCATCAGTATCTATTCCTTCCCAGCTTTCCCACTTGTCTAGTATTTTATGAAAAGTGGGGTAGCTTTTTCAGGACTGTAAAGTTCCAATGATGGTTCCAAGAGCTTAAGAAAATTCCAGAAGTCTCATAATTGGTAGGGAAAATCTAACCTTATTTGTCTAACTGTTCAGAATTTTTCTCTCTCCCCTCCCCTCCCCTCTCCTCTTTCACATACACACACAGATCCTTGCACAGTTAATAGACACACCATGTGACTGATTCAAATCTAGGAAAGTCCCAAGCTTATGGGAAACTCCTGTGAGCTGCTGCCACACACTGTGTAGAGGTGGAGCAAAGTATTGAACTGAATTATGCCGAAGCCGAACTTGAGTTCTGAGGAATGGAGCCTCAGAAGCCATTGTGTATTCTCTTCCCTGACAGAGGAGCAAATGAATTTGAATAGGGGTCCCTCCAATTGCAAGGGACCCTTGGGACCTAGCCATGCCCCCCCCCCCCAACTCTAGGGAAAGGAGCACAGCCAACCATGGTGCTAAGAGTTGATGATGTGCCAAGACCAGCCCTTGCAACTTGAGAGAAGCACAAAGGTCAGAATGCAGGATCTTCCACAAAAGCTATTCCTGGTTAGCCCTGGGCCCTGGGTCACCATTTCTCAGTGGGGATGGAAGCCTCTATTCCTATGCTACAGTCATGAAGAAGTTGGCCAGAAGCACCAGTCTCTCATGGCAGGTCGATCTCTTCGTAACACAAGCCAGGTTCTCACACTGGCTCAAATTGGGGGGGGGGGGGGGGTGTAACTAAATGGTTGTATCTTCCTGTCTCATTGCCCCATATTTTCATTTCAGCATTGCTGCCTGCACTTTATCCTGAGCAAGGCCTTGGAGGAGGCCCTGACAGCCACTACCTTGCCCTTTATCCTGTGGCAGCAATGATACCAGGACATCAATGCCAAATTTCTTGTAAGGGGCATCCTCAGCTCCCAGGAATGCACAATTGCTACCAATGCCAACAGCAAGGGTCTGGTCCCTACCCACAGTGTAACTGCCCCAGCCAGTGACATGGGCAAAATGGCCATTGTTTTAAGTGCCAAATGCACAGATGATAGGACAGATGGCTTCCTGTCATGATGACATTTTTACCTTAAGCTGCCAGCATCCAATCCTTTCCCTCCTCTGTACTGAAAATGCACTATTTAATGCATGGTTCCATGTCTGTCCCTCCCTCTCCTGTAGAGTGTGGCAACTGCCACTGCCACCTCTCATTGTTCATAGCAATAATTGTACGAGACTCCCATACTGTGACTCTCCCAGTTGTAGAATGTTAAAGTCTCATAGATTTTAATGAAATTTATATTCCTGAACCCAGGATGTACAGTTCTTTCTGTGGGATTGGAAGGGCAATTTGAGAAGCTGTGCCTTTTCTTTAATGTTATCATGGAATTATTGTACTGAGTAATGGAGATGAGGAGGAAGAGGAAGGATCCCGGGGGGCACTGCTGCATTTCCAGGACACTTATCTGTACAGAAGAAGGGTTGTTTAGCATGGCCTTGTTACTTTCTTTGGAATCCATGAATTTGAACATAAGAATGAGCAAAGACAGTAAGCCCATGTCAAGCATAGGAAACAGCAGCATACGGTTTCAGTGGGCACTGTTGCCACAGAACAAATGATGAGATGTCAAGAGGAAGAGGAAGTTCTATTTTTCTTAGCTTGGTCCTTTACACTGCAACAATTTAACACGGGGACAAAAGCGAGATGGAGGACAAGGTTCTGTAGGAGGTATGGGAAGAAAAGCAGGTTCCCAAATTGATGCCGATCTATACTTTGAAGCAGTTGGATGTCCCAATGTTGTAGGCAGCTTAGTGTTGCTGTCCTTCCTTGCTTGGTTGGAATCCTCACTCTTTGGATGCAACCATCCCAAAGGGGTTCTTGTTGAATGGCTCCATCGGGGTGATGGCTGATAGCAGAGTAGAGTAATCTGATCCTTGGGATCTGGTGAAGGAATCTCATTAGAAGCAGGATTGAGCTGTCCAAATCCTGGCTCTTTCACTAAGCCTCTTGGGTGGCTGTGAAATAAAGAGAAGGAGTTGTGTGATACAAAAGGTTTTATTTAAGCATCTTTCCATCGAAAGTAACACAATTGCAGAAATTTGAGTCATTGCAGAAGAGTTTATGGATATCCAAACTCCACTGAAGTGGATTGAACAAATTCCAAAAATGTTACTTCAAAATTCTGGAGATAAAGTAATAATAAATCAAGACTGAATTAAATTTCTCACTTTCTCCTGTAAGGCTTTTGCTCTTTCCACCTCTTCTTAGTATTGTAGCTTGCAAGCATTTTCATACTACCTGAGTTGAGACAAATGGGTGCTATTCCCAAGCTGGTTTGACATCGGAGAAGGAGGCCTAGGACATGACTTGGGCAGGCTCAATTGCAAATCCTGCTCCATGACACGTTTCTCTTCCTGTAGTTCTGCGTACAGAGGATTACTTCAAGATGGAGAAACAATAAGCCCAAGAACACTAGCACTTAGAAATAATCTATGCCCAATTGTTTATACTGTCCATAGAAAAACCCTCTTTCCAATTCCCAGTGTAATTCTAAATAAAGGCATGAGATTAGAGTTCTGCATACCAGCCATGGTAGGTTCATGTATTTTGTCTTGCAGCTCAGTAGCATGTTGATGCACTTCCTCTAGTTGGTTCTATAAATCAAAGAAATGTTTTGAAAGGAGGCTGAAATGTGTAAGTTCCCAGAGGATTACCTGTCTTTACCAAAAGAGTTTATACATTGAGAACTCTGTACACAGAAGTGTTTTACTTTTCCCCCTTCTTACATGCCCCTATCACAACAGAAAGCTATTTTAGATGAGCAATACACACCCAGTCCCTTAAGTTAAGGAGATTAAGTTTCCTTTTCCTTGGAAAGTAGCCTGTGTTAGCCTTAATTCCTATATCATTGTGACTATTACCCAGAATACCTGTGCAAAGAGCACAGAGCAAAGTTGGTTCAGAAAAGCAGAGAAAAACAGTAGGGGGTAGTGTTGTAGCAACTTTGCATCCAAAGCATTGGCACACCCAAAATGCCACTGACTTCTCCTACTCTACATCTCTCAGCACTCATCATCACCACCTTCAGATCAGAGAAGATGAGAGGAACGGCACCTAATTAATTAGTTACAAAGCTGAGATCAAAATCAAACATATCTTCATTACATAATACTCCCTCCTTGAAAAACCTAAGCACTGTAGCCATAGGATTGTGAGTCCTTCGTAAGACAAGCTCCCAAATCAGAGGAGATCACTGGACCACTTTGGATATTCTAAATGAAGAGCATAGACCCATGACCAAAATCTGAACTGGATTTTTAGAAGTGCAGGAGTCTAGAAGCTCTGGGAAAGCTGAGATATAGTCCTTACCTGTAAATGTGTAATGTATCTTTCCAGAGCATGACATTCATCCTCTAGCAAAGTCCTAGATAAAAATGAGATTCTAATAAAGCTCGACAGAATTTGGGAGAAAGTAAACAATCACCAACTGCAGATACAGAGTATGAAACTTCCACAGGTTCCTTCAATTTTTTTTGTCTTTCCCATTATAGAAGCTAGCCATCCAAAATTGAATTAAAAGACTGGACATCATATACCGTTTAGTGAGGTGTCAACTTTGTGATCCTTTTTCCTGAAAACCACATTTTTGCATCTCATAATGCAATGGGGCAGGTTGCACATTCTGCCTCTTCCAAAGAGGGAAAGAAATGGAAGTTCAGATACATTCAGCCCAAGATTTCAAGACAGAAGTTGACACGATGCTTTTAGAAGCAAGTGCAATAGGGCTGTTTCACAAAGATTCCCAGTTTAAAAGTTCTCATTGCATTGATGCTCAAAAACTGTTCTGCAACAACTGATCCATTCACTATATTCACACAGAAGGAAACATGTAACACATGTGCAGGCAGAGGAAATCAGAATGAGATGCTTTGCAGACCTCTCTGTTCTTGTTTTCATGAGTATGATGCAGGTTATCATATAGGGAGCAGAGGAAGAAATTCTGGATACAAATTGTTGGGCTCATTGGCATGTATTTTTATGCTCTGCTGCCCCAGGCACTCCTATTTCTGATGAGCCAATCCATTATTTACCGTATTTACCATTGGCAATTCTGTTTATTTCCTTTACAAGTCCTCTTATACTCCTTGCTTCTAATAACTCTTCCTAGAAGAAAAATATAAAGCAGAAAGAAAGGAGGTATGCAAACTTGCCTAAGTCTAGAGGCTATCTCACCGATTTGAGTTATATTCAGTTTATCAGAATATGGTTCCAAATCATTTGTGCTGTTACAGGACAATGACCTAAGAAAACAGAAATGGGATTAATACAAATGTCATACAACTTAAGAAAGGCCAGCTTTTCCTTCAGCCAGGCAAGATTCCAAGTCCACAATTAGGCCTTCTGGCCTAAGGAGCAGCTCAGACCAGGAATGGGAAGCAGAATCTGGATGGAGTTGTTAGTAGCTTTTATTGCATATCTGCAAATGTCCTGAACTCCCTCTCCTCTATGGAGATTACAGAGCGGTGACTGACCCACCTAACATAGCATGCATTTCAGTTCCAGTGGTAGATGAACAAGAAAGCCGTTCATGACCAGTTTTTGCCCAAATACCCAAAGTCAGAAAAACTACAGTCACCAGGTCAAAATATTGGACCTAGGCAAACATTCCTTATATGTTGATGCATACTTAGATACTATTAATTAAATCTTAATTATATTTATCCAAAATAAGTCTAATGGAACACTTATTTGTCTGTGTCTCCCTCTTTCTTTCCTCTCCCATTATATATAAACATAACAAGGAAGAAAATGAAAAAAAATACAATGTACAAAATAATATAATATAAAAATAATATAACTATCCCCCCCCCCAAAGAATCTAAAAAGGGGGGGGAAACAGATGTATATAAGAACACATTACAATAGATATGTAATAATCAAGACAGCTGAATAAAGTTTACTTTTGGGTCTTACCTGATGAGATTGTTGCTCCTAGATGATGGCCGATTACTTCCAGCATTTTTCTTGAAAGCAAAGTTGATCACATGTGTGTTGTATTTAGCAATGGCACAGTTGTGGTCCCTATGCAATAAGAAGCAGGCATGAGGCAATCTTCTAAATAACAGAGTCATGAGTAGGCCACCAGTCCCTTACATTTAAGGACTGCAGCCATAAATGTATTGGAATATGGAATTAAAATCATTTAGATGAATATCCTTAAGACTAAAAAAAATATATGCAAGTTTTACCAAAAGGCCCTTCTTTCCCTCTATCCGCTGTATGAAAGAAACCATGGCTTAAACTCAATCATGTGAATAGCAGTAACAATAGCATTTAGAGTTGTAGACCGCCTCACAGTGCTTTACAGCTCTCTCTTAAGTGGTTTACAGAGTCAGTATATTTCTCCCAACAATCTGGGCCCTCATTTTACTAACCTCAGAAGGGTGGAAGGCTGAGCTGGTCAGGATTGAACTCTTCGCAGTGGGCAGAGTCAGCCTGCAATACTACATTCTAACCACTGTGCCATGATGATGCAATGGCTAGAATAAAGACAACGTGAGATGAACTCCTCTAACCAAACTACACAAGGCTGGGTCTGAGAGACAGCAAGGTTTAGATCGTGAAGAAAACCCTGGAGGGGTAATAAAATGAACTTGTTTCCAGCATATAACTGAAATATTGGGAAGAAAAATATTTTCCTTGTGGCCTGTCCATTCTAATTGTCCTCAGTGCCCTTTCTATTGTTTATACAGCAGCAAAGTGGGAGGCAAATATCTGGCCCTTGCTCAGGTTGATCCCAGTCCCCATTCTGTTGAATCCTTTTGAATATGGAGAGGGAGGGAGACATAATCCTGGCCTCAGTATATGGATTGTGGATCATACACACTAGAAATAAAAGAGCTGAATGTGGGAGTTGTGCTGTTGTGAGACATGTACATACATGGGGTGGGGGTGGGGGGGGGTTTGGAGACAGAAGTGAGGTGTAAGTTCTATGTATCAGGAAATGCCTAATAGTATTGGGGGGGGGGTTTCCTCTATTTCCCCCCATCATCACGACAAAAGAAGTGAGAAATAACACCTTTCTTGCCCATAAAGTTTGACATTATGATTTGTGGAGAATTTGAATCACAAGGAATTTGGAAGTTTTATATAGCCTGGTCCACAGACTCTTGAGTTAAAGATTTACAGCTTCTTTCTCTCCATGAAGAATGGAGACCTTAATTTGTAGTCCTGCAGGCAATATTTTAGAACCTGTGAACAGGTTAGACTTTCACTGTGAAGCATTTCATTTTCACCAGTACCTGCCCTCCTGCAATGCCTTTTGCTGCAAGCCAACCAGGAGCAGGCGAATCTCCTCTCTTACTAGCTCTTTCAGATGGGGAGGAGCAGCCAGCAAGATGCAGTTATCAGGTCTTTGCTCAAAATGGTCCAACTGCAATTCTTGGTAGAATTCCAAGAGAGTCTTTACCTGTAAAGAGAAAGGAGGTCTGATTCTGCATCGGACATATCCCAAAATATTTAGAGTTGTATGATACAAATCCCAAGGTCACGTGTTAATCTTTCCATGCCCTTCCATCAGACGCCCAGATAATGAGAAATAGTTACACACCTGAAGACTACAGTTGTAGCATTCCTGCTACATTCCAGATGCTTCTTTGTTCAAAGATTCATAAGCAAAATTAAGCAAGATAACCCAGAAACTCTCCCTCTTGTTCGAAAGATTAATTCATAATGTAGCCTGGATAATCTTCACAAATGAAGGCAAATATATGTGACCCAGGATAATGTTGCAAGATCAAATCTGGGTTGGGGTTCAGATTCAGTCTTGAATAATCTTCAATACAATAGTACAAATCTACATGTTAGGTAGGCTGCAAGATTGGTAAAAAATTGTTGTGGAAGTTCTGAAAATATCTGATGCCTTTCCAAAATGTCAAAATCAATCATTTATGTGATATCCTACCTTTTCTTCATAATCTCAAAGCTCTCTTATATTTCTCCACAACAATCCAGTAAGGCATTTTAGCAATGATTGGTGAAAAGTCACCTAGGAACTTCTGTGGCTGATGATGGATTTAAATCCTAGGACCAGCTCAATATCTTAATTACCAAACAAAATTCATTCAAAATTTTCCAGCAAGTTTCCTTAGAGTGTTATCACATTTTTGTACCACTTTTCTCCAAACTAGTACATGCAGCTATGTTTGGCCACAGCTCATGGTAGTTGTCATTTGTCTCAAAATAATAACTGTTGCCCATCCTATTTTAGGAGATATCACAAAGAGGAAGATTGCAATAGATATTCTATCTTGCTTGTTCTTCCCTTTTATGTATCTTGGTGTGAGCTACCTTTTATAATATTTTGGAGAACAAATTCCAACACTCCCTTCCTGACCCTACATATCAACAAAAATACAATTAATTTACTGGACAACGTCCCAGCTGTCCTGACTGGGGGCAAGAGCAAAGAAGTTAGGTATCCCTTGTGCCACATGACAGCTTGAAATTAAAAGGAAATAGAAAGGTAGGTAAGAAGTCCCAAAAGGGATGATGAGTTACAATAGAAATCCTGATGCTTTGGAGCCATGGACTCCAAGAAGATACAGATCAGAGGTCTCCAAACTTGGCAACTTCAACTCCAGCTGGCTGGAGAATTCTGAGAGTTGAAGTCCATAAGTCTTAAAGTTGCCAAGTTTGGAGACCCTTGATATAGATGGAAAAAGCATACCAGTTGGTCTTGGTAGGCAGGGAATTAGGTGTCTTTGAATCAGATCTGACCTCTGACAAACCAGTCCCTGGGGACAATCCCCAGCACTTCCAGAAACATCCCAGTAACATCTTGATTCTGTCCATCCTCCCCATGTTATTTATTCTACTTTCTTTATTTTTAAACGCATAGTAGATTTTTAACTAATCTATGCAGAGAGAAGTAAATCCATTAGCATGAGAAAGAATTTTGGAATGTTTACTGTTCTTTGCCCCAGGCTGAATAAAGAGTGTGAATGACTGGAGTAGAACAAAGGGCTTGAAATAACAGGGATTAGGGACTCTAGCCAAGTGTAAGAAGTCAGCTGAGATGAGTCAAAAGGGAAACTTGAAGATGAGAGAGAAGGCAATATCAATTCACTCTTACAATTTGGCTTTCTCAGAACAGATAAATATCCCTTAGATGATCTAAACTAGACATTGAAAGCAATTTGGGCACCCTGATTGAACTGGCCAAAAAAGCAAAAACAAGCAACAGCAACACTGGAACAATAAAATAATGAATACATGCATGCTATTGCTTGAGACCAAAATTTGATGACCGGAGGGAGAAATATCTATATGTTTCAAAAGCAGTGAAAAGAGAGATGTTTTCTCCAGAACTCAACACAGTCTAACTTTGCACAGATTGCTGAAATTAAGTATATGGAACCACAAGTATACAATATAATACTGGCAAAACGTTATAGAAACTTTAGCCAAACATATCAATGGGGCATAAAGTAAATGACAAATGAAATATCTAGTAATCTTAATTTTTTCTTTTTCTTGTTTAATTTTTATTTATTTGTATTCCATCTCTTTTATGTTTACAAAAAACTCAAGGTGGCGAATATATCCAATAGGCCTTTCTCCTCCTATTTTCTACTCAACAACCCCGTGAGGTGATTTGGGCTGAGAGTGACTAGTCTAAAGTCACCCCAGCTTCTAATTCCCTTTAGGCAGGATTAGAACTCCTGCTTTAGGTCTCCTGCTTTGTAGTCCAAAGGTCTCCAACCTTGGCAACTTTAAGACTTGTGGACTTCAACTTCCAGAATTCTGGCTGAGGAATTCTGGGTGTTGAAGTCCACAAGTCTTAAAGTTGCCAAGGTTGGAGACCCCTGTTCTAAAGGTTCCCAGTCAAAAGACTTTGAACAAGATTTTTCTCCCTACCAGGAAGAAAGACAAATAGAAATATATATACTTTCAATGATGTCTGTTGTGTCCTATATACAATTCAATTCTGTGAACAAGGCACTATAATTTCACAATAACAGCTTGACTGGAAGTGCTTACCATATTCTTCCAGTGGGGAGAGTGTATTTTTTACATTTATAGGCTAGTGTTCTAGGGCAGAGCTCTCCAAACTTGGCAACTTTAAGACTTGCGGACTTCAACTCCCAGAATTCTCCAGCATAGATGGCTGGAGAATTCTGGAAGCTGAAGTCCACAAGTCTTAAAGTTGCCAAGTTTGGAGAGCTCTGTTGTAGCTTGAGACCTTAATTACTAGACTTAATTACTGGCTGGTGGGGTCCTACACGTGTACCTTCAGCACCTTTCCCCAACCTAGTATTCCAAAAGTATTTAGATTAGTTTCCATGTTAAAAAAAAAGCACACCACATTAAAGCAGCTCCATATACATAATACAATGACGTTTTTATTCAATTAAGCTTTTTGCCAAAAACTTAAGGGACCCAAATGTGAAGGTGGTAACCCTCTTGACACCATCCACATCAGAAGTGGTACTCAGCAGGTTCTGACCAGTTCTGGAGAACCAGTAGTGGAAATTTTGAGTAATTTGGAGAACCAGCAAATACCACCTTTGACTGGCCCCACCCCCATCTATTATTTGCCTTCCAAGTCTTCTTTTGTTGCCATGCACAGGAGAAAGGAGCCGGAAAGCAGGTTAGTGGGGGGGATGGGGGGGGAATGGGAATTTTACAGTATCCTTCCACTGGAGTGGGGTGGGAATAGAGATTTTACAGTATCCTTCCCCTGCCACGCCCACCAAGCCACGTCAGTAAAAATTTTTGCATCCCGCCACTTATCCACACTCATTCAAAATGAGATTTTTATAGTCCCTCTATATGCACTATTTCAATAGGAAAATGCATAAACCACTCTTTCAGGTCATCCTGTCGGCCTGAAATTCCTCTTCCAAACCTCATTATGAAGCTCCAAGCTGTGTTCCACGAAATCAATTCCCAAAATAGTCTTCACTTCCAGTCTCTCGCTGGGTGCAAGCTGCTCTTCTATCATCCTCCAGAACGATGGCACTGGCTTCAAGGGCTCCCAGGAGAAGCTGGGCAAGGGGAACATGGGGGCACAGTCCAATTCCAAGATAACTATAGAAATTCCCAGCTCTAATGCATTAGAGGAAAGAAGGAGATACCGGTATATGGATTAAGTAGCAGGTGACAGGAGCCCAATGCAAGGACACCTGGCAATTTGTCCCATTTCTTCACAAGCAGCATTAAGACTAATACCATTTAAGTGTTGTTGTTGTTGTTATTATTTGACACAAAAAACAACAGTGTACACAGCAAACAAGATAACTATGCTGGGTTTCGTATCACAACTCACTAATCGAACACTTCCCAATTGTTTAGGATTGCGTGATGTATCGGTGGATAATGGGAGCAGATCCCAGTAAGGTGGCCTTCTGAAGTTGACCAATGGTGATTTTGTCATTGCCAATTGTTTTTAAGTGCTCACCTAGGTCTTTAGGCACAGCACCTAGTGTTGTGTACCACTGGAGCCACCTTCACTGGTTTATGCCAGAGTCTCTGCGGTTTGATTTTCAAGTCTTGATACCCTGGTGATTTTTTCAAGTTGTTTCTCGTCAATTCTGCTGTCACCAGGTATGGCAATGTCTACGATCCACACATCATCATCATCATTATTAATGATGCATTATATACCCCATTCCTAAGAGGTCTGTAAGGAGCGTGCATAAGTGCACCATCGTGCCTACTTGTCCCTGTCCTATTGTCTCCATTTATTCGTACCTATTTCCTGTATTCTCTTGCATGTTTATACTTATACCTATTATCTTGTAAGCGATTGATAAATCAAATAAATAAAATAAAATAAAATTTATTAATAATTAAAATCTGCCTATCCCAAATCTTTTAGAAGGGCTCAACAGGTTGATAAAATTGCCAAATCCAACCTAAAGGTGTGATCAGCCATAATCATCATCATCACTGTGTATTAATCATTCACAACAAAGTATAGCTACAGTCCCTGAAGCCATTAAGCAACAGATCAAACTCGTAATTTAAGACCTACTGATCAAGAGCTTCCCAAACCTGGGTACATTGACCTCACCCCTTTCCTAAGAGGTCTGTAGGGGGTGAGCATAAGCGCACCAACATGCCCACCGTGCTTGTCCGATTGTTTCTTTTATTCTTCTTATATGTACCCATTTCATGTATTCATAACTGTGTATACACTTATACCTATTATCTTGTAAGCGATTGACAAATCAAAACAAATAAGTAAATAAAATCACTCAAAATAAACACTACTTAAATCTGGTTCAAGTATTTTCTTTGCATGACAACCAACAACGAACCCATTTACCTTTCATCAAAAAAGAACATTCAACCCGTTTTACTTACATCGGGATTTTTTTTTTTTTTTTTAAAAAGGGATATTTTGGAGGAAAGGGTTTGGGAAGACTTCACTAATCCCTGCAGCCAACAAGCCCGCTTGTTCTCCATTATCCCCAGCTCCACCATTTTGAGCAGCTCGTCCCGGTCATCATTTGCCTGGCCCAACGAACCCCGCAGGCTACAACCCCTAGATTGGGCCCAGCTTCGATTGTGCTGCCACCTTTATTCCTCGGCCCTTCTCGCTTCTGTCCGCAGACTGGCCAACCCAACGGCCCCCGCCCGCAGCTCCACGGGGAGTGGGGAGAACCCCCCCTCCCCCAAATTCTTCACCTTCCCGCGCGAGCTCTCGGGAGCATCAACTCCTTGTCTCTATGGTAACTCCACACACACACACACACACACACACACACATCCCGTTCCTCGGAAACCTCGCCTCTTAAAGGAGCCGCGTCCGGAAAGCTGAAACAGCCGCGAGCCCAGCGTTGCAGACAAGCATCCTCGGAAACAGCTGATTTGCAAAGGGCGGGAAATGTATCCGATCCGGCCGCTGGCTGCATTTCTTCCTCGGTTCGCGTTCCCAGAGCCGTCAAAAAGGGGCATCGAAGGGAAAGGCGGCGCGGGGGCATCCGAGCCGGGAACCGGGAGGTGCGAAGTTTGAAGGGGTTTTTTTTCGGGGGGGGGGGGGGGGGGGTCCGGGGGTTTTGTGTGTGTGTGTGTGTGTGTGTAGGCGGCCTGGAGCGCGGGACCAGCCTGGCAGGCAGGCAACGCATCTGCCCCTCCCAGCTCCGAGGTTCCGCCCTCCCTTTTGGGGAAGGGGTGCTCGGGTTTCACTCCGGGTCGGGCGGCTGCACAAAAGGAGCGCAGGGCCGGCCAGGTTACTTGTCATCCACGGCCTTGGATTCCCTTTGCCCGGGGAAAAACGGATTTTTATTTATTTATTTATTTTTTCCCACCCGCTTCTCGGCACTGCCGGCTCCGGCCCTGGAGTTTCGCGCTTTGGAAGGGCTGAGCCTGGCATTGCTGCTGGCTCTGGGGACTCCGGCCCAGGCTGGCGGGGCCAGTCAGCACTTTTGATGCCAATGGGAGCCTGTATTTCCTAGGGGAATGGTATTCCCTGCATCCAGCGGAAGGGCCAGCTCTGTGCCCGCAACGGACTGCGCCGCTCTGCCGCCGGCTTGCATTTACCTCAGCCGCTCTCCGGGCGACTGCTGTCCCGCGCTGCGAACGCCTCGGCTGTGAGCACCGAGGTACAGGTTGATGACCTGGGGCAGCATTTCCAGGTGAGGCAAGCAAACGAACGCTGCTCTGTCTGTCTGTGTGTAAAAACCAAGCGGCCACAACATCGAGGCCAGGGGGATGGGTTGGGGGCCGCCTCTCTGAATGCGAGAACCTCCTTAAAAACCAGGGAAAAGCTGCTAACAAACCAAGAGGTCGAGAGAAGGATTGAAGCATCCGAGTTGGGCACGTTCACATGACAGTCCGGGCTTGTTCACTCCGCAGGCAAGACCTGGTTTTCGCTGGAGCGTAGTTTGGCTGTGAAAATGGAAACGGAATTGCCACTGCAAAGGATCGTTCTTGCAAGCTTACTGGAAAGCGAGGTGGGTGACAGACACGAGATGAGAAATTAGATGAGTAAAAAGAGGCTTCTTGTCATCAAAGGGTCTTGACAGCACAAAAGTAAAAGAAGGACTTTGTTGCCTAAGGTACAAATGCTGTCTATTCCAGGGGTCTCCAACCTTGGCAACTTTAAGCCTGGAGGACTTCAATTCCCAGAATTCCCCAGCCAGCAAAGCTGGCTGGGGAATTCTGGGAGTTGAAGTCCTTCAGGCTTAAAGTAGCCAAGGTTGGAGACCCCTGGTCTATTCCACTATCTTCTATTTCTCTCAGTCCTGACACTAAATCACTTTGGGACCTTCTTTCTGGCTACTGCTAAAATGGTTTGCAGTGTATTTTGAAGAGGTGAGTTGTCAGGGCAAAGAATTTGCTGGCAGGAGGAGGTACTGGGCAATGAGGGAGGGACAAAGATTGCTCCTAATAGCTGAATAAACAGATCTTAGACTAAGATGTTGCTGGTGGAAGATCAAAGCCTGCTCCACTACTCCTGTAGATTCTCATGAATCGCTCCCATGCAATGAAGGCCAAAGCCTCATAACTGGACCGTGGGCAGATAATGTCCTTGCTGTCAATTTTGCTGAGTATTCTTAAGACGTTTTGCAGTGAGTAAATAGAGCCTAGTTCATCAAAAATATTTATTTCCCTTCCCATTCATTTTCCTCTCACTCCTTCGTGAATAAGATTGGGCGCCCTTGAAAATGATTTGAGAGAAGTGCTTTGGATCTCATGAGTAAGCACCTTCCCCCCCTATTCATAAGAGCAGCCCCAACTTTTTTCATGCTTCTGTGCCAACAGAACTGTTTTAAATTCATTAAAGTTAATTCACTTTAAAAAGTGGCATATTTTTGTTTTCTGGCTTGCTGAAATAAGAGAGTGCTTCCTTCCATTGTTTGTGAGGCATGAACAGCCCTTTTAGAAAGGCCAAAATTTTGAATTTTGCCCAGAACTTTTTAGAGATAGAGTAACAATGGTGGGATTCAAATTTTTTTACTACCGGTTCTGTGGGTGTGGCTTCGTGGGCATGGCAGAGGAAGGATACTGTAAAATCCCCATTCCCTCCCTACTCCTGGGGGAAGGATACTGCAAAATCTCCATTGCCTCCCCATCCCACTAACCTGCTTTCCAGCTCCGTTCTCCTGTTCAGGGCAACAAAAGACCCAGCCGATCAACTGGGACTCCTGGGAGACAGAGAATATATGAGGACAAGGCCAGTCAGAGGTGGGATTTGCCGGTTCTCTGAACTACTCAAAATTTCCACTACCGGTTCTCCAGAACTGGTCAGAACCGGCTGAAGACCACCTCTGATGGGTACAATATTGCATGTTTGATTTTAAGTAAAAGTAACAATAAAACTGTGTAACTCCTTGCATCTGTATAAAAGTGAAATGTTGTTGGCAAATAGCTTTTTTAAAAAATATGTGGTTAGCTGAAGGTGATTACATTTTAGTATAAGAAACAAGACAAGCAGTTTAGGAAGAAGGAAAAAAATACTTTTCTACAGCACTAGAATAGGGCAACATCTTACCAAATCAGATCTGGAAAGCCTTTGGGAATTTTTAAGGAGCCATGAAAAGCATCTTATATTAAACAAAAGGTTTTTTTAGTTTTATGATTCTGATTGTGTCTTTTGGCAACAGGCCTACATAATATCCATGGGACCAACTAAAATGATTCCAACAGTTCAATAGAGGTGTGAGTTTATATAACCATTTGCTGGTCCAATGGAGAAGGAATTTTATACAGTGAAGAATAATGTGAGGATTTTATCTTTAAGTAAGTATGGTATCTGGTGGGAAGGGAACAAGGGGATTGAGAATAGGGTCTTGCTGATGGTTACTTATTTATATTTATTCATAATCATGAGTTTGGCTTCCCTAAAACTAGTGGTAGGCTTTGCTACTAACTAGAGATATAATGAACTGAAAATACATAACATCTTTGTTGAGTATTTAAGTGCAGATCCTGTCATAGGATTACTGGAGGGCATCACATCCATTGTTGTAGATGTATTTAGTGCATCCTGCTGTGAAATGCCACATCACAATCTTTACATGCACAAACAGAACAGAAATTTATTTATTTTTCCTACTGTATAAAAGTGGTGGCTAATAGCTCAAGAGATACTATTGGAGGCTTGCATTTCTCCTAAAACTGAAGCCAACCTGAATGAATGAATGGTGCCCTCTGATGGTGTCATTTTAGTATTGTGAAGTCTACGAAAAAGTTTGCAAGTGCTGCAAAATTGCAGAAAAATGTGAAAATAGTTGTAAAATGTATCACTTATGGAGAAGTGACATCTCTGCCAAATAAATCTTTTGGGCATGTCTTTATCCCACTTGCTTGGATCACACCCTTGCCTTTAAAAAAAACCCTGTTGCCGTTACACTATTATAGCAGATTTGAGCATAAATATGAGGTTCTTCAGCTGACAGGATCCCAATAGCAACATGGCAGCATCTTATTCTTAGTGTTTTTTAGAAAAACTCTTTCTGGAAGAAACTTTAGCAGGACCTGAAAAGGGAAGTGTGAGTAAGCACGAAGGAAGTTGCTTAAGCATGGGATCAATACTGAAATCAGTTGTTCTTGTTTGTCTCTAAAAAGGTGACCTCTGTCAAGTTTTTCTTTCAAGGGGATTGATTATGTCTTACAAATACTTACTAGGTGACTGCAGTGATAGTGAACTGTTCACACAGCACTAAGAGAATCATGGTAATGAGAGAATGAAGGGGAAAAAAAAGAGGCAGGCTTGCCCAGAAGGCGTCTTCCAGAACCTTGCAGAATGACAAATGTGACAGTGCAGAAATAACCTTCAAAATAAGCTTTGCATCAGTCTGTAAAAATACGTATGTTGCAAAGTATTACACAGGATGGGCACAGCTTGGGAATAAATTTTTCTAATGCTGTTGTGCACATAGAGGAATGATTGAAAACTGCTGTGTCCCATTGATCAATCTTCGTTCTCCCCACAGCCTTCTGAATGTGAGCAGTGTACTTATGACTTGGATGGAATTTCCCGCTGCCTGGTAGCAAACTCTGCCCCTCTACCATGTGTCAATCCCATCTATGAGAAAGGCCATTGCTGCCTCATCTGCTAGGAAGGTGAGAAATTAAAAGGGGAAGGTGTGCCACTCCCAAGTAACCACTGGGCTATGGCCTTTGTTTTCTTCTTTGAAGGGTGCCCTAATGAAAATATAAAGAACAAGTTAGATTTCTGTGGCTAATGTAAGTACTATAAAGTTATACTCTTACTTATGTTCCAAAATATGGGAATGTAGGCAGTCCTCACAATTGTTCAGTTATGACAATCTCATCCTCAAATCTATGATTGCTGCACACATACACACTGTAGTCAGATAATCGGATTTCGGGTGCTTGACAACTGGCTTGTATTTATGACCAGTTGCAATGTCCTGTGCTTGTATAACTGCAATTTGCTTTTTCTTTTTTCTTTTTTTGCACTTTGTGGTTTTTTTTTTTTTTTTTTGGGGGGGGGGGGCCTGGTTTCTGGCAAAAAATGTCCATTGCATGCAAATGGATTTGCTTAATGACCCTGTGGTTCGCTTAATGACTGTGATAATAATTCATTTTGTGAGCATCATAAAGAGTTGTAAAATCGAATAAGGTCACATCGTGATCTGCTTAATGACCTCAACTTACCAATCATAATTCCAGGCTCATTTGTGGATATTAAGTGAGGACTACCTGTATTTGCCTTTTCTTTGCCACACCCACATAGAACATCCTTTTCTTTCTGATATCTCATGCAAGCTACATTTAGAGGGTCAATGACTGATGGTCTCTGTTGTTTTATCTTCAGGGTATATCAGCATATGGGTGAAAAGTTGAGAAAATACTTTTATTCCCACAGGACCAAATTTCTATGTAGATGGGAGCCAGCACAATATTATTCCTGCTGGAGAGAGCGTCTGGGTTGGTCTCTGTATTCGCTGCCGCTGTCATGATGGCCAAGATGCTGGCTACTGGGAAGGAAACCGCTTAGCTAAATGTGAGCAGCTGGCAGGATGCTGAGTTCCAAGTAGGCACCATTCCTAACTCCTTTAAATATTAAGTGGTTTCTTAACCACATCTCATAATCTCTTTAAGGGCTAAGTTACAAACAAAAACCCCACCACATGCTCTTCTGCCAACTCCAGACTACAATTACTTATCCTAGACCCTGATCTGAGTCCAGGTCCCTACTCCTGCTATCTAGACCTTCCATAAAAGACCCTTCAGTTGATGCTACACTACAATTCCCATCATCCCTTGCCAATAGCACTTCTGGCTAGGGTTGCTGGGTTATATGGTTCTGCAACAGTTGCAAAGCAACAACTTTCCCATCCCTGCTCCCCAAACACATTGCCAATGTGTTTCTCTGCTATATTTTATACAGGGTTTGATTTTCCTATCTGTTCCTATGTATTTTCCTATCTGTTTCCCCAGAATTCGTCATTTCCACTCAAAAGACAGCCTATTTTGTACAATGTGAATACTGAATAGCTTCATCTACATGTACTCCTTGGCTAAGTGATAGTAAAGGATCCTTATAAAACAGCTTCTTTTTCTTCTACATCTGTGCAACTATACGTATAATTTCCTGGGCCAATTAATTAGTCAGGTTTCTACCCCCTAAAATTAAAACGGTGTAAAAAATTATAAAGTATTTTGGAAATGTCTTAAATTTGGCCTTGCTGAGAAGAATAAAGAAAAGGAAATTACTAGCGAAGGAATGTCCAATCTGGTTTCTTCCACAAACTTCCATAAGCAACACTGTCAACCAGTATAGTCAAAGGCTAAGAATTCTGGGTACTGAACTCCTAAGCATGTCTGGAGAGCACTAGATTAATAAAGGCAATGGTATGGGCAGTCCCGGCCCAATGGCTCCTACAGAATTCTAGACACAAGGAGTTTCCAAGTTTTGAAATTTTACTGAATACAAAAGTCTGATCATAGTGACCAGTGTTGCATTCACCATAGGCTTGAAAAGGGATCAAAACATTCAAATGTACAAAAGTCACCAACACCTGGGCTATTTGACATGCTGGTGCCTGGCTTCCAGCCTGGCCCAGTTGCAACCCCAAAGTGGACAGATGCAGGTGATTCTACTTGCCAGGCACCATAACCAGAATGAAGGAACACCAGCAGCTTCCTAGCTCCAAGTACTAGGTGTGGGGCTGCCATCAAGATACCATCAGGGCTGTGACTGAGGGAAGTTTGATTAAAAAAAAATAAAAATAAAAGAATGAGTGGTTAAGGGCAGGATGTTGGGCAGAAACTGCAGGGCTGCTAGAATTGCTTGAGAAGTGGAAGTTGAGTGGATCAAGGGAAAACAGGCTGAAATCTACCTTCACATTATTCCATTCTATAACAATGGCTATAGGTTCTGCGTGCTTATGAAAGTGAGGAGCAAGCCCACTTTAGGGTATGTCAAACCATACATCCATCTCTCCACCTTACTAAAAGGTACAACCTCACTACCCATCCAATCTGCTCCATTCAAAGGAAGAAGAGAAATCACAGCTAAGAAGAAAGTCCTGTTGCACCATGCCAGACAGGCTACACATACATTAACCCAGGAAGCACTCAAGTATTCTAATGAGGATTTGTATAAAACACCCCTGTGTGCTGGAGTCAGAAAAAAAGCATCCAGGATCCAGCAGGGGACAGCACCAAGCCATGAATGGAGGTGGGCAGTGGGCCATACCCATTAGAGCTTTTACGGGCGATGGAGCTCTCCTCAATTGTGAACCATCTCTACACCTTGGTAGCTGGCAGCCATTGTAAGACCAGACAGTGCCTGGAATAAAGGCTCAAAAGGCAGTAGTCCTTCAGTCTGTGAGAAGAAGCAAAGAGCAGCTACTGTACTCTTAGGAATCTTTCAGGGATACAGCCTTGCAAAAAGTTCAGGGAGAGGATGGACTCTGCCAGAGACAAAGGGAAGGAAGGTCAAAGCCCGACCCAAGGCTTCTCTGCTCTCAGGGTCTTCCTCAGCAATCGGAGCTTGGCTCTGCCCAAAATTGAAACACCGGACCAAGCATATAACACACATTCATTCTCCAATCTGAAGGGCACTGCGGAGAACTGACTAGTGTTAAGGAGCTGGTCTTCAGCCAAAGGCCAGGACAAGACAAAGGGGTGTCCTGAGCCTTTTCCCTTTTCCCACAAAGGAGGCAGACAGGTCGTCCAAGTCAGGACACAGTCCTCTGAACCAGTCAGGGCTGAGATCCATGTTGCTCCTCATGCATGGGATCATGGGCAGGACCAAGCAGCAGAGTCAACCCCGAGGAGGGCGTGGCGGTGGTCGCCCAATATCCACAGTCACATTGGTGTACATGGGACGGCGAAACGTCTCCACAAGGTGGTACTGCAGTGAACCAATGCCATCACGTTTCATGGTCACCTTGGTATTCTGGATTTTCGTGAACCTGCCACAAGAACAAAACAGAACCTCATATTTCACCTATATTTTACAGTTTACTTTGGCATAGGCTAAAACAACAATCCCTCAAGTGAATGGAACAAAAGATTAAAAAGAACATGATATCATTTGGTGGGATTCTGATCAGTGCATTACATAACATAACGTAAGATAAATTAATGAATGATGCAGTGGTTTCTGTAGTTTTCACTATGATGCATTTGTTATTCCACAAGTTTACTATATAGGGCTGCCAAAACTAAATTATATCATTTGAAGACAGAGTCGCTACCCAAATCTCTCCATGGAGCCCACAACATTCAGGAAGAGGTTATACAAGAATCTTCCTCAAATTACATTCCCTGAGTGGAATTCAAAGTGAAATAGTTGGCAAGAGAACAGTGAAAACAGATTATATTTAAAGATTAAGGTTGACAGGAATTCAATCCTGCCTCACTTATCAAATAAGCTAAGGGAAACCTATGAAAATCAATATCAAATTTATACCATGCTAGTTATCCCACACTGTCTATTCTCTGCATCAGTGGTCCCCAACCTTTCTGGCTCCACAGACCTCGCAGACAGGGTGATGGGTGAGGATGGTTTTACACGTGCAACCTAATCTCGCAGATGCACAAATGAAGCTTCATGCATTCGCCTACCACTTGCATAGCCCAGTTCCCAACAGGCCACACACTGGTAGTGGGCTGTGGACCAGGGCTGTGGACCCCTGCTCTGTATAGTAAATGTCAGAGCAGTCCGTTCAAACATTTCTACCCTTTCCTGCATCAGTAGACCATAGTTTTAATCTAACCATTGATACATGTACATAGATAGGCAAGACAGGCAAATGAGAGTAGAATGGGAAAGAGAAGACTAGGCAGCATAAAATTCCCCCTTGGAGACATGTTACAGCAGGGAAGTATAATCTAAGACTCAAGGATATAACTTCGTACCTCCTTCCAAAGTTTTCAGCAAATTCTATTTTTCAATGTTGATAGAAGGGGGAACTATTAAATATAAGAGGATTAAATATTGGTTTTATTTATTTAATTATTTAATCAAATTCCTTTCCCTTTTCCCACCCACTTCTTTATTTTAGTTTCCTTAATTTTTTAAATTGTGGTTTCAACTTTCTTTTGAAAGGCTATGGTCTTTGTCCTCTTCTCACAAAATAATCTATACTCCTCTGCTACAAGGAGAAACATAAACATGTTTACAGCATATAATTTACCTCCCTTTGATAAAGAGAAGATCATTGAAAGATTAGTCTCACAACCTTCCAATAGATGTCTGGAAAGTTGCTTTTGCAACAGCAAATTGATTTTCAGTCTGTGATTTGAGAGTATGATGAAAGTTATGAGGATTAGATAGAAAGTTAACACAGATACATTCTTACCGTTGGGGATTTGGTTCATTATGTCGATCACGCTCATGCTTGATCATGCGATAGCGCCCAATGCGAGCGTCCGGACGTGATACTTTCATGCCATTAAGTGAGATCCTGTGAAAGAACAGTATAGGACAGCGGTTAGCAAAACAGTGAGTTTCAAACAAGCCTTTAAAATAATGGAATTCTCCCAGGCCCTCTCTAGTCTTTTGCCACCAACATTCCTGGATTTCATGAATTGATCAAGGATAGCAATAGCACTTAGACTTATATACCGCTTCACAGTGCTTTACAGACTTCTCTAAGTGGTTTACAGAATCAGCTTGTTGCCCCCAACAATCTGGGTCCTCATTTTACCAACCTTGGAAGGATGGAAGGATGAGGGTCGGATTGCCAAACTGCAGGCAGCCGGCAGGCAGCCGAAGTAACCTGCAGTACTGCATTCTAACCACTGTGCGCATGCATGTGCATGCATGAAGCTGAACGAGGTAAAAGCAACGCATGCAGAAAACCATCCCCCTCTTCCCCCTCATCCTGCCACCACCTCTGCCAGTCTGCGCCAGAAAAGTTGGAGACAGCTGCTGTGGACACTATATGGAAAAATGGAATGCACAGTTCATGCCACCAACCCACAGAGAACAAGTATAATTTACTGGATGGGCTTAGCACAACTGAAATCTCTCATATACCTGTTAAATATGTCATCATCTTCTCCACCCCAGCCCCAGTACTCATTAGGGAAGCCATTAATCTTCAGAAACTGTGTCTTGCTTAGGCCAGAGACTCCTCCAAAGTAGCCAGAGTAAGGTAACCTGTTGGGGACAAGCAAGAGAGATGAGGATCAATCTAGAAAGCCTGTTGTAGATTAAGCCCTGATTTCTAAACCATATTTGTGACGTGATCTATGTCACATATTGTTCCCACAATAGCATGTTCTCTGTAAATCCTGTCCAATTTCTCATCACATTAATTGGACTCCCCAGGTTCTATCTGATAAATCCAGGATCATATCCTTTTTTCTTGCTTATTTTCAGTGTTCTGGAAATACTGATAACAAGGCTTACAATATGACATATTCACAAGGCATTCCAGCCTAAGTTTTTAACCTCTCTAGCATATAGATTTTGTGCCAAATAACAGAAATTTTCATAAAGGGACAGATTTAGGTATGGTTAAGTGTGCAGTGTGAATGTAAGTTATATCTTAGGTTTGTGCATTTATTAAACAAAACCAGATCCAGATTCTGCTTCTTCTTTTATTCTTGAGTCTAAAAATTTCAAAGAACCTCTGTTATCTCAGGAATAACCTGAGTGCAAAAAACTACATATACCTGCGAGTTCCAGGTAAGAATTTCATGTGAATGAAATCCCAAAGAGCTGGTTTTTGAAATGTATCAAGAAACAAATGGGAACTTATCACTATCTTATACTATACTGTGCCAATAGCATCGTGAAATTTCAATCCAAATCAAAGTTGGAGTCCATTTGGCAAGGAAATTCCCAATCCATTTACTCACCGGAAACCAAACTTATCCATGGCAACAGCAAAGTGCCGAGGCTGGTCATAACAGCGATAAAGATTGCGGTCATCCATGGGCACAAGATCAACATCACTGAATATGAAGCAGTCATAGCTCTCATTATCTCTTAAGGCTTCCAGGAAGCCCACATTCAACAATTTGGCTCGGTTAAACGTGTCTTCACCAAACTGTTTGGAAACATCATGAATGACAGGGTTACCTCAAGCAACATATCCCTATGATAGTTACGTTATATTTTTGGCCTGAGCTTAATTATTTTCTGCATTGTAAAAAAATTGACAATTATTGCATTTCTGTATTGCATTTATGATTCTAAATCCTCACCACTCATCATAGCTTTTAACTTGGCTTTCCATACTTGACTATAACTAAAACACCATGACTATCCTTTTCTTAGTATGTTGGAAGCTGTTACTTCATCACTGGGAAAATCTTTCTAGCCCCACTCCCTTGAAGCCACATGTCACTGAAGGCCAGAAATAATCACAACCAGCCCTTCTTCTTTTTGACATTCATTTTTTGACTTTCCCTCTCTCTCAGCTCTTCCATAAATTGAGGAAATTACCAGGGTAAATTACTCTTTCCAGAGGTCTAATAATGTGTGTGTGTGTGTGTGTGTGAAATTAAGTCAAAATTAGCCTTACTAGACGGAAAACACTGTCAGATAAACTAATTCCACCTTATCACAAGATTACATTAACAAAATGGTTCAAGTCTGAAAGTACTTATCTTGCACGTTCATTTTACAGCCCCAAAAAACTAAGGAGGGTCTCTCTTGAACCTCTTGCCCTGCCCCTTTTCCTGCTGCAAGCTAAGCTTCCTTTTATCTGGCCATTCCCTTGGCTTTACCTCATTGCCCTGCCTCCCAAGGTCAGACTCACATACCATTCCAAGGCTGCAAACAGCCAGAGACCAGCAAGTCCTGCTCTACTGCTAGTTAAGACAGAAAGGCTATTTCCATCAAGGCCAACTTTTCCTCATATGACACCACTCTATTCCAACTATCTCACTTATCCCCTCAGACTGCTACAACAGGGCTATATTTTACCTTACATTTACCTGATTAATAATGTAGATTCCATAGGACACCTTCTGACGTCGTAGGATTGGATGCAAGTAGTGGAGCCAGTATTTGAGGTGATGCTCGCGGTGGCGGAAAGGTATGAGGATGGCTACTTTCTGTCGAGGCACACAGTCCAGGGGTGAATACTTGCCACCCTCCTGAACATCTGGGTTCTCCCGCTGTACTCTCTCCATGCTCATGGGAGAGCTAAATTCAATAAGGAGTCGGCCCACTAAAGAGAAGAAGAAAAAAGGATTCTGTTAGAAATGCCTGTTAGCCAACTCCAGAACAGGAGCTTACCTTTCTTAATATGAACCTGCCATTGATCCAGAGGAGACACTACTGTCCTGAAAAGCTCAGCAAAGGAATGTAAAATCCAAACATATGAAGGCATGTAGTTCAAGCCACTGACATAATATGCACCATTATTTAATCACACACAAATGACACTGATTCCGGAATTTGCATCAATCGTGTCTGATTCAAATTGTGTACATTTGCATGATGATGTCACGATGCATACAATGCTACTTGATGCGCATATACATTCTGCAAATTTCCCTTATATATAATTGGGGCATCAAACCATTAAGATACAATTAACCCACTTGCCCAAATATGTCTTGGTAGCTATACTTTTATCTAGGTGACCCAACTACAAGCTGCCCAAAATAGGGCGTGCCAAATTTTTCAACTTTCAATTTCCAAACATTAGGGGTGCTCAAAAGTTCTGACATGCCTTGGGGATTGCAAAGATATTTTGGTTACTTTAATATAATTTAGATGTGCTTTGTAAGTAACTACATAAATTTCATAACTTGTTTCATTAAGCAATGACTCAACAGCTGCCCTGCGAATTGGGCAGGATTATTACTGAAAGCAGCAGTAGGCGTGAATAAGTACAATCGCTTCCATCTAGATTGAGGTCACCAACCTCAGGGATCACCAAATTTTAAATCCTGCGGACCAGAGACCCTGGGAAAATACCCCAAAAAACTGCAGGAAAATTCCCCACCCCATTTTCCTACCAATCAATCATTTTTATTGGGGATCGCAGAATACGTCTCCAGCTCCATTCTCAGGGGGAGAGAGAGAGAGAGACTTTTGGCTTCATGCAAGGAAAGCAGCAGAAGTCTTTCTCTCCCAAAAACTCCGCCAGAAATGAGTCTTAGCTGGCTCAGCCTCTTGGAGCAGGATACCTTGCCGGGTCCCAAAGGATCATTTCTGGCAGAGTTTGGGGGAGAGAAAGAAAGACTTTTGCTGCTTTCCTTGTGTGCAACCAAAAGCAGAAGAAAGAAGTGGAAAGAAGCAACCTGGTGGCCAAGCAAGGCACGTGGGGTGCATGGGGCAAGTTCCCCCTTCCGCCCATTCCCCTCTCCTCTAACTACCTCGTGTTGTTCACGATGCAAGTGACGCAAGCCTTGTGTTCCCGCGGGCCATGTGGGTGGTGCAGCCTTGTGTTCCCGCACAGCCTGGATTAATTGCTTTGGGGGGTTGCTTTGGGAGTAACATTTCTCTGTGGACCATTGAAGTTTTCTTGTGGACCACCAGTGGTCCCCAACCCACTAGTTGGCAACCACTGAGCTAGATAAATGTGAAGAAAAATGTTTTTTCCTTCTCTTCTCCCACGAGAATCCAGCTGTGGTGATCAGAGTAGTGGAAACTGTATTGTTCCTTCTCCATTATGCTAGAATTCTAACAAATTCTAGTTTAGCATTTTTTCTGAATAAACCCCTGGATGGTTCTGTTATCCTTGAGAGAAGGTTGAGTTGACAAATTTGAGATTACAGATGGACAGTAATCTCATTTTAGAGCAAGGGTGTCAAATTTGCAATGATACATTGTCACATGAGATATTGTAACTTTTTCCCCTTCAGTAAACTGGGGGTAGGTGTGGCCAGCGCATGTCGCATCCAGCCCACCGGCTAGGAGCTTCACAACCCTGTTCTAGAAAAACAATATCAATTTGATAAAGGCACACCCATTTAGCAGCTGAAGGTTAAAAGCACAAGTACTGGCTACTGTCTGCAGCTGAAACTGTGAAATGCTATGGCCTCCCAAACTAAAACGACAATTTATTTTTAAGCAGAGGATCAGCAACCACAATTACAGTACTTTTGCAATCTGCACAGATGCTAAAACATTTCCCTAATTATTTGCAATCCGTATACAGAGATCCTAATAGCATGTACTAGAAAACACTTCATCAGAGTTACAATCGGTCCACTGAATTTTATTAGGATGACTTATTAGGATGACTTTGAGTCCTATCCACTGACTAAGATAACTCTGTACTTTCTGTCTGCTTTGAGTTCCTACAAGGATGGGGAGAATATTGCAAACCCTGCAATGAGAAAGATTACATTCAACAGCAAAAAATATTTAAAATACAACTATGATGAAATGAATTCAGTTTTACCACTGCCTTGTACATTTTTAATATACTTTGGCAAAGATTAAAGTGAATACAATTTTATGGAAGGGGGATAGCGAGGAAATATAGGCCGACAAGAATTTAAGAGCTATGCTAAAGTGGGGCACAAACGGGTGTCCAAGGTAAAAATAAAATTATTATGTCACCACTTCTTGGTTTAACTCACATATTTTCCATTGCATCCAAATGACAGGATTGGATTATTTATCCAATGCCATTTGCAACACTGTGCAGCTTCTATCTTAAAGTTCCCTTCCTGCGCCTGAAGTCAAATATCACTTTTCAGCAAAAAGGGATGCTGAAATGCAAGAAAAACAGGGGTGAGCAGAACAATGATACGCTTAACGATATAATGCTGGATCCTCCCTGCAGGCTTTCATTCAAGACAAGGTACAACCCAGGCAGGGTTCATTTGTAATCTCACCAAGACCAGGCGGCATCTCTGGGCAGGGTGGTAAGGGTTTCTCGGTGACGGTGTAGTTGCTCCCAACAGGCTTGATGCTTGGAGCCAGGAGCTCAGAACCCAGAGGCCCAGCAGTACCATTAGGCCGAGAGACGTTGGCATAGGGCAGAGAGCGGGAAGAGTTGCGTATGTTAAAGCGGCTGAAAAAGTCCAAGCGCTGGGCATAGACATCAAAATAGAGAATCATGATGATAAGAAAGTGCAGTAAACATAGGAGAAGTACAGCTTTGCAAATCCTCTCAAGGGTCACTCCCACCAACAATCTGCTCATCTTCTGGACACAGGCTGTTCAGCATCAGGAGAGCAGAGCTTTGGCAACTCAGGTCCAAACGCCAAGCCTGTTGGGGAAGAGACCAAGAAGTGAGGAAGGATACCTACAACTTCCTTTTTTAAAAATGTTGGATAAAATTAAGCAGACACGGCCTCTCACCCAGTCATTATGAATGCATTTTTATCTCTTAAGCTATTAGACCCACTCGTGTCTTGCAAAATGACTTTGTGTGCTTATGCTATGCATCTTGGTTCTAACCTACCCAGACAAGCTCTTCCAATTTACTAAACATCTCCCTCAATAGGCAATATAGGCAGTTGGGCAGAAACAAGCCCAGCTGACAGTGCAAAAATAAAAGGCAGAAAGATTGACTTTTAGCTAGAAGACATAGCCAAGGAGTCATTAGCAAAATAAGTGGTAACTTTCCCACTTATTACAATTAGTATCTCAATTATTCTCTCCTTAATAGCAAGAAGGAGAGGGCTATTTTGAGCACTGAAAAGGACAAGCTTAAGAATCCCCTGAAGAAATACAGAAATATGGGCATTGTGGCTCTTTCTCGGGAAGTAAAATTTCCCTGCATCTCCAGTGATAATTGAGATATAAGTCAGGGGTCTCCACTTTAAGACTTGTGGACTTCAACTCCCAGAATTCCTCAGCCAGAAGTACTGGGGATTGTCGAGATTGAATTCTGGGAGATGAAGTCCACAAGTCTTAAAAGTGCCCAAGGTTGGAGACCCCTGATCTAAGTTACATTCAGTTCCTGCCATTCATAGCTCCCATAATAAGCCCTCCTAACCCTTTTCTTTTTTGTGGTCTATCGAAGAGCCCTTTGCGTTTTCAAAAGTCGGAATCACACAAAAATGCATAGAAGGCAACCCAGAACAGTCAACCCTATCCTTCAACAACAATAAAAAATATCTATAGCATTTGGATTTGGAAGGAAACAATTTGCAACAGGAGGATTATTTAAGAGGAGCTGTTCCAGTGGCGATATTCAGCAGGTTCTGACCAATTCTGAAGAACCGGTAGTGGAAATTTTGAGTAGCTCAGAGAACCAGCAAATATCACCTCTGACTGGAGATTTTACAGTATCCTTCCCCTGCCATGCCCACCAAGCCAGCCCACAGAACCGGTAGTAAAAATATTTGAATCCCACCACTCAGCTGTTCCATTCTCATTGCCTAGATTTCAATGTCTGAACTGCAAAGTCAGAGAGAGAAAATAAAAGGATAAGCTGAAACCGAGGCACAATTGCACATGCCTGAATAAATATATACACTGTATATTTGTATTCTGTTGCCCAGCTGAATTTCATAGCTAAGACAAGACTAGAACTCACAGTCTCCTGCTTTCTAACCATGAGACAAATTTATCTCTCTTAACTTATTATTACATTCTCCTTTCTCTTTCATTTAGTTTGCAAGATAATAGTAAAAAAAGCAGAGATACAGACTCCATTTTTCAGCGACAAGTCAGATGCTTCTATGTATATTGTATTAGTTGTTACTGCTGCTCAATTTTCAGTATATTAGAAAGAGTTTTTATGTACAAATATAATTTAAAAATGACTAAATAATGGGTAGGAGGTTTGCTTCAGGATTATGACTTGCAATGTGGGTCAAGTATCCCTCTCTAAATAATACACTTCTTTGTCCCTCTTTGACTTCTGATTATAGTAGGAGGCATGAAGCAGGTCTGCTTATTCTGAGATTAAGAAAGAAGTCTCCATAACAGTCAAGTGCATTCAATAACAAAATTTTAGTTTCACTGGATTTACAATTATAGTGAAAAAGTATAACCTCACTGATACTGATTTGAAACCACTTAAGGCAAAATAAAACAGCCTCTAATTTCAAGCTAAGCATACAGTTAAGTCAAACCAAATGGATGCCTTGTATGCCAAGCAAATGCTCAGCCTTCAGTTTTAAAAACCCTTTAACACTCTTTCCCCTCTTTTTTTGAGTTTATTCCATGAGAATAAGAGCAGAAAACATCTACAACTGAGCAGGAGGACCATCTGGTTGAGGTCTTACTAGCACCAGGATTTTCACCTTCAAAGAGAATAAGATTCTCAAAGTGGTTGGAAGACAACTTCTGAACAGGAAAAAGACAATCAAGTGTAGAAAAAAATAAAGGAGTACAATTACAAGGCTAAGTTAGAATCCCATAGGACAAGAAAGCAAAGAAACAACATGTACTGTTAAAAGCAATGCACAGCAGTTAATGGACTGACTGGAGAAAAGTGAGAGATAAAACAAAGAAGAGAAAGATGAAGTGGACAAATTGATCAGATTCAGAACAGAAGAGGTTTTTTTTCTGGATATCATGAGTGGAGGGGTGAGAAGAGAGTCCAGATGTTGGGGATCCCTGTCAACAATGTGCCAAGGCTGGCTGAGAAAGAGGCAGGAGGAGACCAAGAGACAGCACTGCAGCAGCTATGATGTGGAGCTCACCCTGATGAAGGAATGTCATAATTAATTCATGATAATAATAATATCCTCCCACCAAATAAAAGAACATCAGCCTTGCTCTTAGCATTCAGAAAGCTTTTCAAAATGTGGCTTTTAAAATATGCACTTAAAACAAAGGTGAAGATGAGAGATATGGTCGAGTTGAGATGAATCTGGTTGTTTGGTGTCAGATTATATAATCTATATTATTACCACACAGAATCTAAATTGACAGCAATTATTATTATTGATCGGTCTAATAGTTTAGTATCAAAATCCTCTTCGTTGATGCTAGAATTTTGCAGATCTATTCATCTTCGGAAAATACAAGAGGGTAGAAGAATTGTGCCAGATAGGATGGTCAGCCATGCAGGCTATCAAAGAGGCTGTGCAATTGAAGAAAGGCTCTCCATTGCCCAAGGTGGAATATTTAAGATTGTGATGGAATGGAGCAATTTCCAAGCAACCTGAGAAAGGGGCTGTTCTACTGAATGCCCACGTGGCCTTTAGAACCCAGAAACAGCCATTACTCTAAACAGTATTGCTCCTCAGGGGCCTCTGGAAGCTCAGGAGCTCTAGAAAAGGAGGTGGATGAAGAGAGTTCTAGAGCGAAATTTGGGGAATATGAGAAGCAAATAAGACAACATGGGCATGAGATGAAGAAGGAATTACTTCTCCACATTTACTGCATGTGTAGAAGAACATCCAGCTGTACAGTTTAAAATGACCCATATTTTTTTTCTTGAAAGAAATAGTCTAGAACCAAATCAGTGCAAGTTGTGACCTTTGGCCATTATTTCATGGATAAAATTATTCATATAATATCTGCTGCACATTGGTTGAAAGAGATGGAAGAGACAATACCTTGCAATGTTATTTGAGAAGTTATGAGCATGTGACTTCTGACTTACACATGTGTAGAGAGTAAGGAAAGTGACCTTAATGGGGATATACAGGAGCTCTATCACCTAAGAAAACTGGGTTGAATAATATTTAAGTCCAAAATAGCTAGATAACATTTGGAAAATGTTCAGGCAAATGTCTCACTAATGAAATGAACTACGAGGAGATCTGCAAGATTCTGTTTTAGAGCCAATCTCAATAAAAGTAGTTTTAACTTTCTTGAGTTGCTTTCCTAGTCTGATCCATCTAGTGGGGCTGATAGTATGTGACTCAAATCACATTGGTCTCCTTCGTTTTTGACTTAGGCCCTGGTGAAGCATGGATGGTGAGAAAGCAAGCATCCTTATCTTGGTTTCACTAGCTGCTGATACTCTTGATCAAAGTATTCTTCTGGACCATCTACAGGGATTGGGAATTGGAGGCATTATCCTAAAAGGGTTCCATCCTTCCTGAGTAGGTTCCAGTTGACCAATATAGAAGAAGTGGGGGAAACGAGATCCCTGGGTGCTACTCGAGGCTTGGTCCTCTTCCCCATCCTGTTGAACATGTACATGAAACAGCTAGGGAAGGTCACTTCCCACTTCAAGATAAGGTATCATCAGTATGTATCATATATCCAGTGGTATCATCAGTATGTATCATATATCCAGTTGTACATATTCACCCTTGGCCTAAGTATCTTCAAGACTACTATTGTGCATAGATTTTTGCCTGGCCAATCTGAGGCCACAGAATGGCTACCGAAGGAACCCAGTGTTAAGGGATGCAAATGGAGGAAACTGAAGGCAGGGATTCTTTGTGAGGGGTTTCTTTATCTGCAATAAGGTAGCTCTCACAGTCTTGGCTTTCCAGAAGCTTATAAAAATCTCACTGTTCTTGCAGGCCTTTGGGATTTGAGTCCCGTAGAGCTTCTGGTGCCAGAAATACTGATATTATATTAAATGTTTTAATATAATTATACATTGTATTTCTGCAGTTGAACTTCTTGTTATCATTGCATTGACTGTGGCTATGGTTTTTATATACAGATGAAGTACCTTACTGAAGTGGTTTATAACTGAATGAATGGATGAATAAATAAATAAATAAATAAATAACCCTTAGTTAGGCAAAAATTAGTTAATTTCAAAGCATTTAGTTAATCAATCAAGCAGGTTCCTGTGCAGTATACTTAATTACCACCATTCCACTTCTCCTTTTGCAGTATTTTTAAAATATTCCTGATTAATATTAGACAGTTTTTCATTTGTTTTCCCTGCTGAAAAAAAGTGATTCCTCATTAATTCTTAGCATTTTTACAAATGTTTTTGGCAGTGATTTCTGTGAGCCTTAAAAAAAGTTCCAGCGATCACACTCAGACTAAGAAAACGTCCATTTACATGGGATATGATTACAACAAAAGGACTGACAGAAATGTATGTTATACCTTTGGTATCACAAGCACCTTCCTAACATCACTTCCAGTGTCAGATTTCTTTCAGATCCAGAATTAATGAAACACACCCAAGGAAGATGATGATAATATCAACTTTAAGGGGTGGTAAAGCATCTGGCATCAATAACCAGTCAACCTCAATAACCAGTATATTCCACTCAACTAAGAACTGTTCAAGAACAAACCAAGATTTTAATGCAATGGAGGATGGTGGGAGGGAGTGGCTATGAGAACCTTCTGTAAGCTTTCAGCTGTTTAATATTAGAAGCTGTTGCCTTAATGTCCATCAATTCAACCACTCTCTTGCACTACATTTGCAAAGGGCTGCACTCTAAGAAGAAGCAGGCCATTGAGAGAATCATAATCAGCATCATGACCAAGCAGCTACTGTAAGCTATTGGACCAATGCTCAACCACAATGCAGACTGAAAACTCCAAGCTCAAAAGTAGTTGCTTTTCAGTTTGCCACTTTGCAAATACACTGGTTTCTCAGCCATTAAATGACACATCCTGACAGGCAAATTTTACAAAAAAAACAAACAAACCTCGAGGAAGCTATTTATACAAGCAGGGCCACTTCGACCTCTACTATTAGATGGAAACTCTCTTAAATTAGTTGCAATAGTAAATAAAAATTCATCAAGATGTTTTGTCCTCTGCTTTTATTTTCCTAATTAATTATGTAAATTATATGTTCCAAATATTAAAATGAAGCAAAGGCAAGCTGTGAAAAACACAGGACACTGTCTTTGAAGGGGATTTTTTTCCCCTTGCATCATTACCAATCCACTAATGGATTGTTACTTGGCTGCTCCTGCGTTCTGAATAATTTAGCTGGAAACTCAAGCTTTCTCCTCTGTACAGTGATCAACAGAAGAAAGGCTCCAATAACTAGATGACAGACAGAAATATGCAGGTTAACTATGAAGCCAAAACCCGTGATGAGACAATGATGTTCCTTGAAAACTGACTTGATGTACGTGCTTCAAGTTACCAATGGTACCTTTTGAAAGCAGATACTTGCAAAAGTAGAAAAATAAAAGTAGGAAAATAAGCCACTATATGCATGAAGATGTAAGAAGTCACAAGTAGTGCAGAGCTCTCTGATTTTCAAACATCTACTTTTCTAGAAGAATGCAGCACTCTTAAGGAAATCGATTCAGACTTAGCGCTCCAATCCTGTCACCCTTTTTCCACATAAGCCCTTTCAAAATAATGTGGCTTCGAAGAAGCCCAGAATCACGTGGCAACATGGAGAAAGATAAACTGCTACCAGCCAAGTCCATTGATTCAAATTCCAACAGCAAGGCCACTCTATATACAACAGGCAACCTGGCAAACAGAGCCACGCTGTGTGATTTCCCTCCCTCCCTTTCTTATCTTCACGAGTAAAAGCATCTGATCTTTGTCTTTTTTTTTTTTTTCTTTCTTTTAAACAGCCACGCTAGTTTGTTTATCCAGGAGATCAGTGGCAAAATCAGTGGGGAATCTGACTCTTAGGTACCCATAAGGAAAAGGACCATAAAAGGAGTCCTGCCAGAGAGAGGGAAGAGGGAAGGAAAAATGCTTGCCTTATGAGTACCAAAGCCCATCCAGGGACAGAGCAAACACAATTCCAGCCATCCTTGATGACAAGAATCAACTTGGGGGCTTGTGCAGAAGCCATCTTGGGGGAGGATGGGGAGGGGGGGGGGGAAACGAGGCTGGTTGGGGGAGGGGCTCAACTCTCAGCATCCTAGAGATACGCACTTACAGATGCAAGCACACCTTTTTTTGCACTCCTTCCCAAGCGCCCGCACGTTATCTGCCTGTAAACACACCTCTGGGCAAAGGTAGGCACCCCAGCTCCTTTCATCTACATTGCACGAAGTCAAGAACTTGCACCCACCTACGCCCTACAAGACACCTACGCATAAGGGGGGGGGGGGAGGGAAACCAAACAAAACCAAACAAAACCCAAGTCCTCACACAGCGACCGCTTCACTCAACTGAGAATCACAAGAGAGCCTACTTAAAAAATAAATTTAAAAAAAAAAAAAAAACCACCACCACCACCACCACCGTCCGGGCACGGATGATGTGCCAGCCTGGGATGCGCTTCCGAATGGCAAAGAGACATTCACGCAACCGTTGGATTGGCGAGAGACCGACATGATAGAAGGAACACACCCAATCCCCCGGCTCGACGACAACAAAAGAAGGGTGGCGGACCAGAAGGGAAAGGGCAAGGTTTCCGCCCCACTCCTCTTCCTCTTCCTCTTCCTCCTCTTCCTCCTCCCGTCGCGGTTTCCCCTGGATTTTCCCAATTCCCCTTCAAACAGCGCGGGGGACTCGGGTTTGTTCCCTGGCGCCGTTCGCCTCCCGCTCACCGCTTGCTCGTCCCTGGCCGTGCTGTCAGCTCTTGGATGCCGGCTGTCTCTCGGCGCCCGGGCCGGGCGGCTCAGGGGACGGCGCGGCGATTTCCACCCGCCGCCGCCGCCGCCGCCGCCCCCCCCCGGCCCCAGCCCCAGCCCAGCCCGGCCCGGCCCGGCCTCACGCCGAGCAGTTTCTCGGCCACCAGGGAGAGCGACCCCTGCGCGCCATGGCGGGAAGCACGAGCGGAGCCAAGGCGGGAGACCCGCGACTGATGGCCAGACGAGTTGCGGGACTCAGGCCTGCTTGGGCGCGCCGGCAGCTCCGCCTCTTGGCCCGCTCAGCACCGCCCCTGCCAGCCCCTGCCAGCCGTTCTAGCGAGCCTGCTCTTTTTTCTTTCTTTTTTTTTCTTCTTCTTCACCGGCCCCATTTAGTTCATCCGACCGGGGATGGGGGCGGGGGCCGAGGTGCTTCTCTGAGGAGTCACGTGATGGAAGATGGTGGAGCATCTCCGAGGCTGGCGGGAGTCCGGGACCCCTTGAGAGGACCGGGATTCCCGGTCACAGGAGCATCGCTCGTCCAGCAGGGAAAGATCTGTGGGAGACCTCCTGCTTCTCTTACCCTTCTGGTATGCATATACATCTGGCGAGCTTTTTTTTTTTTTTTTTTTTCCGTATTAAGAGAATTCAACCCTTTTCAACCAGAATAGAGCTTGAAGGGACCTTGGAGGTCTTCTAGTCCAGCCCCCTGCTCAAGCAGGAGACCCTATACAAATTCAGATAGGTGGCTTTTCCAGTCTTTTCTTAAAAACCTCCAATGTTGGAGTACCCACAACTTTGAGAGGCACCTTGTTCCACTGATTAATTGTCCTCACTGTTGGAAAGTTTCTCCTTCATTCCAGGTTGCTTCTCTCCTTCTTTAGTTTCCATCCATTGTTTCTTGTTTGCCTTCTGGTGCTTTGGAAAATAAGTTGAAACCCCCCCCCTTTCTTTGTGGCAGCCCCTCAAATACTGGAATATTGCTATCATGTCATCTCTGAGCTTTTTTTTTCTCGAGTCTGGACGTACCCAGTTCCTGCAAACATTCTTCATATGTGTTTTGTCTCCAGGCCTTTAATCATCTTAGTTGCTCTTTGCAACTCACATCTCAACAACCCTACATGATACTATAGAACTTCACAGCACATCAAAAAGCAATCCAGGATGAGTTTAGCTTCAGGAAAAAAAAAAAAAAAACATATTTTATTTATTTCAAAATAGCCCCAACTCCTCAGCCCAGTAATTAAAAAGAAAGAATTCTCTTTTTTTTTTTTTCCCCACAATGCCAGCAGAATCCTTCCAAAATTGAACAACTACAATACATTTAACAAATCTACTGAAGCATTCTTTCGGCATTCAATTGGTGATGGACCCAGAAACAAGGTAGCTAAAGCTGCAATAATGTTGCCAAATTAAAAATAGAAGGAGATTTAGCTTGGTATTTTGAAATCAGTGATCTTTCATACATAGGTAGAAACATATTGAATGAATATTTCACCTGAAATAGTGATTAATTTTCTCTATTACAGTGTGTACAATCTTGGTAGTCTGGTTCATCTGTTATAGTTACTTTCTGGCTCAAAAAAGTTCTAATGTTTTGGCCCATGACAACTTACATTGGAATTCATCATTATTCTTTTCATGCTGGTAATGCATCCTACTAACTTGTTCCAGCTAGCATATTTTAGCTTGAAAGTGGTATTGACAAGCCAGTAGCTTGGGGCTATTTGGTGAAATAACAGTAAAGAGAAAAGGCTTTGGATCTTCCAACCTGGAATTGGGAAGAATTAAGATTTTAGAAGGAAGAGAAAAGAAGCCCTTGTTTCTTCTTATAGAAAAGTAAAGGGGGTGGGGAACCGAGATGTTCTAATATAACTACTAGCAAAGTTCCAGATTGGATTCTTTTAAAGAACCGGATTGGTGTAGGGGCTAAATTGATGGACATAAGACCAGAGAGACCAAATTCAAGTCTATGATTAGATGTGAAAGGGTCTGGATGATTGGGCAAGAAGTTTTCTTTCAGTTCAACTTATCTTGTAAAACTATGGAAAACATTCGAGGAGAGAGTGCTATATAAGCCATTTTAACTTCCTGGATGATATAAATCTAAAAAATGAAATAACCATGACCTTGCCTGGGCTTCCTATATCCTTTGCTAGGTAAGATAATTGGAGAAAAGTTCAATACATCTGGTGCCATGTTAATATGCATATGGTATTCAGAGGAAATGACTATGCAAGGAACTTTCTACTATTTATTCCAGGATCATACGAAAATTAAAATTACAATCTAGATTAGGAAAAAAAAATCTCTGAAATTATTTTTGTTGAATATAAAAACAAAAACACAAACAGAAACCACATACTGCAACAGCTATATTAATATATCTGGTACACCTGCTCAGATCAGATCTGAAAATGGTGTGCAAGGTTTTTGGTTCAATAAATCTTAATTAGTAAAATTAAAGAATAACTACACCACTGAGAAATATTTGCTTCCTAGTTTCTAAATCCCTATGATGACACATTAAATGAACTATAGTCTACTCAGTGGACTCAAATTAATCTCTTGGGTTGGGTTGGCATGAAATGATAAGGTAAAATATGGCTGGATGCTGTCATGTAAATCCAATCTAAATAAAAGGATGCTTGAGCTAATCATTTGGATAATTAAAATGAATATGAGATATGTTGAATTTCAAAGTATGGATAGAATATCAATGTCCAATAATTTGTTTTCCACAGTGCTGAAGTACTAAGAGCTTTCCAAGACTTTCCTGCTTGGAAGATGCAATCACACATTCTATTTAAGATATTATGTTTTCCATCTGATCCAGTTCAGCTTTCACATTTTGTCTTTATTCCCTCAGTTCAACTTGATATATGATATATTTCTTCAAATTTATACCTATAATAGCTCTTAACAGCGCTTCTGGATTAGAGACATGCAATCATATATTTCCAGTGAAAGGGGACAAATCTGTTATAAGATACAGCTGAGAAAGAAGAATATTTTTGATTTGGAAGAAAAATCAAATAGTAAGTTATTTCTAGTTTTGTCTTTCCTCCACCATGAAACCACCATGAAAATAGTAGACCAACCATTTAATCATAGTCTAGAATAAAACCTGAATCCTTAACAATAACAGGTTGACTTATTTTCATTCTGCAGCTTTCCTGTATTTAAAGACGATAAAACTTTAATCCTCAACTCCTTTTTATAAAATTAGAGAATCAACTATCTGAGATTCTTGAAAAACAGCACACTTATGTAAACTTAGAATTGACTTAAAATACACATTGTTCCAAGATGAGTGTCACACTGATGAGAAACCTTTAAATTCTGAACTGATTAGTATAATCCCTAAAATATGACATTTGCTATTCTAATTTATTTAAATTATTGCCATCCTTATTTTTCCTTTCTCTCTGTGTGTTTGTGTTGAGAAAATTAAAGCAAGGTTGATGCAATGTCAAGCCATCCTTTGAGTGAAGTCCTCAGGAACTCAGAAATTATTTTGCATTATGCATAACTGTTTTTATTGGTACCCAATAGAATGAAAACATACAGCTGTTTTATACAAAATGTGATAATTGGTTTACATAATTTGGGACTGTCTGTCATGACAGTGGCTCTTTAAAGTCCAGATGATTTCCAGCAACAAGAGTTTTCAAGACAGAGATGCTAAGAACTATATCTGTGGGTTCCTGAATTCAAAAGTTGCATTTAGCACATTTGCACTTCAGCCTCTGCTAAAAGATAGCAAAAGGGAGCATATCTCTATTTCAAAGTAGTGGCATTTTAAAGTTGCCATCAAAATAATCTATCTCATCATGATATCCTCAGGAATTTTATTTATTTATCAGCTTGTATTTGCTGCCTGACTGACTTACCCTTAATGTCAACAATGCAATTAGCTTCAGCTTTCTGTAACATTTAAACAGATAAATGTCCTGGATTGAAAAGCCCCTGAAACACCTATCCTTATATATTTCTTGTCCCAGTTTGCACTGCAGCTTCTCTCCTGCAGCTTTGAAACAAATGGATGAACACGCTGGCTCCGCTCATGTAGCAGACTGTACTAATATTCCTGCCCAAACACATTTGAGCCCCAGTGCAGTATTGGAGGGCTTGTGGATTTATTATTTTCTTTCCCTGTGTTGCCAGGCTTCTCAGCACTTTTTCCAACTTCTCTTGTTAATCCAATGATTCAGCCCCACTGCCTTAATTCTACCAATTTGCAGGGAGTGGAGATATAGACTTTTAGAATCCTTGATTCTACCCTAATAGCCACCCACCATCTTGGCATGATTCCTTTTGCCAGTACATTAGGCTAATGAGCCAGCTTGGCTCCTTATGTTGGGCGCTAAGTAAACATCTAAAGTGAATAAATTTGCTGCATTTTACAAGGAGTTTTCAGGGATGTAGCCAAATCAATCAAGAAGCAAACAATAAGCCAGCAAAACCTCACCGTTGCTCCCTAAGAGGTGAAAAATTGTGCAGGGCTGCTTGAGGTTCAAGACCATGCTTATGACTTCATAGCTCATCTGCGCAGTAGACCTGCTGTCAAGAATCAGGCTGCAAGGGAATGTTTTTCTAAGGAAGACATATCCTAGCATATGAAGAGCCAGCATGGAATAAGGGTTAAAATGCTGGCTTAGAAACCAGGGGACTATGAGTTCTAGGCTTTCCATTCGGCATGAAAACCAGTTGGATGACTTTGGGCATAAGTCACTCTTTTTCAGCCCAAACCACCTTGCAAGATTTTGACATGGGAGAAATAGGAAGCAGGAATATTAGGTATGTTTGTTGCTTTGAGTTAAATATCAGGTTAAATATCTAAAATAATATAGCCAGTTTGGTATAATGCCTAGAAACCTAGAAGGTTAAGGTGCTGCCTAGAAACTAAGAGATTGTGAGTTCTAGTCCTACCATAGGCATGAAAGGTGGCTGTATGACTTTCAGCCAATCACTCACAAATACAAGGAGGAAGGATTATTAGGTTTTCTGCCTTCAGTTATTTATAAAGTAATAAAAGTGGAATAAAAGTCAAATAATAATAAACTTCTAGAACACCACTTGCACACCATCAGGATTGACCAAATTGCCATCAATCAATTCCAAAAGCAAGACTTACTTGGAACAGCTTATATCTGTGACAAAACACTGTGCAACACAGAATTGAAATAGCTTTTATTATATTTTAATATCTTTTCTCAGCAGGTCCTACTCTCTCCCTGCTTGATAAGATCCTGGAAGTTAAGTAGACTTGATTCAAGGATGGGGCTGCTGTAGGTGACATTGGGAAGTTGAAAAAAATAGCCTAGAGAAAGACAGTGGCGAATCCTTTCTCTGTTATTACCAAGAACTACACACGTGTCAATGAATTATTTTTTGTAATAAATCAATTTTATTATTATGAGCAACAGTTCTAGGATAACCATTTGACAAAAAAAAAACTAATTCTACAGTTAGATCAGATGTGATCATCTGGAACAGCTGGGCCTATAACATTTTGGGATGGCAATGAGCTTGTAGATCATGCCACTATAGGTTATAACTCCCTTAAGCCAGTAGTTTCAACATATTTTGATTGGTAGTTGTAATATATGCTTCCTTCCCCAAAAGCAAGCTATGGAGAAGCCTCAAAAATTGCCAGAATATTTTTACGTTAATAAAATCAGACTGTAGTTTACCAAAGAGAAATAGTGCCGTTATTATGAAAATATCAAATCTGAAAAATCTCATATAAGAAAATAGTGTATAGATTATCTAGTCAAACAAGATTACATTTTGAACAATAATCATTCATCCAACGTGTATATGAATAAATAGAATGAAACAAATCTCGGAGAAGCTTATAGGAATGAGCCTGTGAAAAATCAAATCTTATCTTGTGCAGCACTTCAGAGTTGAAGGCAAAAGGGTACCTGGGAACATGTATTTGTGTTTAGATTTGAGACTAAATTTGGATAAGCTTACTGATATTATTAATATCTAATAAGCAAAATAAGTTGATCTGCCATTTACTAAAGTACTAAAGAGCTATGGTGGCACAGCAGTTAGAATGCAGTATTTGCAGGTTAACTCTGCCTACTGCCAGCAGTTCGATCCTGGTTGGTTCAAGACGGGTGAAATTCAAAAATTTTCCCGACCAGCTCTGTGTGTGTGGCTTGATGAGCATGGCTTGGTGGGACTCAGTCTCTAAAAGGAAGAAGGTGAACGGGCGTGGGCAGGGCCAACTGATTCAAATTGTCCCTACCTCCTCTCCGAACCAATTCAAACCTTTCCCGAGGTATTGAAAGGTGGCTGAATTCAAGGTTAGCTCAGCCTTGCATCCTTCTGAGTTTGGTAAAATGAAGACTCAGATTGTTGGAGGCAATATTCCGATTCTGTAAATCGGTTTGAGAGGGTTGTACAGCACTATAATATGATATATAAGTGCTATTGCTATTGTTATTGCCAAATTTAGGCCTCCTTTCCACTCTTCCTTTACCAATATTATTGTCAATAAATATTGGACATAACACAAATATTGGATGTTACACTTCGTTACACAAAGAAGTAATAAATCAATTTTAGTCAGCTTCAGAGAGAGCAGTATCTGGTTGTATCAGCATAAAAATTTAAGTTGATTAGCATTTGATGTCTTCTATATCTAATTTGACACCTAGCTCAGTTAGTAGCTTGACAACTAAATCATCAAGAAGTGGGATTAAAAGCCAATCTGATAGTCCTCTAGGTTAAGTGGATTAAATCTTTCTCCAGAATCAAAATATTGGATGACTAGTTTATGCCTTTGAAAGATGGCCAAAAATCCCTAAATACTATTTTTGTTCTCTTTTGTAATAAGCAGAAAGATAAGACTTTTAAATATTTTTGCTCATAAACTTGGAAAAGGGGCTCTCTGTAGAGTTTCAAATGTTTCAAGAAATCTTGAACCTGGACACTGCAACCAGGAAGCTAAGAGGCAGCATAAACAGCCTGCTGCACTTTCTGTGGAATGTAAATATAATTCTTTTTTCAAAATTGCTGAATCCAGCAGAGATTTCCAAGTTAAACTTTAATACCTAGGATTACTATTGGCAGGAAAGGATTCAACCTATCAGAACTTTCCTCTAGTGCATTTTTGTCTCCTTTGGCAATAGCTGGTTTCTCGGGCTTTGTTTTTAGTTAGTTTTTTTAACTGCATGTAGGTGGTGTGTATTCCTGTGTATTCCGTCATGAGATAACTTGCAAGTTGTGAGGGCAACAAATCGATTATAAAGGCACTTGGAAAATTTCCTGACATTTGATGGACAGCTCCACCTTGAGTGAGACCAACACTTTTGCACAAGAGGGTCCCTGTATCGCCTCTTTCCAGTTGTGAATCCTGACTCACAACCTGGTTCCCAGGGAACGATAGGAACTAGGGAAGACACCATAGTGATGGCTTCGTAAGGCCAAAAGGAAATGCTACTGAGCACAGGTAGGAGTCCATATTTGGACCTGATGGTGGTGATACGAGAGTGAGGTATGTGTGAATTTTTTGTATTTATTGCATTTTCATATTCCTACCCAGTAGCCTTGTTCAGGATGAGCGAATCCCTTTTGGAAAAAGGATTGGAAAGGACAAAACATCTGCAGGACCTGATGTTTTTACAACTTTCTTTGCAGTGAAAATCACATACATTCACTGAAGATAAAATGAGTGGAGCAACGTCTTGCAGTGTTACCTGGAATGCTTTGAACCTGTAGAACCTACATGGCTGGGTTTGGTTTTATTCATACTTCTCTGAAGCAGGGGAGGTACTGCCTCTGTTGAGAAGGGTATAATTCACCCTCTCTTGAAAAAAGCCATCACTCAACCAAACTCTATTGGACAACTTCCATCCTATCTGCACTATTCTATTTTTGAAAAATTAGTGGATGAGGAATTAGCTAGATATTAGAAAATGCAGGTTATTTGGGCCTTTTTCAATCAAGACTCCGACCTAGCAAGAGGAAGGAAAACAATGTTGTCATTCTGATGGGTGCACTTTTGTTAGGATCTGGATGGGCGTGCATGTGTTTTACTCCATCTCTCAGTAGTATGTTGACCTTATTATCTTACTGCTGATTGCACTTTTTTAAAAACAATAGATCCATTCTTGTTGGAGAAAGAGCAATTTCAGGTGAATTTTAGGTTAGGTGAAAGAGCAATCATACCTTCAGATGCTCCATGTGGGATGCCACAGGGTTTGGTTTTGCACCTCAGATCATTGGGACAAGATAATAAATAACATACAGGGTGATGTCAGTGGTATATCGCCAATTCAGGCCAAGTCAGATGTGTTGTAGAAAACTTACTACTACAAACGGAGATACAAAAATGGACTAAAACCTATCAGGTTCAAACGGTTGAATATCCATAAAAATTCAGCTTCTAAGAAATGTCAGTTTCAAGCTCAGCTCTAAATGAATCTGTGTTGCCTCTGAAGGAATTCTATGACTTGCTGGTCCTACCTGACTCACAGTTCCTATTTGAACAGCAGGGGGAGGCCCCAGCTAGGCAGCTTTTCCCAGCTCCAGCTGATGTGCCAGTGATCTGGAACAGGCGGCCTTGGTGACAATGAGAATCACCACTTGATTGGATTACTGTACAGCAATACATTCTACATGAGCCTGCTTTAGAAACTGTAATGATGCAAAATGCTGTAGCTGTAGGTATTAGAGCCTGCTGCTGCAAAAACAAACACTTATTATGTGGTTGCTGCATAACCAGGAGGTGTCCGGTGCTGGCACTGAGTGAGATCAATTATTGCTTTCTCCAAACAATCTGTTTGTCCTGTCAGATCAAGAAAAGGCCTGCCAGGGGTTCTCCTCTTCTCTCCTCCCTCCCCCATCTTGAGAGATAATAGGTACATGGAAAAAAGGCAGGCCTTCTTGATAGAGGCTCTGACATAACAAAACCCAAAAAATGCTGCACCCAGAGATGGGCTTGGGTCTCTTCTTTTGGCTTCCAGAAAAAGCTTTCAAAACCTGAAGCAAAGTCTAGATATTTGCTCCCATTCTTTTGCATTTATAGCATTGATGGCTTGTTTTATTGGTGGTATAAGTTGATGTGGTTTTTTTTTTAATGATTACTGATACATACTGGCCAGAATCTGGAGATTGGGACAGTTTAGACCTTTTTAAAAATAAAAGTAACAAGTAAATAAAACAAGATGTAATATAGTGCCGAGCATCTTAGAAAACAAGCTTCGAAGGCTTCCTCTGAAAAATCAAATCAGTTTCACTTTTATGGCAGTGTTTAAAACTACAGTTGATGTAGCACAAATCTTTCACCAACCATAGTTCAAGCAAAACATTTAATACTTAGTATTAAGCACAATACAATATACTTTCATCATCACTGATTTTAATAACCAATCATTTGTAGTTCAGAAAATCACACATTGTTCGTTTCTTGTGTCCCTTCGTATGGAGGTGTGTGTATGGAGGGGGCACTATTCACAGTCTCCAAAGCCAAGAGCTCAGCCAGTGCCACCATTATTCGGGGGGAATAAAAATCAGCCATCAAAGCCAGGATAATAATTGGGGCACAGCAGCAGGGAGCACACAAGAAGGGCATCTACTTGGGACAAGAACAATTTTCTTTCATAGAACACTGTATTATAATTGGCAGTGATTGCCACAGAGAGTGCAAAAGGCTCTTTCCACCTAAGGCTCTTTCCAGCAAGGCATCCAGCCCCTTCCTTCTGGAAAAAAAACAGAGCAGGAAAAAGGCAGGGGGAGGAGAAGGATAAATTCTTACAAACACACATCAATTTATCAGGTTTGTCCATGGCCCAGTAGGTGAAGATCACAAGAAGAACTTTATACATCAAGCTCCTAGGCCACCAGGAGACATTAAATAAATATATACAAGATCTGTAGTTGGCAAAGAGTTTAGTCACCCATGTTCACTTTAGTTGTCTGCAAAATACAAGAAAAGCAAAAGATCAGGACAATTCTATACTTTATGAATTACATAGTGCTAAGTCAGTTTTTTGTGTGGTTGGACTAAGAACAAGGAAGTCTGAGTACTGGTCCTCCCAGGAGCTTGAAGCCAGCTGGTGATTTTAAACCAGTCACTCTCTCTCAGACTAAGAAAGAAGGTATCAGTAAATTATTTCTGAAAATGCTACCAAGAAACTTTATGTAGTCCCCAGAAATCAGAGTTGACCATAAATAGCAACATCCTCTCTAAGCCTATTCCTTAAACATGATTCCAAAATTCATTAAATTGCTTGGGGGGAGGGGCACAGCTTTCCTCAGCCCTCTTACTTATGTTCTGAGTGATCAATTTCTCAATGCCAGCTATGACGGTTATGGCTATCATATTTCCTCGCATATCATCAAATGATAGATTTGTTTATGTGCAGTAATGTGGGCTTTTAAAAAACAAATATTACAAATCTGTTTGCGATAATGAGAAAACACAACAGTCTTGAATGAGAGCAAGGAGCACTGGAAAAAAAACATAGGAGGATGAAGTGAAAAATTAAGATCAGTGCAGTGCTCTGATGTAAATGGGTGACTCTCCCTGAAGAAAATGGGTTGAAGCCATACAATCTTAATAAAACATACTGGAAAGTTAATTTCTTGCCTCTTTCCAACTTTTGGAAGTTGGAATGGTTGTAGGTGCCCCTAAATTCACAGAAATATTGGGAATTTTTTTTTATTGTATTGATATAACTACCTGGGAAACAGGGACTATAGGAAAACTTAGGAAAATAGGGGCTGTAAATTTATTAGGGCTTTGTTGAAAAATAACTTTTGGCTTCTATCACAGAGTTGAAAATCAGAAAAGTTATAACAAGAAGACTATCTCATGTAGAGAAAAATAAGAGTGGCTTACCTGCAGGATTGCTACAATGACTCCAAAGAGTCCGATGGCACTGCCAAAGATTTCCACAATTAGGATCTTGACAAAGAGGCTGGCATTCTGGGCATCTGCTAGTGCAGCACCGCTTCCCACAATGCCCACACATACACCACAGCAGAGATTGCAAAATCCTACAGTCAAACCTGCCCCAAACATACAGAAACCTACAAAGAGAAAATGGCATTAGGAACTGGCAACATCCAATGGCATTTTTAAATTGCTTTCAGGACTTTTCCTTGAGAACAATGGAGTAAAAACATGATCTGAATGTCCAGTTCACATATGGAAAAACCTTGCCTCTGAGGTTTGCCACAAGAACATCACTGCTATTATAGTGGTTTTGAACCATACAAATAGAGCACGCATATTACTCTGATCTCTTCAATGGTAATCTGATAAGCCATGATGATGCAGTGGTTAGAATGCAGTGTTGCAGGCTAACTCACTGTTCACTCCAAGAATTCGATCCTGAACGGCTCAAGGTTGACTCAGCCTTCCATCCTTCCAAGGTTGGTAAAATGAGAACCCAGACTGTTGGGGTCAATATGCTAACTCTGTAAACCTTTTAGAGAGGGCTGTAAAGCAGTATATAACTCTCTGTGCTATTGCTATAAGCGCCCCCTCCAAGAAGACAGTCAGCACATTAGAAATTGCTGGTATAGCATGGAATAACAAGACAGTCAGAAAAGGGGAAAGTCAACTTGTAGAATCCAAATGCTCCTTACTGGTTACATTCATATTGTTTGCTTAACATAGCAGGATAAAACTTCTGCAATGTTTGTGTAAAGACATAAATCCAACTATGAAAGGGCCAGAATTTAAAAGTCATGTTTTTTGGTGAGTTTTTCCAGATTCAATCCCTCATAAGGCTGGGGAAGATTTGAAATCCTAAAGACTAACATAGACCAGAATGAGAAAATGTGATGGTCTTATAAACTCATTTGATTAGACTCCCACCAAGTAAAAAGAAAAACCAATTAAGATATGGGTTGTCACAGTTATAGTTAATGCATTCATCACAGGGCACCATACTTCCTATGCTTATACAGGGAACAGCATGATTTGAAGATGGCATTTCTTAAGTAACTAGGAATCCATGATACTCCTACAAAGGTAAGAGAAATCCCCTCCCCCCACACCTTATAAATATAGCCTACCTGCATGATAGTTTCGGGGACCAATTTGTTCAGGGGTTCTACCACTAAATTGCTGCAAGGAAAAAAAGCACTCCATGAAACAAAAACATTTTCCCAAACAGATTAGAATAATATCTCCCACCAGAAGAATTAGATATAGCAATTATAGCCAACCCCATGAGACAAAAAAACAGGTCTAATATATGCTCCTGCTCCCACCCCCAGTGGAGTGGGCTCTCAAAAAGCTGGCTCAGATCTATGTGTTACTATGGTGGCTATGAATTCCCCAACTGCTTCCAAATTTTAACCTAGGGAAGACAGATCAAAATCTACCAGCACCATAAGCCTGAAAAATTCCATTATTGATCCAGACATAGCATCAAGCATCACAGGTAGGGGAAGCTGCTACATAGCAGAAAGACTGGTAGAGTAGCAGGAATCCCAACTAATGCTCAAGGCCCAAATCACTAGCAGGGTGCTAGCTCTGGCATGAGGATTTACCAAAACTAATTTCTTTTAAAAAGTGAGGCAACTGCAGGCCATTTAGGATAAGTTATCTCTTAGTAGTTGAGAACTTTTGGATCAGTGTTGATAACTTTTGATAGTTAAGACAGTTTTGATACGGTAGTTGATAACTTTTGGACTAATATTTACTTGGGACTGTCTATGGAGATTTACTTGGGACAAATGAAAGAGAATCTGATCATAAAAGCAATATTTTTGCAATATTATAATATTTTACAATATTATTTTTATTACCAGATCCTCTTTCATTTGCAATGGAGATCACTAATCTTAGCAACACTGTCCAGTGTTTTAAAAGCATCTGGCCAAGCTTCTATACTCGCTCATGATTAGAGAGGTTACCCTAAAATCTTGAGCCAGTTTTGCTATTTGCTATCTGTTATCTGCGACTATTCACTATTTAGCACAAAACTAGAAATCTGCGGATTGACTTGATCCATATTTTGGTTTGGAGTATTATAATCTACTTTGCTTTCTTCTCAGGAAACAATTGGATGAGGTCAACATCAAATCAGACATATATTGGAAAACAGTACAGTCAACTTTAGCCAAGAAATATATCCCTCTTATACAAAATAGTTAATACCTCGGCCATGTTGGTAATCACAATAGCCATGATGATTCCATAGATGGCCACAGCTTCACAAAAGATTATACTGCAAGAAGAAAGAAGAGTTTAGCAGTTGAAGTGGGGCAAGAAAAAATGGCTAGCTTCCCCAGATTATATCATTATTTCACACTCTACTTTTCTAAAAAGAAGGAAGGAAAGAAGAAAGAAAGAAAGAAAGAAAGAAAGAAAGAAAGAAAGAAAGAAAGAAAGAAAGAAAGAAAGAAAGAAAGAAAGAAAGACCCAATGCTAAAGTTCTAGCCTGGATGCTATAGTGATCTATAGTGATGCTACAGTACAACATACTGTACTGCTGGATTTTATACCACAAAAAAAGCCTATTACCAGCTTCAATCTGTGTCTCCTTACACCATGGTTTTGAGGCAGGGTTTGGGGAGGAGGAGGTGTCACTGAAACAAACATTTTTCCTTTAAAGAGCTTTGTTCCAGTTACTATCCCGATGGTTTAATTCTACTGCTATCCGAAGATTAACATTGTCTGATGTCCTGGTAACCTTTGTAGTTTTCAGTAAGCTTGTAATACAAATGAATAAAAGAGCTTTTCTCACCTGACCAAATTTTTGGTTTTGATCCTAGGTGCTTTGACACCGCCTCCAATGATGCTGGATCCAGTGATGTAAATCCCCCTAAAAACAGAATGATTAGACAGACAGCCTTCACCATGTTGCACAGATAATTTGGAATCAGTGCTACTAGATGGCATATAGTTTCTTCAGATTATGCCTGTAGTAAATTATTTATTCATAATCTTTATGAATTTTATGCCCATCTGTATTTGCCTTTCCATTATGGAAGACAAAATATCTTACATGGGCCCTCAATTGTTTCCAAGCAAAAATTAATCCGGTTTGAAGCTACTTAGTTACATGTGCCATTTTAATATCAGTAAGTGAACTCAAAAGCAGAGGTCAGCTGTACTTGCCAGCTAGTAACCAGAAGAGAAGAGAGATATGAGGAAAAAAGATACTCACCATGCAGCTCCCACCACTGACAATGAAATGGATAGCCCAATACCCAGGTTAGACCACATATATGGAGAAGTCTCTGTCAGGAACCTATATATAGAAGAATATCTTAAAATATGCTGTGACCCACCCATTATAGCATATGAAAAGGAGGCGTCCTAGTTAAAAGCACTGAGAAAAGACCTTACAGTTGTTGCTTGGCTATAACAATTAGTCTATTGTTCCATTTCAATGCACATAAAATATACCTTTTCACTCATGCAAATAGGCAATGATATCATATTAATGCTTGGAAGATTCAGTCAGTAAATGTTAAAGCACAAAAGCTTTTATTATAATAATACTTCTGTAGCTATTTGTTTTGATCAAACGTTTGTAATGGAATCAAAATTATATCGTAATCTTTGGCAAGATTACTTGTAGCTAGTTTATTTCTGCATTTCCAAACATCAATTTAAGGTAGAATGGAATGGAATAGGTTAGGATAGAATAGTTTTATTGACAACTGTGATTAGATACACAAGGAATTTGACTTTGTTGTATAAGCTCTCAGTACATATGCAAAACAGCAAAGTAATTTTTAGTTTACTTTACTTTATTGTCATTGCACCTCGTACATAGAAATCAAACACCATCTTCAGTGCATATCATGACCATGAGCATGAAAATAAACACAAACACACATCCTTCACCCTCCACACATTGAACCGGAAACCCCCGACACCACACCAACATTGCACTATACAGCTGAATTCAAAAGAGCTACTGCCCTGGGATAGAAACTGTTTTTCAGCCTATTTGTCCTTGTTTTTATTATTCTGAACTGTCTGTCAGATGGTAATAGTTCCAAAAAAAAAAAAAAGATTCCCAGGATGAGATGGATCTTTGAGAATGTTTTGAACTTTCTTAAGGCAGCGGGAGCTATAAAGCTCCTCCAAAGAGGGGAGAGGGCAACAAATGATCTTCTGGGCAATGACATTAACTCTCTGGAGAGCTGTCCTATCTGCCACTGTGCAATTGGCAAACCATACAGAGGTGCAGTATGTTAATATGCTCTCTATGGTGCAGCGGTAGAAGGTCACCAGCAGCTTCTCATTCAGTTGCTGTTTTCGGAGAACCCTCAGGTAGTCTAATCTCTGCTGGGCCCTTTTGACCAGGGCTGCAATGTGGGCACCCCAGGTCAGATCCTCTTTTAGGGTAACACCTAGAAACTTAAAACTGGCCACTTGCTCCACTTGGTCTCCATTGATAAGCAAGGGCTGGATGTCTGGTCTGTTCCTTCTATAATCAAATCCTTCTATAATAATCAAAACAAAATATAATAATTATAATAATGATACCAATAAAGAAGGCAGTGGAACAAATGAGAAGGATAAAAGTAATACAGCCATACTACATGGATAATATACTTAGACATAAGATAGACTATGGAAACTAAGTGTTCAACAGAGTGATGGCAATAAAAAAACCTGTTTCTGTGTTTAGTTGTTTTGGCATGCAAGGGAAAGAGTTTAAACAGTTTGTGTCCAGAATGCACTATAAGAGATTAATTCAATTTCTATTAGCTGCCAGTTTTCCTATTGCAAAAAACTTGGTAAACTAAAATATATCTTTCTCTGAATCAGCTGTATGTAAAAATGAGATAAACTGCATTGATTGAAGTTAACAGCAAAGTCTCTGTGGAACCCTACAATTAAAAGTCATTTTATTCTTCTCTAACTTGCATTTCTTAGTGGTAATAATATTTTTTGTGATAGTTTACCTTTATTTATTCAAGTAAGTTTTGGAAAGAAAATACTAAATGTGGATTTTAAACATTTCTCCTTAGGTTTACCCATTCATGTATATAGTCTCCCAATGACCTTTTTAATGTTAATTTTTGTCCTTTTCCTGATTATATTAATATAATTATATCATAATTAATGATTATAATTTTCATTGTTGAAGCATTATCAAAGAGGAATACAAATCCTACTATTTTGTATATTCTTTTCTGATCTTTGATGAATTTAATAAAATTGTTTCAGAGGCAAGAAATAAATGTTTACCCAAACAAATAGGGCACCAACACTGAATGGCTTGTAAACCTTACCCAGCCAAGAATAAGGACAAGTTATTCATAAATAATAATAAAAAGTGAGTGCCAACTGACAAGTGGGCAAAATGATGCTATTAGCAGAGCTGATTAGTAAAAGTGAACAGTGTCATTAATATTGCTGTCAAGAACTGCAGTATGGATGCAAACAGGCCAACCTTTGCTTACTCATCCTTGGGGTGCAGCTCTGCAAGATCTTCAGGAATCCATAATCCAAGAACTTGTGAGATACACTGACCAATTACTCTTAATCTCCATAGCACCTTTCCTGAGGCATCATGAAGAATATTCATAAGCCACTTTCCCCCCTACTACTTCAATCCCAGTTTGGGAAGAAAGAAACATCTTACCATGCTACATCAAAGCGAAAGCCCAGGTCAAATATTGTATAGCAGATGCCTGAAAAACAAAAGCAAGTTGAATGTTTCTGTTAGTCCTTAGTGAGTTAGTTCCTAGTTCTCAATGCCCAAAACTGTGATGGTACCAGTACTGACACACCATCATTCTCAGAACAGGCAAATAATATCAAGTCTTCACAGGGACAAAAGAAAAATATGTAGGTTTCTTGTAAAATATCAATTTACACCATATATCTCCATAATGCCAAATTACTTTTCAGGATAAAAATTTCTACTTATAAATGGGTGGGATGAGTATAGACAAATTGTTGCAGACCAAATATACCAAATATCATACACTATAGCTGGGGGGGGGGGGGGGAGTTATAGATGTAATCTCAGAGTGGAATTTTCAGAAAAATGAACACTTCACAAAATTAGTTAATGACACACTTATGGGAAATATGTATCAGCATATACTAACAGAATATGATAACACAGTCACAGGATACAAGTATTCCATCTCATTTGTGATTAGTTCCAAGCAGACTTTTTCCACAAAGAATCTAAGAATTTGAGAAGAAAGAAAAGTTCAAGGGGAAGAAGTGGCTTCATAAGACTCTCTATAATATGAAGGAGAAATAAGCTCTTGAATCAGGAAAAGAAGCTTACATTGCTTTCCACAATTAATTACTTAAGAAAGAAAGCATTTTGATCTAAAGAAACAAAAAGAAAGAGATAGCATTACAAAATATGTATATATTAATTCAACCTTAATCTTTCTATGGTACTCAAGAGACCAATTTGGGTGGCTATAGTTATCAAGACAATTCACAAGAATTTGCATAGTTCCCATTCCTGGATATTTAAAAACACAATATAACCACCAAGAACATATATCCCTTTATATGTTGAAAAGAGAGTGAAGAAGTAAGTCATGAAACTGGAAATAACAATCAGTAACTTAGAGTTTATTCAGAAACACCTTGAGTCTCTGTGCAGGATAGGGTCACAGTTATATTACTATAAACAAAACCACCTTTAAAGATGTACAGCTTCTCCCACGTGACAGTCTTGGGTTCAAACCATGCAAACATTTAGACATCTAAATTTAAAATATACCTTAATAGGTATTTATTTATCAGGAAAACAGAGGTCAACATTTTTTTCTTTCAAGTAGCTTGCAATCTATAGATATAAAATGGAGGCTAGTAGGTATAGGCATTTTGCACTTGATGGTTAACTAACATAAATAGAGGCTCTTTTGTAGTTATTAAAAATGTAGATTTGGGGCAGAAATATAGAATGGTGCTTCCCTAGTTGGAATTATGTCATTAACACTTCAGTGAACTCAGAAGATGTAGTATGGAGCTATTGTAAAAGAAACTATTCCTACCTATTTATGTTGTCAGCAGTTTAAGAAATGGCCAGTCCTATCACATATTGTGCTAAAGCTTTCTCTTTCAATTATCAGATTTAAATTACTAAACATCATCTGAACTACCATGAAAAATCCTGGAACTTTCAAACTAAAAACTGCTAGTGGATTTTGACAAAGGAGCCCTGAATTAAATTTCTCTTTAACAAAAAAATCCCCCCAAAACCAAAATTGGTCAGTGTCTATTTTCTGAAGCAAGTAATTTCTTTCACAGTCTAATTTTCCTGATCAGATGTATTTATAATATCTAATCTGCATAATGCATTATTTTGCAAATTTGCAACAGCCTACACGAATTAAGTCAACAATCGAAACATCAATGCTTCTTTGAAGATCTTTTGTAAGATTTTTGCATTCTTTCTAATAATCACAAAACTAGCAAGACAAAATTCTACTCCAAAGCCCTCTCTTCACATATTTCATATATGTTCATGGTTCACATTTTTTGTTTAACTAACGGTATCATTTCTTTGAATGCAGCACAATTATTTGACTAAAATGTAAATCATCTCTGAGGATGCCCAAGAAGTTATATGAGCCTTTCTAACTCCCAAAGAAGCTTACTAAAATAAATTGTAATACATTTAAAGACTTTATAGGAGAGAAAAACCTCCCTAACATTAATCACAAAAAGACAAAACACATGCATGTTAAATAGGTAAAATAAACTTTGCATAAAAAGACATAGGAATGAAACAAGGCATACATGGCAGAGTTGCACAACAGCTTCCTGATATTTATGTATCACATGAAACCCTGTGGACAAATATGAACACTGGAGAACATTATTTCTCTTCTGTTATTAAGAAAGAATGAGGCAAGTTGCAAAAAGAAAGTTTCCAATCAGAGTTTTTAAAAATTATTTTCTTGCTGAGTGCTAGATGAAAACTTTTCTCTTACCGTATATACTCACATATAAGCCGATCTCGCATATAAGCCGACCCTTAAAAAACTGCCCCAAAATGAGGAATTTTGCAAAAACTCGCATATAAGCCGACCCCCAAATACCATGGTGTTTTTCTTTGGGCTAATAACAAAAGAGTATCAATATGCAATGCACTGATGATCATTATCAAAGCATTTGTGTAGGAAACAATATTAAGTTAATTGCCCGGTATGTAAAGAATCTGATGTTATATAATGGTAATATATGCACTTATCATAGCAAAAGCTTGCAGAAGAGCATAAATGAGAATAAAAGCCATTATTGTTGTGTTTTACTTTTATTTATTTTCACAAATTAAACTGTGTCTCAGAATCCTTCAAATTCATCCTCACCATCACCCTCGTCCTCAGATTCCCCAAAGAGATGTTTCCAGTCCTCCAATGTATATTTGACATTATCTTCATCCCACATTTCTTCATTTTGATCTTCATTTTCATTTTCTGCCACTTCATCACTGTCTTCATTTTCAGTTTCATTGCTATCCTCCTGCCATACAACATCATCTTCAGTGCCATCTAATTTGTTGCTAATGCAACATTTTAAAAAGGATTTCTATACCATTTCTTGTAAAATCATATCCCATGCAGTCTTCACCCAAGACACAACTGTGGACAAAGGAGGGCGTTTGAAGTTTCCTTTGACTGTTAGTTCAGCCTTGCCATCTGCCATCCACTGTGTCCACAGGTTTCGCATGTGTGTCTTGAAGGGTCTGTTCAGACTGACATCTAGGGGTTGTAGCATTCCAGTCAACCCTCCTGGTATGACTGCCTGAACGGTGTTTGACTCCTGTAGACTCCTTTTTACCTTTTCGGTTAGGTGAGCTCTGAATTGGTCCCAGACTAGCATGGAGTGTTTCTTGAGAAGACCTCCATTTCTGCGCACCCACACTTGATTTATCCATTTGATTATACCTTCTTCATCTATCCATCCTTTGGGATGCTGATGGATGAGCACACCACTGGAAAATTTGTCCTTTGGGGGGGTTTTTCGTTTGAAGATTACCATTGGGGGTAGCTTCACCCCATCTGCAGTGCAACTCAGCACCACTGTAAAATGGTTTTTTTTGGTGCCCAGTTGTCTTAATAAGAACTGTTTTTTCACCCTTTTGGTTCAATGTTTTAGTGCTTGGCATGTCAAAGCACAAAGGGGTCTCGTCCATATTGCCAATCCTGCTGAGAGGAAAATCACCAGTCTTTCGTTTATTTATCACAAAACATTGGAAGTTCATCACCTTTTCCTCAAATTCTGATGGTAGCTTTTGAGTTATTTTTGTTCTTTGTCTTAGTGATATCCCATTTCTCTTCAAAAACCTTGTACACCAGCCCGGGGAAGCAGTGAAGGTTGAAGTACCTTGGTATTTTCCAGATTTGGCCATCTGCAATGCTTGTAAGCGCACGGCCAATCTAGACACACTGTAGCCATCCTGCCTTTGAGCCTCAAACCACTCAAGAATGTGCTTTTCCATTTCAGGGAATTGCCCAGCTTTGGGCCCTCTTTTTGTACGTTTTGAACTGGGGGTGCAATCCAATGTACTATCCTTTCTCCATCTTCTAATATCGCTCTCATCCACTCCAAAGGTTCTTGCTGCTTCAAGGTTGCTTGTTTCCTCTGCAGCCTTCACTATTTTGAGTTTAAAAGAAGCAGCCTAAGACATTCTTTAAAATCAGACATGGCTATATTTTAATGAATTTTACTGCGGAATGCTTTACTAAATGCAGAGAAACTGGACACAAAGTTGCATGTGACGATCGCAAACACTACAGCGGTCACGTGAATAACTAACCAATCAGAGCGTGTTATATCCGGCGGGAAAAAAAGCAAAATGGAGGCACCCAGAGTAAAAAGAAATATGCTGTATGTATATATCGCTGTATGGTAATATCGATATTGCGTGATCTGAGAAGTGGTATCATATCGTCATGTCATTTGTGTCAGAAATCAGATTTATGTGCGTATAAGCCGACCCCCAAATTTAAAAAAAAAAAAAAAAGCGTTCTAAAGTCGGCTTATATGCGAGTATATACGGTAAGTCACCCAAACTAACTGTATTGGTAGGTTCAAAGAATCGAACAGTAATTTGATGTCAGCAGTTACTGACTACCAGGAGGTACCAATATGACTGGTTTCGTTCTTACTTACTGGGTCTCCTTATTTTCAGGTGAGCAAAAGTTATTTTACACGAGCTAAAACTTCTACCCGGAATTGAACTTACAGAGCTTTGCACCTTAGATGACTATTTATAGTACATCAGTTTTTGAAATCATCATGTAGAACTCTGTATATGGGGTCCATGTCATAACATTTGCTTCTCTCTATTCGGACAACCTATGGGATGGAATACTACGTATGCGATTTTGATAGAGCCTGGTAAGTGTTGAAACTGTCAATATTAAAAGGGGAGGAAATTACATGGGACATTTCCACTCCCAAAGACTACAGCTAGATTTTTCCTCATGACTAAGAGGCCATAACCAAGTATTCTATAACAACAGTTGCCCAATTCTTGTACATAACATCAGGAGAACAGCCAGAATTATGAATACATTTTACTGAATACACTATAGTGTTTATTTGCTACTGCTGCATACTTTGCCTTCTGAACAAACCCCTATGTTTCTACATTCCACTTTGATAGAGAAGTGCTAAAATTTTTAAAGATTTTTCATATTTCTCCCTTTGCAAACCACATAAACTATGGAAAGGATTTCCATATTTGGATCCATTTTCTCCAACAAAGAATAGAATTTAATTTTATGACTATCGTGTCCCTTCCTTAATCAATCATCCAGTTTGGTGAACAGGGTTTAGTTCAGGGGCATGGATTTTCTAAATTGAAAGAAGACAGGAAGCCACTATAAGACACAAGTTTAACTGAAAAAAGGAAGAAGCTAACTTCCCCTTTGATCTGGAGTGGAAATCATATTAAAAATGATTATTCCTAAACCACCCAAATCATCTAAATGAGAAAACAGAACCAAGAGTTTCCCTTGCCCTCTAAGAAGCCAGAGAAATGCATGCAGGAGAGGAAATCTTGGCTTCTACAAGGACAGAAATGAAGCAAGGTTAATCAGAGTAGAATATTAAGTGGGGGTGATGTTCCTGGCAAAAGCCAGTAAGAAATTTCCAAAATAAGTTGTTCCCACTTGCTAAAATGACCTTAAAGAAATACAGAGTTGAGTTAGAAGGTCAAACTTGAGTTTATGGTTTATCATTTCTTAATCCTGACTGAACAAGTCTAAACCCCATCAGCTGAACTAATGCAGTTGAAGATCCCAGGTTCATTGCAGGCTCATCATTCTTACTAGGTGAGCTGCTCCAAAGACTGTTGACAAAACAAACTAAATGAAGTTTACTATGTACACTTTGCATAAGATTACAGCAGTGATACAAATAGAAACTAACTTCTCATCATCTAGCAATGCTATTATTAATAGATCCCAAGAAATCACAGGTACACAGCAAAACATATATACCATTAAGTTACACAGCAGCTTTCCAATAACATGTTTGATAATCCCCTGCAGAAGCTAAGACTTGTTAAAGCCTAGAAACATGCAAGATATTTCTCTGGCAAGGGCAAAATACTTAAAACCTTCTTCATTCTGAATCTCTTATCAATGATAAATCTGGCACAACTCAAAAGAGAAGGGCTTTTTTAAAAAATAAAAGTTTAAAAAGAAGGACCTATTCAGTTATACAAGCCCTCGTCACATATATTTAGTCTTATTGATAATGGAAGCATAAGATAATGATTCCAGTTGCATCTGCATATGCCTTCCTATTGCCTACATTTTATTTATCATTTGAATTATTGTAGATACCCAATGTTCGAGTAATAACCTTTAATCCAGACTTGTTAAAGAATGTTTGTTAATACAAATCTTTGAATACTAAAGTGCTGGTGGCAAGTGGCAATCTCTCTAGCCTCATGAAAAGCTATTTTTAGATATTCACCATTTATTTTCATAATCATACCTTTGTTTTCATATTGCTAATACCACATAATTGTTCTGTTCAGCACAACACATATAGACTCACAGTAAACGCTGTTGAGACCTTTCAATTTTTTGAATTTTAGTTCTCATGTTGCTTCTGATTTTATGACATGCACGCTTCAGTGAACTAGTTTTTAACTACTAATGTATTCTTGTGAACCAGATTTTGAGCACATGAGAAGTTAAGGCTGTGACTATGAATGGGCTTCTGCCAGCTGACTGCTGTAGCATTCAGGGAGATACAGATGACATAAACAGGGTCTGGGAGATGGAAAGATGGTGAGCAGACTCTAATCATGAAGATGGGGAACTGGGATCGACTACCAGGTAGATTTCAATTTTCAGTCAGAGGAGTGGACCATGTTGAGTCATTTGCATAGAGTTCATTTTGATTACAATGATCAAAATTCAAATGTTGGCAATGAATTTAAGGAAAATAGCATATATACCAGGAAAACTACTAGCGAAGTGATTAACTGAACATTATATTCCATTAAATAGAAAAAAAATCTGAATTTTTTTTAAAGGTTCAGCAATGCAGCAGCCACCCCATTGCATGTTTACTTCCACACAACTGAGACTATTGGTTATCTAAGAGAGATACATAGGAGTACACTTTTAAAAAAATGTTTTGGGAAACTGCCACTCTTGGATTGCGTTACTTCTACTGAATTAGATTGCTAATTCTACTGAATTAGCAATTAGATTGCTAATTCTACTGAATCCAATCTACCATTAAATCTAGCAGATCTAGTAGATAAATAAATAATTTATATCAACACAAGATTACAAACTCTTGCTCTGAAAGCAAAATGTTTAGTTGATAGTTTGATGTTGTCCTTTCTATGTTTTTAATGTGTTGTGAATTATCCAGAGTCATATCTGTGAGAGGGGCAGCAAATTAATAAATTAAATAAAAGTAAATAAAAATATGGCAGTACCACATTTCTCATTATAGATACAAAGAAACAAATTGATTATACATACTCAAAAAGAAAAAAAAATCTTGTATTACCTAAAATGTAATGTGGCCTGTAGGATCTAGCATTAAAAGTACAGAAAAGCTCAAAGAAATGCTACATGGGAGTTAGATTGTGCTTTATATAAATGGACATGTTATTTAATTCGAAATCATGTCTAATTAAAATATGATTTATAACCTGAATATTAAATATGTAAGATAAATACATGGTTTATACTTTTATCTGAAAGACAAGCTTCAAATCTCCCTGAACATGTATCTTTGTGCCTTATCTCAACCAAAAGATTAACAATCAACCAACCTTGATTATATGTAAACAATATTTATACTATTAGTGAACATTCCATATCAATTTTATACCAAAGGTAACTGGGAGGGAAGTTAAATGTGTTTCCATTAAACCTCTTATCCGTGATTATTTTCCTCTAGAAATACTTCGTTCTAACTTAAAACTGATCAAGCACCATACAAAAACTGAACTTGTATTTCAGAGGTTTCTTCATGATTGTCTTTCATTCTGCTATCTATACTTTGGCACCCAGAGACATTCATCGGAATCATTTCAATGGCGAGACCTCAAACCAAGTTAGAAAAGCCGTTTCTCACTTCACCAGAAATGAATTGGGATTATTAGACAACGGAAACATCTTTTTAGGGGTCTATTTTTGCAACCCCGACCCAGCAGTTTCTAAAATGTGAAGGATGGCAGGAGATGGAAAAGCACCCCCCCCCCCCCCCCAAAAAAAAAAAAAAAAAAAAAAGCACTTCCTTTCGACAAAGGAGAAGCGTTGAAGAGAAATAAGCCACGTTTCGGGTCCGGACACGGGTTCAAATATTCCTTTCGGCCAGAGGATGCTTTATTCGCATACACCCACCCGCCTACTCCCCGCGCTGCAGATCCATAGCCTTTCCTCATTCGGGCATTTTGAGAGGCGACTGGGATGCCAGGTTAGCCTCGCCCGCGATCTAGTTGCCCCCGATCCAGGACCAGCGACCTCACACGAACTTGCAGACGCCCAACATAAAGAAAGGAGAAGTAAGAATCCGGCAAGGAGAGCGGGCGGCCCCCCCGCCCCCGCCCCCCCAACAGCAACCTTGGAGCCTCTCACTTCAATCACTAACCGATGCCGGCGATGGCGGCGGCCGCGCTCAGCCCCAGTCCCGAATACAGCAACCCGAGTCCGGACATGGCGGAGACAAGCCCTGGACGCGGACCGGAGCCGACCAGCAATCAGCCGACCCTGTGACTGACTGACTGATTGACAGACGGAGCCCAGCACCATGTGACCGGATTCAAGGAGCTACGCGAGTCTCTTGGGATCGTGCCATTGGTTAATTTCTAAAGAGGGCGAAACTACAATCCCCACAGTGCCTCTGCCTAGCCTTTTGCTTTTCCGGCGACTTTTCTATATGGGGATTTGCTGTTGGATGAAAAATATCCCTACTGACGCCAAAGGGTTACCGTGCCGTTCTATAGAATAATGATCATTGGTGGTTGCGGTTGGCATCCGGAAGAAAGCGGATAACATGATCCATGTGGCTGCTGTTGGGGGGTATTTAACCCCCCTCCCTCCCGCTAGTTAAGGACTAATTATGATATGTTGTAGCTGCTCTTTGGAAGCGCCAGTTGGTAAGTCACTGGTCACCTGGACTCTAACTTTCTTTAATCTCCTATCAGTTTGCGAAAGCCATGCATTTTTACGATCAGTTCTTTGCGGAGCCATATCAAAGGTAAGAATCAGGGTCCTGTATTCGGTATTATAGGTATTACACAGAAGATAGATAGATAGATAGATAGATAGATAGATAGATAGATAGATAGACAGACAGACAGACAGACAGACAGACAGACAGACAGACAGACAGACAGACAGACAGAATAATTTATTGGCCAAGTGTGATTGGACACACAAGGAATTTGTCTTGGTGTAAAAACTCTCAGTTTACATAAAAGATAAATTCGTTAAGAATTAAGAATCATAAGGTACATCGCTCAGGGTACAATCAACAATCAAATCATACTAGGAAACAGTCAATATAAATCGTAAGTTCAAAATCATTCTCAGTTTGTCCCTATCAGTGTTATGGAGCCAAAATTGGGTTATCCTTGTGGTTGAGCATCATTTCACTTGTTGACTTTTGGATTTAGATCATCATGGCAACAGCATTCAACAATGATGGAGCTGAGGTGATTCAGCGGACTCTGATTCCTACAGAAGTAGGTGGTCGTCCCCCAGTTTTGGGGATAGAGGAATTTTACGAACTGGAGAGAGCAGCTGCTTTTGTATCTGACAATGGCTTCACCAAGGTGGGCTCTTTTGTGACCTGACATAAAGATGCCAGTTCTCCTCTGGAATTGGGTGTATTCTGTTGCATCTTACAAGAAAGTCAATACAATTACAATACAATACTGATAGAAATTGATGGGAGAGTAAATAGATGCACGTTTATTTTATTTGACCTATCTGTAGTGGAAATGTTCTGAGTAAATTTGGTATCTTGCCATAGATTGCTCTTCAGTTTCCTGATACACTTTTGCCAGATTCAGCAGATGTTGCTACAAGGATGGAAACAGCAACTGGTGCCAAGATGTATGTCCTAGGAGATACATCATATGGAAGGTAAGGTCATCAGAAAAGTCAACTGTTTTAAAGACAGCATGAAGTCCCCAATAGGAATTTTATATGCACTTAATTATGATAGACTTCAATGAACACAGCAAATGAAAATTAAGTATAATTGGGCAAGTTTGGAAAAGCAACTGAGCAGGGCTTGTAATGTTGGAAAGTGCTTCATTCTATGCCCTCTCTATTTTCCTGTTTTAGTCACATGATCTAGATTGCAACATTCATAACTGTTCTGCATTTTAGGTGTATAGATGTATACAAAGATAGAAAGATGCATGACGGAGTGTGGGGTAGAAACATACATGTTGAGGTAATTCCCCGTTAAGGAAAATGAGCGCATACAGGGAAACGTATAGAGAGTAGTGTTGGAATAATACACACAGAGCACACAGATACACTGTACAGGAAATGTAGTTTTTTACTTCCAGAAAGGTTTAAGCAAAGTCCAAAATAAGCAGTCCAAAAGTCATTCACAGGTTAATCAGCCAGTTTTTCAATCCAGGGATAATCCAGTAACAAAGTCCAGTGTCAAAAACAGTTCAGTATTAGACTTACATAAAATCCAGTAATATCAGCCAATTAGAAAAAAATGGAGCAAGAGCAATACTTTCCAACAGAAGGAAACAAAGATACACTCACATTCTCTTCTGAGACAAAGACTAAGACTAAACAACCCAGGTTTCTGGCTCCATCTTATGGCCGTTTGAGAAGCCACACCCAATTGCACGCTCTTGCATTCCCTTAAAGAGACAGTATTAAAATGTCTTTCGTGGTTTATATATTTCTAAACAAAATACCTGTTAGGTGACTTATATTCCTAACAATACACATACATACTTCTTTACATAGATAATAGATAATGTAAAGAAGTCACCTAGAATATTGTATCTGGTTCTGGGTGCTTATTTTAGGTAGAATAGCAACATACTGGTCCATATCCAGAGAAGAGCTATGAGGATGATGAGAAAGAGGAAAGGAAACATTTAAGATGAAAGGTTGAATATGTCAGGTATGCTTAACATGGAGAGGATAATATTTCAGAACTTGTATCTGAAGGACCACCACATAGAAGATAAGACAGAAGTTTTTAGAGTTGGACTGGAAAACATTAAGTTTGACATGCTTAAACTACAAAGATGTTTAGGTTATATATTGGGAATAAATCCTATTGACATGAGTAGTGGAACAATCAATAGTGGAACAGGTGGCTTTAGAAGTGGCAGATTCTCCATTGAGATGTTTAAACAGACCAGATGATCATCTGTCTTTTATACTGAAATAATGGATCCTGTATTGGGCAGGGCAGATGCCACCAAGCTCTAAGATATCTGCTAAGCCTGGCCAAAAGGGAAAATCTCTTTGCTAAAATTGGAGAAACCATAGCCCTGATGGATGGCTAATTTTTTGTTGAGCAATATTAGAAAATTATAAGTTTCTCATTTACATTTCCCAGAAATGGAATGAAAGGTTTTGTGGGATATAAGTCCCAATCTTTTATTATTGACCGTGTTTCTAGAGTTGATTCTAGTTGGAGTCTAGTATCTGGGAGGCCACTTTCAATACAAAGAAAATAATTTTCTATGTGCTGGGACCGGTTGTTGTTTAATGAAATGTGTCCTTGGATTTCTATGGCTAATCCTGTTGTCTTTCTTTAGCTGTTGTGTCGATGAAGTGGCAGCAGAGCATGTGGGTGCAGAGGCTATAGTGCACTATGGCCCTGCCTGCTTGAGTCCTTGCCGCAAATTGCCAGTATTACACATATTTGGCCAGGAACAGCTGGATGCGATGCGATGTATGGAAGTCTTCCAGGAGTTGTACCCTGATCGTCAAGCCTATGTAGTTGTACTGAGTGAATCTGCATATTTTCATGCCATTGGTAAGTCTAAAAAGATTGTTGTGTGGACACAAATACACTGCGGTGGTCTGCTGGAACAGGAACATAGATAGTCAAGATATTTCAGGCCAGGATGGGGAAGTTTCCATAGAAATAGCACATTCATTTCTAGTCTTAAAAATCTGCAATTCTGCCAATCCTGACTTTGGATCTGTTGAGTGTTTCTTCCAGCTAAGCTACTAGAATTCAAATCAAAACCATGCAACATTCATTACTGTTATTGCTGTTTAAAGTTTTGTAAATTGAATCATTCCAGGGACAGAATGAGGAAGACTTGAAAATCTCTGCCAAGACCTTTTATTAATTTCTAAAGAGAACAATATGAAAAATCAAATAATTTTAAATAAAATAGTACAAAGACTGATTCAGTCTTAATTACAGTACATCTTTAAAGAACATCTTTGATCATGTTTGCCTCATAACTCTCATTAATCTTAATGTATCTCAGCTGACCCAGCTTTTAGCTTTGCTTGCAATCCCTAGTCTGATTGAAGGATTTTTCTCTGTTGTTATAGGATTGCCAGATATTTAGAACAATGCAAATATGTTAGGTTGAATTGTATTTGCTCAAAGGTGATTTTTCTCTATACCTCCTTTGTTCTTAGATGACCTGGCCTCTAAGCTGAAGCCAATTTATCCCAATGTGGTTTTTGCTCAATTGGATAGCAAAACAAATCTTGATTCAAGCCATCCAATTTCTGGAATCATACAGCAGTTTGGACGGCGCTTTATAATAGATGAAGATCATGGTCTTGAAAATTACAGTATGTTCTATATAGGTTCTGAAGGACCAGAACTTACAAACTTCATGCTGAGTTGGAACCAGTGTCCCTTTAGTTCTTTTGATCCTAGGACAGGACAAGGCCGATGCGAAACACTGGATGTGAATCGGGCTCTGCGACGACGTCTTTATTTAGTGGAACGGGCGCGAGATGCTCAAGTAGTGGGTATTGTAGTGGGTACTCTTGGAGTAGAAGATTACTTATCTGTTCTGGATCATCTTCGCCAAATCATTCACCGTGCTGGAAAACGTGCCTATACGCTGGCTGTAGGCAAACCTAATCCTGCAAAACTGGCAAACTTTCTAGAGGTGGATATCTTTGTTTTGGTAGCTTGCCCACAGAATTCCTTGCTTAACTCCACTGATTTCTATCGACCCCTCATCACGCCCTATGAGCTAGAAATAGCATGCAATCCAGCACGGACTTGGACCGGCCGCTATGTTACAGATTTTCGCCACCTTCTACCAGGTAACACCAGATGTTTATTCAGAAGATGAGCTTATTCAGAAAATGAGTTGTTGCTTAATGTTCATTTTCAAGAGACCTTCGATTCCCTTAATTTCTGACTGATTAAAAACTTGCTTAGTTGTGTACTTTTAAGCTTTCCTCTGGAAGCACAGGGGTGCTTTATTATAAATACAGGGAACTTTTGATCATTTGGAGCATAAAGCTTTGAGGAGAGATTGTAATACCACAAAGTTTGATGTTGTTGTGGTTAGCCGGCACAGGTGTGTATGGCTGAGGAGAGCGAGGACTCAGATGAGGGGCCAGGACCATTAGGGGAGTGGACTGCTGCCTTCAGAGATTGTGGGGGCTGGCAGCAGTGATGACGATGTTCCCAAGGAGCCTGTGCCAAGTGCGAGTGTGCACAGGATTGCTCGTAGGAAAGAGCAGCTATAACTGCACGAGCGACTCAGAATAAGGCTGCAAGTTAATGGCCCCTCCTTCAAGAAGATAAAAGCCAGCTGTGAAAGGAACGTACTTTTGCAGAAGGCAAAGATGATTTGAAACTCCAGCCTTGTAGACATTCCAGTATCCTGAGTTTGTATTTGAAGATTTTTATCTTGCAAATTATTTCTTGTCTGTTATCTTTTGGCAAGCCTCGCACAGTTTGGCAATGCTTGTGCTTATCACAGCTAATTATTTTGTAAAAGCATTACAAGGTTTCTGTTCCTTTTGGATTGATTTGTTGGAAAAGGACGTAGGTCAGAACAGATGTTAACAAAGTTAATAGAGTTACTATCTTTTCCAAGATGAATGCTGATTTTGTGTGTATGTGTATGGCATGGGGAAGTAGGTAGGGAGGTGTTTTTTGGACAGCATTAATCCTATTTTAGAAGTTACTCTCGTTTCTATGTTTTCATCCTCAAAATAATAGAAGCCATGGTGCTGCTTTGGAGGGTAAATATGGTCAGTCATGAGCTTCCATTGCCATAAAAAAAGAGGTTAGGAATCTTATACACTCCTGGGAACCAAGAGTATTCATTGTTCCTTTTAAGATGTAGACATTTTCATGATAAGTTCAAAAATATGAAATTTATAGAATTCCATCAAGATGTTTGGTCCCTTTCTGTTCTTGGTCAACTATAGCCAGAGTTACCCACAAATTCTTTATTGCCATTAGTATCCCCAAACTCAATCGGGAAAGACTCAAATCAGGGTTTGCACGCTTGATTCAGTCTTTGAATATATGTTAGAGTATCATTTTGTAAGTAATGAAACTTAGTTATTACTGTATTGTTTTCTCTTGGAATCTCCAGGTGCTTGTGACCATGTCCTTTTCCCAGAAAAGACCAATATTGAACCTAGCATTTCACTGATCACTGGACAGCTGCGCTCAGTTGATCCATCCCTGATACCAGATACAGAGCCGAATTCTGGCACAGCTGTGATGTGCCGCAACCATTTACAGACCGTGTGTCAGATTAGCCCAGCAGGTATGTGGCTTGGGGGTAATGCTCTTTCAGTTGCAAAGAACCTCCTCACTTAGTACAAGAAAAGTACTTAATCCATTATTTGAGTTATAGTTATTGTGGAATCTCAAAAACTGAGGCTGATAAAATAATTACTTCTTGCATCGCTATTCCCTGAATCCATTAATGGTTGCTGGTAGGCAATTAATGGAGGTAGAGCTAGGATTAATAGCCTAACCAATGTCCTTCCACACAATATTTGTGATTCATAATGTAAATATGATAATGCCCTATCAATATAATCAGTTTTTCAAAGATAATGCTCTACCAATAAACAAGTTTTTAATGATTTCTAGTTTTTTGTGGCCTTTGGAAATAAAGTTGGGGAAATATTTTTGTATCTTAGCTTCATTCTTGGAGTCCCGCAGCTGGCAGGGATTGGAGCAACAGCTGGGCCAAACAGAAGTAAAAAAAGCTATTGTGGGACGACGGGGAATTGCCATTGCCTATGAAGATGAACCTTGTGGATGACCAATCCTGAATATAAAAGACACTGGCCAGATAACAAACTGCATTCTTTGCTGTATTTGGATTTGTTAATGGAACATGGGTCTTTTTGAACTGGTTGACAATCTTATTTGTACAGGGCATAAGTGGGCTAAACTAGCATTTCTTGTAGTATGTTGATGGACAGCTCAACAGATTAAGTAGAGTGCTATTATTTTAACAGAGGAATAAAAAATTAAAAAGGTGTTGATCTCTGCTGAAAAAGCGTCTTGAGGTTGTTTATTCAGTGATGAATCAAATGTTAATCCACACTAGCGGCCAATTTATAAATACCCATGTTGTTTAAGATGGTCCTCAGTTATAATTTCTGTTGTCTAGAGAGTTAAGACTATGCTGAACAGTAGGGTAAGCTTTACTGATCACAAGCTGAAGTCAGCAATTGCTAAACAAGAAAATGAAACAAAAACACCTAATGTAATTCTCAGACTGAATTAATAGAAGCATAGTCTCCAAGTAACAAGTTGCCATAGTTCCATTTTATTCCAAAGCACTGTGTCCTTTTCTGGAGATCACACTTAAATATGTTGACAATGAGAAATTGGCTAAGAGGGTCACAAGAATGAATAAAGATACTGTATAAAAAATATTCTATAAAGAAAGGTTGAAGGAACCACATTGCATTGGCCTCTTTAATGGATATCAGAGATGCTATGCTTATGTAAGGTTTTAAGTATTTTTTCCAGGTCATCTTTGAAACATGCATAACCCTAATTTTGATCTTTGTAATCCCCAGGAGACCAAATTAAAGTTCTTGACAGAAGAATAAATGTTGGGCAAATATTAAAGATCATTGAATCTAGAAGAGCAGATTGACAATAGAATTATCTAGATGGATGGTGGACAACTATACTTGCTGTTGGAATTCTCAAATTTAAATCTTACAGGCTTTAATTGGTCTGTTTGTAACAAAACTGTTGCCAGGCCCCAGCTGTATTTTCTCCACCCAACTGGAATGCTTCTGTTCAGGCTTCTAGGCGGCCACTTCTTCCTCTAGGATTTTCACCTCATTCCATTTTATTTTTCAGCCAATGTTCAGTTTAATGATGCTTAGTCTTCATTGCATATTGAAATGGTTGCCTGTAGGAAACTTTTACAAAGGAATTTGAAAATCATAAGCATGCCAATCTCCCTCTTATTTTTTAATAGCTCTGTTTTGGCCATAATTGTATTGGCGCACACAAGTTTTCTATTAAAAGGAGTAATTGTGTTTATGCATGAATGTTCCTTTATAAGGAAACATGAAATTACACAAGCACCTAATATGCACTTTTGTCATCCAGTACATGGTTTTTTTACTTTTCACAAATATTGTTTCTCTATTACATCCTTAATGTGAAATCAAACCAATTAGCTTCCACAATATGGCATGAAGTCAATTCAAGCTACATTGATGTACTCCCATTATGCAAAGTATCTCAAAACTTTTGAGGTCAGTAGGCATTTTTGAAATTTACAGTCATGTTATAGACACTCTAAAAATGTCCACTGTAGTAAATCTGGAAAGTCACAAAATACCCACTTCCTAGGAAGCCAAACTGAAGTTCCTTCATCCCCACTTCAGCTTCTTTTTCTCCTTTGATTTTGATCAGGTAGGCATTCTTCCAAACAAAGTGCAGGCAGATAATCCAGAATGCCTCTCAGAGTCTTGCTTGATGGAGGTCCCCCTACCTCGAGTTGGTGAAGCATCTCATGGAGCTTTGTTGTTCTGACGAGATGAAGAGTCCAGATATGATCTCAACTGGCTTTACTAAGGTTGCTACTGTATTCATGCTGTGTATTCAGTCTGTTATTACTGAATGAAGCTTCAAAAGACTTTTCCCATTAAAATCTTGACAAAGCAAAACACTTTGTAAGTATTGTATAACCTTATAGCCACTGTGGATTCTGAAGTCTACACGAGGCCAAGAGGCACTATTGGAAATCTAGATTGTACTTGAGACTGATGTTTTGTTTAATGGCATATCAGGATTTCATTTTTAAAATTGGGAGGAAAAAACAGGCAGAGAAGGAAGTTTGGCAAGCACCAAGAGCCCATTAGCCCATTAGCACTAAAGAAGAGGCATTCTGAGCAGAAGCATTACTTTGCCAGCGCTCTTTCATAAGATCCTGTGTTTACTATGCCACTTTCTATATCTGAACACTGGAGTGTCATTGAAGCAGGGAGGCAATATTGAAGAATGCTTATGCAAAATACACTTATTTGGTGTACGGGACTCTTAGAGAAGTAATACAGCAGAGTTTTTCAGCAGAAAAAACAGTGAAAATTATGGAATTACAAATTGATATAAAATATTCCAAGAATATAACCTCAGGGAAACAAGAAATACTTTCAGTACATGGCAAAGAAATACAAGAAATTTGCCTATTTTTGTTGCAAGTGATTCACTATTACTAAACTTTAGCCACATGGATCTGTTCTCTTACCAAATTTTTGCTCATTTCTTACAACTGGAGGACAGAACATTTCTAGTGTACAGATCAATTGCCGTCAGAAGAATCCTAGCAAAACTGTACCTTGTATCATTTCATGATAACTTACCTAGTACCCAACCATGGCTATTTCTCCTAGACTGTTTTGTTGGAGTGATTGGAGATACTCTTATGTAGACAAGCCTTGGAAACAACTATATAAGCTATTTTTCATGATTGCCCTTTGTGAAGATGGGAGATACAAAAATGGTGACAACAACACCTCTAAACCTCTCACATGGTCAAGAAGGTAAGGCAAAATACTAATCAAATAGAATAGCTTAAGGCTGGTTCTGTTCAAGGTAGATTTCAGTGTGTGTGTTTGTGTATTCTGTGCTTCTCAATTTTTCAGGCACCTGTTCAATGTCTCGTGTTCATTTAGGATCATAAATTTTCTTTATGTTGTAGACTGAAAGGCTTACAGATAAGAAAGCAACAATGCAGAACAACCAGATAGGCTATAGTCTATAAACCCCACCACAAGGCACACAGTATAGCTGTTGTGAAGCTAAGTTTGGATATGGAAATGGAATTCATCATTTGTTCACCAAGTCTTCTTCCTCAAAAATCTGTTTTTTCTCCATGTTTATAAATGAATCATTCCTTGTAGTATATTACTTATCTATAGTCATGCCATGCCAGAGGGAGGAAAAAGACCACAAGGATTCATTCTTCCTCTCCTTGAAAGCAGAAATTACTTGCAGTTTGTACTTTGCTTTCAAGATTCAGAGTAAAAACATCTGATCACATTAGAACAATTCTTTCACTGAAGAACTGTCATAGAAATTAGAACATCCTATTTTCAAGATTTGATGCAGAAGAATGTATTAGAGAACAATCATTTTTAAAGAAGTGGGGAGGGAATTAAATAGTACACAATTCCTCACTTCCAAAGCCCTGTTACCTCAAATGCAACCAAGAGGAAGCGGTTTCCCTACTGCACACATTTTTGCTCTAATGAACCATTTTAAAGATGAATGGTTCCAACGGGCAGAAAAATACTTCCTTTGGTTAGAGGAAGAGCTTTGGATCAGATGAGTCCAAGATTCAGATACCACCCAAACACTGTAATTTAGCTCCTATCAGTAATAATAAGAAGCAAGCATGATTTCTGTTCCAGAGTGGGTTTTTCAATTTCTCCCCATTTCACAACACATGGTGTACAGAATTACTCTGTTACCATGCTTATTTTTTTGTAAGAATTTGCTATTCAATTAATTGCCTTTTACATTATCCCAGAATAGTTTTTTTCTTTCCCAAAACGTGCTTTTTGTGCTTTTATGCAGAAACTTCTGCCAAGTCTACATAAATTCCTTGTACTTTTCACGCTGATATTTAGATATTGTTCTTTAGGTAATAAGTGATAAATATTTTTAAGTTTCATTAATGTAGCAAAGATAATTTTGTGTGAATTAACTTCAATCTACCCAGTCCTGGGCAAAGGAAAAGGAGCAGCAGCAAACCTGAGTTAGGAGTCTGTAGGAAATTTGGTTAAACTACACCTGTAGAAATTGCATTAATACATTGCCACTGAAATGGATCTAGGTGGTAAAGAGGCTTAGCTTATGAATGACTCTCCAATCTTTATGACATCAAGAATTTGTGTGACAAAAATGCTTGTCTTCATTCCACCTTTACCAACTCTTGACTCCACCCAGATCCATTGTACAGATCAATTGTCAGCAGCAGAGATAATGGAAAGGGTTTTCAAACCATTCATGAGAGCAGCTGCAACTCTTTCTTTGCAGCAGACCTACACACTCACATTCACATATTCATATCTTTTAAGAGGCTAATGTAATAGAAGATGCTCTGCAGAATGTGCAGAGGCAGAATGCGAAGTTTCAAGAGGTAATGTAGCATACTTGCCAGCATTCCGAGGAACATCACAGCCCAAAAATGGTGTTGCCTCTTTGTGATACCTTGTTGAAACTCTTAGTATTATTTATTGCACCAATTAGGCTAGGGCAGATCATATTCTTGTAACTGCCTCTGCTACAGCTGCACTCCATCCCTGCCCATAATTGCCCCTAAAGGATGCCACTTCCCCAGTAGACCAACCACAGAAGCTTAGAAGTGGCCTTAATGTAGTTCAAGGCAGGAGGACCTTCACTTCAATCAGACACAAGCTTCCTCATGCAAGTAAAAGGTAGACTCTTTAGAAATAAACAATATCACAAACACTTCTACAGGAGCGTGCCAAGGGGGAAAGTGGCAATTGGTACACTAGTCCTGTGGTTGACGGGACTGTCCAGGTCTGCTCCAACTTCTGCTCCAAGTTCTTGAGCCCGTTAGCTCTGAATATGCAGAAGGGATTTGGAAACAGCTTGTTCTTGAGAGGAGCAACCAGGGTAGGTTAATTGTAAAGTTATCATTCTATCAGCTGATTTGGTAGCAGCTTCAGGCAATGGCATAAAACCGGATCTGTTCATGCTGCAGTCGTTTGCCACACAGAACTCCTCAGTAGTCTGCTGTGTATTCAGTACCATGCAGTCCTCGACAAAGTAATGTGAACTCCTTTACCATCTCCTTCACACGACGTTTGTTCACACATTCTCTGCTAACACAAAGGAGGGAGGATAAAAGATCAACAAAAGGATGATAGATTGTAAAATTTCAGGACTTGCCAATAAAGAATTGACACATGGATATTTAGACATGCTTCAAACAGTTATTCTTGTTGCCCTACTCACTGGAACTCTTTTTATTTACAAATGTGGATAAAAAGTATTGAGAACAGAACAGTTCATGCTAGTCTCTTCCAGAGATTTGTCATGCGTGCTGGCTTCCATTCTTTCAATTCCAGATCCAAACAGGCATAGATCAGGGAGATCTAGAAGCAAGATCTGGGTTGCTCCCTGGGACCAGAAGTTTAGGCTTCTAGCTTTTGGACTCGTACTAGAGCCCATTCTCAGGGAACATCTTTCTACCAGAATGTGCAAATTCCAGTAAAGAGTGGCTCCCTGTGGAAGGGCTCCAGCACGAGTCCAAAAGCTCAGAAGACTAAACCTTTGGTCTCAGTGACCAAACTGGATTGGATTTTGCAACGTTATCCTGGGACACATAAATTTGCCTTCATTCACAAATTTTATGTGCATTCATATGAGTGCAAATAATATTTGTAGCCACAGGTCCTGATAAAACAGAATCTATAATGTCTGAATCACATTCATATTCAAGCAAAGGTACATAATGTCTTTCAGGGTTCTCTTAAGTGGGTAGAATCGAGACGGTAAGAAGAGCCAACACATGGAACCCCCAATCTCCTATAGCTTTTCAGCATATACTTAAAGAGGGAACATTAAACCCTCTTCTACCAAGCAGCAATGAAAATTAGATTGAAGAATTGAAGCCTTCTGCTCTTTGACACAAAATATTATCAACAAGCTCTGTTAAAATGCAAGCCACCATTCTAGTTATGTCATCTGGCTCCAAAGCAGTCATTTGCAAGCATATTGTATGAAGCATCAACAGGAACACTTAAGCTGGATCGCTTCTGAGGGGTTAGATCTTAGCTAACCAGTAGCTTTTCACTTTGGAAAAATTGGTGGAACACCCCAAAGTTAAAAAAAAAAAAAAAAAGGCACTCCGGCTGTTTTGCCTACAAGTACAGCACCATGCTATAGAACAGGAGTCTCCAACCTTGGCAACTAGTTTTCAACTCCCAGAGTTTCTCAGCCAGCAAGTCTTAAAGTTGCCAAGGTTGGAGACCCCTGCAATTGAAGAGAGAAAAAGAAAAGAATATATTTTCTGTGTACCATTTTTTCTATTGAATTCTATACAAATAACTTGTATATATTTAATATATTTAGTTAACATAAGTGCTGTTACTTTTATAAAATATTAATTAAATGAATTATTCTTAAGAGGCTTTGCTGTATAGGGCTAATTAAGATTTTTATGATCTGGACTTCAATGTAACAATTTACTAAAAGAGAATTTAGGAATTTAGAACTAAGCACAAAATAGAATACAAGGAATAATATTTATAGAGCCTATTCAGTTTAATTGTTCCACAATTCTTTCCCTTTGAAAATATGCCAAAAAGAAACTCACCTGAGAATTTGTTGGCTGAAAATGTCCTTTTGCTCAGGGCTGACACGGGTCGATGGAAAGCCATCCTGCTGCATCACTTCCTTGATCCACACACTCAGGTAACTGAAGCAATGCTTGTTGAGAGCAAAAAGAATCTCAGCAAAATGATCCATCAAATTTCGTGAAGCTTGGCCACCGATGCCCTGCAAGGATGGAACAAATCCAGTCAAATCTTGCAAAAGACTGTACTGCAGGGTGAACTTTACATTATGTCATATGAAAGTGCCAGTAGATTATACCAAGAGCCAGGCTGAGTGCTTCAGAATATTTAAGGTCCCAGCCTTAAACAGATTCCAATCCTATGCATGCATACTTGGAAAATAAGCTCTACTTACTTTAATGGAATTTATGTGAAAGTAAACATGGACAGAATCATGCTGCAGATAATTCTGTACATAATCTGATAACAAGGAAACTGAATAAAACAAGTTGGAGTAAGTGTAGCCTATGTATGAGCAGATTGCTTCCCAATTATCCTTTTTCATTGATCCCAGATTATGAAAGACATGCTGCTTACCTCAATTACAGCTTGTAGCAACATTTTGCCATTCTCATGTACCACTTGTCCCACAGGTGCAATCTCCCCACAGCGTGGCAACAATTCAGTCTATAACAAGTGGGAAAAAAGGTCTAAGTGGACAAAATATCAAGAACTTTTTATCAAGCTATGAAGAACACAAATTTCAAATTGGAAATATTGCTCTCTTACAGACAGCATTTAAATAAACATAATGGGAAGTTTACCACTTTATTTCCAAGTCTTAATACAAACATTAAGTATATAAAAAGAGATATCCCCAAGAAGTAATAATGAATGAGTCCTTTCATTCAGTCTGGGCAAGGCTCTCACTGATCAGTGTTGGTGTTTTGCTACTCAGTCTCAGAACAACTGCTTTTCATATTATGGTTCTATGACACACTAACCAATGATAGATTTATTCTGCTAAAGACAAATACTCACAAAAAAGCCACAGGCAGCTTTGACAGTTGGTGCTTCAGGAAACTTCAGAGAGATCACAGCTAGAAGGAAGCAATAATTTAGTAGTCAGCTTGTATAATTACAGGTTTTTTTTGGGCAAGCTAAAAAAGTAAGCGTTCCTTCCTAAAAACTTTTGACAAAGGTTTTTGTTTAATTTTGTAGCCATTTCCATATCAAGAACTTTTCCCCATTCTTTACAATTGTCCAGCTTGTAAGGATCATTACCCATTTGTCTAAGTCATTTCTCACAGTGATTTTAAAGCAGTTCAGTCTATGGCACGTGCGTACTCACCACAATGGAATACGGCTTTGACATCCAGGCTGCTACACAGGAACAAATCAGGTTTCCGTTTGAGTGCCTGCAAGGTACACATATATACACAGACAATAAACACAGCTTTGGCAAGCCATGGACAAGCAATTGCCACACAGGAACCCTTGGCAAAGGCTTGCATGTGCAACTTACCTGGCCATCAGCTATAAAACAGTAAGCCAGGTATGGGAAAAAGGGAAATGATTATAAGATGTGTCTTTATAATTCAAGAGCATAGGGTCCAGGTAAGGACGAGCCTCTGAAGAAACATGAAATTGAATTATTATCTGGAAAACAGCTTCCTAGTCTTCCTACATTGTTACAAATAAAGAGGTACCCCAAGTATAGGAATTCTACTCTAGATAATCAGAATAAGGATTATTCAGATACTTAGCATTTGGGTTTTTTTTTTTATATCTACATCTGCCTAGAAACATATTACAATACCACAGAAAGTAGAAGCAAGAACAATACATACTTAGTCTGTCAGTAGTATGAATTGCAGTTCCCAGTTCCTGTACTTTTGTTCTGAAATCTGAGTTATCATGACATTCCTGAGCACAAGGCATTAGCCAAACAACAAATTCTGTATCATCTAATCAAATTTTACACAACTGAAGTATAGTGATCAATAAAATATTAGAAATAGTAGTCTCTTCTATGATGCAGAGCAACTGGATTTTTAAGATAACAGTACCTTTAACAGCAACAAATCTTTCAGCACCATGGACAACAGCCCCAACTCCTGTGCCTGACTAACTATGATAGCATTTCTATGCATTCTGTTCTATATATAAATGGATCCGTTATCTAACCACATTATTAGACATGTTTTCTATCATTAAAATACTACAAATGTTGCATAATGAGCAGCAATTGGATTTCTACAATAATATTTTAAATTGCAATAACTAATTTCTGCATCTTTGTGTTCTATTTTCCTTGCTCTCTTTGTTTCACTGACAAACAAAAGAATCAGATTAGCCGTGTTCCTTTTCCTGATGAAAGAAACAAATTATATTTTATTTTCATTTGTTCTAAGATCACTTTTTCAATCTTCTTGGTGTTAATTTATAGACTTTGTAAGATTAGATTTTTATATTGCTATAAGTTTTATGATTTTCAATATTATATTTGCCATTATTTTACTGGAAAAAGTCTGTTTTCTTACCATATTCATACAACTTATTTAGATATGTATTTTACAGCAATCTTAAATGAAAAGCAAGTATGTTGAATCATATTTGGCCCTTATAATACAGAAAGCAATGCCATGTCGAGAATAAAATACATCTTTGTCACAGTATACCTTTGTAAATGTTGACAGCAATCTTTCTTATAATCAAAGAAAATCAAGCAAAATGGTAAAGAATTAATTTCTATGAACACCAAATGAGTTTCATGAAAATATATAATCAGGCATGTTTTTTCTTTGCCGTCAGATGAGATTTTACTCCTGACAACTGCATAGAAAGCCTTTGCAGTTTTGTAGGAAGAAATTAAGAAATTGTTGTTGCCCTCTTCCTAGGACTCTCAGGGAATGACTAGTATAAAGTCGTCCAAAAAATTATTTGCTAGTTTTGACTTCCGGCTTGCAAGGCTTCGGCGGCGGCAGGAATCCACAATCGTGCGCAGTTCCTGCTGCACTCGCTGCTGGAGTGCCCCTGATCCAGCTGGATTTGGGGGCTATAGTTACCCCGTAGAGGTAACTGAAGATAGGGGAGACTCAGCAGGGGTCCGGGGGAATCGCAACCCCTCTCCATAGCTGGCTTAACTCCCTTTTCCGAAAGTGGTGGAGCAGCGGTCAGTAATGGCTGCCACAAAAAAGCTTTCATCCGGATAAGAATGTGCAGGAGGAAGCTGAGAAAGTGAAAGTTTTTGGCTAACCGAGATGACAAGTAATATTTAAATACCCTGGAATTTAAGTTTTATTAAAGATACATCGTTCCCGGCGAAGACGGAAAAAGCGGCGAATGAAAGTAAAAAGGGAAAGTTTGTTTTTTCTTACTCTCCTTCCTTACAGTGATAGCAAATGAATGGAGAAATCAGAAAAACCCATTTTGGCATCAGCAGGTAATTCAATTGAAAATTGAAGCCAAGGGGACAATAAAGATTTCTGAGCACTGAAAACAACAACAACTTTTTTTGCTATAAGTGGGAAGGGAGAGGAAAAGAATTAACATTAAGATTTTCTTGGAGGAGGCTGCTTGGAATTTATAAGATTAGAGCGAAATTGTAACAAAACTTCTAAAAGATATATATTAACTGGGATTTTATAACTGAACTATAACCCCAGGAAGAGAAAATATAAAAAGAAGAAAGTGCTAAATGAAACAGACTGTGTGTATTTGGATTGCTTGGTGACTTTGGGACTTTTGCAAATTATTATTTGAAAGACTAAAAATATTTGGGTTGTCTGAAAAAACTTTTTATAATGGCACTACTTGTTGATTAACTGAAAATTGAATTTAAAAAGTTAAAAGAAGAGGATCAAGAAGGGAAGGGCTCTTCTGGATCTGTTTTCCATTTTTTAGAAATGGCAATTTATACCTACCAGAAACTACAAGAACAAGAAGATTGGGATGAAGAAGAAGCCATCTTTAATGAACAAACAATTTTAGCTGGGGAAGAAAAGGGAAAGAGGGGAAACAGAATGGAGAATTTAAGACTTAAAAAAACAACCTAAAAAGGGAAAAATAAGATGAAAAATCGATATAATGTCAAAAAGCAACAGAAAAGAGAAATACAGAAGAAGGTGGAGATCAAGAAGATGGAGATTAAGAGACAAGGGGATAAAAAGACAGGATTGGAGAAGAAAGGAAGGGAAAAAGGGAAGAGAAGTGACAAAGGTTTAAAACAAGATGTAAAAAAAACAAGATTTATTCAGAAATAGTTGGTAAAAATATGATTAAAAAAAGAGACTCTGAAAAAGTACATAAGATTATATTGTTGTATTTATACCTGAAATAATGTTAGAAAACTGGGTTTAATAATAGAGTTTAATTTGCTATGGATTATTGTTTTAATTATATTATAAACTTATTACTCTTTTTTATTCTATAATATAGTAAGTAGCTTTAGAATGTACTAAGCAGAATCAGAATGAAAAATATATATTATTTTAAGTGTTAAATTTAGAGGAAAGATTTAAAGGCGTCATACTTCAATCAGTGATTATAGGAGAAATTTTGTATTAATGAGAAAAGATAATAGAAAATTGAAATAGAACAGACAAAAGAAATATGCATAATGATTTAAATTGAGATGAAATAAATAAAATAGAATTAAGAGAGTGAAAAGGGGGAGAAGCTGTATAGAAAATGTAGAATGGTAAATAAGATATGAAATGGGATAAAAAGTGAGCATGAATTTTGAATTTATGTCTGTATAAAAAGATGTAACCCGGGACTAAGCCGCTTTCCAAAAAGAAGTTTTATGTTTTGATGTTTTGTGTTTTGTTTGTGTATGTTTGTTTATTGAAAATTAATAAAAAATAAATAAAAAAAAATTATTTGCCAGTTTTTGATATTTTACATTTTTAGATTAACTCTTTATCTGAACTGCCCTCGTAGTTAAATATATAAGCCTATTGGAAAGACTTGTGATTTGATTTTGTATGTATGTATGCAACCTGTTTTATTCCAGATATTTTTAAGCCACCTTTATGGCCAATAGTAAAGAACTATGAAAACTAGAAGCCAGAGGATTAAAAGAGTACTAGGTTGCCTACTCTGTTTTGAACAATTAAAGTTAGTACAGCTTCCTAATTTCAGAAGAACCAACTGCCAAAAATATCAAACTTAGGATCATCATTTATTTTAGGATTAATAAATCCTAAAGCAAATCAGCCTTATTGGATTATCTTTAAATAAGGAAGGATGAAGAGAGTGTTGTGGTATAATTATATTCCAACAGAGTACTTCAAGGGCACAATCAAAACCACTATGCAGACATAAAAAGAATCTATTCCACATGCATTTTAAAGGGATTTCTTGAAGAATCCTGATATGCTGTTTAATAACTTCCCAGTCTTTGAAGGAACCTGTTTTTTTGTTTAGAATCATAGTGATGTCTTATGATTTATTCAAAATGAAATATCTATTCTGCAGATTGATTGATATTCTATGAAATTCTATTTTATAGGCATGTAAATTGAATCAGTCAGCAAAAGAATAGCTGATATGCAATAAATTCTGTTAAAGAGTCCACTCTCAGAACTGCAGCAAATAAAGCTATTATGAAATGTTGCTAACTAGGATGAGGGAGGACCCCTATAATTTTGTTCTTTTTCCCTATTTCATACCAATAAATGTTGCTATGGAAAAAATATAAATGATCTCTACTGGAGAAGTTCAGTATCTTCTACACTGTAGCAGGACATGATATACAATCTAGGAGAAAATACATATGACTTATATAAGCCAAAGATTTGATTACCGGTATTGATTTAATGCTCTACAGCAGAATTCTCCAATCTTTCTGGCTTTGCAGACTGGCATGGGGGAGGGGGGAGAGAGGGGATGGTTCTGCGTGAGCAGCTGGCAAGCACACATAACTCCATTTGCGTTGTGGAAAGCATGTGCGCCTACCACCCACACACTGGAACGTGTGCGCACAAGCTCACACACTGCTCACGTAAGTGGGAATGGATGTGTGCGTGCCATTTCCACGGTCCGATTGCAAATAGCTCACAGCCCATTAGTGGGCCACAGACTGGAGTTTGGGGACCCCTGTTTTACACCTTCTTGGGAAAAGTAGATTCTTTAAAAATTGCCAGGACAGAAAGGAAGGAAGACAGAAAGCACGATCATAATGTACCAGAGCGGAAGCAAATCAGCTCCCAAAAGCTCTATATAAAATTATTGATAAATGTTTAGTTTACTTTATTGTCATTGCACCTCGTACAACGAAATCAAACACCATCTTCAGTGCACATCATGACCATGACCATGAAAATAAACACAAACACATATCCTTCACCATCCACACACTGAACCGAAAATCCCCAACACCGCATCAATACTGCACTATACAGCAGAATTCAAAAGAGCTACTGCCCTGGGATAGAAGCTGTTTTTCAGCCTATTTGTCCTTGTTTTTATTATTCTGTACCATCTGCCAGATGGTAATCGTTCAAAAAAAAGGGTTTCCAGGATGAGATGGATCTTTCAGAATGTTTTGAACTTTCTTAAGGCATCAGGAGCTATAAAGCTCTTTCAAAGAGGGGAGAGGGCAACCAATGATCTGGGCAATTATGTTAACCCTCTGGAGTGCTTTCCCATCTGCGCAATTGGCAAACCATATAGAGGTGCAGTAAGTTAAATACTTTCTGGTGCAGCGGTAGAAGGTCACCAGCAGTTTTTCATTCAGTTGTTTTCTGAGAAGTCTCTCTCAGGTAGTATAATCTCTGCTGGACCCTTTTGACCAGTGCTGCAATGTGAGCACCCCAGGTCAGGTCCTCTTTTAGGGTAACACCCAGAAACTTAAAACTGGCCACGTGCTCCACTCAGTCTCCATTGATAAGCAAGGGCTGGATGTCTGATCTCTCTATAATCCACTATAAGCTCCTTGGTCTTATTGGTGTTGACCAAGTTATTATCTCCACACTATGAAAGCAACTGGTCCACCTCATCTCGGTAGTAAGACTCCTCCCCGCCTCCCCCGGAGATGAGTCCCACCATTGTCTGGACACCCACTGAGTACTTTTATGCATTATTTAATATCAGGAAAAGCATGTGATTACAGAAATCATTTATTTCTGCTATGAAAAACATCTCTATTAAGAGACATAAATACACCTAACAAATGTCTCACATAGCTAGAGATTTTGGGTTCAACTCTGGTTATAAGTGAGGACTATCTGTATTTTTAATTAGCGTTGAAACAAACTAGTGAGCAATGGTAGGCATAGTAACTATGTCAACAAATCTCAATAAATCTTTTTCTTATGTCAGTGGCTCATAAATTTTCTATGAGTAGATAATACCTCCTCAGGTCAGGGCCACGGTGGCTCACGTGGTAAGACACGAGGCCTGTGTACCGCTGAGGTCAACAGCTCAGCGGCTCGATTCCCATGTGCGAACAAACTGCAGATGAAAAAGAAAGGAGCCTCCCCCAATTGCCTACCAGCATTCAGGCATCCCATGGCGAAAGGTAACACTGCCCGAAACAATTCCTTTCCCAGAGGCAGGCAGCCACTTCAGTGATCCCTAGATAACATGTGCCATACACTAAATAAATACACAACCTCCTCAGGTGAAGAAAAAGCATTTTTAAGAAGGTGATGCCCCAATTCTTAAAATAGTGTTAAAATGTTGTATTTTTCTGAGATCTCTTTAGTTTTACAGAAGAAAAAATGTGAGATGTATTTGCATTATGGCTGCAAACTTTAAAATCTGTCACAAGGGGGGGCTAGGTGCTAAAACATTTTCCACATCACAGCCTACAAAAAGCTTACCAAGCAACAATAAATCAGAGCCAAAAGGAGAGCATCTTGCTGTAGTCAGGAGAACCAGATGATATCAAAGATCATTCCCTCCCCTGCTTCATTAATTTGTTATCCTGCAGCTGATTTCCAGTAAAGATATTGCTCATCCAACTCAAAAGCAGTTCACGGTCCACTTATTTCCTAGCTGAACTATCTGAGCAGTACCTCACTGGCATTGTACATTACATCATTACAACAACATTTGAGACAAGGCAGCATGAAAATTCATCATCTGGAAAAAAATATCAACCCAGGAAATCTCAACAAGAGTGAAGAAGGATGGAGCACCAAAAGACTTTGAAAGCACTTAGACAAATCAAGTTATTTCCCGTTAATCATATTAGATCAAGTTTCTCTTCTAGATATAACCCACTAGATCACTGACTCCTACCCAACAACTGGAGACTCTGGATTTGTTAAGAGCTCAGAATCATTAGAGCCAAACATGCAACACATATACAATATGGATTTTTAAAGTTTCTGAACTGCATTTGCCATTTTCCAAAGGTTCCTCCTGTTTCAAGTCACAGCATACGACCTGAACCAAATCCAATCTAGAGGTCTTGTTGCATTTCTATATAGAGAAGAAGGGATAAACTTATACCTAAGAAAAGGGATAATGTTTTGTTTTCAACTTCCACAGAAACAGATGAGAAACTCGATATTCAACTAAAAGGAAAAACGTTGTCAACAGAAAGCTAAAATAGGTTTAAATTGAATTAAAAAAGAGAAAGAGAGAGAACAGAAAGTGAATGAATAAGAAACTAAAACACACCTGTGCCAGGAGTTGCATAAATGAATCAACAATATCAGGATGATCCCTGGGCCCTAAAAATATAATAAAGATGTAACTGAAGAGAAAAATCATACAAACAGCAACTTAACATCATATAGTTATGTGATACAGAAAGAATTTACAAGTGAAAACAGGAGTAAGGGAAGGGTGGGGGGAGGGTGCAACAGGGTGGGCTGAAGAGGGCAGGCACATGAGCAGCTTGAAGCAAGTTAAAGAAACAAAACATACAAAAATCATGGAGCTTGGAAACCCAAGAACAGAAAGAAAGTGCAAAGGAATAGGCACGTCGCCCAGATTCCCCTGCCAAGCACCAGGAATAAGGGGAAACTGACTGCACCCTAGCAGGGAAGTACAAGAGAAGCAGGAACTAACTGGACATCAATTTCTTTTAGAGAACTATCATATTTGCAGTGGATCCTTATTTTAAAATACTTGGTCCCTGAAGATAATTCTAGAGTCTGTTGACAAATCCAATATTGATGTGAGTGAATAAAAGTTCTAAAATCCATCTGAACTGTAATGGCCATCCCAACACACTATGCTCCTTTCACTCTTGTCAAAATGTTCACTTGACTGGGAAGTATATAACTTTGCAACATTTTTAATAGGGAAAGACCAGCATGACTGCTGATAACCACTCTTTAGCATCAGGCACCATGAGACTCATCTTCCTCTGCGTTGATGCCATAATTCTGCCTCATGAAATGAGGCATTAACAGGGTATCACTCAAGTACTGATTCCAAGTTCCAAGTTCCAACCAGCCTCCTGGGGATGGGACCAGATACCTTAATACCATGCAAATGCATGCTGATTTTATTTACATACTCTAAGTTTATCCCCTCAATTAGGGACACCTTAATGGCAGTATGGCAATTCCGCAGAAGCAAAAGGCAAACCCAAAGACTTGCTAGGAAATCAGCAGAGCTCTGAGAGAAAACCTGTCAGCAGAAGGACAGAGGAGTTGTGGTGCAGAACCTTCAGAACAAACTGGGCCACAGGAACAGATAGATGTGAGTGACAACACATTGTTCTGGTTATGTTGAACTAAATAGCAACACACTCCCTACAGGTAGTCGGTCTTATTCAAAGCCAACCATTATGCGAACAAGACTACTAACTCAACTTTCTATTAAAACTGAGAATCTGACAAACAAAGGGCACAATTTCAGTTTAAAGAACCGGAAGGAGGGGAGAGGAATAAATGATAGCACTATTGCCCTCTCAAATAGCAACTGATATTCAGAGAGAAACAAGCTAATAAATTTGATTCTCATTACTCAGGATATAATTTCTAAACTTGGCTGGAGCTCATTCAGCAGGGCCTACTATCTGAACAAGGGAACGGAGACTATCTGCAATCCTACAGATGTTCAGGTGAATCTGAACTTCTTACAAATAGAAAGAACTGTTACCAAACGCAACTGCTTCACAAGAGTGAAGGTCTCAAGACATACATACCTTGCTGAAAGAGTGTTAATGTAACTGATGTAACAAGCAGAAAGAGCGCCTTGATTGGTGGGAAATGGGCAGGCTCATGGGCAAATATGTGAACCAGCTGAGGATGTAAGAAAACACAGAAATCAAATAGTTATGATATTTTGCATTCTATTTCACATTCCTAAACCTACTTTTTACCAATTTCCTCCCCTTACTCATATTTGGGCCAACGAATTATCTCGACTATTAAGCATCAGCCAAAACTTTAGTATTAAGATACCAAAAGAGGTAAGATGGTTCAAGGATGTTGCAGTTTTTCATTTGTTTTTGCCCATGGAGACACATACTATCCATTTACATGAGCTAACAGAGAAAAAAATTCATTTTTGTAAAATTCTTATATCAAAGGAAAAAGCCAAGAGCACCAGATGACAGAAAAACAGCTCAACAAGTATTACTTTCCTTTCTGAATTTAGTATTTATCAGAGATTAATGTGCTTAAAAAACTTACCTGCCTGGTGAGGTCTATAGCAGATGCCTGAGGAATAGTGCTATACATCTGTCCCAGCATCTCACACAGTTGAGGCACCATGGGTGCAAAATCATCTAGAAGAGTCTTCACAGATTTTTCAAAAATGGAACACACAGACTGTGGGGATAAGAGGCTGTGTCAAGGGAAAACCGGGTGCAGGAAATAATTTTCCCCCTCAACTAAGGAGTGACTTGTTTTGTATTCTATTCTTACTTGAAGAAATTTGAGGCAGCATAAAATTGTTGTATTTTATCATTTGAGATAGGGTAGACTGAGCAAGACTTGTTTGTGATCATCCAGCAAAAATTCATGATTAAAACAAAGACCAATCTTTGGTTCCCCATTTTTTTTTTTAAATAACATTCTATCTTGCTCACATCAGCCACTATTACAATTTTACAGTCTTTTCACTTTTAGAGTTCTCCTGCTGTTTCAAAAGTTGGCTTTCTTGAATGGAAGTGAAAATACTTTTCAGTTGGAAATTGTGATATGCACCTAAACACCAAAGGATGTACTGTAGGAAAGCTACTATTTTCCAAATAGTTTAAACACTTTCTACTTATCTATGGAGGTTTGAGTTATGTATATGGCAGACTTCTTGAACAAGATGGTACGTACCTTGTAAGATCACATTTGGGCAGTTTTGTTTAGCAGTTATGCTAAACAAAGAAACAACAGGCCTAATGAAACAATTTGGCCAAAATATTATAAATTTGGTTATAGGGCTTCATTAAAATCCTGAAGTAGGAATTTTAGATAAATACTTGTTGCTATAGAAAACTATAATAAAGTGGCCTTTGAAGCACTGAATAAAAAATCAAAGAGAGCATTGGTTCATGAAGTTTATGGCCTCTTTTGTCAATACACTAATTTTTAGATGTGACATAAACAAGATGAATAAACTATTAACATAGGAAAGCTTTAATAGATCTGATAAAGACATGTTGGAAGAGTCCCATGAATGAAATCTAGCAATATAAAATTGGTTCAATAGGAACAGAAGCAATAGAAAAAGTTGCACTATGTGTTAAAAGTAATCACTCCTGTTCAGAAACCCAAGTGAATGTACTTAGTACTTTAAAGAGCATCTCTGACAAATAAGCAGAAGAACAAATAAAAGGCACACAGGCTTCAATTTTTACTATCACAAGTCTCACCATGGAAAATATGTGAATAATCTCTTTCCAAAAAAATTGTAAATCTTTCCCAGACATGACACAGTAATTATAGGGGACATATTATAATATCTGTTTGGAGCATTTCACCAATATTAGGTATTTCAGGAAATTCCTGAACTGGTGGTTTTTTTGTTTTTTGGACAATTTTCTCCTTGAGAGATAGGGGAAGGCAAGAGAGATTTGCCGACCCTTGACATGATACCATTTTTTCATTTAGAAAACAAAAAACTGAATTCCAAGGTAAAGGATGAAGAATACATAACTGGATAGCTGTGCTTGCAAGGAAATAAAAATAGTAGTTGATTTCAATGTCAATATGAATCAATAACATTACATCAATACCAAAAAAAAAGGCAAATGCAAGAGAAGCAATGTTTCCAAGTCAATAGAAAGATTGCTTGCAATTATTTTGCACTGGAAAAATCTTACTTTAAATATTATGTCCAATTCTGGGCTGCACATATTCAGAAAGATTCAATTAAATTGGATTGTTCAGCAAAAGATAATGAAAATATAAGACTACTCTGGAGTAGAGAAGACTAAGGATTAAATGATAGCACTCTTTGTACTCTTCAAATATCTTACTGACTTTTACAGCAGTAAGAGCAGTTCAACCAACATAATAATCATGCCTCCCTTCACTGGATGTCTACAATCATAGGTGAGATACCTCTTTTTCAGAAATACTGAAAATTCAGAATTTTACACTGAGTAAGGGATTAAAGTTACCACAATTTTTAAAATTTTATATTCAAGCACTGTTAAAAATGTAAAGAACCTCATTCATAGTGAGGCAAAACAAGAGATATAATTTTATTAGGGAAATAATTGAGAATTTAGTGTTAACAGATTTTGATTTGTCATGCAGATATATCAAACAAAATTTTAGCCATATGAAAGCTTATTTTCAAGTTTGTATTGATTATACTTATCTTTCTTTTTCAATAAGTGTGTAACCCAAAGCAAAAGATCAAGCAAGAAAACAAAACATAACCAGAAATGAGTTTAAAGAATTTCCAGTACTCATTTGTCTCATACTAAATACTACTACAAAGGAATAGCCCTAGGCCCATGGATATAGCAGCTGGTTGCTAATCTCCTGTTACAAATTGTATAGATTATTTCTTCTTTCTTTTATGGTAGTTGCTACAAAAAATCCCTAACTCTTCACTGTACCTCTCAGTTCTCTAGGGTGAAATACATATAGATCCAATTGTTGCACTCCCTTTCAATTGGCTATTTTTATCCACTGGTTTTAAATGAGCGGCCTAAAAGATATTGCAACTATTTACAACAACATAAAATTATATTTTATATGCTGTATAAAATGCAACAATATTCTATATAAGATAAAGTAACAAAGAAAACAAGAGGAAATGAGTGAGGGGGAAATTATCATGGCACTTTCTCTGGGAAAGAAGAGATCACAATGATTGTTGCTTTCCCATTAGTGAGGGTCAACCAAGGAATGACACAGCAAGGCTGATTTAGGCTGCAGCAACAGGACAGCAAGCCCTTTTAATCTCAATGTTCCTTTCTTGTATATCTGCATGAGCACAGCTAGATATCTGTTTTCTCCCAACTACTATCTTTCCTTTTTTTTTTAACTGCAGCAATCATTTTTGAGATGTTTAAAGCTGTATTACCAAGTCATCAGAGGAAAAAATTGAACTGGCCCAAAATGAACTGAACCAATTCAGCCCCTCCCAAATTAAGGGAATTGCTTGAAATTATCTTCTAGAATCAATCTCCAGACAGGAAACACTTAGAATTAATCCCTAGACAGGACACAATGTAAAACGCATAGCTTAATTAATACTAAATAATTAAAAATGTAGGATAGAATAAAAGTGATACCATTTTGCTAAAAACAAATCAGATCGGTATTAGATTAACAGTAAATATTTTTGAAGTTTTAAATACTTTCACAGAAAAATTGTGTTGTTTTTTTTTAAAGCAAGTTAAGTAGATTTTAACTTATTATAACGCAATAATGCAAAGTTGCTATTCATACAGTTCATACATATATATACTTGGTTACATACATACATATAAAATTGCAAAATTGCAGTGTGATAAAAATACAGTGAATGAATAATAATCCAAATGGCACTACTGCTAGATAGATGATATCATGCTTCTTAAGTGTATATGCTTGACTCAATTCATGTGCCATAACTTACCTTCGAAAGGGGGTGGCATGGTAATTTCAAGCTATTTAAGAAATAGAGCAGATCTAATGCTAAGAAACACACCAGCATAATTCAGATGAGTAGACTACAGCAGTATGTCAAGTACCTATCACAGATCAAATATTTTTATAGAATCACAGGATAAATCCGGGTTTCTCCTCCTAGCAGGCCTAAGTTTTTAAAAGAAATGTTCTATTACCAGTATTAGCAGATCCCTGGCCAGATATCAGAGCAGTAAATCCACCTGCTCAGGCACGGTAAGTATCTGAAGCAAATGCCCTGCCCTGTATCCCTTTGTGTGGGTTGTTTTATTTTTAATTAAAAGAAGCATTACCTCCACAACTTGGGCATCATTTAACCACTTGCTGAGCACTTTCTGGATGAGCTGGAAAACTTGCTGTAATACCACCACTACCTATAAAGGGGAATGAACATAGAATATAATTCAGAAATGAGTGTGTCTTACATTATTTTGAATTTATTTATAGACATTCAGATTTTCAGATTGAAAGAGAATCAGATTTTCTCTTGAAAACCTCCTATATATTTTCTCTTTGGGCACCTCCTATAACTACACTAGTAATGCATATCTAAAATATATGCATATCATATTTCTCATTCTCAATGACTAATGCAAACGAAGCTTTTTTTTTTTTAAGGAATGTTCTGAACACTAAAAGTCATATAAAACTGCTCATGATCTTGGGTAACTCAGCTAAAGAGTCTCACTTAGTACAGAAGAATACAAGGGGACTTCCAGGAAAGATGGGAGACTAAAGATGGCTCCATGACAAGAGGAGATAATGTTTGTGGCCATTGTGGAAATTACGTATTTAACTGCTTCAAAGAAGTTAAGACACCTTCAAAGTGACAAGATGAGATGCGATACCTTCAATCTTTAATATAAAAAAATTTTAATCTTAAAATTAAATTTCAAAATAAATAGCAAAAAAGTAAGACAAGGTTTTGCCCATAAAAGTCTTAAATAGAGAAAAGTTAAAAATAGTTTTAAATAGAGAAAAGACTCAGAAAACATTGGAATATTGGATTTTAAAGACTTTAAATTAATCTTAAATAATATATTTTTGTGGGAAATAAAACAGTTTGGATATAGGAGACATAACAAGAAAAGGAATTTATAAGGATGGTCAGAGATATCTTTGGAAAACTGTAATGGGAACTGCAATAGGACTTTGAATTAATTATATCAGCTATCTTGTGTCTTCTTTGGAACAGTGTCTTCCCAGAATAAGATGTATAGAAAAACATATGGAAGAAAATCTATCAATTAGAACTTTGAATTAGGATTTGTTATCAGATATAAAGAAAAAATAGATAAGACTTTAAAAATTAAGAAGGAAATAAATACCAGAGAACACCTTTTTTGCTGGACTTACAAACAAGGCTGTTTAAACTATTGAAGATATTCATAACAAGGTTCAACAACTATCTGAATGGATTATAAAGATTGTTCTGTATAAAAAGGGGGAATACAAAGTTGGTTTATTTGACCATGTTTAAAATGGGAATGTTGTGATTTTAGGTGGTTCTTTTTGGATGCCAATATTTGGACAGGAAAAATGTGGCATATTGTATTTGCTTGCATTTAATATGATGTTTAAGCTTTTCCCCTTACTAGTTTATGTATCTTAATTTCATAGCATTTAAACTGACTCTGTACCTGTCTTTTTAGTTCTATGTATTTGTTTTAAAAAATGAGAAATTATTTCTGTTTGTTATGATAATTTTTCATTTTTTGTTTATATTAGGATATTAGAATCCTTTATATTTGCTAAATGTGGATTTGTTGTAATTTATAGTTGAGATAGGGAATGTTTATTTGAATGGGATAATTTATTTGGGATGGTTTTCTTTGGAGTTGTTGGCATAGAAGGTTGTGTATTGGCACATGTCTTTTTTAAAGGAGAAATGGTCCCTCCTTGTCATGTTAAACTAGATTTCCTTGTTTATATTAGTCTGCCAGAATCATTTTATGTCTTTTAAATGGGGTTTTGCTTACAACTAACAGCTGAGATGTAGAATGTTGAGTTTTATATATATTAAATATTGTTTTAAACTCTTGACTAGTCATTTTGCTGATTGAAGATGTTGCTTATATGATTAGCATCTAATAAGAGATGAATTATGGGATCTAAAGTTTTATATTTATTATTAAAGGAGATGAAAAGATTATGAAATTATTTATAGTTGTCATGATGAGGGCGGGAAGTTGCTTTTTTGGGAAGAAATATTTTTCTTTTTCTTTTTTTGCTTTTTTGTACCCTTTTCTTTCCCTTTTCCTATTTTAAGTTTGCATTATATTTTATTGTTGTATTTAAAACTTTCAATAAAATTAGTACAAAACACAATATAGGAATATAAAAATATATTTTTAATATAAATAATTTTTAACAAGGACAGTATTACTTTCTATAGGAAAAGCTGCTCATAATAACTGCATTGCAGAGGAAATAAGCATTTATTAAAAATTATTTGTATTAACATACAAAGAGAACTTCTTCAACTATGCAACAATACTCACCGGATTGGGGCCCTGAGGCACCGGCAGTTTTTTAACCTCCGTGTTCTCATGATCATCATCATGGTGACTGATGTCCAAAGTGGTGAAGAGGTTGGAGAGTAGACCCAATATATGGATAATAGCTAGCTTGTTCGATGGATTAGGCTGCAACATGAAGTATCACTATAGTCATTACGCTTGGCCTAGGATATAGGCCACTATCATCACATTTTCTAAGCTGGCATCAATAAGAAATAATATTACTGTAAAACACAGCTAGCTACTTAATGCTTCATTTTCTTAGCAGACTTCAGGCTTATCTTTGCATACATCTAACGAACATATACATACCATATATAACCATTTTTAAATTAGATGATGTTGCCTGTAGGAGAGAAACTGGAAGAGTCAAATGGGGACTTAGTCTAGAACTTCTATGCGGGCACAAGAAGGCAAAGTCTGACCCCCTTGAATGCCACTGAACCTTATCTAGTGTCATCCAGATGCAAACGGTTAGTCTGAGAAGATTCCTGTGTACAGGTTTGAGCAATAAAGCAGCTAACTGAACACTCCAAGTGTGGATTGACATTGGTTTAGTTTCATCCCCAGCCAACCATGAAGACAGTTTAAAGTCCTATTGAGGTGTTCCAGTTTTAAAATAATATTTTTCAGTTTGTCCCAATACCTATTTGCTCTGGATTTAAGACTTTTTACTGATCATGTGCTTTAAGGAAAAATTGGGATTATGGCCACTTCAGATGGCTTTGACATGCCCTCTCTACTACCTTTTCAAAGGCCTTCTACTTTTTCACATTTCACAATTCTTTCAATATGTAATGGCAGACACTACTGTTCAAGCAGGAGAAGCTTTCCTGCTTTACTGAGCAGCATTCTCCTAAAATATAGATTTTAGTAAAGGAACCTGAGTAACTGTTAGACTAAATTTGGTCTGCTAATCCAACACAGTTTCTTCTATTTTGGAACAGATGTGCCACCATCCTCTGAAGGATATATGGTAAGGGAATTTTAAGACCACTAAAGCAATGAAGAATGTATGTGTTTGTGTGCATGTGCACGTAGGATTCACAGATTTAACTTTTTATTGAATCTCATAGAAAAATGCATTTGTGAGGTAGCCTAAGAAAAACTCACTTTCTCATTCCCTCTCCCTCATCTATGCATAACTGCAAAGAGTACAGAAATCAAATGGAATGGTGGGGTCTAATCACTTTAGGGTCTAATCACCTTGCCACTAGTGTGCCTCCTAGGAGTTTCCTTTCAGTACTGGCCATGCTGAATTGCTCCACCTCAAGTGGAGCTTTTAGATCTGCAAAACTATAGTGCAGCCTGAATAATTGTGGCAGCAACAAACAGAGTAAGCAGCTTTTTCTAGTCTGAAAAATATGCATTTCTTTAAGCCCCTGTCACACTGCAGCAACGGATGGAAAGAGGATGTAAAACGGAGAAAAACACTTGCCATCCGTTGGTTAACGCGATGCTTCCGTTCTGTACTCACTGCCTCCGTTTTGCTTCCTCACTATCCGTCCAGCATCCATCTATTGACATTTCATTCGCTCAAAAGGTTTTGAGCGGAAAATGTATCAAACGCGTCCGTTCTGCATCCGCTAGGCACACGGGGGACATCCGTTCTGCATCCGTTGTCATCTGTTACGCATCCGCTATATCCGCTAGGCATCCTCTGCGCATCCGCACGACTCGAATCCGCTCCAGCGGTAAACAGACGCAGGGAGGAAGCGGAACGGATGCAGAACGGACACGCAGCGTTAGTAGGATGAAAGGATGAAAGCGGATGCAGCACGCAAAGAAAGCATTTAAAATGGAAAAAACATTCGCAGAGGGGACCTATCTCGGATATTAAGGATGTCTAGAGGATGCCTAGAGGATGCAAAAGGATGCTTCCGTTCTGCATCCGCTTTCCATCCGCTCTGCGTCCTCCCCCTGTCCGTTCCTTTCCGTGTTATCCGCTCTGTTTATGCAAATTTTTTCCCCTTTTGAGAGCGGATAACAACGGATGGAACATTTTTCTCGTCCGCTGTGTCCTTTTTACAAACGTTTTGCATCCGTTGGGCAGTGTGACAGGGCCTTAATGGAGAAAGACAATGGAAGAGGAAGCCTGAAAAGGCAGAAGAGATACTCAAGGTTCACTGAGCAGTTCTGCCCTCTCCTGTGATCTGCTGAGGGATGAAGCAAAGTCTTGGTCTGCTAGCACCTGTCAGCCTCTCCCAACCCAAAAGCTGACTGTACTGAAGGTAAGACAGTGATGCCCTAGAGTAGACTATTATTATTCTAAGTTGTGACAGTCATAAAGTGTCACACATGTGACCAATCCAATTTAATGATTTTTGCAGAGGTCATTAAGCAATGTCGCAATTGTAAAGTGAAACCATTGTAAGCTATGAGCCATTTTGTCACAAACAGGAAGTAAATGCCAGAGTTTTGGCAAAAATGTCATAAAATGCAATCATGTGATCACAGACACTGCAAATAGTCATAAATACATGCTGGTTGCCAAGTGCCTGACATGCAGTCATGTGACCACAGGAGTAGCCACCAGGATCGAGTAGTAAATAGGAGATCTGTTGTAACTTTGAAGAATTGCTAAATTGTCAGTCAAGGACTACATGGGCAGCATTTGGTTCCAAAAATAGTGCAAAACTAGCAAGGAGCATCAGGGAGCTCAGTCATGCATCACTGTGCATTTCTCTCCACTTGCATAATATAAAAAGTAGCTAAACCACCCTTCACAGATACTTTCTATAGCCATCCTATTCTACCCCCATATTAATAAGAAAAAATGTAGAAGTGATAAATGGGATTGTAACAAAGAAGAATACAAACTAAAGGACAATGGCAGAAATCACCAGTGAAAGGAAGCAAAAGAGGACTCTCAAATTAAGCATGACTTGTAACAAAAATGATAATGAGGTCTAGTCTTCCTTGAGAAAAAGCAGAAACTATTAACAGGCATCTGATGTAGCTCACCGTTTCATCGGCCAATTTCTCTAATTGTTGGATGTAAGGAGTTATAAGCGAATGTAGATTCTTCAAAATTTCTTCCACTTGGAGGGCAGACAATAAGAAACCCAGAGCCTGCATCAACCACATACACTGACTTGTCTAAAAAGAAAAGATGGATAGCTTTTTCAATTTTATTATTGCATTTAAAAATTTCACTTCATCCTCCCACTCAATCCTTAATTATCTACAAGCTTAAACTTAAAAATGCCTTGTGAGAATTAATCTTGAAGCTTGTTTATAAACGGCATGATTCAGGATATATAGCAACGACCATTTCTGTTATTAGGAGACATAACTAAATCTCTATTTAGGAACTGAAAGCCTCATTTTGTCTCACTAATAAACCCTCACATTGGCTGTAATGTTCAATTCTACTGAAATACTGTAGTTTGATAAGAAACCATATCTTATGCATACTTGTAATTTCCTGACAAATGGGGAAAACAATCTTACCTTGTGAATCTGCTTCATTAGCACCTCCTACAGAGGGAAAGAATCAAGAAAGTGAATGCTGCCTCTAATGTGGAATTTAGTTACATCAACAATGCCCTAACCATAATACCACCTGAAAATCCTGTGAGCCAAATACAGATTCTAGGGGATTGGAGGCTTCACAGAAAAATGTACAAATTAAAAAAAAAAAAGAATAGCAATCAGGATTTCATTGTAGGCAATTGATTGTAAAGACTTTGCCTCCGGGATTCTACTTTCCGAATCAATAGAACTTATCATATACAACATAGGTAACATTTAAACAAGGGAAAGACAATGAGCCATCCAAACTAAATTTCTATGACTGGGAAAAGAATGGACTCTACTTTTCATGCAATCTTCTCACCAGAAATCTGTAGTTGGACAAGATACAAAGATTATCAACTCAGTTGAATTATCTATAAACACACATCGATACAGGTCATATATGCTATTTAGAATGCTCTTATTATTCTTACTACTGTAAAAAGACTACTACTGTGCATCTAGATCAATGCTAAATATTGCTTTCAAAGCTTAGATTTTTCACTCTTTGAATACCAGCAGTATGGAATCCTTCCTACTCACCCTCAAGGACCATATATCCTCAGAAAGGTAATTCTAAGTCAGACGCTACATACCAACAATGAAGAGGACTAAGTTATACATTTTATTTCCTTATTATTCTGTACACATCCATGCCCTCCCTCCACCTTATAAATCTATAAACACATATCTGCACTCACCCTGTGCATACTACAGATGACTCATCCTCTGTTTTTAACGTGGCCTTGCCTCCATCAACATACTGGGGAGAGAAGCTGGAACAATTGGAAGCTCGCTGTGAGCAATTTTCATCATTCTCTGCAGAATGGTTTATTTTGATTTGGATTCCAGGGTTGGGGCAGGTCACAAGGAAATAACCAAATAACTTCATATGGTTTCTTTTTGGCTTGTCAATCTCAAGGACATGGGCAGGGTAGGTGGAGAGATGAAGGTCAGCATTTGCTTGCTGAACCACTGACTTTGCTGGCTGATTAGACTGACATGTGACACTTTTGCCATGATCAAGGGAGATGATCTGCAACTATTGAGACAACAATGTGCTGCTGCCTGTTTAAAAGAAACAGTTTTACCACCTCTATTGAAAAAGCCTTCTTTTGACCAAGTGTCTTTTTTTCTAAATATAGGCTAATCTCAAATATTCCATTATCGGGTATGGTGACATAGATAGTGATGGATGAAACTTCTGGATCTATTTCAATATTTTAATTATTTAATTAACTATTTTAATTATCCATCTATTATTTTAATTGCATTAAACCATGTTTTGTGTTACCTGAGAGACAGCAACAATGTTGGCAGCATACGGAGGCAAGTCATATTTACATTCACGGCATATCTTCTTAAGAGTAGAGACACTAGAGATAGATAATTCTGGATTGCCCAGAGCCTGCAATACCAAGGGCAGGACATTGTTGATCATTACAGGGTGATCAGCCAGCCATTCTGATAGAGCCCCTAATAACAAAAAGAAAACAAGTCAAGATTACTTTGGTGATATAACAAGCAAATTCAGGGAATAGCATAGCAACTTCTTATCAAACAACACTGCTTGGCTGAAAATCTCTTCCCCACATATAATCTCACTCAGCTCTCAAAGTATTAGTGTGCAGAACCCTTCTCAAAGTTAAGCTATTCTTTTGTAACAGCTACATAATCTCAGAATTGCAATCTTCCCTATTCAACAACTTCTCCCCTCCACTTGCCCAGTTTCCTCACCAATAGTAAACATCACCGTGTCTGCAAGTTGTACATTGCTGATGCTGATGTGGGGGATGAGGCCGATAAGGCCAGGAACCACATCTGAATAGTTTACATCTATGGTCTCTGCAATGGACTGGAACCCATAAAGTAAAGCTTCCGTGTTCTGCCAGAAACAAAAAGAGACGTTTTGAATCCAGCACCAAACAGCTCTCTCTCAAATTTTGATTCTGACAAAAGAGGTACAGTATGGAGCTAGTTCACACAGAAAAATATAACTGTCATTTTATTTCTTAGAGTTAATTCTATGATATAAATTTTTCCCCAAAGCAAGTATTATTTTTCAAGACTATTACATCTGAATCTGGGTTGTACATCCCCAATCATACTCATTGTCCTTATCCTGTGATCCATTGCATATATGGCCTGAGCAGCAATTGACTGAAAGTTAACTAGTTTGGCTTCTCAGTTTCACTACTTCAAAATGTGGAAAGAAGAAGCAGAATATCTTGCACACATTCCTTTTCAATGGTCCATTTTATACAGAGACATCATTTCATTCACAACATGCTCAGTATTCTGGAGCATTGGCATGATTGTTACTTCTAAATGCTTTGGTTTGTAAATCATGGCCAGGGCTCCATTTTTTGTTTGCTGTCGCAGTGATGGATAAGGAACCCCTACCATCATTGGTACTTCATATCCATTTTGATCAGCTGCCATATATGGACATGTGGCCCAACATTAAAACTATCTGTATGGAGCAGTCATATCTAAAACTTTTCACTAAACTATCAGTAAAAGCATCGGTTTCTGTAACACTAGAGGAAATGGGACTGTGCCTTTACTACAGCAATCTCTATATTAATTTAGGAGTAAAAAAACTCACAGCTTCAGTTTGAGGCCCCAAGGTATCCAGATGATTTCACTAAAATTCAGCTGGAGCACTTGATTATTGGCAGTTTAATTCTCATTTAGCAACCACATTTCATTCCAACAACTTGTTAAGCAAAATAGTAGCTGAGTGTGCAAGTGTGTGTGAGAGAGAGAGAAAGGGAGGGAGAGAGAAAGAGATAGAGCACTACTGTGAAGATCACTGGTTGCTGTTCTTGCATTCAGATAAAGTGATCTTGCACTGTGTCCTGTGCCTAACCCGCTTTTCCCCCTTTTTCCCACCTTGTAAGACAGAGAGATTGCTTAAACAAGATATGTCTTCCTGAGCTGCTTTTCCCTGCCGCAAGAACTTCCCTAAAAAGTGGTACATTCAAGTTTGTAAACTCAGGTCTATGATTTTAATTAGTTGTTTAGAAGCTTTAAGTCAGATCTTAATCAGTTTCAGGCAAACAAAATTTGGTGATAAATATGCACATTGGTCAGAAAATGATTTTTTACAACAGTCATATTTGTGAATGGTTGTTAACCATGTTAGAAATAGCTTATATAGATCTCAAATTGGAAAAATGGCAAAAAGTTTCATAATACCCATTTATTCCATTACTTCTTCGACATTGTTTCCTCCCTAGTCCTGGCCAATGGTTCACCAGTTGCTGCTCTCATCTGACAGCAGAACTCTATCCTCACCTGCCATGAGGATGGTTGATCTGAATTTGTCAGAAGGCGGCCCAGTTTGTCATATAAGCTACTTAGTAGTTCCGCTCCCAACATCTCATACACATACATCAAAGTATCTGAAATGTCCACTCTGAAAGATAAAAGAATCACAAGAATATCTGCTTATAAGACAAAGAATAAATAGAAATAGCTACAATAAACACTAACAACCCAACATTCAGCCTTCATTACAACCAATACTATATGATTAACTACTCTTTTGCAGTTCACAAGCCATTTAATATATTAAAAGACACCACTAAGCAAAAGATCATACCGATATATACGAAATTGCTCCTTTTCATCAGAGGACCAGCAACTGTATTCTTCATCAGAGGGGAACTGAGCTTTATGTAGGAGTACATCCACTAACTGGAAATATACAGGTCGATACACTTGCTGATACATTGCCTGTTTTTCTGGATCAAAAGAGAGAATGTCATCCTGCAAACAAAAAGATAATTACTCAATTGCAAGGAAAACTTTGTGACACAACTATCCTAAGAGTTGGGTATGGTCATAAAAAATTACTGCTATCATCACTTTCTGATGAGATAGCTAGAATTCACAATTCAATATCTTACCACTTTCCTCAAATCTTTCAGCTGCTCTGCCAAATATTGGCTTGTTCATTTGCAAGGGCACCCCAGATTCCTTTCCTGGCATTTAACACTTTTCCTAGGTTCTAGCTGCAAGGCAACAGTAAGAGGCTGCTGTTGTTTTCATGGGAAAAAAGATACAAATGTAGGCCTACGTATGTCTTTTACATATACGTTTGGAACTGAGTTTATCTGAGTTCTTCAGAATGGATTGCCCGTCTTTGTTTTAAAATAAGGTAAAGGAACAACTTTATATTATATTTTGTCAATCCACCAAATAAGCAGCAGCATCTCCCAGTAATTAGACAAAAATGGAAGATATCACAAAACAGGTATGCCTGTTCACATTTTCAATTACCACCATCTTCTTATTTTTGTCTAAGTAAGGAATAAATTAGTTCTTATAATGAAGTCATGCAGTCTAGTACAAAATACCCAATGAAAAGTCAAAGATACAGTGAGAATTAAGGGTTATATTGCTATGAAGTACAGTAGACATAGCAAAAAAAATTCTCACTTCTCCAATAGACGATATCGAAGATGCTGCTCTAGTTCAGCACCCTTCATTAATAATGTGTCTGTGGGCTGATGTACGACATCAATCACATACTGAAACAACAAATGACCTCATCCTATTTCAAGCTGGCACTTAGAAATGCAGCAACAAACAGCCTTGTTCTTGAGCACTGCAGGAGTGCCAACCTAATATGTCATGCTATATAGAGAAGGCATCCTACTACTTAAACACAAGATGGATATTCAAATCTAATGACATACAGTAAAACATGAGCTGAAACAAGATGCAGCGAGATAATAGTTCTACTCCCCTGTAAAACATTCATTGCATGGAGGGAAACAAGAATCTTCACTTTAATAAGCAAAGTATTGATCACAAAGAAGGACTTTTGACTGACTGAAATCTGACTGTCTGCTGATACTACATACTATGGAATTGATATCAACACCAACTGTATAATGTGTGTTTCTACTACAAGTACAGAACAAGCAGAATATGCATACATAAACCACTAAACCAGGAGGTAGCAATAGCACTTAGACTTATATACCGCTTTACAGCCCTCTCTAAGTGGTTTACAGAGTCAGCATATTGCCCCCAATAGTCTGGGGGTCCTCATTTTACCAACCTTGGAAGGATGGAAGGATGAGTCAACCTTGAACCAGTCGGAATCTAACTCCTGGCAGTCAGTCGAATTAGTCTGCAACAATGCATTCTAACCACTGCACCACCATGGCTCTTATAAATAAACCATCTCAAGCTAAGAAAATACCACTGAAGGAATCAGTTTCAGGAAGAAAACTCTTACCTGCAATGTATACCAGAAAGTGAGTGTAAGTGAGCTTGTGGTCTCATTCACAGGATAGTGTCCTGGGATTCCGGTGCAGAACATTATCATGTTGACCAATGCCAGGAAACTCTGCCAGTGATCTACCTGGTCCAGAAGTGCTCTATGGAAGGTAGTAAGAATTCAGAATCAGGAAACTGCTATATCATGGCAGACCCATAGGAATCTATATAGGACCCAAACTCCCATTTTTAACCTTCAGTTGGATGAGAATGTGTGTCAAAGGGCACAACTTTTGAATCAATGTATCTCAAATGAGCTCATTTAAATAATGAGTCCAAAATCTGGGACTCATTATTCCCGTGGAATTGAAATTTGGCAAAGTTGTGGCTGTTTAAGTACTGCTTTGTGGCCGTGCTGCCGTGGTCAAGTGATTATCATTTGCACCACACTCTGCCAGATTCTCAGAAGGCAAGTTAATAGGGAAATTTGCAGAAAGTTGGAGGTCACTCCCACTTTTTTTTGCCTGACCATGATCATTTTGTTTCTCTACAGTAGAAATTATCTTTGAAATGATGACCCAATGGGTCATGCTCTGATAAAATATAGAAATTAAGATAATACATATGGAATAGGATTCAACAATTCATGAAGTCCATTAGCTGGAACTGTTTTAGAACCTGAAAAACTTCAGTGCGTGTAACAAATCTCAGATTGTGTAGAGTTCCCCACAAAAACAAGATTATAAATTAGCACCTAAATCATCTTCTAGATCAGGGGTCGCCAACCTTTTGGACCTCAGGGACCACCAAACTCATAATTTTAAATCTCAAGGACCATTAACCAGTTCTGTGGGCGGGGCCCAATTTGTTGGTGTGGCATGGGGGTCATGTGACTGGCTAGGCATGGCTTGTATATAAATATCATAAATATTTATATAAATATTGAATTTTTTATTAAAAAAGAACAACTTTTATGCAAAAGCAGGCAAAGCAGGCAGGCAGATTGAGTTGCTCACAGAATCATTCAGTGATCTATCTATCTGCCATTGGCTACCTGAGTGTGTCACATAAAATTTGCTTGCCATGAGTCTGCACTGAATAATAGAACCATCAGTCCTAAGGACTGGGAGGGAGGTTTGGCTGTGCTTAAAAGCAGAGCTGAAGATCTAAAGGCAAGCTAGAAAGCAAGGAATCCAACCATTTCCTGCTTCCTAGCTAATCTAAATCTCCCAGCACAGCAGAATGGTTGATGGTCAAAAAATAAATAAAATAGCAATTTAGCAGGCAAGTTTGCCAGGTAAGGAGTGAGTGGGCGGAGAGGGTTCCCGTGGGCCATGTGGGTGGCGCAGCCTTGTGTTTCTGTGCAGCCTGGATTCATTGCTTTGGGAAGGGTGCTCTGGTGTGACATTTCTCTGTGGTCCACCAAAAAATTTTCGTGGACCACCAGTGGGCCGTGGACCACTAGTTGGCAACTGCTGTTCTAGATCTCTAAATGGAATTCAGGAGATTGCAAACTGAGAGGAATAGAGAACTCTGAATGGCTTTAGCCACACTTTAGCAATAACTGTTATTAAATATCAACACAAGACTTAATGCTTCTCACCGAGAATGATTCTCCCCTAAGGCTACAGCAATACGACAAATCCCATGAGAAGTTTCCATATCCCTATTTTGAACTGCTTGACGTAACTGCTCCTGGAGTCCTAGTACTGGTGGAATGAGCTTCAGAAGAGTATTCACATACCTGTTAGGAAAGAAAAATATAAAAATGGAGAACTCTATATTCCCCCACTAATTTTCCTGTCTTTAGGAAAATATTACAGTCCCTGGTAGACAATGCAAGTATTTAGTTTCCCCTACCTACCCACCCATTATTTTCCCTTTGTATTCATCTGGATTCTTCAGAATTTTTATGAGCAAAGGATGAATGTAACAATGCCTTCAGTGAATGAAATCAACTTTCTTATAACTGCTATTCAGAATTATATTGCCTTGAATTTGGAGCTATCTATATATCATTCCTAACAGCACCTAATAGACTTTTACAACATTAAAATGAAGTCTCCTTCCAGTCATGCTTGACTCCTGATGACTTCCAGGACATGTCTGTGATGTTTTCCTGGAAGCAATACAGAAACAATTTGCCATTGTCTTCTATATTTTTCTAACTCTGCAGTCTAGCCTATAGCTCTGGCACTCCTTGGATGTCTTCCACTCAAATATTTGCCAAGACTTATGTTTGTTAGCTTCCAGACATAGACAGCTAGATATTGCTCACTGCTGAGATTTTTGAACATCAATTTCTTTTATTTCTTTAAACCAAGTGTGGGAAATTTTTGAAACAAAAATTGTATTTAGCCTTGCAGTAACTTCCTAGTGCTATAGTGCAGAAATACATTAGTTTTTCTGTATGATGAATAAAAATTCTATTTAATAAATTAAGTGCAGTTAATATATTTACTTTCCACATTTTTCTATATTTTCCCCTTCAAGCATGTTAAACTGACTTTGGTGCTCAGTAATAATTTTTGGAACATCACCAAAAACTACATCTACAGGTGAAACTCGAAAAATTAGAATATCGTGCAAAAGTTCATTTATTTCAGTAATCCAACTTAAAAGGTGAACCTAATATATGAGATAGACTCATTACATTCAAAGCAAGATAGTTCAAGCTGTGATTTGCCATAATTGTGATGATTATGGCTTACAGCTCATGAAAACCCCAAATCCACAATCTCAGAAAATTAGAATATTACATGCAATCAATAAAACAAGGATTGTACATGGAATAATATCGGACCTCTGAAAAGTATAAGCATGCATATGTACTCAGAACTTGATTTGAGCCCCTTTTGCAGCAAATATTGCCTCAATGAGGTGTGGCATGGAAGCTATCAGCCTGTGGCACTGCTGAGGTGTTATGGAAGACCAGGATGCTTCAATAGCGGCCTTCAGCTCTTCTGCGCTGTTCGGTCTCATGTCTCTCATTTTTCTCTTGGCAGTGCCCCATAGATTCTCTATGGGGTTCAGGTTAGGCGAGTTTTCTGGCCAATCACAGTAATCCCTAGTCACTGAACCAGGTTTTGGTGCTTTTGGCAGTGTGGGCAGGTGCCAAGTCTTGCGGGAAAATGAAGCCAGCATCCCCATAAAGCTTGTTTGCGGAAGGAAGCATGAAGTGCTCCAAAATCTCCTGGTAGAGACTGCGTTGACCCTGGACTTGATGAAGCACAGTGGACCAATACCAGCAGATGAAATGGCTCCACAAATCAACACAGACTGTGGAAATTTCACACTGGACTTCAAGCATCTTGCAGTGTGTGCCTCTCCATTCTTCCTTCAGACTCTGGGTCCTTGGTTTCCAACTGAGATGCAAAAGTTGCTCTTATCAGAAAAGAGGACTTTGGACCACTGAGCAGCAGACCAGGTCTGTTTTTCTTTAGTCCAGGTAAGAAACTTCTGATGTTGTTTGTTGTTCAGGAGCGGATTGACAAGAGGAATACGACATTAGAAGCCCATGTCCAGGATCCGTCTGTGTGTGGTGGCTCTTGATGCACTGACTCCAGCCTCTGTCCACTCCTTGTGAAAGTCCCCAACACTTTTCAATGGCCTTTTCCTGACAATCCTCTCCAGGCTGCGGTCATCCCTGTTGCTTGTGTACCTTTTTCTTCCACACTTTTCCCTTCCACATAACTTTCTATCAATGTGCTTTGATACAGCACTTTGGGAACATCCAACTTCTTTTGCAATTACCTTTTGAGGCTTTCCCTCCTTGTGGAGGGTGTCAGTGATGGTTTTCTGCACAACTGTCAGGTCAGCAGTCTTTCCCATGATTGTGATTCCTATTGAACCAGACTGAGAGACCATTTAAAGACCATTTAAAGAGACCCTTTGCAGGTGTTATGGCTTAATGAGCTGATTAGAGTGGGACACTTTGAGCCTAGAATATTGAACCTTTTCACAATATTCTAATTTTCTGAGATTGTGGATTTGGGGTTTTCATGAGCTGTAAGCCATAATCATCTCAATTATGACACATCACGGCTTGAACTATCTTGCTTTGCATGTAATGAGTCTATCTCATATATTAGGTTCACCTTTTAAGTTGGATTACTGAAATAAATGAACTTTTGCACAATATTCTAAATTTTCGAGTTTCACCTGTACACTTTTATAGGATGTAAAGGGCTCAAGTTATACAACATCATACAACATTATTTTATGCCATCTAAATTAGGTAGCTATGCATTAAGCTGGTTCTGCAATGCAGGATGAGACTTTGTATTTCAAATAAATAAAATCAATATATGTAGGAAAAATATTTAAATCATTTCATCTTCATAATTTTAATTTAACAAAGTTTGATCATGCAAACTCAAAGCAACTGGATTTTCATTTGAAGAATAATGTATTAGATGTAATGATTGAGGTGCTGGCCTAAAAACCAGAAGACTGAGTTCTAGTCCCATTCTATTCATGAAAGTCAGCTGGGTCACCTTGAGTCAGTCATCTCTTTCTCAGTTCAACCCACCTTACAGGGTGGTCATTCTGGGGAAAATAAGTGGAGTAGGGTGTGTTGGATATGTTCACCACCTTTATTATAATATGAGTTATAATAATCCTTGTCTTACAAACACAATGGAGTCCAAAATTTCTGTTCCTAAGTAAGACATTCATTAAATGAATTTTGCCTCATTTTATGACCTTTCTTGCCACAATTGCTAAGTGAATCACTGCAGTTGTTAAGTTAGTAATACAGGTGTTAAGTAAATCTGGCTTCTCCATTGACTTTGCTTGTCAGAAGGTTGCAAAAGGTGATCACATGACCCTGGGACACTGTAACTGTCATAAATGAGTCAGTTGCCAAGCATCTGAATTGATCCAACGATGCTGGTGATGCTATAACAGTGTAAGTGTGAAAAATAGTCATAAATCACTTTTTCAATGCTATCTTTGAATGGTCACTAAATGAACTATTGTAAGACAAGGACTTCCTGTGAAGGTGGAATGCAAATAAATAAATAAAATTATGCATGCTTGGTGTTTAAGTTAGTTATAAAGTAATAAAAGCAAGATATAAATCAAATAAATCCTCTAAATATCATGGTTACCCTTCCCTCAGGTATATAAATACTTTAGCAAGGCCAGAATCTCACGTTTACCTGTCCAAGGATGTAACAAGTTTCTATACACTGAGGAGAAGGGGGGATATTGTCCAATAGAAATTAAAAATAACATGGTAAAATAACTGGACGAAAATGCTTAAGGACTATTGAAAACATTGTAAACTTCAGAGGTTTTTCTCTGAATTCTCATTACTATCATTTGATGTAAAGTGGGACAGTGATCCAGAATTGGGCCATACCTAGACCACTAATCAAAGAAGTCTTACCTTGTGCTGACTCTTTTTACTCAATGCTTCACATTTCCATTAACGCAGGATTAATATGTTAGCCTCAATTTATATTTGATTTGATTTTTCCCAGGATACATTTTCAGACAAGTGTTTTTAATTGCTGACTATTTTACATAAATTAGGGAATCCACATTATGAGGTTTCCCTAAAAGCAGCTTGGAAATGTTTTCAATGTACTGGTTTAAATGTTTATCTGGAATAAACAATATTGTTCTCATAATAGTCAAACAAGAATACATTCTCCCTCCATCATTCTCATCATAGCTTATTGCGTGTGTATACTGTATGTAGGTACAGACCATTATTGTACAATTTTATTTATTTTCTATCTCCCCAAAGTAAGAAATTCTTTCATGACTGACTCTGCCATTATGCAAGCAATAATGAGGAACAAAAGGGCAGCATATAATTTAATACATTAATTTGAAAAAGCATTCCTGTCTGCCCAGTTCACACACCCAGAAATGTGATCTCTAACTTGTGTAGACACCTGACCTGTCCTCAAAGATACTAACCAAGGAACCAGATTGTTTAATTAGTGTTTCTTTTTCTAGGATCATTGTTCTCCCAAAATGTCAATATTACTGCTTTTTTTTTTATTATTGATTAGATATATGAGAAACTTAAGGAGGAATACAGAATGCTCTCATTTCTACCCACAACAATCCTCTGAAAGGGTTGAGAGTGAATGAGTGGCCCAATCATCCATGGCTGAAAGTGATTTGATTCTGACACTTTGTGATACAGGGTCAAATCTTAATCACTTCACCTCAAGTCTTTTTTTTTCCAATCAAGCTTTTAATGTATCCAAAATCACCTTTAAGGACAATATGGAATTTACCATTTCCCAAAACACTTGGCATCACCACATTTTCACTTCCGTACATCACACTCCTAGCAGCCGCCATAACTGCCACCTAAGGCCTGATCTGCATAAATTGGAACAAACTTTATTTGACACAGTAATTTATAATATTTCAGTTTTACCCCAACAGCTGAAATGTGATTACTTTTCTGAAATTTGCCAGCTTTATTCATATATTTAATTTCTGCATGCAACAGACTTTAGAAGTGCAATACTTTTATTTTGAAATAGGTCTATTTGAAATATGCAGGAAAGGAGTTGAGTCAAGCTTTAGAAGAAAGCTTACACCTTTGGTATAATTCTGCTATTCTTAAGAAAACCCCCCCCCCCCATTTTAATCTGTTATGGGTGAAATGGAATACATATTTGAAAATATACGATATTCATTGTTTAAGCAGAAGAATCTGTTAATGGGAGGAGAATTTGAAAGAGTTACAATCTCTGACGATTCATTTCCTCAAATCAAATGTAAAGGTTCACACAATACTTTTCTGAGGCATCCAGATTGCTAGTATTTTACCAGTGCACGATAGCATTCCAGAAACCATATAAGTAATTTCTTGCCTGTCAATCTTCCTATTGCTGCCAATAAGTGATTGTAACTATGACAACAAGCATGGAGGAAATGGAGAGGAAGAGCAAGGGATGGACTCAAGGGAGACAAGAGAGATGCTATGCTGATGGCTAATCAGCCAGTTTTCAATTTCCTGGCTACTGAGGCAGACTATGAAGAGATAAGCTTATTCTGAACTTGCCCACCCACCTGACTCCCTCAAATATCGGCCACAGATACAGGTGGAAGATCATAGTTATGCTATGCTTATAGCACTGAACAAAACCAAAACTTTCTGTTCCCTCTTATTATCCATAATGCTGGACTCTGCACTGGAAGAATAAGCCAAATACCTCCACTAATTTGTTTTAACAGTTTTCAAAAATCCAGGCCCATCTTGCTTTACGTTGATCATTTAGTAGAATATCACATTTTGGTGTGAAACAAGCCCACAGACTAAAAAAAAGATCAGGTAATTGGAATTTAGACGCTAGGAGTAGCATGAATATCTGGGAAGATGAGAAGCAAATATGGGTTACAGAGGGTTAAAAAGGAACAGGACTATATGTATGGCTAAGGAGCAATTCAAATGAAACCAGTTCTGCATTTGTATATGCAAGAATGGAAATGCAACACTCAAAAGTACACTTTAAAAATACTGTAAAAGACAGACAAGATAACTGAACTAAAATATTTTTCCAACCAATGGTAATCCAATTCAACTTAAATCAGAAAAAATAAAGAGCTGAGCAATCCTGGATCATTTCTTCCATGCATCTTTATTAATTAATCTAACAGAACAGTATATATGGTTCACCTTCTCTGAAGCTTTCAAAAAGGAAGAGAGAAATAGACTTATGTTATATTATTTCATAGCCCCATTATGAGATTTTACATGACTTTCACTACCACCAACCACATCCTGGAGGGGGGAGCAAATTTTATTATTTTTACAGGTGATATCCTACGTGAACTTTTCAGTAGTAAAATGATTTTATAACCCATTTTTGTTTAGCAAGCTCCCATAGTTTTGCAGGAGTACACTTTTGAGATATGATACTTCCTCAAGTCCAACTAAGTTTGGCAACTGTAGTCCAACATTCCTTTTAACAGTGAGTAGTGATGTATTCTGCCATCTTTCAGATACATATATAGGGAACTAATATTATGTTCCCTATAATTTTCCTCTCTGGGCTGAATATACCATACATACCCAAATGTAAAATATCTGTCATCAATAATAGTTAAATCTACTGAGGAATCACAATACCAATTTCTTCAATAACATATTTAATCAAGATTTCTACTCAAATACTTTATCTTTATTGTGAAGAAACATGGACAGGGAAAAGGGGAAAAAGGTGAAGACAGGAAGAAAATTATACAGGTAGTCCTTGACTTACAACAGTTGTTTTAACACCATTCAAAGTTATGATGGACCTCTGCAGAGCCACTTACTACCTGGTTTTGTAGCTACAACAACTGCGTGCACACACTTAAACTCTCTCTATGGTCATACGATCACATTTTAGGAGCTTGGCAAAAGACTCATCTTGATAGCCATTTTCAGTGACCCACATTCACATGACTGTAACTTGTGTTGTTTTGCCTGTGTCTGGCGTTTACTTTCAGTTTGTGGCAAAATATATCCACTGGGGAAAATGGATTTAACCACTGCTGGTTTGCTTAATGACCAATGGTGTTCACTTAATGACTCTTGTAAAAATAGTCATAGCTTTGAATCCTGTCATATAATACCTCAACTTAAGATACAATGACCTACAACTATAATTCTGGAATCAATTATGGTTATAAGTCAAGAAGTATCCATACACAAACATTCCTAGTTGCATATTATATTTTCTCATAAAACCACAAGTATAATCACATAAAATCTCATTAACAATGTCCATTTTCTGAAATGGATGTAATTCTCAATTTCTCTATTAATACAATTCATATATGTAAATGTACTACTAAATTATAGACAATAGTGAACCTCAGTTAAGACAAACTGAATAATTCTCTTTTTCAAATAATCACTCAGCTCCACCAGTGATGTCTACGTTTTTTCCCACATTGTACAAAGCAAGAAACTTCAAGCAGTAATACTTGCAAATAAGATGCCACTGGTATATGTTAAAAATCTGTCTGAAAGCAGAGATCAAACCAGCAGTAAATCTTGCTGGAGGTTATATATTGGTAGCGCCCCTATCAAAAAACAAATAAAAGGTAATCTTACAGATTAACTATAGTTGTGGTTGACTTTTGATGCTTACTAATTAAGTCTATTTCAAAGGAAACTAATTACTGATACTTCTCACCTAAATAAAAGCACTAGAGGTTCTTTTTTATAAAATACTGTATAATGAAAAGTGACAAAGAAGATAACACTTGCTTTTAAAGGGTTACTCAAATAAAATTCTTTATTCTTACCAAGATTTTGCTTTCAAGAACATTTGAAAACTTCATTTATTAGATTCACTAATTTGCATTCATCCAAGAACACTACAAGAATTACACACACTTTTGCAATGATATCAAAATATCTGAAGAAAGTTCTATTAATAAAAATATCAGACTGGATCACTGCATATAGAAATAAATAGTTTATATCTAAGGTTGTAAACATTTAAAACCATAACTGGCTCATAATGTGATACTATGCTTACCTCTGAGCATCAGGCTGGGAAATGGCATTGACAATAGCCTCCACAGCAATGTCAAAGAGTTCTGGATCATGCAGAGAAGTGAAAGATGCTTGGATCAAATTCTCACATTCCATCAAAGAAATCTCTAGTTGCACCCAACTGGAGAAACACTTCAGCACTTTTTGCTTAATGAAACCAGGAGAGTCTTGCTGTTGCAACAATTGTTCTAGCAGAGGGAACACAGATGTGCACTCCTGTGACAAGACACTACGTACCTGCCCCTTACGGTACTGAGGCAGACGACTGGTTTGGAATTCCTCAGGCAGCACTGTCAGAAGTTCCAGTAGTGCAAGGCAGCGTGCTCGCCCATCTACATTAGAGTCCTCTGCCTGAAACATGCGTACCATGTCAGCAATAGCACATGGCCAAGCCTCTGGCATCATGTTCAGCGCTAATGAAGCCAATGCCACACAAAGGCGGGTCAGCACAATTTTGGAACCACTAGCAAAATGAGTTATGTGACTGAAGAGCTGTGATTTAAGGCTCTCATACTGGTCAGCAGGGATGTCATTCCAGTAGCGTGAAATCTTAATGTGGAGGGCACTGGCCCCAAAGTATTGGATCTCAGGCACCTTGTCCATATCAAGAAGCAACCAACTGAAGTGCCAAGCTTGTGGTGATACTTGAGCTTGCATCAGCCATTTCTGGGCCAGGTTCTTGTTTTCAATGTTGGGGTCATAATATAGCTGGTGGAGTGCCTAAAAAGCAGGAAACAATAAATGATTCAGCATTTTCTTCATTCTCAAACAACCTAGGATGATAATGAATCAAACCCAAAACACAACACTTATTCATAGGATAGAGGGCTCAACAGGACAATTGTCAAGAGACTTGTTTCTGTTGACCAGGGTTCAGGTAAATCTTTGAATAAAAGTTCAATTTTGCAACACAGATATCATCTTTGTTCTTTTATCTTTCCATCAGTGGAGGGAACACATTGCTGTAATAAAAAAAAATATAAACACAGATGATTTAGATGATAAGGACATCTAAAAAAGGTAGATTTCTCAGAAGATATTTGGCTACATGATTGATTACTTACAATGGAATACCATAATCTGGAGTGGAAAATATTTGTTACAATTTGATATCTACTGAGGAAAAATAACTTGTTTGATACTGAAACAAATAAAGGAGGTTTGTAACAAAATGGGAAAGGAAGGCAAAAGAAGAGAGGGGGTTGGCAAAGGGAGGAGAAAAAAAAAACCAAGGGGAAAAGGTGCTGAATACCTCCCTTAATTCTATTTTCTCCAAAATGAATTCTACAGTTTAAATCTTTAGATATCTCACTTATCCATTCTATCTCCGTTTTAAAATCAACTTGTTTTACAATGGTTAAGCACAAACTACAGTGCAGTAGACGTGTTGCTATCACTATGGAAAATCTGTAAATCAAAGCTTTTTCAGTTAAATTTAACTATATATTCTTTTGAATATATAAGTTCCACATGAGTTCCACGTGAAAGAACAGCCATTCTTCAGGAGATGCATTTACTGTAGGTAGTCCTCAACTTACAAACATTCATTTAATGACCATTTGAAGTTACAACGGCACTGAAAAAAGTGACTTATGACTGGGTTTCACACACATCCCCATGGACATGCAATCAACATTTGGGCACTTGGCAACTGACATGTATTTATGATAGTTGCACCATCCTGGGATGATGAGATCATTATCTGTAAGCTTTCCAGCTGGCCTCTGACAAGCAAAGTCAATGAGGGAAGGCAGATTCATTTAACGACCACAGGAATGTTCGTTAACAACTGCAGTGATTCTCTTGATAACTGTGCCAAAAAGGTTATAAAATGGTGCAAAACTCACTTAATAACTGCCCTACTTAGAAACAGAAATTTGGGGCTCATGGTTGTAAGTTGAGAATTACCTGAACATACATTACATGTCCTATCCTATCCATCTATACACACACAGAGTATATAGTATATATAATTTATTTCTATAGCAGGCCCCTATCAATAAAGAATTAGTGGTCAAATACAGGTTTTTTTAACTGCTTAGTCAAAAATCAGTACCTTAAAGTCTCCAAAGAATAAAACCAGATATGCAAAGCAAAACTGGATCACCACTGTTCAATGTATGCATATAGGTAAACAGAGATGATACAGGTTGACCACCTCAACAGATCTGGTGGGAGGGGCATGTCCAAGTTCCACTTATTAAGAATCTGATTAGACTAGAATACATGCCTTTTCTGTTGCAGTGGCTACCTTTTGAAATATTTCCCCTGAGATTAGATTAGTTCTGACCCTGCTGGCTTTCAGAAGGCCTTCAAGACCTGGCTGTTCTTCCAGACGTTGGGGTCAAGAATTTAATGAACTATGAGTTATTGTTATTATTGTTGATGGGCTTGGCCATCATGCTTTATTTATTTTTAGTTTTACTTTCTACTGTTATGATTACATTTGTTTTTTATTTCCGTTTTCATTCAGAGTCATTTGTGCAAGATGGGTGGCTGTATAAATTGAATGAATAAGCAAACAACAAATTATTTACTGGTATTTCCAAAAAATTCTGCAAGATTCCAGAATGGCATCCTCAAACTAGATAAAAAGGTAGATGAAATTAAAAATGGAAAAGCACAAACTGATGCAAAAGAAAATGAGTATCCTAAAATATATGTGCTGATGATTAAAGATTGCATTTCTCCCATGCTTCCTCATCATATAAGCAAAATAGACAACAATAGTAATTTATGTTATTTATTTTTAATTTGTATATGACCACCTGTAGAGACTACATGTTGCAATGTTCAAATCTTACAGTATATATTTCTAAGCGGATAGCCTTTACATTCCTTTACATTTTAACCAAGGAAGCAAGGTCACTACAGAACTAGCAACAGTGGTATTTTACCGCTAAAAATAACTGCTATACAATTATCACATCAGCTTTATGGATATAGCCTGACAAGGAGCTGACCTTCCTTGTGTTCAGTCTTTTGACTTAGGAGATGGATACAGAAAGGGGAGTCATAAGGAGGTCTGCAATGTTGTGCTGTTCTTGGACCAATGGCAGAGACAGTAAGCATTGTAACATTATATCTTGTAGCAACCAGCACACAGGACAGATTCCCTAAGCAACAGAGTGATGTTTCTTCTGCACACAAATACCACTGGGACAGCATTAACCTTATGAGCGCTAAACGCATGGTAGATTAATACTTCAGCTGTTGGGTACTGTTCTTGTTACCTGAAGCTTTACTCAGAATTCAAAAACACAGGATAGATTTCTTTTCTCACGAATCAAGCAGATTGCACTGGATATACACCAGGTATTGTTTAAGTGTTTGGATAAAAACTGACGGCTTCAGGTTTGAGTATTTAAGAAACAGCAGTAGCATCAGTTGTTATAAGCTTTATAGATAGATTTAGCAAACCGATTCTTCCTTCCAAAGTTGCTTTAAGTTTTAATAAAGCAAGAATATGCGAACTTGTTTCCTTGAAAGTACCGAGTAAATCACAACAAGTAGAATCTTATAATCAGAGTCCAAGGAAATAGTAAGAGAAGGACAATGAGGTAGAGATCTATAATTGAAAACAGAGTAAGTTCAGGAAACCACATAAGGCCATTGCCCTCCCTTCATATTTTTCCCTGGAATAGCATGAAAACGATATATACATATTCAAGACACAGTATGGCTGGAACTAGTACAGTACACTGAAATGAATCTGATCTTAGGAGGCCAACAATAGACACTGCTCAGACTCAAAGTATAGTTTACTAACCCAACAATTTACCCATTATCCCCAACAGACCATGCATAGCTTTGTTGCTGCTATTGTCTTTGCAGTGATTTCCACTTATTCCTTGAAAAGCATTCTGGGTCATTTTCCTACCTTGCCTCACTGACCCAGCGTTATGATTTTCTCAGCAGCCAATTGCCGCCAAGCAACAGAAGTATCATCTTCTCATTCAGGCAAAGTCCTAGACCTCTTCAGTATGGCACACAGGGTGCAGGCAATTGGAAAGGAAGAAGGAAGATTGCTGAGCAATGCCCTGGCTCTGCAGCAATTGTAACTATTACCATAAATAAAACCTGTTATAATCGAAATCTTATTTAGGGCCAATATCTTTCTCTGTGAATTTTAGCTACTACCACAAATGCTTATATTATGTGTCTATGCCAAGCCTGTCAGACACAATGTTTAACAATCAGTGCTATCTTTAAATACATCCCAATGGCAGGATAAGAAAAGTATTCAATAAGTAACTGATTTCAGAACAAATAACTTAAATAAATGTATAACTCTTTCAACTGAATGAAATAAATGGTGCTCGTGTTTGCTGATAACCCTGATATAATTAGAATGATGAAAAGAAAAAAGTTGATCTAAATGACTCTTTCCAATTCTATGATTCTATGAGCTTTTCCTCATATTGAGGAATTTGGCATTAGTGTGGTTATACACAAATCAGTATAAGCAAATATAACATTATGTCTGTAGGTTTTAAAAAAATGCAACTTTACAATGTAACGGACAGAAGGGATAATCTTGTGGAAAAGGAGGGAGAGTAGCAACCTAGACAATGGTCAAATAAAATAAATCTAAGTCTGGGGCAGAAATGTAATTTGAGAAGATGTCTCAGACACTGTCATGAAGATAAAGCGAAGGGGAGGGAAGTGTTTTCAGACCTGCCTGATTCTTTTATTATAATCTTATACAAAAGTTGTATTAGTTTTTATGTGTCTTCGGTTTCTAAGTTTCTTCTATTTTGGAGGGCTGACATACATTTATGATCATAAAATCTGAGCTATGGTGACTGACCAGAAAAGGGAACTTGATATTGTGATAATTAATTTGATAAAAATACAGAAGGAATGAGCAACTGCTACCCAACAAACCATTTTATGTTATACACCATAACAAATAGATCTGCAATATTTTTATATTAGTTTCCTATAGCATTACCATAGTCTAAAAAAAGAATAATAGCTGAAAAACTGAACAGCAGGTAAATTTTTCTAGAGGCTAGATCAATTTCATTATAATAAAAACTTACAACTCTGGGGCTTTTTAGATTTTAAAAAATAAGAGAAGAAAGTCAATATATTTAGAATTATATTTAATTAAATATATATAGAATTATAGCATGCAGGATTTTTATAGGGCATGTCAAATTTTCCAACTTTCAAATTCCAAACGTTAGGCATGCTCAAAAGTTGTGATGAGCCTTGAGGATTGTAAAGATATTTTGGTTACTTTAATATAATTTAGATGTGCTTGATAAGTCACTATATAAATATCATAACTTTTTCATATTAGGAATTTCATTTGTAGGAATCAATAAAGACATTCTTATGATATGGTTGTAGAAAGTGAGTTCTTCCAATGATGCTGAATGAAAGGACAGATAAAAAGAAATACTTCAATGAAAAGTTGAAGTATTTTCAATACTTCAATTGAAAATGCCCTGCTGTCCCTGAGCCACATTATCCTCTATTAATATTGTTATGGGGAATCTCAAATAAACATTTTTCTATCCCATTATATATAAGCTGTATTTTTAAACAAAATCTTAAAACACCATAATACAGTCCTGGTCACAAAAAGGTTCATTAAAAATTAGCAACCTATATATTTAAAACAACTTTACATTCCTTCCTCTTTCTCTCAACAATCTTAATCTTTAGTCTCTTCAGATAGTGTCCAACTATTTGATTACTTGTCATTTTTTCTGTCTCTTCTCATAAAATCACTGACAATATTAACGAATCTCTTTTGTTAAATCTAGTATGGAAAGGTTATCTAAGACACCTTTGTAGTCTACTATTTGTATGTCCTTTTTAGTTAGCAAAACATCAGCCAATGACAGACTCTCAAGTAGATCAGATGGGAAACATGTCAAGATGAACTAATTCTATTTATTGTAAGACTACGTTAACAGAACCTTGCAAGTATGAAAGTACAAATCTCCTGCTGTATTTTTGTTACCTCATGATAAATTAGGATAGTTCCTTTCAATGTTTCTTTCTCTGCCCAATAATCAGTTGTGGGCTCCTCCCCCTTTTATCTGATCATTTCCATCTTCCAAGATCATTCTCATATTCTATTACAGCCAGTGTCATTTCTATATTCAATATTTCATGTTGTTCCATATCCTTCTTTTAGCCTGTTAATTTTAAATTCACATTTAAATCAATTTCAGGCTTGTCCAAGAAAACATGTTACATAATATCATTCAGTCTATCAATAATGGTAGAGATCTTCTGGGTACATTATTCCATATCTCTCAATGCATCCATTGTTAAAAATAAAAGATTTTGCTCTTTTCTGCATTAGCAAATTGAGTTTAATGTTCTGATGCCCCTCTAATGTCCATCTTCAAGTCCCATTTTATCATGTTGTTTTTCTTCTAAGTGCACAGATTCCCACAAGAAGGCTTCTTTTGTCCAGTTTCATATTATTATTAAATCCATCAGGATGAGTGGGGTGATAGCCTAGAGATGAAGATGCTCACCTCCCACTTGGAAGGTTGAGAGTTCAATCCTAGGCAGTGACAGATGATTCTCTCTCAGAGCACAAAGAGAAAGTATCTGCTGCAAACTCTACATAGGCATTAGGAAGGGCATTTGACCAGTAAGCACTCAATTCCACTCAGTCACCCATACTCTACCCCAAATAAAGGGTTTACAACAGAGGTGGTATTCAGCAGGTTCTGACCAGCTCTAGAGAACCGGTAGCAGAAATTTTGAGTAGTTTGGAGAACCGGTAGCGGAAATTTTGAGTAGTTTGGAGAACCAGCAAATACCACCTCTAACTGGAGATTTTATATTTTATATTCCTTCCCCTGCCACGCCCACCAAGCCTTGCCCACAGAACCGGTAGTAAAAAAATTTGAATCCCACCACTTGTTTACAGGGTAGTAAAAAGAAAAAAAAAATCCATCTGGACCTTTAAAATTCCTTCATACTTTTTAAAACCACCTTTTGATTATTAATTAAAAAAGAATAACATTCTTAATGTATTTAAATCTTTAATAAAGAATTGAAGGATACTCATCCAGTGAATATAATGAAACTTACCATTCCAAAGGTTCCCAATATTTAAAAAGCAATAAAAAGTTTATTTCAAAGTGATTAAGAAATAAGAATAAGTCCAACCTTATCTTCTTAAAGGCTATATTATGCTTATGAGCTTTAATGGAATCCTTTATTCCTAGTTGCTCAATTCATAAAGAGATCACAAAACATCAGTTCCTGTCATCTACTTACGCGGAGTCATTGTCTGGAGTATGTGTGAGTAATCTCATGATCTCTCTTTTCATCAGAGATTTTGGCAGCCCTTGCCTCTGCCCATCAATTTTGGCCATAGAGTCATCCCTACTTCTTCAGAGATGTCTTCAGTGCACCATGTCTTCGCTAGAAGTCCTAATCATTGTATTACCCATATTATTTTTATATTATTTTGTACGATTGCATTACTATATTATCATTACTATTACTATGTTTATTACATTGTATGCTTATTTATATTTACAGATTTTAGTAGACGTGTTTCTATATATGCTATACATTCTGACTATAGGTCTGCCTGTAATAAAGATTTGATTTGAAAATGCCCTACTTAGGTAATTTCCCTGGTCTTGACTGGTCATTTTTCATGCCAGGCCTTTTATCCAACATAGATCAAACATTCTTTATAAGCATTAATTTTATAATAATATTATCCTCAAAGGCATTAAAACACCACCATAGCTCACTTCTTTCATCTTATTTTTAAAATTCTGACATACTTAAAAATCACAAAGTACAGTTATTTTCAGGTAACTTTTTAAATGTTAGAATGTCAATACATTTTTAAATGAATTGATTAGAACAATTGACTAGATTACACTAGAATTTCAGAGACAGCTCTTACCATGAATCCAATCTGTTTAATACAATCTTCATTGTGATTTAAGGGATAAAAGCCCCATTATCTAAAAAAACTGACATGTGCTAATACAACAACCAAGAAAAAAAACAGAACAAAAAAACCTCTATTAAACATAGTACCAAGAAAACAATTCACATGCCACTAGCAATGTATTTCAGATATTTATGAACGCAGTGCACACCGAGCAGGACAAAGCAATAAATAAGCAGTAGCTTCTTTCACTGAAATTGTAAAGCAACCTATCTCTAAAAGATCTTACTAGTGCGATGGATTTCATTTTAAGAAAATTTTAGTATGTATTTATACTAGAATTGTTGGCAGAAAATCTGCTTATATTTTGGTCCTAATAGTTCCATTCCAAAAGTAGCTTCAATGTCAAACTCGATTTCATTGAGGGGCACATCAGGGTTGTGTTTGACCTTGGAGGGCCAGTGCTTGGATAGAGTGAGCATGGCCAGCTCAATGTCACTCGTGTTGAGGTACCTGTGGTGGCCCGAGCAGAGCTAGAGGATACTCCTGCAGCCCTCTGCCAGCAAAAATGGAGCTCGCCCTCCCAGGCTCCATTTTCACTGGCAGAGACACCACGGGCTGGTCCTTAGCTGTTTCCAGGGCGACCCCATGGGCCAGAACTAAGCATCTTGCAGGCCGAATCTGGCCCGCAGGCCTTGAGTTTTACACTCCTTCTTTAGTGCATTTTTCAGGTATTCAAGGCAGGAACCAGTTGTTCCTAGGCCATTATATGAACATACAACAATCCCCTGCATTTATGATCACTAAATACTGCACATCTGTTTATTTGGAAGGATGAAAAGTCTCAATTTAAATCTCTGAGAATATTTTTTTAAAAAAACCTCTGCATTAATAGTAAGCAATTAACTATTGTACATAGCTTCATCTTTATCTGCAGGAGTTTTAAAAGCCAATACAAGCAAAAGAGATGAGTTGAGCCAAGAAGTGTCAGAAGATCTGTGACTTGCTGCCAAGCCCATGTTGGAAAGCCTAATATTTACGAACTCAGATTTTTATTTGAAATGACATACAGTGATGTCCTGAACATTCTAGGAAACCTGAACCTTTCCTAAGTTCCACTGAAGCAAGGACAAAATATGCCCCAATTGCTTACAGTACAATATATGGGAAAGTCTTTCCAGAGTATTTTGGCAACAATAAATTAATAGCAGCATTGTTCAAGAGTCAAAGAGGAGGTTCACTTATATTTTATTCACCAGTATACTGTTCTGAAGGCAGCTGTCTCAGCTGTCACATCATCTACTCCTGAAACTCAGTACCTTCAATTAAAAGGGATGGAAACCAACCTTCTTTATCTTGGGTAACAGCATAAATGTCAGTTCTTAGATTATCTAGCCCTCAAGTGGGAAGTCTATACATTGCAACACATATATGCCCATAAAAGAAATAGGAATGATTGAAAAGCTTCAAAAACAAAGTTTTAGAATGAAGAACCAGAAAAGGAAGAACAAAAGAATCATCTTGAAGCAGAGATGTTTGGGCCAGCACCAAAGCCTACAACACCAGAAAATTTTCAGCTAAAATATTAAGAGAACAAAAAATGTGAGTTTTCTATCTGCTGCTGAATTTAGTTGGAATTTCCCAAACTTTCAGTTCAATTTAATTCCATGATGTCAGTTATATGGAAAGGAAAGTGAATATAAAGGATGAAAATTTATCTAAATGCCTAGAATATTCCATAGGCTGCAACAAAATCAGAAATATCTCATGCCATTTCTCTTGTAAGTAAAAAGCAACCAAAATTACTTTAATTGAACTATGATTGATGTATGTTTCACTGCTTATAAAACCAGAAAGCGTATTCTTAATACAAGGCTTTATTAAAAAGCACGACAAGAATCTTTATATACGTTCTCATCTACAGGCTCAAACCATTTCTGCACAATTGCTGATTTAAAACATATACTTGGAATTTAAAGTACTGAAAGAAAAACCAATTCTAACCCAAGACTATTCCAGAATACATGTAATATCTTGGAGTTTTATGCTCAGCTATGGAATGGAAAAGTTCTGGCTTCAATTAAATATCAATCTTTAAAATCATCTGTATCAATATAGGTATTTTGAATTCAATTTTTAAGTTTTTTTAGACATCCACCAAGCATGAGAAAATGCCCCTGCATGTTGTTCACATTTCTAACACACACATTGTTTTTATACAGCGAAATTGCAGCTATGATATCATAAATGGGTGGATCCTTCCCAGAAATTTTCCCAAAGAGTACAAGTCAGTAAATCTATTGGATTTCTCTTTCCCCTAATCTGATGTATGTCCAGTATGCAATGTTGCCCTCTCAGCCAGAAGATAAATATAATTCAAATAATAATAAATGAACCAAAATGTTATTTACCAACAGCAAATAAAATGGTTAAAATAAAGGCATGCCTTTTCTTCCATCCTACTACTTGAAATTAATTAGTCTAAATATTTAACACAGTGAAAACAAAAAATGAGACGCTAGTTCAAAATCTAGTCAGCCCTATTCCATCATCTCGAGGCAAAAATGTGTGTTGGCCTCAACTAACTTAATTCCTAACACTGCAACACTTTCTGCAAAGCTAGAAGCCCTTGATTCATGTTGAAACAAAATGACAAACGACAGAAGAAAAGAAGCCTCTTAAGGCATCTGAAGCTGTTTCTCCAGAGCATCACTTTCTGCACGCAGCAAGGAAGGCTCAAGCTGAAAACAGACACGTGACAGATTCAGCAGGATTTGCTACAAAGACTTGTGTCTTGACCCCAATTCCCCCATGCTCCCCTGCAGTATAAACTGGGCACAGAATTCAGCCTAGTCCTACACAGTTCTCTGCAGGAAGGGCTCGTATTTTTCCACAGCTGGTTCCCAACTGTTGCCCTTACAGTGCAAGCTGTGTTTCACAGGAAAGCCTGATACGAAGCAATGCCAGACAGTAATGCAAAACCTCCTTTGAGACAGAACTGATGTGGGAGGAGCCAAAAGATCTTTTCCGAGATTGCTGTGGCCATTTCCAGGAATATTTGAATACTATTCTGGAATACCCCATGGCTGCAACCTCTACGCATCCACTTCCCCCACCACTTAACAGGGCTAATCACCCCCTGGAGTATCTTGACCTTTCCTGATGTCAACATTTGTTGTATTGTCAATGGGCACAAAAGAATTGCCTATGCCATCTCTCCAGGGGAAAGGATGAAGCAGGATTACCCAGGAGCAGAACAGGCAACAGAAGCCGGTACAGCCTACTGCATAATCTTGCAGAATGCCAGAATTTATATGCCCAATGCAAATGGCAGAATGTAGGAGCAGAATGTAGTAAGAGTTTCAAAGTTCAAACTAGGCATCTGTCATCTGATCATATGCCTATCAAAATCAAAAGGGAATCAAACCACAGTCTGTAACTTGCTGCAAGGACAATACTTGGGTATTGCTTGAAAACAAAATGAATAAAAGAATCTAACTTGTGAGCTCCTAAGGCCTGAACAACACAATAAACCAATTTAGGGTATTGTACAACAGGGAGTAGCTACTTCAATGCTGCTGGGAATACAATGAGTATTAAAGGCAGATAGATTAGAGTTGTTTGAATTAAATCTGCCTAAGTAGTTCAGGTAGAATGCAGAATATTTTTCAAAGCTAACGAAGACATGAAATAGGTTTTCTTTAAATGAAAGCCCAATTTCCATCTGCATTTAACCTTAGAATAAGTCTTCAGTGTGCATCCTGAACTTTTTTTTAAAGAAAAATGTACAACTTTGCAAATTATACATTAGTTTGTCCTAAATATGGGGAAAGGATGTTCCTCGAGCCCTCAGAAATGTATTAAAGCACTCCATCTCCACTTCCATTCAGACATTAATAATCATTAATCATTCTATATTTATGAGAGTCATAAAACCTAAGAATTTGTTTTATAATTCAAAGTGTGGGATTCTCATTTTAATTCTGTATCCATTCAACACCCTGTTGTTATTAGTCCCCATTTCTATTCTTTTCTACTTGGAGCATAATCACAGAACAGGTATCAGCCTGTTTATATTTGTAAACACAGAATTTAATTGCGACAAATAGGCATATCCATCTCCATTTCAGGTTGTAAAAATTAACCTTCTTCAACCAGATACCTTCTAGTTATGCAGAACTATATAATTCCTGTATTTCTCTAGTAAGTTGAGGAAAGATAATTAAGCAACATCTCTTTGGTAAGTTTCATCTATTATCTCCTCATATATTGTATTGTTTCACTGGTTATAATGGGCCTTAAATACCTCCTACTATCAATTCTATAATACTTATTTCCCACTTTCTTCTTAATATTCAATTTATAATCTAGGCATCATAGCATATCATATATAGGCATCTATTTTCACTTGGGTGTTATAAAAACTAATTAAGTAGTATAATAATTAGTTATTAGAATGGGTTCTAATTTCATTTCAGTCATGAATTCAGTAGGTAATTTTAAATAAGCCATTCTAGGGAATGTTTGCTTTATAGGATTGCTTTTCTGAACATTTGGAAAACCAGTAAAATATTAATTACAATTATGATTTTATATTAGATTTGTTTCAAGAAAAGCATCAGAGAAATGTAAATAAGATCATATTAGAGATGACAGTCACTCTGGACTAATCTATTTGATAGTGACACTGTATACAGGCAGTCCTTGACTTACAACCACAATTGAGCCCAAAATTTCTGTTGCTGAGACCATTGTTGAATGAATTTTGCCCCATTTTACAACCTTTCTTGCCACAGTCATTAAGTGAATCACTGTAGTTGATAAGTTATTAACCCGGTTGTTAAGTGAATCTGGCTTCCCTGTTGACTTTGCTTGCAAAAGGGGATCACATGATCCCAGGACACTGTAACGGTCATAAACATGAACCAGTTGCCCAGGATCCAAATGTTGATTACATGACCACAAGGATGCTACAATGGTTGTGTGAAAAATTGTCATGTCACTTTTTTCAGCGATACTAACTTTTAGTGTTCACTAAATGGACTGTTGTAAGTCAAGGACTACCTATAGTTATTACTGAACCAGCAATTATGAAACTACCCATCAGAAAGATCAAATAGTGTAGAATTGTCTATATTTTTGCCATCTACTGATAAGTAACTTCAAATTTCTGAAGAGTACAAAGCAAAAATAGGAACTTTAAGAGATATAACATCAGAATATAGATAAATGTAATGTTTGGGTCTTTTATCAAATCTTTCCATTCTCTAGAAGAAATCATGCTGCAATGCTTCCTTTATGATATTTCAGTTACCACAACTAGCTACATGAGTTGCACATATAAAATAAGAAACTGAAGTTTTAAGGCCCATATTTTTTGTATTATGACTTTCATAATACAACCTCAATAAATTCAATTATTAATAGTGCTAATATAAACAAAACACAGTGAATGATAAATACAGTATCCATAAGAACTTTTCAGGTGTCTGTTTCAGTTACTGCCCGGAACCAGAGTGAAAGACACACCCATGTTCAAGTTGATGTCACCAAACCAGCATCGCACTTCACTATGAGTGAAATGACTGCTATGAATTAGGAAAAAAAAAAAAAAAACATGTGATAGTTACAGGTAAAACCATCCAAGAAGGATAAAGCAGCAACAAAAGAACCATGTTGAATCTCTCTCTCTCAGAAAAATTCATCTCCCAGATTCCTAAATATTACTGAATACCTGTGTTTTCTACAACCAGAGGAACTGTATACCTGAAACTCTTGAAGAACAAAGAGTTTGCTGACATATGCTGAGCTCAAAGGAGTGGACAGGATATATTCTAGGAATAGAGACAGGACAAAGCATCGCTTCTCTAAGGCAGCAGTAGCAACAGAATAATGTCCTTTCCCTGCCAAATTCCCCCAAAAATTACTTAGGGGGGGGGGGGGAATGATAAACAGGAAGGATCGAAAATTTTAACAAAAGAATCCAGACAACCGCTTATTCAAAGTGGAACAGCTCGGTGGATATTAGGGGGGGGGGGGGTGTCACACTAGTGCAAAGAAACTGCAGAAGAGGACCATGCCAGGGACCGGGAAGTTACCCTGAAGAAGATGAAGATGGAGCAAGTCGGCCTGCTGAGGAGGGGGAAGGGCATTATCTACAGTCCCTGGAGGGGGGAAACAAAAACAAAAACAAAAAGCCCCGTTTGTGGCAGAAAGCCCAAGGGGAAGAATCTGAAACTCTCCTCCGCTCCCCCCGAGGGGGGGGGGCACACCCCCCCCAACCCGCCCCCGACGGGGGGAATCGGGGCCCTCCTCCCCTCCCCCCCCCCCCCCCGCCGCCGCCCCCAACCTGGCACCGCTGCTCTCTCACCTTCTCCACGTTCTCCACGTTGAATTCCAGATTTTGCTGGAGGTGGAAAGCCGGGTCTCCTCGACGCTCCATGGTGCCTCCCTCCCTCCCTCCCTCCCCCGCCCGCCCCCCACCCCCACCCCCACAAAAAAAGCCCAGAGCCTTCGTCCTCTCCCTCGCCCTGGGCTCTCAGCAAGAGCGGGGCAGCGGCATCGCGAGGAAGAGGATGGCCGGAGGCGGAGGCAGGAAAGGGGCGCCTGTCTGCAGGGCCGGCGGTCTACGTTACTCTTTGAGAGGGGCGGGCGACCCCTTCGCCTGTCTCCGCAGAGAGGTTGGGCGCATGGCTGAGCCTGGAGTAGTTTAGCCGATTCCTCCCCAAGGAGTCCCCGGGTTTTGTTTTTGCTGGGGCGGGAGGGGGGGGGGGGGTGAAGGAAAGCGTCTATCGGCTTGTCTGCAATAGGAGGAGGGGCAAGCCCGAAGCGTCCCCGGCGGGGCCAAGGGAGTGAATGGGCAGGTTTTTATACCTGCCTCTCCTCAATTAGGGGAAAGGGAGGAGATCTCCCCCACCAGGTGAATGAAACGGCCCGCCTTCGGACGAATCGAAGGGAAAGCGACCCCCAATCCCTGATTTGCTCTGAGGCAGGCAGGGCAAGGAATCCTTCGGTCCGCCTGCCCTTCTGTCTTTAATGGCGGAGGGAGTACCGGTCCATCTCACAGCTGAAAGATTGGCGTCTTGCCTGCCTGCCTGCCTGCCTGCCTGCCTGCTTTCCCCGCCTCCGCCTGGCTCGCCGACCCCTCCACTCTGCAATTGGCGGGCCGGTCGGTCTCCCTGCCTGAGGCGGTAACTACCGCCGCCGCCGCCGCCGCCCCTGTCGCGCAGCCCGACTCGCTGTTGACTGACAGTTGGGCCGGGCGATCGGAGAAGCAACCAAATGGAGGGGGAGAATGTGGGGTCCTGGCGCGTGACAGGGTGGTCCATATCAAACGCCGTCTGCCGGCTAGTTAATCGCCCTTCCATTCAGGCAACAAGGACACCCTTTTGCCTGCCTGCGGAGGAACAGCCTCCTTCCGTTGGATCATGGGAATTGTAGTTCTGAGTCTGATCGGCGCGATAACGAATAGGGCAAGGGCAATAATTGATGGGAGTTGTAGTTTTAGGCAGGCCGTGTTTCTCTCCCACCTTCTCTCTGGGGGATAAAATGGCGTTTGATACAATGATGAGATGAGCGTGGACCTTTAATAACGGGGGGGGGGGGGGGGGGGGGGGAGGGAAAAAAGTCCTGGATTGTCGTGGCGCGTTTTTATTTTAAATAGGTATGAACGTTGTGTGTTTATTGTTCTCAGCATGTTCGTTGTTTTCTAGTTCTATTTTTCCGTCTTCCGTTTATCGTTGCCGTATTTGGTTCCTCTGAAGAAGACGCAGGATTCAAAAGATGGATCACTGAATCAAGCAATCCAGAAGTTTTCACTCGAGGTGCCAATGGCCAAGATCAAATGATCACATTTTGGACCCATTATATCAAGAGGTGTTTCTCTGAAACAGGCTCTAGGGTGGATAGGAAAAGTGGAAAGAAAGAGAAGAACAAGGTGGATGGACACAGTTATGGTAGCAGTTGCTGGAGAACATGAAGGAGCATGTTAGGCGCAGATCATCATAAAGAACATCCCTCCATACCAGGGGTCGCCAACCTTTTGGACCTCAGGGACCACCAAACTCATAATTTTAAATCCCAGGGACCACTAACGGGTTCTGTGGGCGTGGCCTAATTTGTGGGTGTGGCTTGATGGTCATGTGACTGGCTAAACATGGCTTGTATGTAATATAAATATTTATATAAATATTGAATTTTTAATTTAAAAAAGAGCAACTTTTACCCAAAATCAAAGCAGGCAGGCAGAATGAGTTGCTCACAGAATCACAGATTCATTCAGAGATCTATCTTTCTGCCATCGGCTAGCTCAGTCTGTCACAAAATTTGCTAGCAACCAAACTCACAAAATTAACTCACACCATGTATGTAAATATTTAAATTTTTTTTAGTTTGTTTTTTTTAAAACTTACCCAAAATCAGGCAGAACAAGCAGGCAGATTGAGTTGCTCACAGAATTATTCAGTGATCTATCTATCTGCCACTGGCTACCTGAGTCTGTCACACAAAATTTGCTTGCCATGAGTCTGCATTGAATAATAGAACTTTCAGTTCTAAGGAAGGTTCAGCTCTGCTTTTAAGCTGGAAAGACTAACTAGAAAGGAAGAAATGCAACCATTTCCTGCTTTCTAGCTAATCTAAATCTCCCCAGCAGATCAGCTGATGGTTGGAAAAAAGAAAAATAGCAATTTAGCAGGCAAGTTTGCCCAGTAAGGAGTGAGTGGGCAGGGAAGGTTCCTGCGGGCCATGTGGGTTGGTGCAGCGTTGTATTTCTGCATAGCCTGGATTAATTGCTTTGGGGGGGGTGCTCTGGAGGTGATATTTTTCTCTGTGGCCCACCAAAATTTTCCCGGGGCCCACCAGTGAGCCACGGCCCACCCATTGATGACCACTGCTCTATACTGTTGCTGAGAGTTGACACCAACTTCATGGTGCATAATCAGCCATCAATCATTTTATTTCCTGGTTTCCTTTTCTCTTCTGCTGTAGCTTGTAACAGCAATGAAGTACTTATTTTAACAAACCCAGGATTAGCCCAGTCATTTCCAAGCTAGATAGGTTGGATGAGTTAGGGGACTGCTTCTGGCTGCAGGAGCAAAGTTGGTCAGGCTTTCTCCAAATGTTTCATGGGCTTCCTGAACAGGCTGCTGCTGTCTCCCATGTGGGGTAGACATTGAAACAGCCCTGCCAGCTTTTGGCTGTTTGCCTAGGACAGAAAAATATATAAAGCTGCTCTACACAGCGTAGCTCAGAGATGCTTAAAGGAGCTCTCCAAATATGTGTATCCTAAAGTCCCAGGTTCATATGCATTGGGTGAGCACCCCGCACCCCCAACTTCCAAATGCCTTTAATCAGTTGCAGATTTCCAAGTGACCAAAGATGTAAGTTACACGATAGCAAAGCAATCATTTAAATTTATGTACTTTTTGTCCAATTTGACGAGGAAATATAGTAAAATAAAAATTAGTTTTTATTCTGATCCCATCCAGTGCAGTTTTAGGATGAAACATTGGCACCATCAAAAGGCAAGTTGCACCACTCTTCCAGAAAAAAATGGCATCCTTTAGCTAAACTAGACTCCATTAACAGTTCATTTTATAGTGTTTCTAATCTGCTCTCAAGTGTTTTTGAACTACAGCAGGCCTGTCAAAACTCCTGGCCCACAGTTTGGATGCGTCATACGCTGGTCACACCCACGCCTAGTTTAGGGAAGGGGGAAAAAGTCCCAATATGTCACATGACGATGCCATGTTGATGTGAATTTGACACCCCTGAACTACATACAGCATCCATCATGACAAATCATGATGGAAATTGCAGTTCAGTTTAAGATATAAATGACAGATTTATAAGCCTAATAATTGGCTAAGCAAGTTATATCATTATCCATCGAGACTGTTCTCATGTTTTTATTTTATTTTATAATGAAAAGGAAGAAAGAACAAATGTAAAGGAGCACAAAACGTAAAATCACCGGACCGGTAGTTACACCGGTTGGATCCCACCCCTGAATATAAACAATGTTTCAGCTACATGCAGCTATATTGCCAAGCTACCCAATGACATGGTAAAAAGTGTGAATAAGCATTCAACTGGCAGCTTCTTTATAGACAAAAGTATATGTAAGCCCATGAAGTAACACTGACTCTTCTGTATGAAGCTCACATTAGTCCCTTGATTATTTTATAAATTATAAACATACATTGTGCCTTTAATTAAAAATCAGTTGGATCACAAAGGCTTCAGGTTTAACAAGGAAATTAGGCAGCTATCAGGATACTCCAGAAGCTAAGCCATAATTATAAGGCCAGCATCTCTCGGTTTCAGAATTTAGACAACCACTATGTGACAGCGGAGTCATACAGAAAATGGATTATTTCTGTCATCTAGCAGCTGTCTGGATTTTTTTCAACCCAGATATGGTATATTATGCTTAATAAATGTATTAAGTTTTTTGAGTACCAAAGATAGTTTTTTGGCTGTCACAAACTAACACAGCTGACTCCCTGAGTATTCGGGATATTGGGCTAGTAGTAGTACTGACTTTTAACCAGTAATCACATGGCTAAATTTAAAGCACTGATGAGATGATGATGGTTCCCGGAAGGAAAGAACTCCCTTATTGTTCTCTTCTGACCAGCCTGACTCTGGCCAAGAAGGGAAATCTTTTAAATCCAAAAAATGAAGGAGTGTTAATTAAAATTGTGCTTTTTAAATATTCTGAAAAAGTGTAGGATGAAAAAATTGTAAAAGTGTTCATTGTTGTTGTATACCATCTTTTGCAAGAGAATTGGTTCTGTCAAGTCAGCCTTGACTTCTGGTGATTGTCTGGGCTCATCTCTGCAGTATTTTTGGCAAGATTGGTGCAGTTTAAAGTGAGCCTTTTTATCTTTTCCTCATATTTGAGGGGAAAAAAATAAAATTTCAAACTTTATTTCCCAAATCTATTTAACTACAATACCTTTCATCTAGCCAAAATAGTGATTGGTTGCAGTTGGTGTTATAGTCAGATTTAGAAATTGGGGAACATGAAACTAGTAGACTATTAAAATGTACAAATAGTGTATCAGTGAAGCAAAGATATCTAGAGCTATTTTATCAGTATTTGATAATGTTTTATAATGCTTTATTTGAAATCCTAAGCAAAATTTGACTCATAAATTGTAGAACTATAATAATTGGGATTTCTTGTTCTTTAGTTCACTCCCATATAAGCACACACATAAGCCAAGTTTGCATTGCCTTCGCAGGCTTTATTGCTACAGAAAGTTGTTGTTGTACAAAAATAGAGTTTATCCCAATGCAAATAGAGGACAAAGAATACAAAATCAGGAGAGGAGAAATAGGAAATGCCCTTGTTAAGGCCAAGTGGGGAAAGTGGGGGGAATAGGAATTGCTGATCCTAGGCCAGGGCATAGCATCAGTTTCTAATGTATACCAGACCCACTGTCAGCTTCATAAATAGGTTGCCACCAGGGAATGAGTGGGGTACAAATAAATAAATAACTTATAGAATAAATAAGTTGGATTAGAAAATTTAAACTTTCTAAATAGGTTTAGAAAATGTCACTTCTAAGGCAGGTGGGTTGCCACTCTGCTGGTACTAAATAATGGTTGAACCGGAACTGAAAACCATTGCTGCTTCCATTGCCAGCCTGGTAAGTGCAGTAATCAAACTCCAAACCATTGCTAGTATGTCTGTGTATGTTGCACACCAGTATGCCACTGCCATCATTGGCTTTATACCAAACTCCTTTTCTACCTGTGGAGGCCTTGACTGTGCTTCCAGTTCTGGCTTGCAAAAATCCTGATAACTACTAGATGGCATCAGCTTTCCTTAACCCAGATCTGGTAGCTCTGAGAAACACATCAAATTTGTCCTTTCATACATCCACACCCTTTCTGCTAAGGATAGGCTCTCACTGGAAAAAATCATCAAACTTCTCCCAAACAAGCCACAACATTATTCAATCCTCCGATAATGCACTGATTATTCTAGCACAGGTCACAAGGTTGGAGCGACCACTTAATGTTCAGGGCACTAAATAGGCTTGCAAAATTATCCTTCATGCTTATCCACAATTGCTCCTACCTGGATGCAGCCAGAACATGTTTCTAAAGAAAAGGCAGATGGTGGGCTCAAATAAAAACTGGGGAGAGAATTGCAGAAGATGACATGACCTAGTGAACAGCCTTCTTTCAACTACCTGGAAGAAGATCAGTTGGTATTACAAGTATCTCATGCTAAATGCCACACTCCCATCTCATGAATAAGGTGTGAGAATTTCCAATGCTTTTTATTCAGTGGGACAAAAGGCTTGATAGGTATGAAGATTCACAATGCTGTTGATAGACCAATCTTTAAAGGAGAAATGTCCATTCTGGAGTCATGCAAAAAAGAAAGTATACCCTATATGGTTATCATGTATCAGGACATAGTAAAAATAATCTGGCCTTTAGTAGTTCTTAAAGGTAAGTAAAGGCAACCTTAGATGCACAACAATGCATGACACATTATGCCATGTCATCATTTGTTTTACAAAAAGGAGAAGCCATGTGTGAAAAACCAAGTACACTCTTACTGCTTCAAAAGGTGTGTCGAGGCTAAATAGCAGCCAGGTGCTGCTACTCAAGTACCCTTGATCAATTGACCATCAGCAAGTGCGACTACTTCTATAAAAGCCAAAGTTTTAGGATTTTGCTGGTCTCCAGTATTGAGGTTTTTGTTAACAGAATGCCAAAAAGGAAATGCATCAGCAATCATACCAGCAGAGTATGATTCTGGAACCCACCTGCCTTAGAAGTTATAAGAAGTTATAAGGCCATTTCTAAATAATTTAAAGTCTACCATTCTATAGTGAAGAAGATTATTCACAAGTGGAAAATATTCAAGACAGTTGCCAATCTTCTCAGAAGAGGATGTCCCAGCAAATTCACCCCAAGGTCAAAATCTAAGAGTTACATCTCAGACATTACAGACCTCAACATGTTGAAAGTTAAAATTTCATGACTGTACAATTAGAAAAAGACTGAACAAGTATGGTTTATCTGGAAGGGTTGCCAGGATAAAGACTCTTTGTCTCTAAAAAGAACATGGCAGCATAGCTTAGGTTTACAAAGTTGCAGCTGAACAAATCACAGAACTTCTGGAACACTGTCCTTTGGATAGATGAAACCCGTATGGAGATGTTTGGCCATAATGCACAGTGCTACATTTGGTGAATACCAAACAGTATATCAGCACAAACCTCTGATATGAACCATCAAGCATGGGGGTGATGATTTAGGCTTGTTTTGCAGCCACAGGACCTGGGCACTGTGCAATTATTGAATCAGTTATGAACTCCTCTGTATACCAAAGTATTCTAAGTCAAATCTGAGGCCATCTGTCCAACAGTTAAAACTTGGCCAACATTGGCCCATGGAACATTGGACAACAATCCCATGCACACCAGCAAATCTACAATAGAAAGACTAAAAATAAAAGAATCAAGGTGTTGCAATGGCCCAATCAAGTCCAGACATCAACCCAATTGAATGCTGTCAGGACCTCAAGAGAATTATGCATAAACAAATACTCACAAACCTCAACGAACTTAAACAACATTGTAAAGAACAGCAGGCCAAATTTCTTCCACAACAGGGGTCCCCAAACTTGGCAACTTTAAGACTTGTGGACTTCAACAGCTGCCTGGACAATTCTGGGAGTTGAAGTCCACAAGTCTTAAAGTTGCCAAGTTTGGAGACCTCTGCTCCACAACAATAAGAGAAGCTGATAAAGTCATACAGAAAATGATTAATGATCAAGTTATTGCTGATAAGATATTGAATCATAAGGTGTACTTAGTTTTTCACACATGGCTTTTCCATTTTGGCTTTTTGTAAAAAAAAAAAAATGACATGGTGTAACATATCATGTGTTGTTCATCTGAAGTTATATTTACCTATTTTTAAGAACTGCTAAAGATCAGATGATTTTTTACCATGTCCTGATAAGTAAAACCATAGAATTCAAAGGGGGCGTGCTTTCTTTTTTCACATGACTGTATAACTAGCATCACTGATGAGAGGTAAATGCTCTCTAAAGAAGGCCAAGATATGCACTGCTCAAAAACATAAGGGGAACACTTAAACAACACAATGTAACTCCAAGTCAATCACACTTCTGTGAAATCAAACTGTCCACTTTGGTAGCAACACTGATTGACAATCAATTTCACATGCTGTTGTGCAAATGGAAGAGACAACAGATGGAAAGCATAGGCAGTTAGCAAGACATCCCCAATACAGGAGTGGTTCTGCAGGTGGTGACCACAGACCACTTCTCAGTTCCTATGCTTTCTGCCTGATGGTTTGGTCACTTTTGAATGCTAGCAGTGCTTTCACTCTAATGGTAGCATAAGATGGAGTCTACAACCCACACAAGTGGCTCAGGTCGTGCAGCTCATCCAGGATGGCACATCAATTTGAGTTGTGGCAAGGTTTGCTGTGTCTGTCAGCATAGTGTCCAGAGCATGGAGGTGCTACCAGGAGACAGGCCAGTATATCAGGAGATGTGGAGGAGGCCGTAGGAGGGCAACAACCCAGCATCAGGACCGCTACTTCTGCCTTTGTGCAAGAAGGGACAGGAGGAGCCCTGCCAGAGCCCTGCAAAATGACCTCCAGCAGGCCACAAATGTGCATGTGGCTGCTCAAATGGTCAGAAACAGACTCCATGGGGGTGGTATGAGGGCCCGACATCCACAGGTGGGGGTTGTGCTTACAGCCCAACACCGTGCAGGACGTTTGGCATTTGCCAGAAAACACCAAGATTGGCAAATTCGCCATTGGCGCCCTGTGCTCTTCACAGATGAAAGCAGGTTCATACTGAGCACATGTGACAGACATGACAGGGTCTGGAGACACAGTGGAGAATGTTCTGCTGCCTGCAACATACTCCAGCATGACTGGTTTGGCAGTGGGTCAGTAATGGCGTGGAGTGGCATTTCTTTAGGGGATCGCACAGCCCTCCATGTGCTCGCCAGAGGTAGCCTGACTGCCATTAGGTACTGAGATGAGCATGCCCAGGCATTGTAGGGAGGTCATAGAGGCATGTGGAGGCCACACACACTACTGAACCTCATTTTGACTTGTTTTAAGCTCATTACATCAAAGTTGGATCAGCTTGTAGTGTTTCTTTTCCACTTTAATTTTGAGTGTAACTCCAAATCCAGACCTCCATGGGTTGCTAAATTTGATTTCCATTGATCATTTTTGTGTGATTTTGTTGTCAGCACATTTAACTATATCATGAACAAAGTATTTAATAAGAATATTTCATTCGTTCAGATATAGGATGTCTTATTTTTGTGTTCCCTTTACTTTTTTGAGCAGTGTATTCAGGCCAACAATACTATGCTTCGCTCCTGTTAATTGTCCATTCATTCCTCGCACCTGGACTCTAGTGTGAAGTTTATTTCTCCTCCTGCTGCCACTTACCGGCAGGGCAGGCTTATTTTTATTTTATTTATTTGTATCCCGCCTTTATCATTTTTACAAATAATTCAAGGCAGTGAACATGTCCAGCACACTTTCCTCCTATTTTCCCCACAACAACAACCCTGTAAGGTGAGTTGGGCTAAGAGAGAGGGACTGGCCCAAAGTCACCCAGCTGGCTTTCATGGTTCAGGTGGGACATGAACTCACCGTTTCCCACTTTCTAGCCTGGTGCCTTAACCACTGGACCAAATTGGCTGTCTATGATCTCTTATATCTATCTTTTATGATCTCTCTGTAGCATGAACAAGGATATATCAATTCAGAAACCCTGGGAGCTCCGATCAGATAGCATATTTAGCCCACACAATCACATGCAGCTGCTGAACCTTTTTCCACATTTCGCCAGACATTGAATATATCCAGGAAAGAGAAGTTCGCAAACTGGACGGGTCGGCAGCAAGGTTTAGAAATGAAATTCTTCTCTGCAGGCACAAGACCTTGCTGTATGATGTAATTCAGGACGTGGTCATAGTTAGTGCGGGAAGAATCACATGTCCCACTGCAATACTTGAACAAAACAACCTCCTCAGTTTGATAGCCAAGCCCCAGGTCCCGCACATTGATTGTGCGGCTATGTAAGCGACATGGACCATTCCCAGACCTTTTGGAGTTTCTCCTGGCATTTCTTGACCGCGATGGGGAACGTGCAGTCCTGAGAAGTTCAGATGTGCTCAGGCCTTGCATGGTCACGTTTTTCCCTGGAAGAAAAAAGGGAGAGTGGTCTTAATTCTTCCTCCCAAGGAGAAAAGAATAATACAGGAGGAGTGTTCCTAAGATGAAAAAAGGCATAAATCTTGAAGAAAATACAGTCCTCAACCCAGATCACCCTCTGGGAGAAAGGAAGTCCCAAAAATCCAATTGACTTGGATCAAGAATTCAAATGAAGAATTCACCCTCTTCCCCAAGCCACTTTCCCTGAAAAAATGGCAAGTCCCTACCATGCCGGTGGTTCCACGTAGCCAGAAATGGTGTTTCCATGCTGTTATTTTCCATAGAGGCAGAGTTGACAGAGCCCAGGTGTCCTGAAGCTGCTCTCAATGTCTCTGAATTTGCCATGACTATCCCAGCAAACAGTGATAGTATAGTTAAGGTACCCCACAAATCCCGCTCCTAAGATAAGACAGGAGTATATATAACAGTAAATATGCTAATTAGGATACAAATAAAGTGGAAAGTAAGATTTGCTAAATGCAGGGCTATTTTACTTATGATGATCCCCCCCCCCCCATGACACCACATGTGGTCAAAGCGGCCTTTGCCTAGCTCTACTGGTGCATCAGTAATGGAACCTATGGGAAGGTGTTGCAACAATAATTCATACTGTGATCACTACCCAACTGGACTACTGTACCAGTTCTGGCCAGTGTTCTAGGATCAACTCTCTTCATACTCTACATAAATGACCTCTGTGATCAAATCAAGAGTAACTGCATTCTCTGATGATGTAAAGCTATTCAACACCACAGACAATACTGCTACCCTTCAAAAAGACCTCAACTATGTATCAGAATGGTCAACTTCAAATGGCAACTTCAAATCTCAACAAATAAATGCTCTGTCTTACATATTGGCAAAAAAAAAAATTTCAGAAAATAAAATACAAGCTGACTAGTCAAGACTTTGTTGATGATCCAAGTCTGTCCAGGACCTTGGAATAATCATCTCTAATGATCTAAGTGCTAGAGCCCACTGTAACTACATAGCCAAAAAGGCATTAAGATTTGTTAACCTAATCCTACGTAGATTTTTCTCTAGTAATATCACACTACTAACTAGACCATACAAAACATTTGCTAGACCAATACTTGAATCCAATTCAACATCTGGAACCCACATTACGTATCTGATATTAGCACAGTTGAGAAAGTCCAGAAATATTTCACAAGAGTTCTCCACTCCTCTACTCGTTGCAGAATACCTTATGCCATCAGATTTGAAATACCAGGCCTAGAAAACCTCGAACTACGCTGCCTTCAGTCCGATCTAAGTATAGTGTATAAAATTATACATTGCAATATTCTACCTGTCAATGAATACTTCAGCTTCAACCATAACAATACAAGAGCACACAATAGATTCAAACTCAAGGTTAACTGCACCAAACTTGATTGCAGAAAATATGACTTTAGCAACAGAGTGGTCAATGTCTGGAATACTCTACCTGACTGTGATTTCTTCCCCAAACCCCCAAAACTTTAATTTTAGACTACTAAGGTTACTATTGACCTCACTCCTTTCCTAAGAGGTCTGTAGGGAAAGTACATAAGCACACCAACGTGCCTACCGTCCCTGTCCTATTGTTTCTTTTTATTTTTCTTATATGTATCAATTTCATATATTCATAACTATGTTTATACTTATACCTGTTCTCTTATAATCACTTGACAAATAAAATGAATAAATAAAATAAAATAAAATTGCTTGTGATCTCCTACTTATGTGAAGTTGGGCAATGACCTAAGGCTATGAAAAGATAGTTATCCATCATAGCCCCCATCCTATGGAACAAACTTTCAAGTTTGACTTGCTCTAAAATTGATAGTGTTACAGAATCAAGTTAAGATAAAGCTCTTCTGGAGTTCTCTCTTTTTTAAAAAAAACACTTCGTTAAGATGATACCATCTTCTGAATTTGCTTTTTGTGTGTTGTTCTATTTATAGCCTGCCTTGTTGGTTGTCTTTACATTTTAACCTTTTGCACCTTGAGTATTTTATTTCTTACCATTGATGCTTTATGTTTGTGATATTGTTGAAAATCTTGATTATGGAAGTATAAAATTGGAATGCCCTTCCATGGTATAAATTGTGTGTCAAATAATCATAGGTAAATATCAGCATGAAAAGGAATCTTTTTCACTTCAGTCATATCCAGTGAAAAATCATGCAAATTCATCACACAAATGCTCATCTGAATTCATCACACAAATCAGTATGTGACAGGCTGTATATTTTGGACTGTTATAGAAATGATATTCATATTTAAAGTGACCATCTCGAGTGTGAAATTTGAAGCTTTGTCTGCCAGAAATGGACCAAAGAAACCAATATATTGAAAACAAAAGTGATGTGAAAGAACGGAGAAACTCTCCCATCTTTCATAAATTAAATTGACGTCTTTCATAAACAAGGCCTTTGTAACGTTCCACTGTTTCTGGAACTAATGCCCTGAAATCAAGAACATTCCTTAGCATTGACTAACTCACCCTGCGTCCTGCTTGTTGGATAGGCAATCTCCTGCAGGAAGAGGGAGGTTTGTGTAATTTGTGCCTTGACCCGTCAACTCTCCACTCCATCCTACCTAAAATACAAAGACAAAGCTCAGGAACCCAGTTCCATTTCTCTGAATGTGAAGACTAATTTTCACTCTTGGAAGCTTCTGATCCAGTTATGGCCCCTGCCTGTTCAACCTCTATGAGAAGTCCTTCCTGGATTACACAATTCTTTCAATAAATGCCTCAATCCAATTAAATAAAGGTGCTGAAGAAGCTCCCAATTAGATATCTTTTTGTGATTGGCCCGACTAAGGTATATATTGCTATTTTGAAATAAAATCTCCTTGTAATTGATTGTTAAAATCTCCTTGTAATTGATCATTCTTGTAATAGAACGTTATATTGATATTTCCATGGTTCCATCCCAATGTATCTATAACTGACAGTAAAATTTTAAAATGCAAATCCTCTAATGTTAGCTAAGAATAACAATACCCAAATTAAACATAAATTTTGCAACCAGAACGCAAACATTATCATTCATTGTATTATGTTATTCCCAACTGCATCCAAAAAATTTAATGAAATAATCATGGATCCTCCCAGTATTGGAGAACAGTAACCTCTGAAGTATCTGTCAGGTTCACACACTAATAGGTAGAATATCTATTAATATTTATATATTTAAAAGTGCTTCACCTACACTTGAAATAGAATATGCTCATAGAAAAGTTTTACATTAACATTTTCCACATGGGGAACTATTGTAGTGTGGATGATCTCAGGAGTCCACTTTCCTTTAAAAAACAGTTTTATCTATCTTTTATCTGCAAGAATTTTGGATTATAAACTAAGGATGCAAAGAATGGATTTAGTGGAGCAATATCATGGTTCCTTTTACCACCCTCAGAATGCCCAAAGTAGGTGAGCTTTTTCATTTTGGGGATATTTTTAGGGCAAAATGGGAGCCCTAAGACCTGCAAATATTTAAACAATTCATTTCATTCATTAAAATTCATGATACTCCATCAAAATAGGCCTTGGATCACCTACTATTGAAAAGCCAAGTATGGTGCAGACCTTGAACTCATAGGAATGCCTTGAAGTAATTTATTGTTTTAAACTCTTCAGAGCAGAGGTCTATTTCTTTTTATCCCACAATGGGCATACAGAAATGGGATAAATATAATTACATACAGAAATATGCCAATCAAAGAAATAAATCTGATTCTTCACCATTCAACACACTTTTGTGTGTAACTGTATTGTAATCTAATCTTTTAGTTTTTACTGTCAACTATTTTTACCCACTCAATACTCATGGATATTTTTTATGTTTGCACTGTTTCTATCAGACCCTTTCCAGCTTCCTATTAAAAATGAATCATGCTATTGGCATTACCATGTTGAATGAAGCACCAGGAACCTAGGTGGAATCTTCCTGCCCTCACACTTCTGACCCACAATTACAAAGAGCAACTCTTTGGAGAAATGGAGAGTTCACAAAGAGTCTTGAGTAATAGCTGGAACTAACAAAAAATGCTAAATGTTGTGTTACATCCTGGTTTAATTTCAGACACATCGGGCAACCAAAGATGTGCCTCTAGCTAGACAAGATTTCTTTTTTTACAGTGCAGGGCTGGGAAGCTTCCTGAACAATCACTCCCAAGATCCCTCACTAATGGTATTTTGGCCGAGACTTTGGGGAGTATCGAATCAGATATTTGGGATCCTATCTTAAGTTTGTAGATTTGTATTTTTCTCAGACTCCCACAAGGTGGCAACACAAAACCGTTTTTTCCCCCTACTGCTTTCTTTGCCCACACAGAAGGAGTTCCTTCTCACTATTTCCCAAGGACCAATAGTTCCTGGACTTGACTTTTCAGAAAAAAATACAGAAGAGTCCAAATTCCTTCAGAGAGCATCAAGAACCCAACAGTTCAACCCTGAATTACATATATTGTCTTTTATTGTAGAGACACATTAACGTCTTGGAATGTCTCGCTCTATATTTTTAGGAGACCTATAGATAAAGCTGGAACATGACCACTGAAGTAAAAACAAGAGTAGGGAAAGCTCGAACAGCATTCTTCAAAATGAAAAAGGTCTTCTGCAGTCACAACACAAGGCTAAGATTGAAAATCAGATTGTTACATCTTTTCTATCCTGCTCTACAGGGTGGAGAGCTGGTCTCTTGAGTCACTTGAAGAGATTAGAAGCATTTGAAATGTGAACTTACAGGTGGCTGTTTAGTATAAATTGGGTTGATAAAATCAGACGATAAGCTGCCTGGGAAAGCCAAGGGAAATAATCAAAACCATAAAAAGCGACAGTCAGAATATTTTGGACATGTGATGTGACACCTAGAAAAATACGGCATACTTCATTTAATCCTCCAAGGAAAGACTGAAGGCAAATGAGGTCCAGTCAGAAGAACATCATGGCTTCAAAATCTAAGGGACTAGTTTGGACAAAACTCAACAGTACTTTTTCGTGTGGCTGTTGATAAAAATAGGATCCTCAACATCCGATGATGGATATAGCACAAGAAGAAGACAGATAAAGCCACTTTCAGAAGAACAAGCACTCCTACCCTTTCTAAGTAGTTTTGGTCTTTCTTGGAATCTGCCAGGGACCATGAACATATTTTCAGAAACACCCAGCAAATATGGTCCATTTAATTTTTCCTCTTTCACCTTTCATGTAGGGCCACAATCAGGTTTCTTTTATCTGTCATTCAGAAATGATCAAAGGAATTTTTGTTGTTTTCAATCCCAGCCATACAAAAATGAATACATTGCTGACGTCTGCTTCCACATCTCGTAAATCGATACAGAAGTCATCAGCTTCCAGCAATAAGTTCAGATGTTTTGCATAATGACACTTTTCCTTTCCCAAGACCTTTGAATGGGAAAGCTGTGCCTTCTTATAGTGTTATGGCAAAGCTGCTAGGCCTTAATTTCATTTATCTGCATTATGGCAAGTATCCAAGATCTGAAAGTGAATTGACAAAAAAAGTTGGAACCACAGGAGATATGAGAGAAAAGCAACATGCAGAAATAGCTGGGCTATTCATTGAAGAGTTTGCTGCAAACCTGACTGGAAAGACCTAAATAACCCCTTAGGTTCATTCCTAAAAGTTGACACTTAGCATGCTAACACATGCAAAGCCAAAGTCAGATCGTTCCTGTTCCATCACTGTAATTTGTGTCATTAACTAGTTATTTCACTGTATTCATAAATGAGAAATGTTGGTTTTTGTAAAAATCAAATAGCGCAAGCACCCAAAACCTCTTTTTTTCCCACAGGCAATTCAGCAAACAGGTCAAACAATGGATAATAAAGAAGAACATACTTGTCAACTGCGGACAGTCTGAATGGCTATTTCTGAGTGACTTCAAAGCAGTTTAGCAATTAGATGCCTCAAGTTCCACTTGGATTTTGATGTACTAGAGCAAAAGAAAAATATTATCCTTTTGGATGCCTAGAAATATCAGAACAAATGTTTACATTAAGGCAGCCTGTTGCCAAATTGTTGAAGGAAGCTCATTTGATGTTTACTTTCCAAAACAAAGGGATATTGGCAAGAAAGATTTTCTTAATCTGGTAGATTGCCAGCGTATTCACCATTCAGCAGAACCTGCTCACCTTTAGAAAGCGTCAGTGATATATAATATACCGTATGCGATATCTCTAGTGGCTAGAAACACAAGACAATGTCATAAAATTAGAGACACCAATCTCGAGACAAGTGCAGATGGAGCAGCCTTTTATAAATCCCACCACAGTAGGAATAAACGTGAGCAAATTAGACAGGCAGGAACTGCATCAAAAATTGCAACCTTATGTTGCAATTCCCACATTCCCCTCAATTGCAAATCATCAGCAGAGAGGTGCCTCTAAAATCAGTATTAGAGAGGAAAGGAAAAGTGGGCCAGCTTACTCCAGTGATGGTGGGAATTGGGCAAAGGGGCAGAATCTCCAGCGCAATCACCGGCACTTTTACTCAGAAGTAAATATTTAAGAAGAAGTAAGGATTTATGAATTGCACTCTTAGTTCTTAAAGAACACCAGCATCCATAAAATGTGTGGAACTTCCAGACACTCTTTTGGGTCTTAGTTGAGCACAAAGGACCAACCAGATATGGTCCAGCCTGATTGATCTGGACTGAAAGCCTCAACAGAAATCCCAGAAATAGAGAGGACTGTTGAGCAGATTCCTGGCCATCAGGAAAGGAAAAAGGCCACCCATCAGCTGGGATCAAGGACAAGATCGCCAACCTTTTTTCACACAGACTGCCCCTCTTTCCAGCCACCCACCAGACCTCCCCGCTCCCCACCGTTGATTCCCTGCTTCCCTGCCTGGACAACTAGGACTTTTGGAAGCCACGAGGCAGACCGGATCGGAGCAAGTAGCCTGGGATCGAGGCAACCGGGAGACTGAGCCACTCTCTGGAGAATCTCTGCGCTTTTTGAAGCCCAGATCTGTGGGAGGCAACCACGTTGCTCCTCCCTACACCCGAAGATCTTCCAGAGTAAGATCCGCTTACACAAATACATTCGCCCGCCACCCTCATTTGCCCCGATCTCTCCTCCCCCAGCGCCCCCTCCCTTCCGCCGGTTTGGAAGGCGCTCACAACACTTCCCGAGCCCGCCCCACTCACCGTGCGCTCCGTCTCGACAGATGGGGCGCCTTCCGTTGCGCGCGGCTCTCCGGGGACCATGCTCCGAGGATCCGGGCCGTGAAGCGCCTCCTTCTGGGTACCGGCCCTTCCAGGGCATCGAGTTCGCTCCCTGCACCGGAGAGGTTACCGTCGCCGTGGGCCAGGTTAGCGCGCGCGCGAGCGAGCGAGATCCCCTCGCCAAAAGAGCGACGGAAGGAGCGGGGGAGTGGGTGGGTGGGGGGGGGGAATCCTGAACTCTGTTTTTGTTTTTTGTTTGTTTTCCAGGCGGACGGAGATTTTCGCTTCTCCCCGGTTTGGGTCGGAGCCCAGAATCGGGGCAGGCACGCACACCGACAGGTTTTCCCCGGCTAGGGACTCACCGCTGGCCCGCTCTTGCCCTTGACCTCCCGGCGACGGCAGCTCCTGCGTTCAGCCGGCCCCGGGGGCCATGGCCCGACGTCCCCCAGGATCGTTCCGCTTCAGGCGCCGGCCTTCACGTCGCCAACATGGCCAGCAGGTGCCCGGAGCGCTCAGCGCCCTCCTGGGGGTGGGGGGGGGGGGGAGAGAGAGAGAAGAGAAATGCGGGTTAAAGCGGCTGAGGGCCCGGACAGAAGCGGCGGGGCGGCCCCGATCCACGGACAAACCCCTTTTCCACGCCGGTCCGCGCAGCAAGGGAACCCGCCAAGGGAGCGCGCAGCCGGCGGGACTCGGACTCGTGACCGGCAGAGCGCCAGTCCAGGCGGCCTCTGGGAGGGAGAAAAGGACCAGCTCCATCTCAGCGCCGAGCCGAGTCTGGTGTCAAATTCCAGGCTCAGCTGTCACCTGATCCCCGGAGCGGGGCGGAGCGGAGCGGGTTCGTCCCGACCAAGAGGACGAGAGCGATCCACGGAAAGGATGGAGAAGCAGCTCCCCCGCGCCCCCCCCCCCCCCCCCCCCCACTTCTCCTGGGACCAAAAGGGAACCGAGGAGCAGAGACCTCGCCGATGGACGCCGCCTGCGCGCCGAGTGCCGGGCCATCTTGTGCAGCCGAGCACTTTTCCGCTGGAGACGAGGGGAGCCCCCTGGAAGCTCACAGGGAACAAGAACGCCGACGGGCCATTTGGCAGGACGAAAACCCAGCGCTAAAATCCTGCTGGGAGAAATTGTGGAATGGCTCCACCTGAAATGACGGGGAATAGCAACTCGCAGGCTGGGAATGACTTTCGAAAACTCGTCTTTTACCAGAGTGATCTTTCCAGGATAGAAAGATGTATCCAGGATGTATCATGTCCTGGATATATATCCATGGACAATCATACCCTTCACATCTCCTTGCTCCCAATCCAAGTCTGTGCTGCTGGAATTTGACAGGACAATCTCAGAATATTTTTGATATTATCTTGGGGGGGATTTACAGGTGGTAGCAAATGGTGTCCCAGTGGCTACCTACTCCATTCCCACTCTGAACCGCATCCACAAATGCCCTCTCTCTCCCCCGAAGCCCATACATTTCAGCTGCACATCACGAACGGTGCTCCTGCAGAAAGTGACCATATCAGAACTATCCACCGTGCTCTACTTTAATATTCTCCAGGGACCAAGGGAATTTAGAAGCAGACGTCACCGATGGACGGCTGCCTGCGCGCCAAGTGCCTGGGCATCTTGTGTCGCTGAGCACTTTTCCGCTGGAGATGAGGGGAGCCCCCTGGAAGCTCACAGGGAATAGGAACGCTGATGGGCCATTTGGCAGGACTAAAACCCAGCACTAAAATCCTGCTGGGAGAAATTGAGGAATGGCTCCACCTTAAATGACAGGGAATAGCAACGGCAGACTGGGAGAGAGTGGAAGGAAGGACCTTTGTTTTCTCATGGGCCTTCTGGTCCTAATACTCAGCTCACTCAGCCCAGCTGCATCGGACGAAGAACACACGTGCACATGTGCAAGTAAACAGAAGTTTTGTGCTTGCTGGGTGACCATAGTAGCAGAAATTATGTCTGTTTATTCAGTCTTGACAGTCTGTTTGTCAAAGAGGAGAGAGTGATTAGGAAGATCTTCACAAGAAGAGAAAAACAACAAAACAACAACAGATAAATGAATAGAAGCAGTGGTTGTTTCTATTGCAATCACTACTCTTATGGGAGATATAAAGTAGCACAGCAATGATGAACATGAATCAAATATGGAAAAGCAAGGATGTCAGCCTTGCAAGGCAATCAAATGTAGGTTAGTTCATTGTGTTCCCCATAGCTTCCCATGGTTGCAAAATTTGCATCTTAAAAAAAAAAAAGCAAGATGGGAAGAAAAGCAACTTGATTGAGTTATGCTGAAGGAGAAGGCTCTTGCATATTCCTTGGACAGAAAAAGTGACTAACAAGCAAGGACTGGAGCGCATCACACCAGACATGCCACACAAAGGCAAAATCACAAAGCTGTTGCTCACTTACTTTGGCCATGTCATGCTAGGAAATTCACTGGGGAAAGCAATTACACTTGGAAGAATTACCAGTGAAAGGAAATCAGGCCATCAAAGAAACTGGACACCATTAAAGTTCACACCAGCCAGAGCATAGAAAAAGTTAAAGAACAGTCAGGATTGGAAGAAGTGAAGAGACCTGGCCCACAGAACCTCTGAGGGTCAAACTCAACTGAACGGATAACATCGCCACCAAAGTATTACAGGTGCACTGACAAACTCTCAGCAGCAATTCTCAGACACAAGCTTGGTGTCTGACTCACAGATCTGAGCTTAGTTGAAGACTCTTGGACATACAATATGATCTAGCACAGTGTTTTTCAAACTTGGCAACTTTCAGATGTCTGGGTTTCAACTCCTAGAATTGTCCAGTCGGCAGGCCACTTGGAGAATTCTGGGAATTGAAGGCCACAAATCTTAAAGTTGCCAAATTTGAGAAAATGTGATAGCACAAATAAATAGGAAATGTTATTGCATTCTTTCACGAATGGTGCTCCTGCAGAGGGTGACCATATCAGAAGTATACACCATGCTCTACTTTTATATTTAAAATTGAATGGCAATAACTTTCCATTAATTTGGTCAGATCCTTCTCTGTCCATTTCTGGAAAGGGCAGAAACAGAATGTGAGGCTTAATGCCTGCAATGTCTACTATTCTAGCCCTCCTTGGCTATAATTCCTGGCTCAGACCTCAGTGGCAAAAGTGACTTTTTGCTAGACGTCACCAGTGGAATTCCCCAGGTGACTCACAACTTCCCTCCCTACAACAGGTACCATCCTAGATCAAGTCCCACATAGTGGCTAAAATATTCTATCAATCAGCTTATGGACAAATTGTTACTTCAAAACATCTGTTTTATTTTTCTACTGTACTTAAATAACTGCACTGGCACAGCATAAATTTTCTTGGACTTCAATTAGCTCTTTCCTGGGAGGCATACATGGAAATGCCCCTTTATTTTTCCAAGTCCCCTCATTTCAGACAGCATTGGAGCATGAAGTGATGTCTCACATCTCCTGCCTACCCTTCCCTATTTGCTGTTGTATGTAAGCCCCTCCCTCCATTTCATTTATGGCTGGCTACATTTGCTCTCAGTTGCTCTCTCTTACCTCTACTTACTTTTTCCCAACCGGGCGCTGTCTTGTCACCGGATCAAAACCAGCATAGCTTGATCAATTACCAATCCAAATTGGACGGGCTGTGCTGGGCTTATTTAATAATTTTGCTCTGGAGATCTGCTGGATGGCAAATGAGTCTGTGCTACGATACTGCATCTAGCCCTCCTCCCCTTCAGCCTAGCCAGCTCTATATATAGGTAAAACATTATTTACTCTTAGCCACAGAGGAACTTATCCCTGAGCACATTTGCTTAAATCTATTAGGATTATCCTATGTGACAGCTCCTTTTTATTAAAGTGTAGCCACTCCTCTTTAGCTCACACTTGTATGAAATGAATGTAGTATCGTCCTTTCAAGTAGCATAACTTGTTCAGAGACCCAGCATCAGAGTGAATGCTATCAAAAAATATCATACTAAATGGATTTCTGGTCTCTCCAGCGATAAGAAATGAACTCTTTGATAGATTGAGGCATCAGGATAGAACATTCTTTTCCTAGATAGTGGCAACATTAAGCACAGGAATTGTGATCTTTTTACTGATAGTCTTCTAGTGATAATTCCATCTTGATCATAAAAATAATTGCTGCAAATGTATGTATGTGTGTATATAATATATATATATATATATATGTATATATATATATATATATATATATATATATATATATATATATATATATATATATATATATATATATATATACACACACACACACACACAAACATTTCCCACTGAACATTTGGTACTCCCTCCTGCCTCCCCTCAACTGTTTCAAGAGGGCTATTTTAAGCAACTATAACTTCTGCCTGAATTTCCATATTTGCATTTTTCCTTCTCCATCCCTTCTTCCTTTTGGATAATGTTTGCACTGTTTTCCATTTTAATCAATATATGGCTTTTTGAATGGTTTTTGGAATCTTACAGATTAATCCTCCTCTAAATGATATAATGTGTGGAATAAAGAAGATTGCCCAGGATGGACCCACATGTGAATTAAAACATCCCATTTTCCTAGATTGTAAAGTGAATTTTTACAGTATATCATTATCATTTTATATATTTTTGTATTCTTAACAGATTTGGATACTCTTTTATCTCATGCCTTTCTATCTCTATAGAGTTGCCACTGTATAATCTGTTGAATTAATTTGCTGTAAATCATAAATATTACAAATGGAGAATAAATAAATAAACTCTGCTCCCTGTCAAATATGTTGTGGATGTCCTTTTCTTAATTCTCCATAATTCAGAGAAATCCCATTAACTATGGGAGACATTTAAAGGGTTTATTTGTCTTTCTGCCACCATCCAACTCTTTTCTGATTTATCAAACGAGCTTGTTCTTTTCTTATCTTTATATCTTGGAGGTGACATAATGGCACATTTTTAAACGAAGAAGCAAGTTAACTTTTAATAAATAACTTAAAATGTGTTTAAAAACAGGTTAAATTAATATTCGCATGTCTATAGTTGTAAATTGTTGTCTTCCCTAGTACTAACAGAAGATAGTCCTTGTATTACAACACTTGGGACTGGAATTTTCATACATAAGCAATGCAATCTTAACATGTGATGTCACACGATCCTTAGCAATAGCAAATCTTGGTTGCTGTTCTAATCCCAGGGCTGCATAGGTCATAAAGCAAAAAGCCCAGGACTACATGGGAGTCCTAGTCAAGAGACAGGCGGATGCACAGGTAGCATGGTGGGTATTAAAGGTAAACAGAGGACAGGTGGGTATACAGCAGGTATAAGAATGCTGTGGCCTGGTGCTAAAGTGTGTGAATGGGTGTGCAGGTGCTGAAGAAAGTGGGAATGCAATAGGCAGGTGTTACATAGGGCTAGCAAGCAAAAAACAGAACAAAACAAAAGACAATAACGGAACAACTGACTACCTACTTAACTTTGCTTATGTGAAATTAGAGAATCTCAGAAATTACAATCACATGACCAAGGTTGCTGCAACATTTAACTGCAAATCATGTGCTAAACTGGGACGCTGTGATTGTTACAACTTTGCAGACTGGTCATAAGTACCTTCATAATTTTGAACTGTCATTGAAGTAGTAGTCATAACTTGAGGATTACCTATTCAATAACCTTGTATGATAGATGGAGATTATTCTAGGCTAGGACTCTGGGTCTCCCTCAAGCTGGTCTTTCCATCCACACATCCAAAATCCCTGTTTCCTCCTTCCTCTGGAATATAAACTGGAGTGCTGTTTTGCACTGCCATATTTTGCAGTACTACCACCCAATCATCACACTCTCCAAGTAGAGATTGTAGCCTTCAAGATGCATGGAATGCTTTTCTTCGCAATTTCAAAGGTGGAGCCTGGCTATGTATACTTTGCATAGCTTGTACTAAATCTTGGATAATCTACTGCATTTTGTCAGAGAAATGTATATGAAAGCAACAGCAACATCCTTCATTATACTTGTACAATTTAAGTACTTTTTCACATAACAAGAAAAATTCCAAAACATGTATATCAGCCTTTCACAACTTAGTTCCCATCGTGTGATGTATGTAATTCCTGTAGGCCATTTTGGGACCTGAAGTCAATATACTCGATCAGAGGTCGCCAACCTTTTGGACCTCAGGGACCACCAAACTCATAATTTTCAATCCCAGGGACCACTAACCGGTTCTGTGGATGTGGCCTAATTTGTGGGTGTGGCTTGGTGATCATGTGACTGGCTAAACATGGCTTATATGTAAATATTATAAATATTTATATAAATATTGAATTTTTTATTAAAAAAGAACAACTTTTACCCAAAAATCAAAGCAGGCAGGCAGAATGAGTTGCTCACAGAATCACAGATTCATTCAGAGATCTTTCTGCCATCAGCTAGCTCAGTCTGTCACATAAAATTTGCTAGCAAGCAAACTCACAAAATCAACTCACATCATGTATGTAAATATTGATTTTTTTTTAGTTTTTTTAAAAAAACAACTTTTACCCAAAATCAGGCAAAGCAGGCAGGCAGATTGAGTTGCTCACAGAATCATTCAGTGATCTATCTGCCATCGGATAGCTCAGTCTCTCAAATTTGCTTGCCATGAGTCTACACTGAATAATAGAACCTTCCGTCTTAGGGAGGTTCGGCTGTGCTTAAAAGCAAAGCCAAAGATCTAGCTAGAAAGCAAGAAATCCAACCATTTCTGCTTCCTAGCTAATCTAAATCTCCTGGCAAAGCAGAACAGATGATAGTTGGAAAAAGGAAAAATAGCAATTTAGTAGGCAAATTTGCCGAGTAAGGAGTGAGTGGGTGGAGAAGGTTCTTGCGGTCCATGTGGGAAGTGCAGCCTTGTGTTTCTGCACAGCCTGGATTAATTGTTTGGTGGGGGTGCTCAAGGGGTGAGATTTTTCTGCGGCCCACCAAAAGTTTCTCACGGCCCACCAGTGGGCTGTAGCCCACTGGTTGACAACTGCTGTACTGGATGGCACAAATCTGGAGGACGTACATATGGACTCAAGCACTACTATTTAATTTTCAGGGAAGACAAAAATATTTCTAAATGTCATAGCTGTCTTTTGGAAGGTTCTTTCTAAGCTCTTCCAGCTTAATAGAACTGGAAACCAAAAAGAACTTTGGTAGTATATCTTTGTGTATCGAAGAATGAAAGCGAACAAATGTAGGTAGATTAGATTAAGTCTTTTTCACATCCTTTCATTGTACTAGAACTATCTTTTCCAGCTTAATTCTCTCTGGGAATTCTAGCCAAGAATCTTGGGATTTTTCATCCAAAAAAAGATTATAGAAGCTGGTACCAGTTAAAATTACTGTTCTTTTCTGCATTCCATTTGCTTCACAGTTGGAAGCCATTTGCATGAATTTCTCAAATCTCATTCAAGAATGTGAAGTATTATTGCATTATATTCCAAGAAAATTTTTTTTGTTGACTACCATGAATTATGAAATAATTAAATTAAGCAAATGGTTTTCAGTTCACTATTTGGGGCTTCTGTGACAATTCTTTCATAAATTACTCTTTAGTTGGGTAGATTAATGCAGTCTGGAAGGGAGGAGAGACAATAGAAGTGAAGTATTAAAATTAAAGTGAAAACCATTTAGCTTATCTATTTGTCCTTCTTACGAATCAGCGTCCTCAACATAACCTAAAAAAAGACAGCTCACATTTCTAGTTAGGATAGGACTAGAACAAATTAATTTCTTTCTCTACCATTTGCTGCCGCAGAATATATTCCAGGGTAGCCTTCTCCAAGACATTTCCTTCTGGATATATTATGACTGATTCTTACAGTTCTCAGCTTTTGTTAGATATATTTGCTAAAAATAATCAGAACTCTATATTCTGAATAACTGGTTAGAACCAGATTCGATAACACTGTTCTAGGGCCTTGGTTATGCTGACATTTTGAACACCACTCAAATTATCACTTATACTGTAGGGAAATTATATTTTCTCAGGGATAAATAGCTTTTTTTTTAAATTTTACTGCTGCTAAAAATGCCTTTTCTCCCAAACAGCATATCAACTGCAGCAGTAGGGAAGGTGTGGAATGCACTTCCCACAAGCCAGAGGCACTTTTGGGTGAGTGCTAGTGATGTCATTGGTGACAAGCATCACTCTCCCCTTTCCCTTCCATTTTCTTTTTTAAAAGCATGTTTCTTTTTTTAAAACTTTAAGGGGGTTGAGCAAATTACAGCCTCATTAAATGTAGTAACTACAAACATGATTACTTCTGTTAAGACAACTACACTCCTCTTTCTCCTAATAGTAGTAATCTGTTCACATTAGATTGCATTGCAGCTATGCTTTTAAAGAAGCAAACGTCAATCAGTAAAACCAATCAATATGTCTAAGAAAGGACTTTGAAGTTCCTAATTCATGATTCTCTTATGACAGAATAACTACATCATTTATGGAATTAAACTCTAAAACTAATATCTATAGATTTTAGAGAACAGACATTTACAAGTATTAATTCTCGTCAGTACATGACATCCAATTTGTACAATAGCCTTGCCTGCTTTTTCATCAAATGTGTTTATATAATACTGGAAAACTCTTACACGATTGTCTGTCAGTGGTACCTAACTACCTATTATTTAAGGTGTGTGTGTCCAAGTGTATGATCCAGCAAATGATGGAATTGAATGGCACAATCCAAACTCATTTTTTATTCTGTGTGGTATAATTAGTTAGAATTTTAAATTCTCTGAGATAGACATTCATGTGTGAATATTTTTATGTAAACTCCTAATCCTCTATGAATATTCCTTGGATGTTTATTTTAATGAAACAGGCTGGCAAGAGCATAGTTAACCGTACAAATGTAAGTTCTGCTGCTTCTAAACACATTGATTTTGAAAGAATCTAATCTCTGATTAATGAAAATAAAATGTATTAAAGTACGGAGATGAGAAAAATGTTAAAAATTCAGAGAGAATAGTTCTGAATGAAGTTATTTTGAATGTGAAAGACATACCATTGGAAAATTGGCCATCTTAATTTTTTTATTTGGGTGTGAGAGTCTGTTTTTTATGTAAAAGTGTGTGATGACCTGGAGTGTAACACAAACATAACAAAATCCAAAAAGTTAATAAATGTCCTTTAATGCCTCCAACATGGCCCCACTGTTCAATAATTCTGTTGGAGATAAAACTTACTCAAAAATAGTGTTCAAAAGAAAGCAATACAGTCCAAGCTTAATGAACAGATAGAGGTGAAATAAAAAACCAAACAACCAGGGGTGGGATCCGACAGGGTTAACTAAAAGTTTAGTGATTTACAAGGTTCAGTGATTTATGATGTGCTTCCCTGCACTCAGTGGGCGTGCGCCTGTAAATCATAATCAGCACGCTGTGTGCAGAGAAGCAGCCTTTGAAAAAGCCCTTTTTTCCTGCTTTTTTAACTGCAACTGTGCCTTGCACAGCAGCTGAAATTGAAAAAAATCAGGAAATAAAGGTCAGGTAAGAGCCCAGGTGGGCAGGTGGCCAAAAACATCAGCAGACATAGAACCAGTACTATGTCTGCTGCTCTTCCGAACTACTGGTTTTACAGAGGTAGACAGAACCGGTAGAAACCCACCCCTGAAACAAACTACAATGATGAAATTTCCACAACGGAACAGGATAAGTAATTATTGTTAGGGATAACATTGTTTACCCTAACTGGTTTAGGTGAAATAATAACTATGAATCATAGTTTGTGTATGTTAGAGTGTATACAGCTTTAACTGTGAAATAGCAATTAAAGGAGTGGTTAAGAAAACAATATAAAAGTAGCAAGACTACGGCTTGCTCTCTCTCTCTCTGGCTTTGATGATCCCTGATTACTGCTTGGAATCAAGACTGCATTGCTCGAACGGGAGAGACAACAAAGGACTGATTTATAAGTTAACTGACATAGGATATTCTACATGGACTTTGCTAACTGACTATCCCTGAATGGACTGACTACATGGTAAATGACTATTGGACTGATATTTGACTATGCCATAAACTTATACTGGAATAAACTATATTCTTGATAGCACAAGTGTATCTGTTATTTTTACTGTATGTTAATAAACATACAAGCTTAGCTCACTCATTTATCTGTGTGCCTATCTGACTAACGCTGCACATTCTGTTTAGCTTGTCTACCTAACCCTGGTTGGGGAACCCAGGCTTAACACTGGTTATGGGCCCAGAGGCTGCAAAGTCAGTTTAACTAGGTTAAACAGATTTATGTAAAAAGTAAGAGTTTGTGTTGTTATACATTACAGTAAACAGACAGCTGTGTTTTATTAATTATATTTTTATATCCATATAAGAAAACATGGCACAAGTCAATATACAAAGTTCGTCCCTTATATCCAAGCTGGATGGAACAAACTATGTATCATGGTCTACAAAATGTAGTCTACTTCTACGAGGAGAAGGTCTGTGGAACATAATTGAAAATCCACCAAACGTAGAAGAATGGGATCCAGAGGATGAGGAAGACAGACTAAAGATAGAAGAATTTATGCATAAAAATCAACAAGCCATTTGCATAATTGAGTTAACATTAACTGATCAACAGCTTGTTTATATCCACGGAGAGAAAAAGGCTTTTGGGTGTTGGCAGAAGCTGAAGAGAATTTATGTTCGAGATAATATTGGTGCTCACATAAATCTAACACGGAAGCTTTTCAGGACACATCTCCAAACAAATGGTGATATGCAGAGTCATTTAAAAACTATGCAAAGCATTTTCCAAGAATTACACGAGAAAGAGCTTATATTCTCTGAACAACATCAAATTTACATAATTCTATCTTCCCTTGATGAAAGTTATGATAACTACGTAACTTCACTTGAAATTTTGCCAAAGGAAAATTTAACTTTAACTGATATAACTGGCAGATTGATCGAAGAGGCCAGAAGAAGGCATGAAAGAGATGAATTAAGGAGGAAGCAACCTCAAAAAGAAGATAATGAATCTCCTACTGCATACGCAATTAAAATGTGTTTTAATTGTGGAGGAAGAGGACATTTGGCAAGATTTTGTAAAAAAGCAAAGCGCCAGAAAGCTGGCCAGAATACTAAAAATCATCAAAAAATAAATAAAAATTTAGAGTTAGCCATGTATACTAACGGAGCTGTAAAAAACAATTTATGGGTGGTTGACAGTGGGGCATCCCATTGTATAACAAATGATAACAAAAATTTTATTAAAATGTCCCAGAGTACACAACAGATATCGTTAGCCAATGACTGGAAACTGAAAGCTAAAGGTGAAGGTATAGCATATTGTTCTTTTATAAAAGAGAATGTAAAAATGTTATATGTACCACAACTTAAGTTTAATTTAATTTCAGTTAGAATTTTGGTTAAACTAGAATATGTAGTTACATTTAGGGGAGATAACTGCTTAATTACAAAAGATAAGAGAATAACTGCATCTTTAAGAGGTGGATTATATGTGTTAAATGATGATGGTTTAAAGGTGGCTAACACAATTTATGAAAATAAGAAACCTCATGACGAATGTATTCACTTGTTACATAGAAGGCTAGGGCATTTAAATTTTAAAATGCTTAAGAAAACTGTTGAATTGTCTAAGGGAATAAGTTTGAAATCTTGTAATAAGTATTTGCAATGTAATGCCTGTAATCAAAATAAGAGCAGGGTTATACCGGCTAATAGAGTTGATGGATTTACTACTAAAGAGCCATTAGAAGTAGTATTTGCTGATTTAATAGGTCCGAAAAAACCAAGTGTAGGAGGAGCTCGCAACATACTAAGTATAATGGACCACTATTCTAGATATGGGTTTTGCTATTTAATGAAGAGCAAAACTGAAACATAACAAAATCTATTTAATTGGTTAAAATTCGCTGAAAGAAAAACTAAAAAGAAATTAGTAACTCTCATCACAGATAATGGTACAGAATTTACAAATAATAAATTTAAAAACAAACTAAGAATGTTAGGTATTCAACATAAAATGTCTGCACCATATAGGCCACAACATAATGCCTTTATAGAGAGAAGAGGCCAAACATTACAATCAATGGCACAAACTATGATGTCTGATTCAGGATTACCTGACAATTTATGGGGAGAAGCAATAATGTGTGGTAATCATATATTAAATAATGTTGTTAATTCAACAACAGGTGAATTACCATTCACACTGTGGCATGGTACAAAACCTGATTTAAGTTACATGCACACATTTGGAGCACCAGCATGGGTGCATATCCCTACACAACTTAGATACAAAAGACAGCATAGAGCTAAAAGATTGATTTTTGTAGGTTACACATCTAATCATAGATCTTATAGATTCTGGGAACCAGGTACATCTAGAGTTTACACCAGTGCTAGTGCAAAATTCCTAGAACATGTAGGATGGAATAGATTAGAGCAAGATTTAAATAATGAAGTATTTATTGAACCCTACAAAAGACAGAAAGATGAAATTAGCTATAAGAAGAGTCCAATTAAAGAAGAAGTCCACGAAGAGCAAATAGGACCAGAACAAGAGGAAATAGTTGATCAGGAAGAGTTACATGATCAAGAACAATTAATAGAGGAAAGTCCACCTGTAAGTCCTATAATACCTAGACGTACTACACGTGTAACTAGACCACCTGATAGGTATCAAGCAAGTATAATTTGCCAAGTAACGAAAGTTCCAACTAGTGTAGATGAACTTAGGATGTATCCTGCTAAGGATCAGGAGAATTGGCAAAAGGCAATGGAAAAAGAACTAAATTCATTAAAGGTAATGAAAGTGTATGAAGATGCCAAATTACCTCCAGGAGAAAAATCCATTGGGTGCAAATGGATATTTAAAGTAAAAACTGGAAATGATGGGACTGTTACCCATAAAGCTAGATTAGTAGCTCAAGGATTTAATCAAACTGCATCTGATTACGATGAAGTTTTTGCACCAAGCCTTAAAGCTACATCTTTAAGAGCAGCATTAGTGTGGGCAGCTAAGAAAAACTATGTCATTAACCATTTAGATGTAGAAACTGCTTATCTACATGCACCATTGCAGCACACTATATATTTAAGAAAACCAATTGGTATAAATGACAATAATGTAAATAGTAATGATTGTTGGAAATTCAGAAAGAGTCTTTACGGGTTGAAACAATCTGGGTTTGAGTGGAACCAATATATTGTGAAAGAGTTAAACAATATAGGTTTTAAATCTGGTTTAGCAGATCCGTGTGTGTTTAAAAGAGAAAATAATGGAACGGTGTCATTATTATTATTATTTACTGATGATATTGCTTTAATAGCTAAGACTAATAATGAAGCTAATGAGATTATATCATTATTAGCCAAAAAGATAAAAATAAAGCATTTAGGTGAAATTAAAAGGTATCTAGGATTGACAATTAATAAAACAAATAATGGTTTTAAGATATCTCAAGAAGATAAAATTTGCCAATTAATTAAAACTTATAAGATGGAACTTTGTAAACTGGCAAAGACTCCAATGAGTCAGGAAGTTTGCCAAACTAATGATCAAAGTCCCAAATTTGATAAGTCCATATATCAATCTTTGATTGGTAGCTTATCATATATAAGCAATTGGTCAAGGCCAGATATTGCTTATAGTGTAAATCAGCTGGCACGTTTTAATTCAGATCCAAAAGAATGTCATTGGAAATCTTTAAAAAGAATATTGAGATATCTTAAGGGAACAATAAACCATGCATTATATATAGAACCAAAGGGTGATTTGAGTCTTAGTGCTTATGCAGATGCAAGTTTTGCAACTGATATAAACACTAGAAAATCAACATCTGGGATGGCTATATTATTTGGTAAGACACTAATAGGATGGAGGTCAATCAGACAACAGCATATTAGCTTATCTACGATGGAAGCTGAATTTTCATGTCTGTCATTATTATGCACTAACTTGATTTTCTACAAACAGTTATTGTTGGACATGGGTATAACTGTAAAAGATTCCATTATGGTGTATGAGGATAACCAAGCAGCTATAAAGTTAGCTACTAGTATTGCTGTAAAAACTAGATCAAAACATACTGACCTAAGATATTTGAATGTAAGAGAATTAGTGAAAAATGGATTAATTAAATTGGTATACTGCATGTCAGAAGAAAACATTGCAGACCAATTTACAAAAGCTCAAGGAGCAACTAAGTTTAAAGAAAGTTGCGAAAATTATTTTCTAAAGATGTAAATGATTCATAGTTATTATGTAACCTAAAAGGGGAGAATGTTAGGGATAACATTGTTTACCCTAACTGGTTTAGGTGAAATAATAACTATGAATCATAGTTAGTGTATGTTAGAGTGTATACAGCTTTAACTGTGAAATAGCAATTAAAGGAGTGGTTAAGAAAACAATATAAAAGTAGCAAGACTACGGCTTGCTCTCTCTCTCTCTGGCTTTGATGATCCCTGATTACTGCTTGGAATCAAGACTGCATTGCTTGAACGGGAGAGACAACAAAGGACTGATTTATAAGTTAACTGACATAGGATATTCTACATGGACTTTGCTAACTGACTATCCCTGAATGGACTGACTACATGGTAAATGACTATTGGACTGATATTTGACTATGCCATAAACTTATACTGGAATAAACTATATTCTTGATAGCACAAGCGTATCTGTTATTTTTACTGTATGTTTATAAACATACAAGCTTAGCTCACTCATTTATCTGTGTGCCTATCTGACTAACGCTGCACATTCTGTTTAGCTTGTCTACCTAATCCTGGTTGGGGAACCCAGGCTTAACAATTATCAAATTCAAAGTGATAACAAGGTAGTCTGTTGGAAGAACACCAACCAAGATAACTTCAGCCCAAATTAAAACACGCCTTGCTTCTAGCAATGCTGTGTTGTAATCGTCTCTCTTATATACTAGTCTCCCCAGCTGCAACCAATGAGGAGGATCATGGCCACTTCCTCTTTCATAAGCCAAGTTGTTTCTTTCTCCATTCCTCCCTGCGTGTCCTAGGATGCAGAGGGGATGGGCTTGGTTCTTCCTCTGACTGCCCAGCTGCCCTCTGTCCTTCCCCAGCCTCCTCCACAACCTCCGGAGCCATATCTCCACTCTCTGTCGGCTGTTCCTCCTCTCCTTTAGAGTCTGACTTTACCAAGGGCATGACAAAGCTTGTATAAGATTCCATTATTATTTAATAGTTTTTTGTTCCGTATTTTTAATTATATTTTAATCGGCTAGATTGTCTAGATTGACTTTCCTATCATACAGTTATCATGGGTTCAGCTTCCATAGAAGCTTATTCCTTGATCTTTCAATACATGACAAATATATCTTATTTTCATAGAGCACATAAATAAAAAAGAAAATACTTTCTAACAATAGTAGATGAACATTGTGAATACATATGGATTGCTGCTTAATGAACAAGTAAACATCCAGCAAAATAGCAAATCCATCAAGGTATTTGTGAGCATTAGCAAGCCATTTCAATTCTTGACAAACTACAAGCAATTGTATTGAATGGAGTTTCTAGTCTTGTTGTAAGGATTATGACTAGCTTGTGCCTATCATCTTAAACCAGTTTAAGAGATAGTGTCATGCCCCTGGTGGAGACTGACTCTGAGGAAGAGGAGGAACAGCCAACAGGGAGTGGAAATGTGGCTCCAGAGGTGGTTGAGGAGGATGGGGAAGGGCAGAGGCCGGCTGAGAAATCAGGAGGACCCAGGCCCATCCCCTATCCATCCTAGGTCATGCAGGCAGGAGAGAAACAGGATAAAACGTGGTCTACTTGGGAGGAGAGGGCCATGATCCTCTTCATGGGTTGCAGGTGGGAGATTTGGATAAGAGTTTGGACCTGCGTGCTAAGGGACTCTGGAGACAAATTAGTGTTTTATTCCTAAAAAAGATTTATCTTGTTTGGCATTCTTCCAGTGGACTGTACCTGGTTATCTTCCTGAAGTTGGGAATTATCAATTCCTAGTCTGTCAGGATCATGGTTTGGTGGTTTTGGGTTTTTTTGCTTCATTATAGTCTCTTTGAATTTGAACTGTGTTTCTTTCCTTTGAAATGTCATTTTGAAAATAGTTTACTCCTCCACTGTGAACAATTAAACAGTGAAGCCAAGTTGAAGGCAAAAAGGACTTTTAGTTACATTTTGAGTTTTGTTATATTTCTGATATACTCTGGGTCATCACAGATAGAGTTTTTCATACATTCCCTGTTTGATGTTGTTCTGGTTGTTAAAAAATATTGTTATATTATTTACAGTCAGATAATCATCATAATGATGCAATAGATATCAACTCTCCAACTACTAACATTGAGCAAATGCAGAAACTTCACAATATGACCTGACCAGGGCAACAGTCTTACCTTTGCACATCTCACTACTGAAAAATACAGAAGTCTAATTGCCTTAGTAATCATTTCTCTCACACATTCTCTATCTATCTATCTATCTATCTATCTATCTATCTATCTATCTATCT
>BLBF01000020.1:48566362-48598414 GCA_015471245.1 Laticauda colubrina
TCTATCTATCTATCTATCTATCTATCTATCTATCTATCTATCTATCTATCTATCTATCTATCTATCTATCATCTACATCTGTCTGTCTACCTATCCATCTCATTTTCTCCTATCCCTTTGAGTCAATACTGTTTGTTGTCCCCCTCCCATTTGGGACACCTCATCTGTGTTTACAGAATGATCCTGACTGATCTGAGAATAATTGATTTTCATATCTTAGAGGGAGGGAGGGAGGGAGGGACGAGAGGAAGATGCAAAGGTAACTTCAGGCACAAAAAGGGAAGGAAGAAAGAACTAGAAAGGTAGGTGAACTAAGAGCCGAAGCTGGCAAGATAGGAATAAAATGTTCCCAGGTTTTATGGGTGGAATAATTCTTATGCCGATATGGAACAGGTGTCTCTGATGCTCAGCGCTAGGAAAAGAAAGTCAGAAATTTGTACACACACAAGAGTGTACAGTGAAACGCCTATGATTTAAACTCTGGGAATGTCAATTCCTCCTTTGGTTGTAGAAGACAAGAGAGGGTTATGCTTCTCTAATTTCCATTTCTTTATTGGCTGGCCTTCCTCCTCTTCAAATACCTATGCCCTCCCTGCATTGGAATTTCAGAGGGGGGAGCCTTTTGGTATCTTTTTTGCCTGAAGTTGGAAAGATTTCTCCTATAAATTCTTTCTCCTCCACCATCCATTTCTTTCATTTTGAAATCTCCCTCCTCAGCTTTGTCTTTTTCGTGTGCTCATTAGTTATGCACACACCTCCCTTCTCTTTCCCAGACCAGCTCCTCTTTTCTTCAAAGTAAGACCTGTTACTAAAGATGAAATGTATGAACAGTCAGGTAGTTTGGGTTTCTGAAAGTATTATTTATTTCAAAGATTTATATGGCCATTCATCTTACACAATATAACCCTGGGTAGCTATCAATCAAACTCATATATTAAAACAGAGAGAGCAAGAGAGAGACAAAGAGACATTAAAGAGCACACTGTTATCAGGTACAATAACAACTTTCCAGCAACTGCACATGTACTCGATTTAATGTTCATCCTGGGGAAAGAATATTGCAGCTGGAACTGCCAAAGGGCATGAAGGATAGATCATCCATTGGCCATTGTCATTCTGTATCTGGGTATCCTTTCTGTATCCTTTCTGCTCAGCCTGGGACCCCAAATAAATTGCAAGTCATCTGTGCAGAAAGGATACAATAATCCAGATGGATTGCTGGTCAGAAGCTTGGCACAACAAAGATGGTAAGAAGAAACAGGCCTGTTAAAGTGAGGCCACCCAAGTCATAGAGAGGTAAATGGGTGCTTAAGTACGGCATAATCTGTCTCACATTGCAAAACAATTGCCTGCTTCTTCTGTGAAGTAATAATGCATATAAAATAAGAAAAAAGTTGGACCTATCTAACATAGCATGGCATAAATCTCTGGCAAATTAGTCCACCTTCCAAATTCTTCTTTAAAAAAATGATCCAATTTCTTGTAGTCAACTAGAACTTTGATAGGGTGTTTCATCTTTTTGAAGAGATAGAGATGGTGCCAATACTCAAAAGTCTTCTGTAATATCATTATTCCTTCTGTCTGAAAAAAGATACCTGGAAAACAACCTGTAAAGGAGGAAGTCAAATTCTGTTTTGGATTTTTGAAGCATTGGTCCCAATGGAAAAGTCCATCGACATAACAAGGGGATGGGCAGGATCTGGATTAGGGCTTCAGAGGTGGATGCTTCTTTGGTTAGTGTTATGGATGTGCCTGCCTGCCAGACCTTCAAAATAATGCCATGCGTCTGTGCACGATATATATACGTATATGCACATTACTATATATTAATGTGGGCCCAAATTTATTTATTTGTCAACAATAAGGGTAGGGCTTCAATTATACAGTCTTGATTGTCATTTTTATTTTTCAAATCTTCAATGCCCCTGTGCAAATGATTAAATTTGCCCATCTGTTAGGTTATACATAAAAGTATCAATTTTTCTCTTGGATTTTCTTATAATCTATATTTTGAAGCATCTAACTGGTCCCTTTTTAACAGCACTTTTTGTCCATTTTGTGGTCTGCCTGCAGCACTTCTTAGTATTTTTACAGTATGTTTACCCAGTTACTTTAATGAGCTGTAAAGCTCTGGAATTTAAAATTTTTATCGCTGAATGTTTGCTTTGTAATAAAGTTTTTTGTATTTTATGCATATTTTTTTAAAGATTTGATTTCATCTGTGCTGAGGTTGTTCTAGCTTCCAAGAAAATGAAGAAGGATGAATCATCTAGACACAAGCCTTTAAACCATATTCACTTTGTTTCTTCCAACATTTGTCTGGTAAGTCTGCTTTTTTCAGATCAACTAAGTATTGATCCATTGGTTGCAGTAGGAATTGACTGATCAGCTTGTCTCCAAAGCCTGACATGGGCTGAGAGAGAGAGTGCAGTAACTGGCTCTAAGTCACCTAGCTGGCTTTCATGCAGAGGTGATATTCAGCAGGTTCTGACCAGTTCTGGAGAACTGGTAGTGGAAATTTTAAATAATTCCTAGAACTGGCAAATACAACTTCTGAATGGCCCCACCCCCATCTATTCTGTGCCTCCCAAATCCCAGCTGATTGGCTGGGTCTTCTTTTGTTGCCCTGCATGTTGCCCTGCCACACCTACCAAGCCAGCCCACAGAACCAGTAGTAAAAAATTGTGAATCCCACCACTGCTTTCATGCCTAAGCAGAATTAGAACTCACTGTCTCCTAGTTCCCAGGCCAGCATCTTCACCACTTTATCAAAGTGGCTCTCATCCAAACTATGCACTATTGTGAGTATGTGTGGGGGGGAGTGTTTTTTTGCTTTTTGACTTTTTTAATCATCAGCAAGGCCTGACTCTTGTTAGGAGGTGGACGCTAAGTGAGACTCTGCTTATAAGATAGAAGGTGAGAGTGGAAACTACCAAACCACTGTCCCAGTTAGAGACAAACTATGAGTTCATCCATTCTGCTGTAAGTAAAATAAAGGCTTATGGGAAGTCATACTTGGACTTAAAGAGAACCATCTTCTTGGTAAGATGAATAGGTAGTTAATAGAGCACAACTGGGAACAAATTATGATAAAAACTGGCAAATCCAGAAAACACTCTGATAATGCGGACAGTTTCCCAAAATGGAAGAGATAATATGTTATCTGAATTCATTGTATTTTCTTTAAGAAAATACAATTACCAAGCAATCCAACACAAGCAGTTCAAATGTGCAATTCTCTTGCCAACCATAGAAGCTATATTTATGAAGCCATCAAAGGGTTGTTGAAACTTATTTGATCTAGACAGCAAGTTCCTCAGAATAAATAAGCAAGTCATCCAAATAATGTGACAAAAATCACCCACAAGGTCATGAAATGTAGTCCAGCAAGAGAACCATTTAAAAAGTGATAATTTTTTCTTCTTCTGATACTTGGTTTCATTAATTCTTACATACATGTAGGATATACCACAGTTTTTTTCTTAATTATTGAGACCTGTTGGGGTCAGTGAGGTCATTGGTCCTAACTCCATGGCATCTGACTCAATTTGTGCATGTGTCAACATTGCAAGAATATGCATAGAGCTGGGGCTTTGTCTTTGTCTTGCTTGTTTGACACGCTCCCCCTCTCATGGGGCCCATTCAATGAGATTTTAAAGATCCATTTTATTTTCACCTAATTGCACCGGTACAGAATCCATTATGTTTTAATCAGGAAGACCAACACTGAAGAGCCTATTCTCCACTAATAATCCAAAGCTACATATTGACATGATAGCTTTGAAGGTATCATTAGCAAAACATCTAAACATTCAAATTAATTCTCATTAGAATAATTAAAATCCAACAAGTTTTATATTGACTTTAAATTAAGCTTCAAGTTCCTCAAATGCTACAGGGCTAATACATCTGACAATTAGGAGGAGGCTAGACAATCCATGCTTCACTGAATCATCATTTCACAGATACTTCCTGACTAGATTTCTAAATGCCTTCAACAATGACTGAGCTGAAGTACTATTTTCACTGGAAAAGTTGGGATGAAAATAGCTCTTTTTGAACTGTATAGCACTGTAAAGCATCAGCACAGGAAATGTTTTATGACATTTTGTTTATGTAATAAGCATCTTAGGATAATATTTTTGTCAAGTTTTATAAAATTTGCCAAACTTCCATTCCACAGGAATCATGGATCTGAATTTTGGATACATTCTGTAAGTTAATTCATTTGAATTACTTTGATTCAAAAAAACTTTCACTGTGGTGCATCGTATTGTGCAGTGAAAAGTTACAGGAATAATAGATTAGTAGTGTACTAGACCAGTGGTCCCCAACCTTTTTTGTACCAGGGACCAGTTTCACGCAGAAACACTTTTTCAAGGACCGGCAAAATCAATTCTTCCCCAATAGTAAAGGATTTCTTTACTATTTCTTTACTCAAAACATATTGTTATATATATTTTAATCACAATTATTCATTCTTTGCGGCCCAGTACAAAATGATCCACGGACTGGTACCGGTCCGGGGCCCGGTGGTTGGGGACCCCTGTACTTAGACAACCTGTGACCATTGGGTCATTCTTCCAGATATATTTCCTTACTAGATTCCTCAATCTCTGCAATAACAAAGTCTAATGTAATGCCTTCACTGGAAAAGTTGGGAGAAATTCAGAAATATATCAGCCTTGAAACTAGCACATGCTGAAGTATATAGTGCATTCAAGCAGCAGCACAGGAAATGTTTTATGATGTTTTGTATTATGTCATGAAGTATTTAATGATAACTTTTATGTCATAAAATATTTTTTAAAATTTGCCAAATTTCAATTTCACAGGGGTCTTGGATCCCCTGTGGATTTTTGATATAGTCTTTAAATTAGCCTATTTCAGGTACCTTGCTTAGATAGATAGATAAATAGATGGATGGATGGATGGGGAGAGGGAGAGATATGCAACATTATAAGCAACGGTAATATCAGCTTTCACCAAATTACTGTTTTGGCCAAGCTAGTTAAGATTGATGGGTTTTGAAGTCATTACATTCAGAGAGCATTTGGTTGGAGAAGGTGGATAAATGGTACATAGATCATTTAGGAAATGTTTAGAAAATGAGTGGAATTGATTCTTAATCAATTTAAACAGGAAGCTCCTCCTTACCTGCTAGTACAGATATTTTTTACAGTAATATAGGGAGGAATTTTAGAATTCATAGTTCATGTATGTCTTAGATGGTCTTCTAAGTGGGTTTTTTTTTTTTGAAGGCAAAGAAAAACTAGATTGCTATTACAATTTATTTAAAGTACAGTAACACCAAGTGCAGCTTTTTAAAAACTATGTACTCAGATCAGCTAGTGGGTAATTTGACAAAGAACTTATATACCAGGAGACTTCCAATTTTATTAATTTATCTTTACCCTAAGAAAATAACCAAGAAAGAATTATCCTAATTTTCTGTTTCGACAGGAATCTACCTTTACATATAACTTAAAATTATTTATTTACATAAGATATTAAGAGCAACTGTTTGCTGAGACAGCAATTCACATAGCTATTTGTGGAAGCACAAAAGAATAGAGGAACCAGATTCTTCACTTTTTTATTGCTTCCATAGTATGAATATAACATAATGACTTTGAAGTTCACAGATGCTACTATACCCCTCTTTTTTAAAAAAAATAATGGAGAAAGTTTACAAAAAGGCAATAACTGAATCTTTATGCCATTTGTCTAATTCTTTTAAGAACGGGTCTTTTTGTCATCCACTTCAGTCCAGTTTAATTTCTCTGCAAAACATGTCAACAGAAATTCTGCCCCCTCAAATATGTTCAGTCAGTACAGTATATAGAAATCTATATATTGAAACACAGAGATTGCAGACAGTGATAATGGGGCACATGGTGAATATAGCAACCAAATATATCATTCTGGAGAGTCAGCAAATTTGAAAAGCATCTTCTCATTCTGTTCAAAGACTCCAGCCTCTACCTTCCAAGCTAGCAAAGAAAGATTTACTACATTCCGCCAACAATCTCAAGGAGTCACCAAACATCATAACAAGGGTAATGTCCTTTCTCCTTGAAACAAGGAATAGAGATCCTCCACATGTTGCTGAGCCAGAATTCCTAGTATCATTCATCACCGATCATGCTAACTAGGTTAAATGGAAAACTGTATTTCAGCAATGAGAATTTCTCCATTGTATTTCTCCATTGAGAACTGGAGGATCACACATTCTCACACTTGTTCAAACAGTTCAAAGCAACTCTATGAAAGATGGTTGTTGCTGTGACACATATTCCCACCACTTCAAACAAAAAAAAGTTTTTCCTGAAGACCTCTTTTTATTCATATTCATATAGTTAATCAGATAAGACTTCTTAAAGTGGCAGCTAGTCCAAAAAATAATTATTTTCAGTTTCATCTAATTATGAAATATAATGAAGGAAGAATTATAAAGAACACACTACAACTACATGTTGTGTAGCTGTAGCTAAAAGTACATTTACAAATGCTTTTCTCCTCATGCAAGTCATAGCAACTTTAGCCCAGAAGGAGAGGTAGATTGAGAAGGGCTGAGAACATCAATCTTCCTTAACCAATATTGCTTTCTGCAATTGCTAGTCTAGGAATGAATGGAATGGAGAGAAAGGCAACAGCATCCCAAAGACCTAATGGTTTTTCTGAATTGGTCTGCAAAATTTTGTGGGTTTCATCCTTAATTACCTATGCTTCCTCTAGTAATAAAAGGCAGGATTACCCAATTTCTCAGAGTGGAACAATGCAGAGTCCTGAGATCCTGGTTGGAACATCAAGTGGTAGGCAACACTAGCAACATTGGATGAAGCCACTGTATATTTTATATACAACAAGACACCCATTTATTTAGATGATGAAGCACTGGAATCACTGATGATCTCTTACAAATATCTATTATCAGAATACATGAAAACAAAATAGAATAAAAAATGCCTGTAATCCCAACTAAGCTTGCTGATCCCACAAAGCAGTAAGTGTTATGCCTCAGTGAATCTTAAAGAAAAAAAAAAGATCAGACAAGAAATTTCCACTGAGGGAGATTAATTTAATACTGCGAAGAAAGTAAGAGCCATATGAAAGGCCGACCTTGGAATTGTCTTATAGCATGAAATCTGCATAGAAGGTTGTGTTCAAAGCAAATAAGTCTTGCTGAATAATGATTGTCCAGAGAAGCCAGTGTAGTGGAGATATACTTTCTTTAATCCTTTAATGGTGGGCAATTGATGAACAGCTCAAGATGTCAATTAGCTTGAGAAGTATTCAAATTCTCTTTTATTTAGAAAATGTATTTTAAATTGAAACAATTTAACAGAAAATATGCATACACATAGCAATGGTAAAATAATGTAGCATTAAAAATTTATAAAATGTTGCAAGAAAAACATTTGGAAATTATTTTATAAGCAAAAGAATTTAATTTAACAAGATTGATTCTTAAGTTCTCCTCCTTACCCCTTTGTCATAAAAAAGACCATAGAGTTAAACTTTTAGAAGAGGTCATTTAGCTCAAGGAGTCCAACTCCTTAACCAATATAAAAATTCAAATTAATACATGACTTGTCTGATTTTCACTTGGTATCTCCTCCAAATGTCTGTTTCTACTCTCAACTTTCTTCTAACATTCAGTTAAAGTCTGCCTTCCTCGAATATTCCATCTATCATTCTGTAATGCAATATGTATACAACATGTCAGAGGATGTTTTGCTTGGCTGAAATAAAAACATGTCCATAGCATTCTCACAATATATTGAGGAAGTCAATAAAAATGTAAACTTTGTGTATCAAGACTTATTGATAACATTACTACACTTTTCAAGTGGTTACAAATGGATCCATTTTTAACCTCCTCTAGAATCTTCCCAGATCAGCATGATTGATCTGTAGTTTGCTTGTCTTCTTTTCCCCAATTTCTAAAGATCATGATATTTATTCTCATCTAATTAGATAACATTTTAAAATTCTCCAGATTTTTCAAGACTGAAAGATAAACATTCAGTCAAACAATTATCTGATTCTTTCAGAACTCTAGGATGCAATTCATCTGGTCCTTGAGATTTAACCTGGAAGTAAACAGATAGCCCTTTATTATTTTTATCAATTTCAGGATTTTATCCTGTCCTTCCTCCTGTTTTTCACCACTTCCTGGTACTAAACATACATTTTTGTTGAGGTATCCTGAATATCGAGTGGTATCTCGGTACTCATCATTAATTAGTTCCAGGAGACATGATGAGTACTAAAAAGATGAGTACTGAACAATTTTTTCTGATAAGGAATAATGTTGCTGAGTCACAAGACAGTCAACACTGACAAGTTCTAGCTTGTGTATTGACAAACAAATTTGATGAGTTTCAAAGCAATTGAGTATCAAGGTACCACTATAGTTAAGTTACTCTCTTTTCTTTCCTGTTAAGATTTTGCTGGAATACTTATTCTGAGAAGCTAATCAGCACTGATCAGTTAATTGCTTGCAGGTCATAAAGAAAGATTATAACTGAGATTTTCAGACTTTATTTTTTGTATTTGGTCTCCAGAGTTTGGTTTCCAATATCACAATCAATGCCATGACCTCATTCAAGGTTATGCTTACTTCATTGTCTATATAGTGTCTTAAGAATATTAGAGCAGTCTGGTTTTTGTTTTTCAGTGTGACCAATCAGATGCCTCCTAGATGTATTCAATCTCCTTGAAACCCATCCAAATTTGTAACTATCAAAATATATTGTGGTAATGAATCACATAGGTTAATTATGCAGTATTAATAACATATCCCTTTTCCAGAACCAATGTCAGGTATTTCTTTTGACATGATTATTAACCACTACCATCTTGATATTGAAGCTGAATGTGCTTTTCCATTGCCACAAAACCTAGACCAGAAACAATGGGTATAAGTTGCAGAATTCTAGCTTTCATCTAAATATAAGGAAAAGCTTCCTGATATTAAGAATTGTCCAACAGTTGAAAGGTTGTGTTCTCTCTCTTTGGAAGGTTTTAGGAAGAAACTGGACAGCCAACATTCAAAGCTTTGGTTTTCTTGTACATTGTGGAGGATTAAAAAGATGCTTGCTTCCAGCTCCACATTTCTAGAATTCAATGCCAATTGAAGACTGCCATCATAAATGCAATGTTTTATTCATATCTGCAGGAATTAGGGTTGGACCTCTTACCATTACTTCTGCCTTTGAATTAACTTATGATGGCATAGGACTGCAAAGCTCCAACTGTTTACATAGAGCCGTGATGGCGAACCTATGGCACACATACCAGAGGTGGCAAGCAAGCCATCACCCCAGCTCAGCTGTGCCATGCATGTGTGCGCATGCTTCTCACCAGCCAGCTGGTCTTTGGGTTTCTGCCGTGCATGCCCATGGGGCGGGGCGAATGTGCAAGGGGCATGTGTGGGAGACTCACACGCATGTGCATTGGGTAGAGCGTGTTTTGCCTTTTACACAAGTTATGTATTGTTTAACTTCCATTAAACTCTCTTGGAAATTTGAATGAAATATGAATGAAATACTTTGTCAATTCTGTCTACTTTCAATTTTTCTGGAGGACATACTGCAAAGCCAGTTGCAGGAAGTGATTCAAGTAAAGTGTCAGATGAGGTCAGAGTATTGGGTTGTGAAATACTTCTTGCATTTAGTCTTACTATTTTCACTCTTGTGAACCAATTTCAAAAAACAGAAATAACCATAGAGGTTAAAAAAAGGTTTTTTGCACAGATATTTTTCATGTTTTAGACAGACCTTGGCAATAACTGGAGTTGGAAATATTACAATGGAAGTGCATTAAATGAGATAAATTTAAAACAGTAAAAAGGCTTGTAAGAATCATCCAAAACAGATATGTTTGTAGTATCCTGACCTAGTTGATAAATGAATGCCACTGAGAAACAGAAAACAAATAAAGGTCTAGCCATAAATTATATATAATGAAATTCATATGTGTTGTTGATTGTCTTAGGAAGAATATCAGCTGGTTCTGATACTTTAAGTTAAAAATGAAAGCCCAAACCTTTAAAAAAAATGAAATCAAATAAGTAATGGGGATGGCAGTTCTATACACATTTGTTACTGTAGAAATATACTTTTATCAACAACGAAAAAAGTAATAATGTATACAAGCAGCTGCCTACCTTCCACCCACCAAAAGTGAGCCATACTGTACTTGGGTACTTGATGCAATGGCCAAATGCAAAAGAGAATGGGTTCCTAAATCCTTACGTAAAGAGCAAGTTTCAGCAGGTGAAGACTTGGTGACAAGTTACCCAATTATAAAGTGTGCAAGACTGGTGTCTTGTTTTTCCATTTAGTGAGGATGATTTGGGATAGATAACACACTAAGTTTGAGACTGAGGTGCAATGGCCCTTGAGCCTTCTTTCAGCAATTTGTTTATGTTACTTTGCTTCCACCTAGAGGTCAGACTATCATCTATCTGAAGGGGTCCTTGGTGCACTCTGAGCTTGCTTGTTTTCTTGCAGAAGTTTCATTATCCAAATTAGGAAACATTCCCAGTGCTAGTATCTGATGATGTTACAAGTTTTTGTACTGAAATGTATGCAAAGCACCAAGGACCCCTCATGTCAACCTCAAGCTACAAATAATCTTCTTTATTAGTATAATCTGTCTGTCTGTCTGTCTGTCTATCTATCATCTATCATATTTTTAGGTTTTCCTTGTGTGTATATATGTATGTCCTTTTCTTCTACATTTCTTCAACAAATCCTCCCTAAAGCCCATGTCACACTGCCCAACAGATGCAAAAAGGACACAGCGGACGAGCAAAATGTTCCATCCGTTGTTATCCACTCTCAAAAGGGGCAAAAATTTGCATAACCGGAGCAGATAACACAGACGCATGGAGGACGCAGGGCGGATGCAAAGCGGATGCGGAATGGAAGCCTAGCGGATGGAAGCAGATGGGAGCGGATGGCACATCCGCAGGGCTTCCGGGGGGTCTCAGCAAAGCGGACACGGAACGGAAAGAGCGGATGCAGAGTGGACACCGAGCGGATGAAGCGGATGCACAGCGGAAGCCTAATGGATGCCTGGCGTTAATTGCGCATGCGGGGAGGATGCATTGCGTCAGCCCCACGGATATAACGGAAGCAGCTCGGAAGCAGGTCGCCATTCAGAGGAAAGACCTGCTGCTGGATGGATTGGCTGCCTTGCCTGCCCTGCCTGCATGTCTGCCTGCAAGCCTTGGTGCCAGCCTTGGTGCCAGCCTTGGTGCCAGCCTTGGTGCCAGCCTTGCTGCCAGCCTTCCTGAAAGCCTTGGTACCTGCCTCCCTGCCAGCCTTCCTGCCAGCCTTGGTTCCTGCCAGCCTCCCTGCCAGCCAGCAACCCCACAACCATGCGGAAGCACAGCAAGCCTCAGCCATCTGCTGCCAGCCCTTGCAAGAGAGACAGGGCTACCATCCCGCCCCCGGCCCTCACTCTGGTTCTCCTGGGGCTTCTGCAGCACGGGCTCGCTCTTCTGGGGCTGGCGCTTCTGCTGCTTCTGCTTCTGGAGGAGCTGATGACAAGCACTCCAGCACCAGCCACCTCCACAGCACCTGCACCCTTCACCCCTGAGACTGAGCAACCAAGAGGAGTGCCAGAGACTCATTTTTGTCTTATAGCTTGTTGTTAATAAAGTCTATTTATGATTCACACACTTGTTTCATTTCTTTTTTTTAATAAAGTCTTGCTGGAAACTTTTAGAAATGGTTTAAGCCTTTGCATGCTTGTGGGATGGGTAAGGATAGCTTTGGGATGGGTTAGGATACCTGTGGGATGGGTAATAGCTGTGCGATGGGTTAGGATAGCAGTGGGATAGATAAACCTCCAGTGCAAGCATAGTGGGACTGTATGGTCCACCCTCCCAGGTGCCACACCTATGGCCCTTTATAAACAATAACGATATAATCAATCATCCACACATGTCAACATAAACACAACTCTTTATTAAACGCCCTGTTCACTGTAGGCCAACCAAACATACATGGCCCAATCTCATCCATGTGATGAGACAGGCTGAAGGAAGCATCCATGAAGCATTTACCATCCTGTCTTGCCACTCCACTGCTCCAGCTGGGGAGTTGCACCAGTGTTTCAGGAGGTTGCGCTGCTTCTTCCCTTCACGTGAGGCTCTGTTGGGGCCTTGCACATCCTCAGTGTCAATCAGGTTTTGCCCTTGCCTCCATTCCCCAGGCTCCATGTCCCCATTGCCTTGTTGACGGTCCACGAGCCTGTTCTGCAACACTGGGTAGCGGGTGTAAATGAGATTGTGCAGGATGCAGCAAGCTTCCATGATCCTCCTCATGGTCTCTGGGCTATGCTGCATGTTGGTGAGAAGTACCTGGAACCTGTTGGCCAGGATGCCAAAGACGTTCTCCACCACCCGCCTTGCCCTGAACAGCCTGTAGTTGAAGATCCTCTCTTCACGGGTGAGGTATTTGGAGGTGTAGGGCTTCATGAGGTAGGTTGTGAGGGAGAAGTCGTCATCCCCCATGATGAAGTAGGGCACATCTTGCTTGTCATTGGGCAGCGGGTCTGGATCTGGGAAGCCCACCATGAGGTTGCCTTCCAGCCCCTCCTTGAGGTGACTGGCGTTGTATACCGGGGCATCTGAAGATGAGCCATTGCATACCTGGGCATCTGAAGATGAGCCGTTGCCTGAAGCATCGATGTACATGAACTTGTAGTCAGCATCGACCATGGTGAAGAGGATGATGCTGAAGAAGCCCTTGTAGTTGTGATAAGTGGACCCCGACTTGGCTGGAGCTTTGCAGGCCACGTGCTTGCCATCTATGGCTCCAACGGTGTGGGGGAAGTTCCACTTCTGATACCACTGCTCTGCAACTTTCTTCCATCCTTCTTCAGTGGAGGGGTACTGGAGGAGCTCCTCCTTGTATTCTTCAATGATGGCCTGCACCACTTCTCTGACCACAATGCTGATGGTGTTGTGTGGCACCCTCCAGCTGCACTGCATGCTCCTGTAGATCATCCCTGAGGCCAGGTGGCACAGAGTGCCACCTTGAGCCCAGGTTCCAGGCTGGGCAGGAAGTTGGTGTTTGTCTTGGTCAACCTGGGTGTCAGCCGCTGCACAAGTTCGTCAAACATGGCTGGAGGCATCCTCATGAAGTTCTGGAACGCCCGAGTGTCTTCGCTCCTGAGCTCCACCATCAGCTTGTTGTACAGTCCGTCCTCTGCTCTTCTGGCAAACCATCTTTGGAACCAGACTTTTTTTGGGTGCCTCCTTTTCTTCCCGTAGTAGAGTTCACAGAGCCTGTAGATGGTTTCGCACTGTTGCAGAAGGATGGTGGCTGCCGAAAGGACTTTGTCACAATCCATGGTGGACATGACTGGATGCTGTGGAAGAGGAAGAGTCAGATGAAGGCTGCAGAGGTCTGCACAGCTTGGCTGCTGTTCTGAAAATGAGATGCAGGCGAGTTGCTCCCCCTTTTTATAGGCAGTCTAGGTATCCCTTTGCATCCTCTAGGCATCCTCTAGACATCCTTAATATCCGAGATAGGTCCCCTCTGTGAATGTTTTTTCCGCTTTAAACGCTTTGTTTCCGTGCTGCATCCGTTCTGCATCCATTCTGCATCCGTTCCGCATCCGTTCCACTTCCTCCCTGCGTCCAGGCGGATGCGAGTTGCGCGGATGCGCAGCGGACGCCAAGCGGATATAGCGGATGCGTAACGGATGAACTGGATACATTTTCCACGCAAAAGTTTTGGGCAGCCCAAAACTTTCGGAGCGGATGAAACATCAATAAACGGATGCTGGACAGATAGAGAGGAAGCCAAACAGAGGCAGTGAGTACATCGCGTTTTCGAACGGATGGCAAGGTTTTTTGTCCGTTTTACATCCTCTTTGCATCTGTTGGTTCAGTGTGACATGGGCTTAACAGTTAACCTTCCAACCAAAATGCAGCTTGATATAGGACCATGGTTTTTCTATAGGACAAAAACCATCCTAACCATTTTCAACATGTATGTTTAGCTGCCAAGTGTGGAATACTGGACTCATAGCATCCAATGAGAAAAAGACATAGAAAAAAACGTGTAAACCAAAAAACATATACACTGACACAAGTTCTGCAACTGGCTCCATCCAAACACTCCATGACTCAAGTACTATATTTATACAAAAGAAAAACAGTCATCAATTTTAGCTGATCCCTTCCTTCCAAAAGGGAGATTGAAAAACAAAATAAATTTATCTCCATTGTCATCGAAGTGATTATCCCCATTATAAAAGTAATTATTTTGGGAAAAACTAATTTTTTTAGATGTATGCTATATTCTGCAGGTTGTGAAACCCATTCCAACTTTTGCTGATTTAATCCAAACAGTTGATATTTCTATGCTTATCCTCCTTCAGAAGAACATGTGCACAGCACATAAATAGAGAACAGAGAAATTCAAAGATATTCACCTGCATTCAAAAGATTGAGGAAATAAGAAAAGCTCTATCAAATTAGATCAAAAGCACAACTAGACCAGCAATGTCTGTCCCTCAATAATCAGCCAGTTGTTCCAAGAGACATACATGCATAGCATAGCAATAGTAACAAATAATGCCATTACTTTTTAACTTCTGATATTTTTAAATATCTCTCCTCTGCATCAGGAAGTTCCATATAACTAAAACAACTGGTTAGGAAGGATCTGTCAAGACTATGAAGGCCAAGAAATAAAGCAGTCATCCTCCATTATTCAAGTGGGCATTGTTCAGTATGTTCACAATGAAAACTACACATTTTGGTGTCACATTTGCCAGATTATTCAGACAGGCCAATATTGTAGTCTTCTGAAAAGACTTTTTACTAAAGTGATTGTGCAGGATATTTTACATCACTATTTGCATTATTACAGAGTTCCACTTTTTCTGTTTCTGACCATCTCTAAAAATAATGATGGGAATAGCTGAGCCACTGCCTCAACTTTGCTTATTTGGCAAAATACCCAGTGTCCTGTTAAGAACCTCCTATTTTAGGGCACTGAGCAAGCAAAATGCATGTTTGGACTACTGAATGCAAGCTGTGCCCTTGACCTACACAGGATGAGAATTCTTCAGCTTGATCTTCATGGGAAGAGTTGCCAGATTCTTACATCCTCCCCATATAAGGAAAGGTATGTTAATTTAATTAAATTCATCACTGGATCTCATACACATATTTAGAATTTTACCAATACAGATAATACATAATTGTGCAAATACTGCATCTGAAAGATAGAGCAGAGATGTAACAAAGAGTCCCTGCTATTATTAAAAAGAATACAGAGGGAAATAGAAACCACCTGGGGAAAAAACAAAAAACAAAACTGGATATATGGAAGCTGAAAAACAAGGGAGATGTCATTTATCACAGCACACAGAAAAATCTACACATGAGCAAGGTATTCTCCTAAATTAAGTATAGTAGAATTCATGAAAAATCTCCATAAACTCTGATAAATCTTCATATTTTAGAAGGTTTGATCCTTATCCAAAAATAAATTATTCCTTCTCCAAAGTAACAAGAACAGAAAAAGTGTCATGCTGTTCAGAAGCATGATATGGTTCTGAATTCATGATATTCCATGCTAGTGGAAACAAATACTGGATTATCTGCCAGCAGAATCTATGATGAACCTGCAAAGTATGTTAAGTTTGTCCAACATAATGAGGTGAACTTCACAAACAGTCTAAAAATGCAGCTAGATGAACAGTGGCAGCAGTGGAAGCCCCCCGAGAAGCAGGGAGTCTGAAGATCTAACAGAACTTTAATCTGCTCCATCTAGAGCAAAGAGAGATTACAATACTTTGACATTATAGCAGCACCAACGATAGACAAACCTTGGATGAACCAAGACCCTGCAGAGGGGCCATAGCTGGCCCAAGGACAGGCTAAATGCAGGACTAATGAAAGCATCCCACCAGGCTTGTTCAAAGGCTAGGCTCTACTGTGCCCATTGATATATTTACTGTAATATTTGTCTCTTGCTATTAAAAAAATGATGCCTTATACATTCAAACACTGTGGCCTCTGGCCTGGCTCCTGTTCCCACTTGGCACAAATTTATTTTGTTTCACAAGCCTATTTCTCTTCTCTCCTCTGATGTTTTATCTCCAGTTCCAAATGAGGGCCCGGCCCTCTTAAATTAAGAGCTGCTGTTCTCCTGCTGGCCCTGGCATAGGCAGACAAAGCAAGCCAGGGAGAGAATCCAAGGACATCTTTTGGAAGCTGGGATTCTTGCTAAACACCTCTTGCTGCCCTTGTCCTTAGCTGGATACACCTGGCTGTGCTCTCCGGCACAGTTGCTGAGCTTTTTCTTCAGATACCACTGGTGAGGTCCGTGATTACTCGAGCTTTTACCAATTTTCGTAGGAATTCCTTCTCTCGCTGGATGTTGTGTGTCCAGGACTACATAAAGTGGAGAAGGGAGAGGGGTAAAGGAAGAGGAAGAAAGAAAAAAGAATCACTCTTCAAGTGGTATTCATAACACTGTGAGTATACAGTCCAAGTCAAGAGGTTGTCCTAGACAATTTTTTCATCAAATAAGACAAAAACATGATTATATTTCTGATCATGGTATAAATTTCTCCTCCTCTACATACATACATACATACATACATACATACATACATACATACATGGTACGTATAGGTGCCAGAAGAATTAATTATCTTAATACATCTAAGACAGCCTTTACAAACCTGATGTGCTAGACTAAACAGTTCTCACCATTTTCACTCAAAATATCAGTTGCTTGTTGGCTGGGAGTGATTAGTCTACTATATCTGAAAAGTAAAAGATCGGGGAAGGCTGGTCTAGGAACAGCTTGATAAAATATTTTAGCTAGTGGGGGGGGGGTCATATAGAATACATTATATAATATTTGAAATACTAGTTACCTTGTTTCTATAGGATTGCTCTAAAATGAAAAACAATGCAATTTTCCCTTCAATAAGTGAGTGGGAAGGAGCGCAGTATTTTGTTCTGTACTTGATATTATGCAGAAAGGAATGACCTAACCTGAAATAACTCAAATAATTTAAGTGCAGATATTTAATGTAAGAATATGAAATTGTGATCATTTTCAGAGCTATCAACAGTTACTTTTGTTTATAGAAATTAATTGCAGAACTTGGCCTTTTATAAGAAACTATCCCTATAAAGAAATTAAAGCACCCACATTTTCTTGATTTTTCCTGTATTGAGGCATTGAGGCATTTCATAAAGAACTTTCCAGTGTACACCCAGTTTCCCATCTCATTTACTATATGGAGTGCTGCACTCCTTTCTTCATGCATTTCTGGTACAACTTCATGTTATAGGAGAAGAAATCACATCCAAATCTCCAGCTAGGGAACTTTCTGAACAACTGTTTAGGCAAAAGTCAAGACAGGATACAGTGCCTGCCCACTGACATGTCAGGTTTTGTCACTAATGGACAAGCTAAGGAAGATGCAGAGCACAGAAACAGCTCCAGATAGAGGAGGAAAGGGAATAAATAGCAGGGGAAAGAGAAAAGAGTGTCTTCTGGGTGCACATTAAAAAAGAAATCAGAGAGATGGTGAGTACTGCACATTCAGAGTTGGGGGAGAGAAGTTTAAAACTTAATTTGAGCCTCAAAATTTTTTTAAGCTATTGTAGTGAAGTTTTTCTAGGGCTACTAGATTTGGACTGCAAAAAGTTCAGGTGACTACTAAACAGCAGTTGCCATCTGATGCAGTAGTTCTAATTTTTCATTATTTTGTTAGATTTCTCAACAAATTTTCTTTATGAATTAGGAGCTTGACCTCCAAAAGCTACTAATATAAAAATGGGATTCAAAATAACTCATTCCAACTATTTCAGGGAGTACCTGTTGGAAGAAATATAAAGATCTTTCCTGGAATTTAATGCTTAAAACTTGCTAATTGTTTATTTATGCAGGATAGTCTAGACGCTTGTCATTTCCTAGAAGCTTGATCCAAAGATGTTTGGATTGATTAGTGCAACATCTTGGACTACTCTATAACTGTGTCTTTAAATAGAAATCTTTATCCATTTTATTTATAAAGTATACAAAGTATGTAAATGTGGCTAACAGTCCCTGATCCCCAGACCTTCTTTCCTGATCTTGAGCTTCTTCTCATGCCCTTAATAGTCTTCTTTATTCCACATATGTTTCCAACTACTGTAAACTTTCATTTACAGAAACAACTAATACATAATTATGAATATTTCCCCTTAAAAAAAAAGACTGAAAGGAAACTATCCCCAAACTTAGCAAATAATTTCCTTTTTCCCAAGTGGCTTGGATTTTTACCATTTAAATCCTTCTGCTGACTTCTAATTTCTGCATTTGCACCCCTAAATCTTGCATTAGCTAATGACTCTATCTCTGTAAGTAATCTCATTAACTTCTTTGGGGGTACTAGAAAGCAAACAGAAACTGACCATGAGAATGTTAGAAGCATTGCATCTAATAGGTTTAATCATGCAGAATATTTCAGATATGGTTAATATGGGGCCATAAAGACAAGTTAATCACTATCTCGTGCCAGGGCTGGCAGAGAATAGCAATAGAAGCAGAGCTTGATCACCAGGTTAAATGCTGAATTCTCTGGAAGATTAAAAAAAATCACCTAAATTCATTTTTGGGGGGAGATAAATCTGCCTGAGATTATTATACTAATCATAACACTTGGAAAGTGTTAAAATCTAAGTGAGTTTTTGAGATAAGCTTTTTAGACTTAGGCTTCAATTTTTTCAATCATTATCTAGAGTCAAATGTTGCAGAAACAGATATTTTGCCTTTGATTTGCTTTTTTTAAAAAAAATACTGTTCTTTCAAATGCATCATGCAAGATTATGAATGAAAAGACATTGCTAGCATGTCATTAATTCTCCTGTGCCCCAGCTATCATCATATTTTTATGAATATATAGTTAAAAACCTACTATGCCACTGTGTAACTGTAGCAAAGCTATTAATTTTGAAGCCAAATGCCTGCTGCTATATGTAAAATTAAATGGTACCATCACAAGGGGTGAAGAAATTCCCAAAGGGCAACTAAAGTAGACAGTCATCTTGTTCAATTGATAAGAGACTGACAGCTGGAAAGTGAATGCCAAGCTATTTCTAATAGACACTGGGACCAAGTTTAGAAAAGTTGCATACAACTATTATTGTTATCCATGGGTCCTTCAGCTTCCACATCACATCCATTTGTGATGGCTGCAGAAATGTTTCCTATCTACCACAGTAAGCTATAAGCAGCCATCTCTTCTCTGCATTATGCATCAGTGGCACATTGCCTAACCAGTTTTTAGGTCTATGTTAAAGTCAGAAGACTAGACAGCTGTCACACCTGTGTTCCCTTGAAGGGCTAGCTACGTGGTTTGCTGTGCTAGTAAGAACAAACCAAACCAAATACATGTCATTCATTAATGAGCATGACTTTGGAGCAGATTCTCACCATTTCAAATAAATGCAACTCATACTTTAGTTCCTGAAAATGTCCCCAGCTTTTGTAAAGCCATAGCAATCCAGACGGAAAAAAAGAGCAATACAGTCTCCAACACAGAGTGAAGATTTCCATTTCTAGTAAAAACAATCGTTTATTGAAAACGATAAAGATGGCTAATGAACTAAATGAAATTGCCCTTTGGGGAAACCAAACACGATGTAGGGAAAACGTACAAGAGACTGTGGAAGTTCTTTACAAAGGAAACTAGCATTCAAAAGCTTTTCAAACTTTTCTTTGTTTTTTTATTATTATATGTGCATTTGGTAATTTGCTACTGAACTCAAGACACTGAATTTACATAAAACTCCATCCTTTCCTATTTTCCCCACAACTACCATTCTTTGAGGTGAGTTAAGAGAGAATGATTGGCCCAGTCACCAAGCCAGCTTTCATGCCTAAGGCAGGACCAGAACTCACGTTTCTTTGTTTCTAGACCATCACCTTTACCATTACACCAAACTGGCTCATATCCATTAATAATTGTCCCGTGTTCCCTTAACTCAATGATGTCATGTTCAATATCACTGTTCTCCATTATGCTCTCACTGCACAGGATGGACTCTAGACAGAGCAAAAGTTATTGAGATGACAATGTCCTGACTACCCTTTTCTTTATTCAAAGAACACACATTCAAAACTCTTGTGGAACAACCAGAACTATCCTGTTGCAAAGATAATATCCTCAGAAAACCTCTGATGATTATTATTGTCCTTGGACCGTGAAACAACACACTTGTAGCCTCTCTCTCCTTTGTTTTTCCCTCCCTTCCAGTCTCTCATTTTCTGAGGGACTCTAAACAGCTTTCAGTTGTGCAACAAACTTTCTGTGAAATCTGAAGAGAGGGTGGAAAGAAAAAAATTGTGTTTCTTCCAGCAAAAGTATTCCATGGGGTGCAAAAGTTTTCTTTTTTGTCTCCAGGGATCAAGACATAATTTCTGCAGAAATACAGTATTGATTGGGTAGTCTGATATTATGCTCCATCAGGAGTAACATGAGCAACAGAAAAGGTAGGAAGAAACTCCACAAAACCAAAGTGAAGCATATTTTGCAGAATACTAAGTGAATCTGGAGGAAAGACAAAAGTAGTATATATGTGATGTTAATCATTTTGTTTTAGTATTTTTATTTGTGTACTCAACCTAGGAAAATATGTGAATTAATGATTTTCTTGATAACACTTATATAATCTATATATTTTGATAACCTTGATAGATTCTTTGATTAAAAAGAAAACACATACAATATACAAAGATATCCCCACTAGTCAACAGAAAATACAAGGAAATCCCTGTCTTCTCTTTATGTCTTTTACTACAGGTTCTGTGGACGTGGCTTGGTGGGCGTGGCCATGTGACTGGGTGGGTGTAGCTTGTTTTGTAGCCCCCACCTGTTTTGGGGAGCTTCTTAGCCCCAGAGGAGCCTCGGGGGGGGGGGTTATTTTTGCTCCCCTAAGGCTCCTCTGTGGCTCTGGAAGAAAAGGAACAGAGCATGGGAGGGGCATGTAGCACCCTTCCAAGCTCTGTTTTGGGAGCTTCCTAGCATCAGAGAAGCCTCGAGGGGTTTTTTTACTGCCCTAAGGCACCTCTGGAAGGCAAAAATTGGAGGGGGGCTAAGCTCCTCCCTCCATTTTTTGCCTTCCTGGGCCTCAGCAAGGGGAATCCCTGCACAGCTGGTCTTATCTACAGCTGATTGTTGGGAGGGAAAAAAAAGAAATACCTTAGGCAAATGTCAGGCAATCAGGCAGGGTGAGCAAGCATCGGGCAGGAGGGCAACCGGATGGGGGGTGTGGCCAGCCATAACTTACTACCAGTTCGGCGACCTACAGCAAATTCTTGCTACCGGTTCACCTGATCTGGTGTGAACCGGCTTAATACCACCACTGCTTTATATAGTCAATTCAGATGTTACAAAAATGTGCAAGCTTTTATACCTCTAAACCTTTTAAGAGATGAGGAAGAGGGAAATAAAACAACCTAAATTGATCCTGAAGTCATGAAAATTGTACAACTCTAATGACAAGATATGGTGAAAGACTTAGAAATTCAAATTATGCTCTATTGGTGCTGAAATACTTTAATTCAGGACATCCCTAGGACTGCTGAGAAGAAAAAAAATCATGATTAATACCCAGATTTTGAAAATGTAAAATTCAGACATTATTTCTGTTCCGTCCAGAAAAACGCGAGTTAGACCGGGTTCCAACAGTAAAAGTCTTTATTTCAATAGTTAAGTGAAAACGGAACAGTTTGGCTCTTGCCGAGGCAGCCTTTATATACGGCTTGCCTGCCGGCTTGTGGCCAATGACAGTTACTTGGTTTTGCCGCCTTTTGGCGGCTCTTTTGGACTGGTTCCTAGTGAACCAATCCCGATGCTGGCCTTTCTAGCCAATCACAATCAAGGATTTGGAGTAGATTATTTTATACAGAACACCCCTCCCCCCTTGGTTTAGTCCTACGTGGTGATGTAGTCGTGCAGGTAGGTGGGGCTTCTTCGGATTCTACTGGACTTGCGCGGTTCATTTTCGCTGGAGACTTCAACCGGTTCAGATGGGGTTGCTGTCTCTCCGGCTCTTCTTCATGGAACCGCCTGGAAGGGTGAGTCAGCCATTTTGCTACCGCTTGAGTTTCTCAGGCTGGTGGTTTTGCCGCTCCCTCCTGGTTTCTCCGGACAGGTCGAGCTGGCTTGGCTGGCCCCTTCGTCTGGATTATTTTCGCAAGTCTCATCTAACCGTAAGTTTCCTTTTTTGCTCTTTTTGATTGGTTAGATGTTCTGGGTTTATTTTTAAAAGTTCTTTATTATTTTCTTGTATTTCCCCCCCTTCTTTGGTTTTGTTTTCATTGATTTTTGTTTTTTGTGGTTGTGCGTTTGTATTTCTTTCAATGTTTCGGGAACGAAGCTGGTCTATGTGCCACTTCCATTCCCTGCCATCGTCTACGGATAGTCGGTAGGACCGGGGGCTTGTGAGTTGTGTGATTGTGGCTGGAAGCCATAGGGAGTCCCCGGTAATTTTTTTTGCGTAGACTAGGTTGCCGATTTCAAATGTTTGGCAACGGCTGGAGGAGTCGGGGGGTCTTTCCAACGTGTAATTTGGGTGCAACCTGTCTTTCCAACATGTGATTTGGGTGCAACCTGTCGAATTGTGACCTAAGTTTTCTTCCCATTAATAATTCCGCTGGGCTTTTGTTGCTTACGGTGCTGGGTGTGATATGTTGGAGGGTGAGTAGATGGTTGATTTTATCCTGGACATCCCCAAGGTCCATTTTCTCTAAACCCTCTTTGGTAAACCTGACCATTCTCTCCGCCCTACCATTTGCTGCCGGGTGGGCCGGCGCGGTCAGTGCATGGCGTATAACTAGGGAAGCTAGGTATTGTTCAAATTGGATGGCGGTTAATTGTGGCCTGTTGTCAGACACTGGGACGTCCGGCAATCCATGGGTTGCAAAAAGTTTGTTAAGTTGTTTAATGACCGCCTCGGTTGTCGTAGATGACATTACTACAACCTCCAGCCAATTTGAGTATGCATCTACGACAATTAAAAAGGTATGCCCCCTAGTAGGACCAGCGAAATCAATGTGGATCCGAGATCAGGGGCCTCATGGGGTCACCCAGTCCCTTATGGGTGCTCGTGGTGGGGAAGGCCTGGTTTTCTGACATTTAGTGCAAGTGGCAACCCAATATTCGATATCTTTATCTAAACCAGGCCACCAGACATAGCTTCTAGCGAGGCTTTTCATTTTTACGACACCAGGATGGCCTTCGTGAAGCATACCCAACACCCTAGTCTGTAGTTTAGGAGGGATTACTACCCGATCACCCCACAATAAACAACCTTTTTGAATTGAGAGTTCGGTTTGTCTAGTCCGGAAAGGTTTAAAGTTTTCAGTTTTTTGTTTTCCGGCCAGCCTTTACCTACCCAGTTTAATATGCGGGCAGTCACTGGGTCCTTTGCGGTGGCTCTGGCAACATCGTTTGCAGATATTGGTAGTTCGGGGCATGTTTCTATTTGCAGGGTTGTCATTGTTGGCGCCGGGTCTTCCTCCATCGTCAGCAGCAGTGCTCTGCTTAATGCGTCTGCATGGGAGATTTGCTTCCCGGGTCGATGTGTCAATGTGTAAGAGTATGCAGCAAGGAATTCTGACCATCTAGTCATCCGTGGGGATAAAATGTTCAGTGTAGGCGTGTTTCCCGCCAGAATTCCTAGCAACAGTTTATGGTCCGTTACAATCAAAAATGTTCTTCCATAAAGGTATTCATGAAAACGTTTCACTCTGGCGACAATTGCCAGGGCTTCTCTGTCTAGTTGACTATAGTTATGTTCCGTTTTAGACAGAGTCTTTGAGTAATAAGTGACGGGTGCCTCTCTCCCATCTGGCAATTAGTGGCTCAGGATGGCACCGACTCCAAACGGTGAGGCGTCGCAGGTTACCGTCAATGGAAGTGTGTTACTAAACTGGATAAGAACGGTGTTTGATGTTAATAATTTTTTTATTTTCTGGAATGCTTTTTGCTCTCTATGACCCCAAGTCCAATTAGTTTTTTTATCCAGCAAACGGTGTAATGGTTCCGCTATTGTTGCTTTGTGGGGGAGGAATACGTTATAGAAATTTATCAGACCCAAGAATACCTGCAATTCTGTTTTGTTTTTTGGCTGTGGTGCGTCTTTAATGGCTTTGACTTTTTTTTCAGTAGGGTGTATACCCTCTCCGTCAATTAAGTAGCACATAAATTCGACACAATCAGTCATTAAGCAGCATTTTTCTTTTTTAACTTTCAGACCGGATTCTCTAAATTTTGTTAGTACATTTCTTAGTCTTTTTTCTAGTTGGGTCGTATCTTTAGCTGAAATCAGGACGTCATCAAAATATGGTACGACCCATTTTATTCCATTTAATAGGCGTTCCATGAGGCTTTGGAAAACGCCTGGGGCCACACTCACTCCAAACTGAACTCTGTTACACTTTAATGCCCCTTTGTGAGTCACTATTGTCTGTGCCTCGGCCGTTAAGGGGTCTACTGGAAGCTGTTGGTAAGCTTGTGCTAGATCTAGTTTAGCAAAATTTTTTCCTCCCCCGAGTGAGTGTAGCAAATGTTGTACGACTGGCACCGGGTATGTGCTTTGTTGCAGCGCATGGTTCAGGGTAGCCTTGTAGTCTCCACAGATGCATACCGACCCGTCAGGTTTAACCGGTGTTACAATCGGCGTCTCCCATTTAGCATGGTCAACAGGTTCCAAAACCCCTTGGTCAATTAATTTGTTCAATTGTTCCTCTATTTTTGCCTTTAATGCAAAGGGAACTCGTCTGGCCTTTAATCTTCTAGGGGCCACCTGGGGGTCTAAGCTAAAGGAAATTGGGATCCCCCGATACCTGCCTAGGGAACCATCAAAAATGCCCTGGAACTCGTGGATCAGGTTTTCCCCCAGTCGTTTGCCGCCACTCGGTCTACTCTGGTCATTCCGATGCCCAATGGTGCGAACCATTCGATGCCCAGGAGGCTGGGCCGGTCTCGGTCGACTATTGTCAGAGGCAGGATTCGACATGCTGCTTGTAAGTGACTTGGAAATGTCCTAGACCTACCACAGGGATTCGATTCCCTTGGTAGTCCTTCAGAGTTAATTTTTGTTTCTGGATCTCTTTTAGTTTAATATTTGGGACCAGTTGTCTGATTGTGTCCCATGACACCATTGACAGGAAAGACCCTGAATCGACCTCCATCTCACAGGGGCTGCCTTCGATTTTTACGATGATTTTAACTTTTTTTCCGCTTTCCGTCTGAGCGCTTCCGATAGTGACAGTTTGATGGGTCTTTTCTCAGTTACTGGCTCGTTTGTTGTGCTCCCACTTTCTCTCGGCTTGTTTCGATTCAGCTTGTGGGGGAGAGTTACTGCGTCTGTTAGGGCTGTTATTTTTTCGATTCCAACAGACCTTCTTGATGTGTCCCCTTTTCTTACAAGCTCTGCAGATGGCATCAAGGAATCTGCAATCAGCTCAATGGTGGTTTCCTTCGCAACCTGCGCATTCCCGCCAGTTTCTTTTTTCGTGCCTTTTTTTGTTGGCGTGTAGGCGGTGGACCTCATCGTCTTCCTCTCCGGATTCTGATGTCTCGTCAAAATCTTCATGGTGTGTGGTGGTGGGAAATTGCTTTTTCCCTCTGGTTAGGCTCGTTTCGTCATTGTTCGTGTTCATTTGTTTCATGGTGGCCGCTGACTTTTTCGCGGCTTCTGCAGCTGTGGCTTCTGTGATTGCTTCAGCCACAGTTATGTTGGGTTTATTTAGCAATTTACTTTGTAAATTAGAGTCTTTTAAACCCAGTACCACTTGATCTCGCATGGCTTCATCTAAGTTCAGGAACTCACATGCTCCCCCCTGTTGTCGGAGGGCTGCCACAAAATCAGCGATGGTTTCGCCTTCTTTTTGGTCCCTTTGGTAGAATTTGTGCCGTTTGATGAGATTTGACACCACTGGTGCATAATGAGCCTTCAACATTCGTTGGAGTTCGGGCCAGGTCATTTGCTTTACGTCTCTGGGCTTCGCCAATGCCTTGGCCATTTTGAATATCGTTGGTCCGCAATGTGTTAAGAAGACAGCCCTCTTACACTGGTCTGAGATCTCTTCCATCTCGTTACTTTCTAAGTACATTTGGAAACGGTCTACGTAGGATTCCCAATCTTCTTCATTGGGGTTGAAGGGTGCGGGCAGTGCATTATTTCCGGCCATCGCTTCAAGCCTGGGTTTCAATTTGCCACGTGCACAGTTTCACGTTTTAGGATGATCCCACCTTCGTCGCCAGTGTTCCGTCTGGAAAAACGCAAGGTAGACCAGGTTCCAACAGTAAAAGTCTTTATTTCAATAGTTAAGTGAAAACGGAACAGTTTGGCTCTTGCCGCGGCAGCCTTTATATACGGCTTGCCTGCCGGCTTGTGGCCAATGACAGTTACTTGGTTTTGCCGCCTTTTGGCGGCTCTTTTGGATTGGTTCCTAGTGAACCAATCCCTATGCTGGCTTTTCTAGCCAATCACAATCAAGGATTTGGAGTAGACTATTTTATACAGAACAATTTTAACATCCTTTCACTCTTAGACACAATATGCACATTCCTCAACTAGTGGAAAAAAACATGACAGAAAAATTAATAATTTCTTAAACAATGGTTTGTTAAATCAATAAATACCTCTGATAACTTTATCCATCATAAAATCTGTCAAATACCATTTTTAAGCAAAAGAAATGAAAGGGTATGGGAAAGCCTTGTGACAACAATTTCAGCTATTTTAATGTTGTTGGAGAGAGAGAAAAATGTCTAAATAATTTTTCCACATTATGTCTCACTTCATGCACTTCTGTCCCATTATTTGGTCTTTTAAAAGATAAAATCCCCAATAATCTCTCTTTATAGAAAAGTTATTCCAATTGCCAATGTTTTTTCAGATTGCCCATTCCCACTGGCTGTTGTACCTGCTTATTTCTCATATCAGTCACATTCCCTCACCCACATTTTTTGTACTCTAATCATCCTACATGATGAATCCTTGAAATGTTTAAACTATTTATAAAACTTCTGGTTAGCCTCATAAAGATATTGCTTCTAAGGAGGTTTTTTTTCATGAATAAGACAGTACTGTTATTTTTTAAAGGAGTGTTTGGAAGACACTGAAACTTATTAAGTAACAAGATCCTATTCAGAAAAAGCATGATTCTGCACAAAGTACATTAGCTTTATATTATTTGAAAGACAATTCTCTCCCGCAACCAGGTAATCCTACCAAATTTGACCTTGAATGACTTTTGTTATACAGTAGAGTTGAACTGAGTGTCTTTATGCAAAGTTTCTTGACAGTGTTAAATAATTGATTTGCTATTGTATTTATCCAGCAGGTTATTTTGACATCTCAATTTAATCCCAGCCCTGGAATTTTCCATTGGTTCTATATCCAAGGATTAGCCTGGGCTAATGTTGAGCTTCTGCGGTCAGCTAATTACTCAGGCATCTTTGTGTAGCACAACAGTTTAAATGATTACCCTCAATAATATATAGATTGTATATTTATTTTATTTAAAACATGTTAATAGATTCGTGCTTTAACTTTCTATTATAGAAGTACTAAAAGTAGCTTCCAGCAATTAAAACAAATAGCACAATGCTAAAAGCAATAAAGTCAAAACCAAACTTAGTTAATATAGTTCTGTCATTTTTCTACCTAGACAGCAATCTGTGCTTTCATGAATTAAGCAGATAGTGATATTTTCATTTCAAAATTAATCATTTTCTTACTCTTCCTCCCAGCAAAACTTTGGGGGATCCTCAGTTCAATTTAACACCAGTTCTGTACTCATCAATACCTAAGTTTTATGCCTGGAGTTTTTTTCCCTCACTTTGTCCAAGAATATGATGCACACATTGTTTGAATAATAGTTATATTTTTCTCCTTTCCTAAGGAAAAAGAGTTTTTAGAAACAAAGAAAAAGTTTACAAGTGATTCTTTTTTATGATTCAGTTGATCAAATAAAAACATTTAAGTTTTCTGTGGCTGTTGCATGTTATTCTACTGTATATGATAACTATTGTCTTGTATACTCAAATTTACTCCAGGTAAAATTCCTGAATTCAGTGCATAAGTGACTTGACTGGCATAGAATGAAAGTTGTTGTTGGTTTCACAAGGAATTTTTTCCACTCCTTAGGTGAAACATGGATGTGGCAGCTTTAGCCTATTCATTCTCTCATCGAATGCTGATCTAAAAGATATATTTTACTGTTTTAATATGTGTAAACAAGGATGGCAGGTTTGATCACATTGCTTAATTATCATCCTGCTCTTTCATGCTGCTGAGGACTGAAAGGACAAGTATTCTAGCAGCCATGCCCTGTTGTTACTAGGATGGCATGTCACTCAACAGAAATAATAAAGTTAGGATGGTTTGAGGCTGTGAACAAATCTTTAGCTACAACATCTGCCATCTCAATCCTCCACCACTTTTGTTCCTTGTGTCTTCCTTCTGTTGGCATTGATTAAGGAGGAGGAAGCAGGCAGAAGTCTAAAATTATGCTTGATATTGTTCTTAAGTTCTTTTTCTTTTCATTTTGGCTTGGAAATGAAAGCAATTTAAATAACCAAGAGTCTTGTGGTATCTTACAAATAAGACAAGACATTATTATGGAATAAGCTTTCATTGAGTAGGGTCCACTTCATCTAATGCATAAGCAGCTTAGAAATCTTTTAATCTCTCAGCTGCTGTTCTGCCTCTTCCTTCCAGTAAATGTTTATCTAATTGCTCAAATTCTTTCATTGTCTAGTCTAAATGCTTCAAGTATAAGTGGATCACAACTCTTAGTATCTTCCACTCCAGTTATAGGAGAGCTGTTCATGTCTGCTATTTCAGTTAAATTCTAGCCCCAAAAGTAAATACAGTTAAATTTATCCTAATTCCTACAGCCAGTAAAATCAGTATCCCTTCAGAAACCCAAACCTCTGTAGGAATATATTGTCAACATTAATTTTGAAAATTCAGTTGCTGTTTTAAGGAGTGCTGATCATGGCCATAAACTTCATATTATTGAAGTGCATAGAAAATGAGGCTGAACTAGTAATGCAAAAGGAAATATATTAGAAAGCAATATCTTAGTACTGAGACTCCAGAAAAGGAAATAAAAAATATTTAGTTTTTACAGTTAATAGTTGCATAGTTGACATGCAATTTATTTGAATTCTTTAATGCTGTGCAATTAAATGCTTTTTTTTTTTTCAGATACAACAGAATTGTCATCAGATACTGAGAAGAAATATGAGGAATCAGAAAGACAACATGATATAATAAGTAGAACTAGTACTGAAAAGATTTGACTTTAATTATTAGAATGCCTATGGAGAAAGCCCTGCTTTAAAAAAATTTTTATCAGGTCTTGGTCATGCTTTTTAGTCTACTGTTTGCTGGAAGAAACAAAGGCAAGTCATTTTTTCTTCAAAAGTTGTAAGGTTTGAGCTACGCTGTAGTGGGACGTTGATGATGACAACATACATCAAGTTAGCACTTTTAATAATTACATAGATTTTCTCTAAGATGATTTGTCTATAACTGGTCCTTTAGGCCTTCTAATGCAGGGGTCTCTAACCTTGGCAACTTTAAGACTTGTGGACTTCAACTTCCAGAAGCAAAGCTGGCTGAGGAATTCTGTGGAGTTGAAGTCCACAAGTCTTAAAAGTTGCTAAGGTTGGAGAGCCCTGTTCTAATGTATGCCTGATTATGCTGTAACTTAATCCATCCACCTACCTGCTGGTTGTCCTCTTTTTCTGTTTCCTTCTACCTTTCCAGCATTCTAAACTTCTCAAGAATTGGTTCTTTTTCTATGATCCATGTGTTCGTTTGCTTGTCTATCCAGAGCCTTCTCAGGAGTCTTCACACAGAAGTCAAAAGCAGCAATGCTTTTTCTATCCTTCTTCAAACTCATACTTGAGTGTAACAGGAAAAATAATTCTGAACAAATCTGAAACATTTTTTCAAGGCCTTCATTGCTACTCTACTAAGCGTTCGTTTATATTATATTTCTGAAATTCTGACAATTCCGTTCAGAATTACTGCGATGCTGAATGAACAGTACTTTCACCTGATCCACAAAGTCACAGCTGTACAGTGCCCCGGGAGTCATCTGTTCAAAATTTGGATGCTTGGCATCCCATCTGCATACAATTGCAGGGAACTTCAATTCCCCCTATCCAGCTTTCTGCCCCCAGTTCTGCATTTTTGGCATCCTGCTACTCCCAGCTTGAGCTTCACGGTCTTCTTGCTCCAAGCATGCCTGGCCTGCCCTTCAAGAGGCCTTCTCAAGGACCAAATGCCAGTTTCCTCACAAGACTTCAGGAGGAAGGCCTTGTGTGGCACAGTTGACTCAAGAAGGCCTATGTCAGGGAGGCCTCATGAAGACAGCATAGGACAGCTGGGTTGGTGGACTGCAGAGCAGCAGAAGCTTCAGAGTGCAGGCCAGTAAGGGTGGCTGGGACTGTAAGGGTGCTGTGGTACTATGCTTGGGTGGCTGTGGCTTCATTCTACAGTGCTGAGCTACAGTGGCTGCAGTTTTCTAGGGTGTTGAGTTTGTACCATAGTGCTGGGCTAATGTGGCTCGGCTTTGTAATGCAGCTAAGTTGTTTCTGGCAGTCCTAGATCCACAACACACCAAGATCTAGATACTTAGCAACCAGCTTCCACGAATGAGAGTTAAAGCATCATAAGATCACATGATCACCATTTGTTACTTTCTGAAGGGCCAATCTAAATGTGACAATGACAGCTTGATCAAACAAGCTGTCAATTCCACAGAAAGAGACATGAGGATACACTTTTAAAGGCAAAAAGAACTTGTGCAAGCAGGAATTTTTTTAAATTTACGTTGTAATTTATAAATTCAAAAATCAGAAACACTGTTATCAGTGAATATAAAATAATCACTTTCATCACATACATCTTGAAATCTTTCTCCAGAAACTTTTATGTGATCTAGTAATGTCTGTTTTCAGAGCTCAAAGAAGAAAAGAGGAAAAGGGCCTAAGGGAGACTTTTCAAAGCAGAAAATCACTGAACTGATAAGAATTTGATACTTCTTAGTACTCAACTAGATGCTCAACTCCCTTTTGACATAATAGTGGCAGAACAAGCAAATACGGACCCAAATTTCATTGGGAAGAGATTAAGCCTCTCCATTTAAAGGCCCTGTCACACTGGCCGACGGATGCAAAACGTTTGTAAAAAGGACACAGCAGATGAGAAAAATGTTCCATCTGTTGTTATCCGCTCTCAAAAGGGGCAAAAATTTGAGGACAACACGGAAGGGAACGGGCGGGGGGAGGACGCAGGGCGGATGGAAAGCGGATGCTCCACGGAAGCCTAGCGGATGGAAGCGGATGAGAGCGGATGGCACATCCGCAAGGCTTCCGGGGGACCGCAGCAAAGCGGGCGCGGAATGGATACAGCGGATGCAGAGAGGACGCTGAGCGGATGAAGCGGATGCACAGCGGATGCCGAGCGGATGAAGCGGATGCAGAACGGAAGCCTAGCAGAAGCCTAGCGGAAACCTAGCGGATGCCTAGCGTTCACTGCGCATGCGGGGAGGATGCATTGCGTCAGCCCTGCGGATATAAAGGGAGGCAGCTCCCAAGAAGGTCACCATTCAGAGGAAAGACCTGCTTCCAGACGCATCGACTGCCTTGCCAGCCTGACCTGCCTGCATGCCTGCCTGCCAGCCTTGCTGCCTGCTTTGCTGCCTGCCTTCCTGCCAGCCTGCCTGCCAGCCATGCTGCCAGCCAGCAACCCCACAACCATGGGGAAGAAGAGAAAGACTCAGCCATCTACTGCCAGCCCTGGCAAGAGGGACAGGGCCACCCTCCCACCCCTTGGCCTTCACTCTGCTTCTGCTGGTGCTTCTGTAGCACGGGCTCGCTCTTCTGGGGCTGGGGCTTCTGCTGCTTCTGCTTCTGGAGGAGCTGATGCTGCTGCTTCTGGCGGTGGTGCTTCTGCTGGTGCTTACTCTGCTG
>BLBF01000020.1:48618414-48680632 GCA_015471245.1 Laticauda colubrina
ATTTTTTAGGAATCTTGTTAAGGTTTCACTGTTAATTCCTTTTACTTTCCTTTTTTTTAAAGTTTTTAAATATCCAAGAAATCTTTATTATCCCTTTAACATTTTATTTTCAGCTTGAATGCCTATTAATGTCAACCTGAATTTTTTTCAATTTCTTACTTAAGATTCTTAGTTGTCAGTATGGGGAAGGAAAGAAAAAAAACCCAAATATTTTCCCTTCTCACTCTCCTTCCCAGCTTTAGAAATCTTGTTTGGGAACAATGTTATTCTTTATAGTTCAAATCCCAGGGTACATTATGTTGTTGCTTATTCAGTTCAACCTGGTCAGTCAAAGCTTTCTCTTCTTATCTTCCTCCTGTCCAATCTTTTCCGGTCGGGTTCTTTGAGGTGGCTATTTCTGACCACTGCTGCAACCACCTTCGGAAAGGAAGTAATGGCTAGCTGGGGAGGAGAGATGCGGCTCTCCTTGACTCTGCTGGTGGTCTTCCCCTTTTTCAACACCTCTACGGGGTGGCTTAGCCCCAAATCCAGCTGGATCAGGGTGCTCTGGAGGCAAGCACAGATCAAAACCGCGGACAATCATGGATTTCAGTCCGTTGCCGAAGAAGCCCAAACCAGAAGTCTGAAGTCCACCCATCTTAAAGTGCCAAATTGAGAAACAGTCTACACAAAAAGGAGGATGCATACCTCTGCCAGATCTGTTATAAAAATCTCTACCAGGTTCCTTCATGCTTTTCCTTTTGGTTACATTGCATTGTTCTTATATATGAAACCACAGCCCATGAATGCATGAAGTTCCTCTTGAATGGAAACATAAAGTCTTGGCTTGGATCATTATTGTCACTCCACAAGGAACAGTGCCCTGATTTTCCAAATCTCTACACCTGCATCATTTGATACTGTTTTTGTATAAATTCCCTGAACATTTTGTTTATTGTTCATTTCATTTGACATAGTCCATTGGCAAAATCTTTTTTCTTAAAGTCCCATAAACTAAACTATTTAAAAAATGTCCAAGCTGGTTTTTCTGTAATGAAACATCAGCTTTTAATTAAACACCTCCCTGTAAAACACAATTTATCCAATCCTCACAAAGTTAGATTCACAACTTACTCTTCCACAGTATCTCATTTCTACTCCAAACAAAATGTAATTGCTTGAATGTTTAAGATAATACATTTCAAAAAAGAAATAAGAAATAAATTGAGAAAAAGTGGATGGCAACATTTTATATGTGCTTTTTTTCTCCAAAAGACTAAAAACATTCCCCTTAAAAGTGATGCTATGTCACAAATACCAAGATGAAAAAAGGTGGAATTTCAATAGGCCTTGAATACACTTGTATAATCCAATTTGGAAATTATTTGCCAAAATAGAGCATATTTTCATGGTAAGAGACCTGTTGAAGACCTCTTACCATTAGAAGAAAAGATAGGAGTGGGGAATAGTACAACTATTATTTATTCCTGATACAGGAGATTACATTCTTATAAATATGCTAAGGGGCAGAACATATAAATTTAACTCCTTTACGGCATCTTTTTTCTAGCCATTGGTATTTACATGTTTAGGCTTATGAAGCCACTAAATAAACAAAAAAGAAAAATGAAAATGAAATGAAAATACTTAAATAACCTAGCTGAGATTACTCCTACTTAGCAAGTATTGGAAATTGACTTATTCTTGTATGAGACTAGGCCTTTGGACAGCCAAGAAACAAAAATAGAATAGCTCTTTTGATATCTAGTTGTAGCTCTTCCCCCTTCTTTCCATTTTTAGTGGGAAGTGTGACACCCTAATTTTATCTATTAAAAATGTTAGAATAAAACAGCCAATTATGTATTAACAAATTCATCTAGTTGACAAATAACTGTTTTGTGGAAAGGTGATAAATGATGGATTTTCTATACATCAGATAGCCTGGACAGTTTGGGTTATTGTATTAACTTTGAGAACTAAGCATTGAACAGGGGGCATTGAAATAAGATAGGGTTAAGGTTAGGTATTAAATCTTTTCAGGGAACCGGTATTTTGTTACAGCACACAGAAATGCTAATTAAAAAATTAGCTCAATTAAATATTCTTCCTCTCAGACCATACTCATAATAGCAGGTGATTTCTCTCCAATCTTTATGAGGAACAATGTTGAAGACATATTGCTTTAATTAAAAGTAGGTTTGTTTAAGCCCTAAATATTAAATTGAAAGACCATAATATATAAGATCAAGTTTGATTCCTTTTTTCCAGATTAACCAAAAGTTATCCAAAAAAAGTCAAGGAGGCTGAAGATCAATTTTGTCCTAAATCTAAGGCAATAAAATAACATGAGAAGCTTTACAGAAGCAAGTGCTGATTCCTGGTGTTACCATCTTATAATCAGAGTACAGAAATTGAAGATGTTGATTGGACTACACTGGTCTTGGTCTTGAGTCTTTATAGAAGAAATTCTGGGAATTGTGAAACAGAAAAGTAATCTCTTTAGCATCAAGGAGAACTAAAATGGATTTGTAAGTCAAATTTAGCAAGATGGAATTTATTATTTTCCAGAATATAAATGCAACCAATGCAACAATCTTGTTTAACTTATTTCTAGATGGGAGGAAGTGACTCAGAAAGACAAGCAGCAATACTAATAGTTTCTTGGAAAGTTTTTTGGGGGGATGGTTGGGTTTCATGATCAAAATAAATAGCAGATATTATCAGCGTCATCCAAAAGCTCTAACAGATCTGATATCACTAGATTTTATATTGTTGTCCTCTGAACTACTTGAAAACTAATGCTGAAGTCATTAAACAAATTAATGTAATATTAAATGTAATGTAATATTCCTAGCCTGAAAATGAACAAGACACTTGGCTATTCCCACCTGCTAGGAAAGCTGCAAATAATACAATCGTAATTGATTATACTCAAACATAATGGAATACCATAGCATGCCATTTATACGATTTGGATTGTTCTATGGATTTTCATACTCTGTTTAACATTAAAATCTGCATACATCTTTCATTTCATGATTATTTTTTTATTATTTCTGAATAGTTTCTAGTTGTTTTTTTACCATTATCAATCTAATATTTACTATCAGCAGATTGGACACTGCACAAAATCCAAAAGTGATACAGTTCTCATTCACTCAATAATATGTGGATGAGGATTTAGAGCAGGGAAGAATGTACTACAAGATTATTAGGCTTGATTTTCCATTTGCAGTACAAAAGAGTGCAAGGATCATATTGGGGATATGCTTCAGTGTACACTTACCCCTCTGCCCATCAGGCCATTGTTGAAAGGAAGGCCAATAAAGCTGAAGGCTGCCTCCTGTATAAAATATGGATTCAGGATTCGGATCTCATGGGGTTCTCTTGGAACATGGGTTGCCACAGACTTCCAGAAGCCATCAGAAGCACTCTGTAAAAAATGCAAAGGGCCATGCAGTTAGTTAGAGAACTGAAGTCCTGATTTCCTTTTGAACTCACCAGCACTGTAGAAAGGAAATACAAATTAGGAATTGCATCCAGAGTCTAACAGTTAATTGTGAGAAAAATTGGGAAACAATGTAAGAAATTAAAATAATGGGTCTGTTTCAACTATTCTTATCTGGACCTTTAAGATAGGTTCTATATGTAGATTCAACTATCTTTGGAAATTACACCTGATTTATAATCCAGGCCTTGTTAATGAACACAACTGTTTAGAAGACAGAGGGGGGCAATGCATATTAAGAGGAAAAAATGTGTACTTTCGCTCATCTCACATATTAAGCACATTTGGTTAGAGGGTTCTCTGAGAATTCAAGGGCTAGACATGAATTAAGAAAAAAGAATTACTTTTAAAACACTAAAAAATAAATTGCAATCACAAGAAATTGAATTCAGATTAAGGGCATTTTAATTTTGATTGAAATACTGTACACATCAGCTACAATAAATAATTTACACAGAAAACTTTCATATTTCAAGGATTTTATTTGAAAATCATATTTCAAATTTTTTTACACAAGACATGCCCCTCTAATGGAACACAACACCTTATAGAGAAGAACAGTAGAAAGAAGAGATGCATTCAAGAATTGCATGGATATGAACATATATCCATATCCATGCAAACTTTTTTGCTTTTTTGGAATAATAAGAAAGATGAAACTTAACTCAAGATGTTAGCTGAAGAAAAAAAATTGATCCTGCTGGGCTGTTCCCTAGACTGACCAACAAGATTGGTGGTATATTCTTTTGTTTTCACAGTGGCTATATAGACAGTATGCTCTTTACACTTGTGGGCTGTAGGGAAAACAGGATGTCTAGAGAAAAAAATACCTCATAAATCCAGGACAGGGAGAACTCTGACATATTAGGAAACTAGGCTCTCAGCTCATGTCTAAAATGGATTACATATCTTTATTTACTATAGTTTGGTCTCTGCTTCTTATGGTGCCCATGGGAAAAAGAATTATTTGAAAATCTACAACTGAGGAAAGATTAGTTGAGACACATCAAGTAGTTAGAGTGTCTGGTGTCTGCTGTAGCATTGATCTCTTCCAAAAAAATCAATTAAAAATAAACTTGTTAAAAATACACTAGTCCTGGAACTTAATGAACCATGTAAGTTTGGGATCACATTTCCAATGAGCTCCACCAACACAATCCTCAATGGATCTAGAAATACACCAATTTCACAATACAATAAAATGAGAAATTGCTCGAGGCTGTATCTGTTTACAGTTAAAACATGCAATGTAAAATTAACAAACTGTTTTTAATAATTCCCCTGAGTCATTTATTATTACCTGCTTCCAAAAAGAGTTACAAAATCTATTGGGATTTAACGATCAGCTAACAAAATGATCCAGTGGGCACTGTACGGATTCCTATTCTTTCTTTCCTTTTGTCTTCTTTCCTCTCACTATCCACTGAGATTATTCTTCACTTTAAATCTTTATGGTTATCTAGCAATGGTTAAAATGTACAGTATATGGGAAAAATCTTCCTGATACATGCATTGAATTAGGAGAGTACAATACACGGTCCTTGATTTACAACCACAATTGCTAAGCAAGAGAGTTGTTTGCACTGTTGGAGATGTGTGTTATAACTTCCCATATACATTCAAATATTTACCGGTACATTAAAAACTTCTGGATAAGGCTGAGGCCAAACTCTATTTGGTGATACGGGAGAAGATCATGGCATATAAAGCAAATGATTCATATATATAGTAATATTTGCACAAGCTACGTCAGGGGTGTCAAACGTGCTGTCCCTACCCCTGCCCGGTTTAACGAAGAGAAAGAAGTTCCAATAGGTCACATGATGATGCCATGATGATGCAAGTTTGAAACCCCTGAGTTACGTTCAATACTGTATATGACCTAGGTCAGCAATTTTCATATGGCAAATGTGTGTGTGTGTGTGTGTGTGTGTGTTTATGAAAAAAATGTTCTTACTGATGTACATGATTTATTACTTTAAAGATGAAACACTTGCCTCTCCAACATAAAAGAAATATTAAAAATATGCAAATTTTGGGGAATCAGAGTTCAAAGAGATGCATCATACAGATCAGCAAGTATTTAAGTATACTGATATGGAAATAAATGTAAATGAAAACTGGATGGGAGAAATGTTGCAGCCTACTGGGGGTGGCGGGAAACCCTCATTTGTTTTTAGCCTTAAAATTTAATTAATGCATTTTATTTAATAAATGTAATCACAGTAGGTCTATTCCCCTAAGTAGTATGCATTCTCTGATTGGGTAACATAATTTATGTGGTTAGTTGAGAAAGCAGGAAGCAGTAGGCTATGTTCTTGGAAGCTTAGATTCTAGAAGAAGAATATGCTGGGTGGTTTTTGTCTTAATTTGGGCTTTGTCAGGTCAAAAAAATATGGTAACTATGATTTAAAACTATTAAAGTTGTCTTAATAATGAGTTTACAAAATTTATGGCCCTGAGCCACAGGAAGTCCCCCAAAGCCTTGAGCATGATTCCTCTGTGGTATCATTGATCAAACATGGAGATGATAATATCAAGATTTGGTAATTCTTTGTTCTCTCAGACACAGACAACTTGCCATCACTGAAGGAAGCAGGAATTCTGCTTTGCATCAGAGGATTCTGTATCGGAATATCAGGCTCTCTGTGCCCATCAGCTGAACAGTAGGACAATAATCCACAGTAAGACAATGATCCAAAATACACAAGGAAGTTTAAAAGAGAATAAATTAAGAAGAGCAAATACAATGTTTTGGAATGCCAAAGTCAAAATCCATACCTAAATGCCACAATCAAATGTTACTGAGCTGAAGCTAAAGTTCTCCATGGAGGAATGGATCAAAAGTCCTATTCAGTGACATAAAAGACTCGTTACTGGTTACAGGAACCAAATTGCATTCAGCTGCAATTACTGCAACTGCAAATGATCCAGCCAATTACTAAACCTAAGAGGATAAATTGTTTTTTAAAAAATAGTCTCTCTCTCTCTCTTTCACACAAACACACACACACACACACACACATGAAATTCAGTCGCAAAATAAGTAAAAATCCAAAAAATCCAAAATAAATACTTTTCTATACATGAAACATTTAGAATTATATATTTTTTTTCTTATTGGAATGAGGAAACTCTTAAGGAGAGGGAGCTGGAAACATCCCAACTACTGTGCAGTTCACCTGACTTAAGCAGAAGATAAGAAGACTAAAAAAGAGTAGATCTGCAAAACTCACAGATTTACCTTCCATTTTATCCCAAGTCAAAATGATAACAGTGTTTTTATTCTCAGTGTATTTTGAAGATACAATAGATATTTTTTAGCTAGGAGGCATATTTTGAATTCTAATAATAAAGTGTGGCACTCATGTAAAATAGCTGTCAGGACAGAGGCTCATCTTTTCAGTGGCACTGAAAATGTGACCAGTCTCAAAATATCCATTTCCTTAAAAGTAAACTGATAAGGTTGCTCCCTGCTGCTCTCTCCAGCTTTCCAAAATGCTCTTTATCCTTCAACTTAGCTTCACTGCTTTTTTTCCAAGAAAGGCTAACATGACCTTGGGCCAGTTGTTCTTTCTCAACTCAATTCATCTCACAGTTGTGATGGGGGAAACAGGAGGAAAAATTGTGTTTGTTATGTTCTCTGCCTTGAGTTGTTTGTAAAAATAATAAAGGTGGGAAATCTATCAAATTAATAATGCTTGGAGAGCATCACTGTTTTCACGAACTGAAGAAGGAAGCTTCAGCTCTGCCTAAAATTTGGCTAAATTGGGCAAGAGACTGGAATCTGGAACACCATTACCCCTCCCACAAGTGAAGTCATATGTGTATCCGAATTTTGTTTACAGAAAAAAATGAGTCAAACTTCTAAAAAGTACTTGAATCAAGGAAGAGCAAGAGAGGTGCTAGTTATGAGCTAAAGCCTGTAAAACAGATTTGGGAAAATGGAATCATTTTATCTAAGGAAATAGACATCAAAGCAGGACACATGCAAACTGAGTTTGCTTACGCTTTCTCCAGAATCTCCCTATGTCCAACACAGAGTGGAATGTATTCTGTCACTTCAGCAAAGACATGATGCATGAAAGAATATGTACAATATAAACAGAAGAGCAATTAGAAGATGGAATACCTGGTTAGTATCTTAGCTTGCAAGTGAATGAATATATTTCTCTCTCCTTTGAACTTGTCAACATTCAGCCTTTTCTTTCTATGGGATACTAAAATGTTTTCATTATCAGATGGGGAGTTGCATTCTTACAGCTATTTGATTTTCTGGCAAATGCATGTGCCAACAGTAGTTGAACAGGGCAGGATTAAGTTGGGAAATTTTAGGGAACCCTTCATGATGTTAGCCAAATACCTGAACCTGACAGAACTAAGGAAAAGCTCTACTGAGGATGTTTCAAGAAAGAAAGGTATCTCAGGAATTTGTGGAGAATAATTTTAGCATTGCTAGTTTTTCTAATCCTTTGCATTAATGTGTTGGATATGCTCAGAAAGAAAATGTTCATCTATTTTTCATCACAGAAAGCCAAGGAAGTGCTGTTGCTAAATTCTTTCCAAACACTTTGTTTACCCATATCCTATTAAGTCACTTTCCAGAAAACTGACTAATTTTTATATAATTATTTGCAGGAAGCAACACTCACAACACAAAGAATATTTGTAATCTAAGAGAGTTCCATTATGAAAATAGAACTTGATGAAAACAAATATGATGGAAATTTCCTTGGACACGGCCACCCTTGATTGCAAAAAGATCAGGAGGCACTGGATAGCACCATTCCAGCTAATTTATTGTATTAAAAGGTATCAGCAGCAGCTCACTTCATCATAAGTGAAAAACTCCAAAAGGGGAGAGAGCAGCAGCTCACTTCATCATAAGTGAAAAACATCCAAAAAGGGAGAGAGAGAAAGAAAATAATCCCCAAATATATAAAAAGGCAAATGAAAGTCAAAAAGTGAAACAGAAAATTACAAAAACCACATGCTAACAAAACACATTTGCAATCAGAGCATTCCCACTTCCTCTGCTGGGCAGAATAGAGGGCTGGGTCTTGACAGTCTTCCTAAAGCCCAGGAAGGATGGAATCTTTTTTTTTTTTTGGAAGAATTTTTATTGGTTTTTAAAACAAACATAAACAAAACATAAAAACATCAAGCCATCTTCCATATATGTACATACAGTGTGTCAGTTGGTTTACAAATTTTTTTGTACTTCCATTTGGTAGTCTTCAATTACAATTATATGATATATGATCTTGTATTTTCAATCCAATATTAAATGCATTAATATCATTATTAATCAATCATTTGACTATACTTATTATTCATTCATGCTTTAAGAGATAATCATATTTTACTCAGTTTATTTTGTGACAATTCATATTATCATCCCAAATCTATCCTAAAAATATTTTGTAGATATAATAAGGAAAAAAAATACATCTTTATATATTTAGTATTTTCTAAAAGTCTACATATTTTGTTACTATATTTTATTATCTAATCATTGATAGAATAGATCCCAAATTTTATAAAATTGTTTATCTTCTTGCTCTCTAATTTCAAATGTCAATCTACTCATTTCAGCACATTCCAATATTTTCTTAATAATTTCCTCCTGTGATGGTATTTTCTCATTTTTCCAGTTTTTAGCAAATACAATCCTAGCCATTGTTAATACATTTACAATCAGGTATTTCAAGTCTTTACTATATATTTCAGGTAAAATTCCCAATAAAAATATCTCTGGTTTCAAATCTATATGTTTTTTTCGTCATTTTTTTCCAACCACATGTAGATTTTAGTCTAGTATATTTTAGCTGATGACATTTCCAACATTTTTTGGATTTATTCTTGAACATTCTTGCTATTCTTGTCGGGGGGAAAATGTCACCTGTAAAACATCTTATACAAATTTTCTTTATATGCTGTTGACATTGTCATCTTATAATTTTGAGACCACAATTTTTGCCATTTCTTTAGGTCCATCCCATATCCAAAATTCTTCCCCCAAGCAATCATAGTTTCTTTAACTTGTTCTTCTTCTGGCTTAATTTCTAATAAATATCCATACAATTTTTTAATCACCTTTTCATCAGTACTTGTCAAAATCTTATCTAAGTCAGTCGGTTTATCATAAAAACCTTCTGTTTTGGAATCTTTATCATACTTTGAATGTATTTGCGCGTATGAAAACCAATTCATCTTTATACCTTGTTCCTGTAGTTTTTGTATAGATTTAAGTTCACCCTTTTCATTCAATATTTCACCATATCTAACTGTTTGTTCCTTTTTATATATTATAGGATAAGAAAAAGCTTCAATAGTCGATAACTAGACTGGAATTTTCAAATAACATTGTCTTTTAATTTTCTCCCAGTTTAACCACAGAGACTCCCGTATATAATGTTTTCTAAAATACCCCTGTATTTTAGTTCCTTTGTACCATAAAAAGCATGCCACCCCAACAACAAATCATGTCCTTCTAATGGCAACAATCTAGTATTTCTTAATGTTATCCATTCCTTCACCCACATCAATTTCGTAGCTTGACAGTACAACTCCAATTAGGCATACCAAATCCACCTCTTATTCTAGCATCTTGCAAAAGTATTAACTTTATTCTCGCTTTCTTACCTTGCCATATATATTTCAACACAATTTTATTCAAATCTTCAAAGTAATCTTTTCCAAGCTAATTGGAATTGTCTGAAAACAAATATAAAATTCTGGGTAATATATTCATCTTGATTGTTGATATTCTCCCTATTAATGAAAGTTGTAAATTTTCCCATTTTGCCAAATCAAGTGCTATCTGCTGTTTAAATTTGATATAATTATTCTCTTTTAATGTACTGCATCTTGCTGTCAAATATATCCCCAAGTACTTGATCTTATTCGTGACCTGGATTTTCAATAAGTCTGCCAATTCTTCCTTTTGTCTAGATAGCATGTTCTTTGTCAGGATCTTTGTCTTATCTTTATTTATTTTCAAACCAGCCACTTTACCATATATCTCTACCTTTTCTATCAGTTTTGGTGCTGTTTCTAGTGGATCTTCCAAGATAAAAACCAGGTCATCTGCAAATGCTTGCAATTTAAATTCTTCTTTTTTAATTTTCATCCCTTTTATGTTCTTTTCATCTCTAATATTTCTATTTAGCACTTCCAAACACAAAGGTGACAGTGGGCACCCTTGCCTTGTTCCTTTTCTTATGTCAATAGTCTGTCAGGTCTCCCTCTATCATTACCTTTGCGGTTTGCTCATGATATATAGCTTCAATTGCTTGGGTAAATTTTCTAGTAAAGCCCATCTTTAGTTCCAACAGTAATAACATGAATCGCCAATTCACATTATCAAATGCCTTCTGTGCATCTAGAAATATAAAAGCCATTTGTTTTTCAGGATGTGCCTCATAGTACTCCAAAGTGTTCAAAACTACTCTCATATTGTCTTTAATTTGTCTCTTTGGCAGAAATCCATTATAATGGGAGATTTTAATGGAATTGTAGACAACAAATTGGACTATACAGCACAGAAAACAATAAAGCAAAACCGAAAGACTCTCCCTAAATCTTTCTTTAAAATGGTAGATGAAATAAATTTAAAAGATACATGGAGAGAAAGAAATGTCAAAACTAAACAATACATCTTTTATTCAAATAGACATTTATCATGGTCCAGAATAGATATGATATGGATGTCAACAGAATTGTTAACTAATATTCAAGAAATAAATATTGAATCAAGTACTCAGGCAGATCATAATCCACTGACAATTAAATGGAAAGGACAAAGAAGAAGATCTAGATGGACGTTAAATAATACTATTTTAAAGGAAAAAGATTTCACACAGTGGATGGAGAAAGAATTGGCTTTTTTTTAGAGAAAACAAAAAAGAAGATACATCAATTCAGAATGTATGGGATACAATGAAGGTGTATACCAGAGGCTTAGTAATAGACTATACAAGGAAAAGAAATATTATGAAAAAGTTAGCCTCTAAGGTATTAGAGGATGAGTATAAAGGACTTGAAAAAAAGCTACAGAAAACACCACAGAAAAAGGACAGTAAGCTAAAAATGGATATAATTAAACATAAAATAGGTTTAATAGAAAAAGAAGAACTAGCACAGAAAATTAGAGGAGCTAAACAGACCTACTTTGAAGACGCAGATAAACCAGGTAGATGGTTAGCATACAAACTGAGAAAGGAGAAAGAATCAAGGAAAATATTGCAATTAATAGATGACCAAGATCAAGTTTGCTATGGGAGCAAAGAGAAGAAGGAAATCATTCGAGACTATTATGGGAAACTATATACACAAGAGAATTTTGATGAGGAAAGAGTCAAACAGTATTTACAGAATGCTAATTTACCCCAGATACCTAAAGAGATTGAAACAATGTTAGAAAGTAATATAACGATGAGGGAGTTAACTGAAGTACTTAAGAAGCAAAATAACGGAAAGGCACCAGGCGCAGATGGACTTCTGGCAGAATTTTACAAAACATTACAAGAATTGTTGAACCTTCCATTGCTAGAAGTTATGAATGAAGTTATGTTAAAGAAGAGGATACCTAAATCATGGTCAGAAGCTTATATCACACTTATTCCAAAATAAGAGACCGACTCATTACAAATCAAGAACTATAGACCTATTTCCCTACTAAACACAGACTATAAAATTTTTGCTTCAATATGGGCAGAAAGACTTAAAAAATACTTAAATAATTTTATTCATCCTGATCAAAATGGATTTCTGCCAAAGAGACAAATTAAAGACAATATGAGAATAATAGGAAGGATGGAATCTTATGATGAGATTGCTAGGTGCCTAGAGCAAGAAACCTAGAGCTTAAAAAAAGTTCCTAGAATCTCTGATAAAGAGGCAAATCTCAACCCTTTTTCTCTTTTACACACAAACTCATTAAGAAGTGTGAAAAACTGCTTTAATTTCCCTTCCCCCTGTACTAATAGCAGGGGAATATGGAAGATGCAGTCCAAAGTATCTGGAAAGATCCAAATTCTAACTATAAGAAAACAGACTTCTTTTTATTATAAAGAATGAATATGCAAATCGTAAAGCTAGGTTTTAAAAAAACCAATTTGCAATCAGAGGCATTCCCCTTCCTCTGGTGGACAGAACACAGGAATCTGGACATTTTTCTTAAAGCCCGGGAAGGATGGAATCTTTAAATCCATCTCTGCCAGGCTGTAACAGGTTGAGAAATGGAAAACAGGGCTAAAAGACTGGCTGCCTTTTATTTTCCTATATTCTATCCATACCAGCTAATCATTAGAAATAACTTTGCAAAATTGGACACTACTATCTATATTATTATTCTTCCCTCTTCATCACTACTTCCTTTCATCTCCTATCTTTTTACGATAAGAATATTGGCAATGAATATGACAACTGAGGTGCTTTTTTAGCTGAGGAGGAGAGTAAAAATATTTTAGAAATATTTTTGTTAATAAATAAATGAAAGTTGGTCAAACAAATGAAAGAACATAGCATTGCTCTTGGGTAACTTTTAGCCTCTGTGCAATAATATCTAGCACTAATCGATTTTCTAAAGTGAATACAATTCACTATGATTTTACTTTATTAATAAGTTTTAAACAGAAAATACTGTATGTGGAAACAGAGAAAAAAGTTCTAAACCTATTGCTAAAGAGAAAAAAATGTTATGTAACAAAGTAGAAAAATGGGCAGAAGATCAACAATGTGTTTCTTTTTGTCACAGATAAGTGCCAAATGAAAACTGTCACCTGTTGTATCTATAGCAGTCACAAAGTGATTAGGAGCAGAAGAATCCTGCCAAGGAGGACAAAATACAAAACTTCTAGGTGAGATCAACAGAGTAAACAATCTTTATTGGATTAGAGTTTGTAGGTGTCATTGTTATGTTAAAAACAAGAAGCAGGTGATTGACAGTATGAAAGAGGGAAACAGCAGAGAACAAGGGTTGCAAATTGATCAGCTAAGCAGTGCAGTCTGTTTATTAATGCCCACCAAGTTCAACGGGGTGACTGCATCCAAGGTATGCACAGGATGCCATCCTGATGAATAAACAGACCTCTTGGAATATGCACCTGCATACACACAAGTATACTCCACGATTTGAAAAGTCAAGCAGGAATGAAGGACTCACCACAAATACTCATGTGTTAGAAATGTCCATCAGAATTTGAGGGCAGCAGTTTGGCTTTGTACATGAGATGAGGGGAAGACCACCAGTCACCTCCTATAAATACATCTGAAAATACTGATGACAAGCAATACTGGTTATGTACAGCAGGAGCAGAGAACTGTGTGCCTGAGACCAACATGACTGCGGTTCAGTTCTCTACCCAGTTCTTCAGGGAGAGGGGATTTTTCTCCTTAGTTCTTCATGGATTCTATTCAAGCTTTCACAAAATCCTAGACTTCAATGAAACCTAGTTTGAATGATCCTGACCTAGAACTTTGGGGTAGTGAAGCATACAAATGAAATCAATCAATCAATCCTAACCAATCGTTGTAACAAATAGTCAGAAAACCACTAGGAGTGCAAAGCCTATTCTGTGCACTGTGTTGAGTTTCTTATATATGACTGCTTCTTTGCTGGGCAGAAGATATGAGTGTACAATTGTTTCAATGAGTACCTAGCTTCCAGGGAACAGCTCTGCTCCTTAAGCCATTATGATAATGGAACTGGAGAAACTGGCTGATTATCCATACACATCCTACCAAGAAGAAGAAAACTACAAAATAGGGGAAATAAGTCCTCATTTATGCAAGAATATTTTTTGGGGGGAGTTGTGTCTGTGTAAGTCAAATTCATCTATGACATCTTGGCTATTTGTTCTTCAAAAGTTATATTGTCCTCAACTTAATGTTCACCAGATGTGTAGGATGTGGGAAAGGTCCAGACATATCAGAAAGACACTAAGTTGAAGAAGGCATGCTTATGATGCTCCTTCACATATGCTTTACTTATTTGAATGGCATTTTCCCCCTGAAGATGCATTGATTAAGTTATCAGCTACCTTCCTGGATGAAAATATATTTAGAAGGAAAATCTCAGAAAAATGGATTCCTGAAGCTGTGCAACAATGCCATTAACCAACAAGGAAAGACACAGAGAAGGGTCTTCTAGGCTTATCCATCATTACAGAAATTAAGGAGATGTCTATGAATATTTTGTTCCTCTATATATTAAATGATAATTGCACATTACGCACAGATAAAATCCCATTGCTTTTTTCACAAAAGGTTGCATTTTATTATTTATTGCATTTTAAAACAACTTTTCAGGTAGTTATTGCTTCTGAAATCAACTCAAATTTTCTAGTTTCAAAGCACTTCATAATAAGCACTGTGGAATAAGTCAGCTTTGCAGGAGGGAGGATTATGTTTGAGACAGTAGCTTGGTTAAGGCCTCCATGTGAGTTTCTGGACAGACCCAGACCAGAGGCTTATTTGCAGCTCAATCTCTTATCTACAACACTAATCTTATATGAAGAGAGCACTCTCAGGTTACCACTTCTGTGCTCTAAATCACTTCTCTCAACCCCTGCCCCCATATGTTCCTATTATGCCTCTGCAAGGACAAACATGCACACAGTTTTCCCCCAGGCTATGGAGATCCCAAGCAAAGAATGGAAGACAGATAAAGTGTTAAGCATCCTTGTTACCACCTTACTCAAATGGAAAAATTAAGCAGTTGTCAAGTTCTAGAAATAACAATGTAGGGTTTCTATTACAAATGCTTACATGTGAGATGCAGTTAATCTTCTGGGTGGTAAAGCATGGAAATTTCTTCAACAAAGTTTTAGATGTTTTAACTCAGAGCTGTGTTGTGCGTTATGATAAACTGTGCTTACAAACAAATTTGTTCTGTTTTATTACTTTTTACACCAGAAATCAATACTCGTATACAGTATTATATACCCTGGATGCAGAGCCAAAAAACAGAATGGTTAGATCAACAAGAAAAGAACAAACTTTGAATATAAAAGCTGCTGTAAGAGGAGATTTCTGCACTCTATGCTCCAGGAAAAAGTATGTGAAAATTACAAAGAACAACAAGAATTTGAATGGAGATCTTCCCAGAAGCTTGGAGTTTATTGGTGCAGGTAATTTGGGTTTTTCTTCTTTGTAATAAGAAAACAAGGGCTTGTAATAAGAAAACAAAGACCCCCCAAGTCTCCAGAAATACATGTGCTTGTTTTGCCTCACCCAACGAAGAATGCAGTTATTCAATCCCTCTCACCACTGCACAAGGACAGGTAGAATTTACATAACAACAACTGGGAAGTTTTCTGTCCAAACATAGCTTGGTTAAATCTGAGGTAAGCACTTCCATTGAGCAATGTGAGACCCGTCTGGTTACATTTGTCCCCAAGGAGTACAGACAAGGAAGAATGGCAACAAATAAAATAAAATAAAATGAAATAATAAAATAAAATATAATAACATAAAAGGCACCTGACTAAATAATGAGATTCTCAGTGTACTGGCAAAACATTGTGAGTATGTGTTCTGCATAATTTCCAGCTGCATGCAATAAGTCGTTCCCAAACTTTCAATTTCACCTGTCTTAAAGTCTCTCAAACAAATGTAAGGTCTGAGAATTAGAGTGTAGAATTTATTTTTGGCCAGAAAAAAAAAAAAAAAACAGGAAAGTTTTAAAGGCTAGAAACTTACAGGTAATCTTCAGGTTATAGAGTTGTGACTAGGATTGCCGTTTCTAAGTGATGCTGCCATAAAGTGTGATATCACATGACACATCACTGAGCAACAGCAATCTTGGTAGCTGCCTAACCCCAGGAGCATGTGCAGCATTAAGCAGGAAGTGACAGGAGTCCCAACCAAGAAGTGTAGGGGCGCTATGGAGAGTGGGATTTTCTGCAGGAGCACTCAGTGGAACGCAGGCTGACTAGCAGAGGCTTCATGCTGATTGAGGGAGGCCTGGAGGGGAAGTGCTGTGAAGTATGAGAATACTGGGTTCTTATGCTCCATTGTAGGCTCCTTGGGAGAAAAAGTGGTTAGAGCAACTTACTGGAGTGACTTGCAATCTTCCCTGCCAGTTTCCCCATTGACCTTGTTCGTGGGAAGCTAGCAGGGAAGGACATGTATCCCAACGAGCCGACAATGGAGTACAAGACCCAGGATTCTCCTACTTCATAGCACTTCCCCAACCAGCCCTCTTTCAACCAGTATGAAGCCTCTGCTAATCAGCCTGCATTCCACTGGGTCTTTCTGCAGCAGATCCCACTCCCCACAGCCCTCTATACTTTTCCATTGACTTTGTTTATAGGAAGCTAGCAAGGAAGGACTCAAATGGTGATCACAAGACATCAGCTTGCCATGAAGTCATAATCACACACTGGGCATCTTAAATGTCCAGATTGTGATCATGTGTCCATGAGGGTGCTGTGACAGCTGGAACTTTGAGGACTGGTCATAAATCAATTTTTCAGCACTATTGTAAATTTGAATGGTTGCTGAACAAATGGATTTAATCTGAGGACTATCTGTAAGTACTTCATTAACCAAGCATATTATATGGAATTTCTGCTTGTGATATCTTATCTATTTTGCTATTTTACAGTACGTATATATCTTGCATATTTGTCATGACCTAGATTTTTATCTGAAAGGGAACTTGACATATACCTTCTTCAAAGCCAACATTCAGTGCCCATCTATGCCTCTACCAGTAGATTTTATACGTCTTCCTTCAATATTTTGACAAAGCAAATTTCTCAAAAACATATTAAAACTAAAATACTGGTTTCAGAAATACGGAAAACAAAAAGTAAGCACTGAGTTACCTACAAAAATCTATACTTTCAATAAGCATGAGTTCGTGTATTTGTAGGCTCTATTTGAGGCTCTATTTTGGGCCTGGAAGGTCTTGTGGAGGACTCTAGAGGTCAAAAGCAGTGGTGGGGGGGGGCATGTGTATCCCACCTGTGCCCCATTTTTGTTAACAGAGGCACCGCGGGCCAGTCCTTTGCTATTTCCAGACCACTCCTGTGGGCTAATCTAAGCACCCCACGGGCTGGATCCAGCCCATAGGCCTTGAGTTTTATACCCTGTGATAGGAGATATCTTTGTGATAGGAGATACTTTTGCAATAGGAGATAGAAACCTTTTTAAAATGCAACTACTGTTCATGTACTCCTAAACTTATGTACATTTCTTTAACAATGGTCCAAAGTTAAGAAGGATTCAGAAAGGGTGCTTTACAATCTGTAAAATATTTCCAGTGGTCACAAAATGTTGCCACTCGCCCAGTCCCGTGGTCCTGATCTGTTCACTCTTACAACTGCCAAGCAGCCCACAATTATATAATCAGCATTTGCAATTTTTTCTGCTGATTTCCTTTGAAGATCAGTGGATAAGCTAAGTAGGAAGGATGCATGCTATTACTGCTTGCTGAGATGACTGCCTTTTGTCTCTGGGGGCTGGCTGAAAGATGGTGGGCTGAAATCTCTGACAGGCAGCCCATTTGCCCTGAAAGAGCTACTTGCCAAAGGATATCATCTGTGGCATTTGGAAAAGACTGAGCTAAAGTCTTCACTCCGGTCCACAGTTCCAGCGGGAACATGGACCATTCCTATTGGCTGATGCCGTTTGACATCCAGCTATAAAAGGGAGCTGTCAGACAGCATCATCTGTTGTCCGCCAGCTGGCTGCCTTGTTAGCAGCTACGGCAACCCTTTATTGTTACAATAAAGTAAAAAAGCTAAAATTCACTCCTTGTTTGCCTCAGGTTATTCTGCCACTCTACAACACTGGCGACGAGGGTGGGATACATATAAGAGGAAACCGGGCAAAGAATCGCTGAGCGAAATCACTACAAAAAGAGCCAAAGTCAATACCGAGCTGAATATCACTTTAAGATCCGTCACCGCTGAGTCAAGATGACTTTGAACCCTGCATTCCTGCCTTTCAGACCGACAGCAGAGACATGGGAGTCCTACAGAAATCGATTTGACTGTTTCCTAGATGCCATAGACCTTGCTGACCTTTCTGACCAAAGGAAAAAGTCCTACTTTTTAAGTTTTTGCGGAGCCGCAGTATTTGACACTGCTATGGCATTATTGGCTCCACGTTCAATGAAGACTGTTCAATGGGAAGAACTGCAGGAAGAATTGCAGTTCCCTGTTGATGACACAGCCGCTGAACTACAAACTATCGTAACGCACGGGGGCGCTTTCAAATGTAGGCGCCTCCAATTTGATCTAAGTGTGGCCCCAGGAATTTTCCAATCCTTAATGGAAAGACTTCTTCAAGGATTACCAGGTGTAATTCTGTATTTTGATGACATTTTAATATCAGCCCCTGACAAGCCTCAGTTACTGCAAAGAGTCAGAGGAGTCCTCGATCGTTTAAGACAGCATGGGCTTAAGTTAAAGAAAGACAAGTGCACTATTGCCACCCCACAGGTAGACTTTTTGGGATACAGAATTGACACCTCAGGTATTCACCCAATCGAATCCAAAGTAAGGGCTATTCACGAGGCACCACGCCAACTAACAAAACTGAGCTCCAGGCCTTTTTAGGACTTCTTAATTTTTACACTTCGTTTTTGCCACATAAAACTTCCGTTGCAGAGCCTCTGCACAGGCTCTTGGATAAGCAATCCCCCTGGCACTGGGGACCTAGGGAAGTCCATGCCTTCCATGCTGTCAAATCATTACTTAACATCCAGTGCTGTCCTGATACAATTTAATGAACGTTTACTTTTAGTTTTAGCAGCAGATGCTTCTCCTTTTGGCATAGGTCCTGTTTTAAGTCATAGACTGCCTAACAGTTCTGAGGCACCCATTGCCTTTTTCTCCAGAATTTTTTCCCCAGCTGAGTGCAACTACAGCCAAACTGACAAAGAAGCTTTGGCTGCAGTTGCTTCTGTCAAAAAATTCCATGAGTTTCTATGTGGACACTATTTCGAGTTGATCATCATAAGCCTCTCTTAGGCCTTCTGTCAGGTGAAAGACAAATTCCTCAGATTTTGTCTCCAAGGATGACCAGGTGGACCTTATTTCTGGCTGCCTATTCCTATACACTGGTTCATTGACCTGGCAAGAGACTATGCCACGCTGATGCTCTTAGTCGCTGCCTGTTCCTGTGGAGGATCCTGCACCAACTAATGCTGTTTTCCAGATCAACGATCTCAATCTCCCCATCACTGCCCTCAATATCGCTGTCCACTCTTCCAGGAACAAGGTAATCGCCCAAGTTCTTGACTGGGTGGGAAGGGGGTGGCCGGCAATTTCTTATGCCGCCGAATTAGTGCCTTTCAAAATTCGCCAGCAAGAACTATCTTCTTTGCAAGGTTGTTTACTTTGGGGAACTAGGGTAGTTATTTCTTCCAAGTTGCAAGACTCAGTTTTAAAGGTCCTGCATGAGGGTCATCCCGGCATTGTCAGGATGAAGGCCCTGGCTCACAGTTATGGATGGTGGCCAGGCATGGATGCTCAGATTACAAGTTGGGTGAATGCTTGTCAGTCATGCCAAGCTACCAGACCTGCTCCACCCACATCCACTCCAGGCAGGTGGGAAGATTCCATGGCCACGTGCATATTGATCTGGCTGGCCCCGTTCATGGGCATAATACATTCCTGTTGACAGCTGATTCTTTTTCTAAATGGGTGGAGCTAACCTTGATGACCTCCACAACTTCAGAAGCTGTCACTAAGGCTCTATCAAGGATATTCACTACTCATGGCCTCCCTGACACTATCGTGTCTGATAACAGCCCCCAGTTTACTTCCTGTGAGTTTGAGATCTTCCTAGCTAACCTAGGGTAAGGCACACACTTACAGCTCCTTTTCATCCTGGCAGCAATGACCTGGCAGAAAGGGCAGTCAGATCAGTTAAGGAGGCCCTGGCATGGTTTGGGCCTATAGATAGGCATTCTCGGCTCACTAAGTATCTCCTGACCCAGCACACAACTCCCTGTGCCACCACTAATAGGTCTCTGGCTGAACTTCTTATGGGTAGACATCTAAGGACCACCCTACATGGACTCCATCTGCATTATGCCCCAGTCACACCCCTAGGGTCAAAAATAAATTAAATTGATTTCAAATGTATTGCTCTGGATACTACCTCATCCAATTGACAATTACAAGATACAAAATTTTTAGTAATATACTTAATAACTTATGAGTTGTTGGGTCATTCTTTCAGAAATAAAGAATAAGAGTAAATTTAAATAAGAGTAAAAAGCAGTGTGATGGGAACAACTGACTTCCTGATAGCTTCCCCATTGACGTTACTTGTGGGAAGCTGGCAGGGAGCATCAGAAATAACTCATTCTCCTTGGCAATTCCAACCAGGGAACTACTTGTCATTTTGCTGGGGAGAGAGGGAACAAAGGGAGGTAATGACAGTGAAGAAAACTGCACACTTACTCACCATCCCAGTGTGTGCCCAAGGGCCCCTTTCCTTCAGGGAGAAAGAGGACTTACCTGTCGCCTGCTGGCATCCCCACTCAGCTCTATTTCACCAGCAGGCATCCACATTGCTCTCTTCTTTCCATCCCTTATTGCCCACTGCCATTGAGATACAGGTAGTCCTCGACTTACAAATATTCATTCAGTGACCACTTTAAAAAATTGGCACTGAAAAAAGAAATTTATAACTCTTTTTCACACTTACAACTGTTGTACGATTCCCATGGTCATGTGATCAAAATTTAGGTGCTTGGCAACTGCTTCATATTTATGACAGTTTCCAAGATTCACTCAATAACTGTGTCAAGGAAGGTCATAACATGGGGGGAAATTTATTTAAAAATGCCTCACATAACAACATAAATTTTGGGCTCAATTGTGGTTGTAAATGCAAATCAGGCATGTATTTCAAATTTCAGCCTTGATTCCCAAAGCAGACAATCCCTGTACACCCTGTTAGGCCTTGCCACCAGCTGAGGAGGTGTGGGGCCAGAGGGAGGTGGGTAAGAGGATAGGGATACACCCCTCCCCTTTTCCCTTGCACCACAGGTTTTGGGAAGTGTCGTTGAATGGTGTATTGGAGCTGAAGAGGCCACAACTTTGCCAAATTTCTTTCCCATAGGAGTCATAGCTGCCAGATTTTGGATGGATTCTTTAATTTAGCCATTTGAAGTATGTTGATTCAAAAACTGTTACCCTATAATTCACCATTATACCTTATGGTAGATTACACTTGAAGGTTTCAAAATATCAAACAGATACAACAGTTTTAGTAGTATATAGAGAGGCAGATTGCAGGAAGATGAAATAAGCCCCCCTTTTTTTTGTCCTCCAAGAATGTTTCTTGACATACAGTATATTGTAATACTTCTATATATATCTGGCAAAATTAGCTTACAAAAACAAAAAAAGGAGGTGAAGTAAAGAGAAATTTATGTTCTAGTCCCTGTGTGTACTAATACCTTCTGGAAGTAGTCGGCTTGGCAGATCTGCTTTCTGCCTCTCCCTTTGCTTTTCCCTCATGATTGTGACTCATTCTTAAGCATCTAGAGAACCCATTCACTCTTTGGTGCAAGATGGATTAGTTTTAACCTATTTGGACTGTGCATCGGCTTTCAGGGTGAAAGTGCATGTTTTTATGTAGCTTTTGTCTAATGGTAGTAAGGAATTCACATGTGTGATGACAAACAATAGTTAATAAGGAAATACCAGAGGTCACAAAAAACTATTCAACAAGGAAAGATGAGTTACTAACTTCACACTGCATTATACTGTAGTTCATCTCTTTACAAAAGTTACTATTATGATATTGAAAGGTCTCTATGACTCTAAAGTAAGCTCAGCTAATAATGCCTCCAAAAATTATATAAGCAGAAGTAAGAAATATGGAGACAGAAATATTTTCCTCCAATAAATATGCAATTTGTATTCACATAACCACTTTGTATCTCACATTTCAAATACAAATCATGACTAGACTCCTATACTATATAAAATGGGGAATTTCTCTCGTACCTTCTTCCACTAAAGGATGTCTAGAAGGATTATATAACATTTTGCCTTGTTTTCTTTCCTAAGCTATGCAACTTTGATCAATAATTATTCATATCCCTTAAAGACGCTGGAAACCAAACTAATGCACATATAGATTGAGAGGGCAAGGAAGCACATATATTCTAATTCCCTTGATAAAATACAACTGAACCCTACTTGATCCTCAAAGCCTTCCCTGTACTATGTGACTCACAGATGCCTGTGCAACAAGCAGGTTTTTTAACATGGCTGCACTTGCAGGCAAGTGTTCACTCACCATCAGACTTCCACTAATGAAGACTATACCTTGATGCTACCAGAACTTCTTCTATAAAATTCAGATGTTTGGGTAGATTATTGGTGAAATTGGGTACATTCAAGTAAGAGGGGAAAACCTGGAAATGACCAAAATGCAAATAATAAACATTTGCCCTTGCTTGGCTTCTTGGCCAACACAAAGCAGATGTTGAAGGAGAATTTGCAGATGAAATCTTTTTTCTGAAACAAGGGATTATCTTTGAATCAACCAACTAAATAGCTTATTTGCATAACCCGAGCTAATCTTGGCAGGATCTGTATTTCTGAAATATATTTCTGTTGGATATATCCCAATAAAACAGATGCAAAAAGGACCATAATTCCCAACTAAAAGCACAGTTGTCCCCTGCTTTGCTATTAAGCTAACAAAAAATGCTCCACTAACAGAGCATCGTATATGTTTCAAATAATTGACAAAGAACAGAATGTAACTTGCAAATAAAAACAAAAATAACCTACAAAAGTTGAGAACAAAAATAAAAATAGTTTCATCATTTTATATTCAAGTACAAATGAAAAACTTCTATAAAAATCTATTTACATATGTTTTCTAAAAACTGTATTGCTTAGGATGCAAGACACATCTTTATCTAATCAGTCCCCAAATGTATCATCCAGTCTTTAGTCTGAATTTATTATTCATGGCTATTGTTTTCATTTATCAAACTTTTTTTTTGAAATTTTTTTATTGATTTTCAATAAACAAACATACACAAACAAAACACAAAACATAAAAACATAAAACTTTTTGGAAAGCGGCTTCCCGGGTTACATCTTTTTATACAGACATAAATTCGAATTCATGCTCATTTTTTATCCCATTTCATATCTTATTTACCATTCAACATTTTCTATATAGCTTCTCCCCTCTTTTCACTCTCTTAATTCTATTTTATTTATTTCATCTCAATTTAAATCATTATGCGTATATCTTTTGTCTGGTCTATTTCAATTTTCTATTATCTTTTCTCATTAACACAAAATTTCTCCTGTAATCACTGATTAAAGTATTTATTATTAAATCCAGTTTTCTAACATTATTTCAAATATAAATACAACAATACAATCTGATGTACTTTTGCAGAATCTCTTTTTTAATCATATTTTTACCCACTATCTCTAAATAAATCTTGTTTCTTTACATCTTGTTTAAAACTTTTGTAACTTTTCCTTCCTTTTTCCTTTCCTTTCTTCTCCAATCCTGCCTTTTTACCCCCTTGTCTCTTAATGCCCACCTTCTTAATGTCCACCTTCTTCTGTATTCCTCTTTTCTGTTGCTTTCTGATATTGTATCGATTTTTCACCTTATTTTTCCCTTTTTTGGTTGATTTTTTAAATCTTAAATTCTCCATTCTCTTTCCCCTCTTTCCCTTTTCTTCTCCAGCTAAAGTTGTTTGTTCATTAAAGATGGCTTCTTCTTCTTGTAGTTTCTGGTAGGTAGAAATCGCCATTTCTAAAAAATGGAAAACAGATCCAGAAGAGCCCTTCCCTTCTTGTTCCTCTTCTTTTAGCTTTTTAAATTCAATTTTCAGTTCATCAACAAGTAGTGCCATTGTAAAAAGTTTTTTTAGACAACCCAAATGTTTTTAGTCTTTCAAATAATGATTTCCAAAAGTCCCAAAGTCACCAAGCAATCCAAATATACACAAACTGTTTCATTTAGCACTTTCTTCTTTTTATACTTTCTCTTCCTAGAGTTATAGTTCAGTTACAAAACTCCAATTAAAATATAACTTTTAGAAGTCTTGTTACAGTTTAGTTCTGTTCTTATAAATTCCAAGCAGCCTCCTCCAACAAAATCTTAATATTTATTCTTTTCCTCTCCCTTCCCACTTATAGCAAAAAAGAGTTCACTTTTTTTCCCCCCCTGATTGTCAGAAATCTTTATTGTCCCCTTGGGTTTAGTTTTCAAGATTACCTGCTGATGCCAAAACGGGTTTTTCCGATTTCTCCATTCATTTACTATCACTGTAAGGAAGGAGAGTGAGAAAAAACAAACTTTCCCTTTTAACTTTCATTTGCTGCTTTTCCCGTCTTCGTCGGGAACTATGTATCTTTAATGAAGCTTAAATTCCAGGGTATTTAAATGTTACTTATTATCCCAGTTAGCCAAAAACTTTCACTTTCTCAGCTTCCTCCTGCACATTCTTATCTGGATGAAAGCTTCTTTGTGGCGGCCATTGCTGACCACTTTCTGAAAAGGGAGTTAAGTCAGCTGAGGAGGGGGGTTGCGATTCCCCCGGACCCCTGCTGGATCTCCCCTATCTTCAGTTACCTCTACGGGGTAACTATAGCCTCCAAATCCAGTTGGATCGAGGACACTCCAGCGGCGAGCGCAGCAGAAACCGCGCACAATCACGGATTCCTACCACCGCTGAAGCCTTGCAAACTGGAAGTCCCATTTATCAACCTTATTATTGACTTTTTCCAGCAGGTAGTTTGCAAAAATATGCTCTTTTCACTCTGTCATTATCAATTATTTGTTATGCGTTGCCATCCCAGGTTTCTTATTTTTTTTATAAACAACTTCAGTTGAATTTAATAAACTCTGACACCCAGATTATTTGGAGAAGAATTCAAGACCTATTGTTAAGACAGGTGCTTAGAATTGGAATTTGCAAAAAGCATACATACTGAGCTGATAACTAAGTTCTGTTTCAGAAGCTTCTGCAGAAAACTGAGATTATACCAAAGTGAAGGCCCGGTCCCACTGGCCGATGGACACAAAACGTATGCAGAAAGGACACAGCGGATGAGCAAAATTTCGGGGGTGGCTCCATCCATTTTCATCTGCTCCAAAAATTTGCGAAAATTTGCGAAAACAGAACGGAAAAGAACGGACGTGAGTAGTATGTAGCAGGGATGTTAAATGGATGTTCATCGGAAGCCTAGCGAATGAAAGTGGATGGAAGGGGATGACACCTCCGAAGGGGTTACGGGGGATAATTGCAAAATGGACGCATAGTGGAAAGAGCGGATGCATAGTGGATGAAGCGGATGCATCACGTACGCCTAAAGGAAACAAACGGGATGCCGTGCGGATGTATATTGGATGCAAACCATTCACTGGGCATCCTTTCTATTTCCGTGCTACTAACAATGTATAGACTTTCCATGTATCTTATTTTTCCTCCCTCTTTCCATTTTCAGCTGCAGCGGATGTGAGTTGCAAGGATGCCCAGAGGATGCAGAGAGGATACAGCAGACGTTTAATGGATGATAACGGACATAGAACATTTGTTGCTTGTATATGTCGCGGATTTACATCATACATGGTGGAAAGTTCATCCGTTCTAAAAGTTTTGTGCAGCTCAAAACTTTTTGTGCAGATGAAATCACAGTGGACGGATGCTCCATGGATAGAGCATATGAAACACGTATGCAATGAGTACACAACGGATGCATAGCATTTTCCAACGGATGGCAAGCTTTTTTTCACATCCTCTTTGCATCCGTAAGTGCAGTGGGACCGGGCCTTAACAGCACATATGAGGTGATGTCATAATACATATATAAGCAACTTCTGATGCAAGCTGCAGCTTTTGTGGTCACTGTAATCACATATATTTTATAATTTCATTTCTTTGGAAATCAATGTTGTAGTTATAAGTGAATAACTCTGAAAAATCTGAGGAGAAAAAAAACACACTTTATCTTACCACTTTTTCCTTATAAACAATGTACTTCAGCCACTTGAAATCCTGCCACTTGAATCCTGCAAGTACAAACAGTGAATCCTTCTCATACTGCTCCGGTTTCTGGATAGCCCCTTCTGGATATGTTATCCGCATTGTTGTCTTGCCACCAACATCTTTTTCAAAGCCTTTTACTGGAGCAGAATTCAGCCTTCCAGGAGATAAGAGAAAAATTATGAACTGTATTTATATTAGAGTTCAAAGTTTTGTGTGGCAAAAATCAGTGTCAGGAACTCCACCACGGTAAAAATTGCAAAGGCATCACAACTCAAATTATTGAGGATTGTTACTGCCAATAAAGCAGTAAGTAGTAAATAAAGCAAAAATAGAAATGCCTGATACTGCCATTAGTTTACAGTATAAATGGTCTATTCTTTGGAGGCAAGATATGTGATTATATGTTACATGGATAAAGTATTAATATTGGTAAAATAAGTTTACTTTTTATTTATTTATATTTCACATTCCTGAACTGCCATCCCAACTCAAAGAGGTATTCTAGGCAGCGTATAATAAAACCTCAAAATATGAAAGAGTATATAAGAATTTAAAATGTCAGTATTAAAAATTGAAAGCAGTATAAAAATTTTAAGGAAATAAGAATAAATAAACCCTGTTAAAATCATGTTATTTCGGGAGTTTTCAATTATACCAGGGAAGAAGCAACAAATTCCTTCAGCAACTTGATACTTCCCATAATTCCCACCTATTACTACTAACAAATCTTGAGAAAAATATTCATTTAAAGATATCAGGCACACTATTTTAATTATGTTATACAAAGGAATTCCTGGAGTCATTCTCATTCTTTCATGCTATTTTTGCATTTCTTTTTTACAACATATAAATTGCTGCTAAGTTGCTGTCTGTACTAAGTTTGCTGTGTTACAATTTAATCAAAGTTTTTCACATAATTGCAAATGTGTTAATTAGAAGTACAGTGTTCAAGTAAATATTGTAACAAATGAGCATTTAAATGAGATATAAAATACTTCAAAGTTATTCTTTCAAAAGTACATTTCTTATCGTTATTCCCTAATGAGATCAGGGCTTCCTCAAAATCATGGTTATATCAGCTGAAACATTCCTCAAAGAATTCAGAAATCTATCTAATTCATGAAGACTTAAGTCTCCGATAACAGAGACAATTTTAAGGCTGTGTTACTTACATAAAGGGGGAAAGAACTTCCAACCTACTTCAAATACTAGAAATTACTGCAGTATTACTGGAGAAAAAAACCTAAACCATCAAACAGTTAAAAAACATGATTGGAATATGTGCTAAGAGAGTATAGCCAGTTTAGTGCAGGAGTATCAAACTCACATTGTCACGGCATAGTCACGTGATGTATCAGGACTTTCTCCCCCTTCACTAAACTGGGCAGGGAAGGGGTCAGCACATGAAACATCCGGCTTGTGGGCCATGAGTTTGACATCCCTGTCCAGTGGTTAAGACACCAGGCTAGGAACCAAGAGATTACATGTTTTTACCTTAGGCATAAAAGCTGGCTTTCATTAGACTAGCATCTCTCTCTCAACCCAACTCACCTCACAGGGTTATTGTTGTGGAAAAAATAGGAGGAGGAAGGAATATTAGGTATGTTCACTTCCTTGAGTTATTGAAAATAATAAAGGTGGGATATCAATAAATAAACAAATACAGCTGAAATAACCTATTTGGACAGTTCTATAATTGTCATGTCAAATATGATGTTCTCAGCACAGTAATTTAAAATATCTTCTGTGAGAATTTTGAAATTATCAAGACAAGGTTCCTGGAGTTTTCTAAGCCACAACTGAGACCATCTTACAGGAGATAAATAGGCTGCCAAATGGTATACTGGCTGACTGTTGACTGTGTTTTAAGAACAAATACTTAAATATATAGCACTTAAAGAAACAACTCTTGTGGACTTTAAACAGGAACTCAATTCTCTTTATGCATTTGATGCAGAATATTTATTAAATTATATAAGGCAAAGATGGCAGGAATGACTATATTATTTGATAGATTATAAATTTCTTAAAATGAAACAACTGCAATCAAGTAGTATTATTTCTATTGAGAGAGACAACAAAGATTCAACTTGTAATAATCCATACTTCATAAATGGGGAAATGGGAAATTAAGAAATAGAATAAATAAGCAAACAAACATGCTTTCCATTTTATTCTAAATTCCAGAGTCAAATGTAATCATGAATTGGTTTTTCCTAAGATAATGAATATTTGGGCTTTCTACTCAACTGTATCTTTCTCTTTCTAAGAAATAAGGGAAATCTCTCTTTCTAAGAAATAATTAAATCCATGAAACAGGAAGCATTCTTGGTCCAGAATGGCTATTCCGTAGACTGGTACAAGAAACATATTGATTTATATGAGTAGGTGGATGTTGTTCTAGTGTTACTGGAGTTTAATAATTAAGCTTCTCTAAATAATCTCCTGCTTAGAAGCCTATGCTATTGTGTTCTTTCTTCAAGTTAGCATCCAATTTCTTTGTTAAACATGAATTAACTATTACATTAGTTCATAAACTATAAAAAATATTACCACAAATTATTCAACCCAAACAATGTAGATTTCTAAAAAGTCATCAAGGACCTGGTAATATTAGATTGTTAAAAAAATAAAAGTTTACTTAAATAGTAAGAAATTCTACAACCAGTAGCAGTAGGAGATACTGACGTACTACATTGGAAAGTTCTGAAAGAGGTTTGTCTATATACAGATTTGTTAAAGTTTTTATTAACTACATTAATGTGAAGTATTCTATGCCTTCTACTAGGTTTACTAGAGATTGATATTTTTCTTAATCTATTTTTTGGTGCTTGTTGGGAATATCTCCTCTTTAAACTTGACATTGGAATTACTGTCCTGTCCCATTGAATAAACTGATGGTATTTTAAATGTAGCTATGGCTGGAATTGAACATAAACTGCTGTTAACTTTTGATGATATATTATGTTTTATTGTTAATTATGCATTTACATACAAAAACTTACTGAGGCTGTCCAACAGTTCATGAGAAATTGAAGAGGCTATTGGATTAATTGCTGTAAATTCATCTGTTCCACACAGGTTCTAATGCTGCAATGAAAATGTGTACTGCAGCTGAGTTTTACCTGTTTTATCAATAATTTTAAGTATTTGAGAACAGTTATTCCAAATATTATTACCTTCACTTGTGGCTTTAAATTTGACATTTTTTAAAAAAACACCACAAATACATGTTAAAACAGAGATTATTAAAAATTCTATGGAAAATTATTACTGCCTCAGTATGAATATATTTACTAAAAGATATTTCCGTAAGTATGTCTAAATCACTCTAAATAGATTTGTTAAATATTAATTAAAATATTTTTATGACAAAAACATAATCACTTATGTAAAAATTCAATTAAAAAGGGCGTTGGTACTTACCTGACACGCCCGTTCCCTTTGAGCTGTGAAGAGCATCCAGGAGTGGGAGGTGCTTCAGTCTCTGCATTTGTAAGTTGAGCTTGATTTGTGGAACGCTCCTTCTCCACCACGGGACTCCTCCTCAGCGTTCCCCAGTTTTGGCGAAGACGAGAGAAATAAAAGCCCTCATCTTCATTGCCTTAACAATTCATTGGCCAAAACAGGACCCCACCAGACGGAAAAGGGTGGGGCTGGATGCTCTTCACAGCTCAAAGAGAACAGGCGTGTCAGGTAAATACCAATGCCCTTTCTCCTATGAGCTGTTCAGAACATCCAGGAGTGGGACATACCAAAGCTTGGCCTGTCCTATGGGAGAGACACCGTCTGGCCTGGAATCTCCTCCTGGTCCCTGTGGACCTGTTGCAGAACTCTTCTGCCAAAAGAAGCCTCAGCGGATGTAAACACATCAATTTTATAATATCTAATGAATGGCGATGAGGAGGCCCAAGTTGCGACTCTACAAATTTCAGATATTGGTGCCTGTGTGGCCAACGCTACCGATGTTGCAGCGGTCCTTGCTGAATGAGCTGTTATGCCCCTGGGCACCTGCAGGGATTGAGTCTGATACGTTTTCACTATTGCAGCCCATAGCCAATGGCCTATCGTAGAAGGTGAGACCTTGCATCCCTGAGTGTTGGGCTGAAATAACACGAATAAGGCCTCCGATTTTCTGAATGCTGCTGTACGATTGATATAAATTCACAATGCATGCCTCACATCAAGCCTATGTCATTGCCTTTCTTTCCCTTGTGCTGGTCTGGGGCAAAAATTAGGAAGGATCAGTTCTTGTGTCCTATGAAAAGCCGAATTGATTTTGGGTATAAATGTAGGATAAGGGCGAAGGACCACCCGATCAGCATGGAAAACACAGAGATCTTGTCTGATAGACAAGGCAGAAATCTCCAAATACGACAAGCAGAGGTGATTGCTACAAGAAAAATTACTTTATACGTCAGAAATTGGATGCTTGACGTTTTCAAAGACATCAAAGACGTGACTGTGACAAGGACCTTGTTAAGGTCCCAGGGGATAATGGTGTACCGCTGGAGGACGTAAATTGATGGCTCCTCGAAGGAAGTACCATAGGCGTGAATGATGGGAAAGAGAATTTAGGCCTTCGCAGGTGAGAACTGATGCCAAGGCCGCCACCTGTCTTTTCAACGTATTAGGTGTAACCCTTTGTCAAATCCCTCTTGTAAAAACTCTAGAATTTGAACTACAGAAGTGGAGGTAGGTTCAATTTGACACTTGGTACACCATTTACAGAAAGTGGACCATGTGGTATTGTAAATGTGAGTTGTTGAGGGGCGTCTGGTGGCTAGGATAGTGGCGATAACTTTGTTGGAAAACTTTTCACTATTCAAACCACTCCGTTCAACTTCCAGACGGTCAGGTGCAACCAATGAGGGTCCGGATGGTGAAGGGGCCCCTGAGTTAACGAAATCCTGTCTGGTGGGATTCTCCAAAGGGGTGATATGGAGAGGCTGTGGAGGTCTGCAAACCATGGCTGTCTGGGCTAGTAAGGAGCTACTAAAAGTAGTTCTGCCCTCTCGTCTAGTAATTTCTGGATGACCTTGGGAACCAGTGGAAGTGGAGGGAATGCATAGAGGAGCCCTGGGGGCCAACGACAGCGGAGCAAGTTGAAGTTCTCTGCCCCTTGTGATGGGTACCTGGAAAAAAATCTCGGGAGCTGAGTGTTGAGGGGGAAGTGAACAGGTCCACCACCGGCTGTCCAAATGTCCTGATCGCTTCTTGAAACAAGGAGGGATGGAGGCGCCATTCCGATTGATCGATGGTGGCCCTGCTCAGCCAGTCTGCCTGTGTATTTGACATACCCGAAATGTGCTCTGCTCTGATGGAAAGTAGGTTGTCCTCCGCCCAATGACACAAACGTTCTGCTTCCCGCATGAGATGTTTTGATTGTGTGCTCCCCTGTTTGTTTATGTGAGCTTTGGTTGTTACATTGTCGGTCAGTATCAGTATGTGCTGATCACGTACCAGGGGAAGGAAGCTGTGGAGAGCCAGGTGTACTGCTCGAAGCTCCAGCCAGTTTATGATGCATGACTGTTCTATGTCGGACCAGCAGCCTTGGGTTGAAAGTGACTGGACGTGAGTTCCCCATCCAAACAGACTGGCATCAGTGGTGATGATGAGTCTTTGTGACTCCTTGAAGAGACAGCCTCTGTTGATGAGTGGTCTGGTCCACCAGAGGAGAGATATGAGACCCTTTGGTGGCACCCTGACCTTGCATTTGGAGTTGCTTCGGCCAGAGCGCTGGAACGGTAGCAGGAACAACTTCAGGGATCTAGTGTGTAAGCGGGCCCAAGGGATGATAGAAATACATGAGATCATCTTGCCTAACAATTTTGATAGGTCAGCTAAGGACACCCTCTTAACAGCCCTGATCTGCTTCACTAATTGCTGATGCTATTTAGTCTATCTGGTGACAGGTAAACATTGCCTTCCACTGTATCTATGACCACCCCCAAATGGATTATCCGAGTCGATGGTGTTAATTGACTCTTCTTCCAATTTATTAAGAAGCCATGGTCTTGTAGAGATTGTAATGTGTTTTGAGTGTCCTTGACTGCTTGATGGATGGAAGGTGATAAAATCAAGATATCATCAAGATAACACTGGAGTCATATGGGGATGTCCCTGAGATGAACAGCTAGTGCTGCGAGGACCTTCGTGAAGGTCCTAGGGGTAGAAGCTAGTCCGAAGGGAAGTCACATATTCAAAATGGTGGGATTTTACAACAGAATCTCACAAATTTATAATTGGAAGGCCGAATAGTAATATGCAGGTACACCTCCGTCAAATCTATGGATGTGAGGACATCCTCTTTCCTGATGCCCAGCAATATTGATTGGAGGATATGCATTTTAAACTTGTGATATACTAAGAAACGGTTGAGGTGTTTCAGGTCTAATATCGCTCTCCACCACCACCCCCGAACTTTTGGGCACAACGAAAAGGTGTGAATAAAAACCTCACCCTCGTTGATTGGAGGCTACTGCTTGGATGGCTCGAATAGCCAATAGATGTTGGATAGCCGAATCCATGAGATTGCATTTAATCAGGTCTTTGGAGAGAGGGCATGACATGAAGAAATCTGGGGGAGTGGATTGAAACTCCAGTGCAAGGCTGAATCTAACCATATCTCTGACCCAAGAATCAGAGGTAGAGGAATTCCATTGGTCGGTAAATAATTTAAGGCATCCGCCAATGGGGATGGGGTCCAGGACATTATCTTGGATGCTGAAAAGACCTGCTTTCTGCTCCCCAAAAGGGTCTTTTGGATTGCCCACCCCTTCCGCTTCTGTCCGATGCATCGGACCTATCTGACTGCTACCCTGGTCTGAATGCTGGGGGTCTCTGATATCTGGGTGAGAAGGAAGCCTGATAAAAGGTTTGAAAGGATCCCCTCTGAAAGGACCAGGATTTCTAGGATCTGACTTCTGAAAAAGAGAAGGGAGAATTTTCTTTTTGTTGTGGGTTTCGATTAGTAGCGGATCAAGGGAAGGACCAAACAGTCTGTCTCCCACAAAGGGGGATGAGGCCAGCTTAGATTTGTGTTTGAAGTCAGCTTGCCAGTGTTTTAACCAAAGCAAGCGACGTGCTGTGACATGTGAGGTAATGGCCCTGGCTGAGAACTTGACTGCATGATAAGTCACGTCATTTTAAAAGAATTCAGTGGCAGCAATAAGTTTAGCAATATCTTGGTGCGCTCTAAGGTTAGAATTCGGGACATGTTGCTGAAACAGATGGAGCCATCTGAGAGACAACCGTGTGAAGAAGGAGGCGGCCATGGCTGCTCTGATGGCCCACACGTCAGACTGATGAGCTCTGCGTAGGGCTAGTTCAGCCCGTTTTTCCTCCGGCTTTAATGCCTCCAGTGCATCACTGGGAATAGAGGAGGTCGCTAAACCCACTATAGGTTCATCTACCTCGGGAGTACTCAATAATTTTGAGAATTCAGGGGCCAAATTGAAATATTTCCTGTCATATCCAGTTGGGGATGTATACACCGCTGCAGAGGCCCACTGCTTCTGTACCAGGTCCGAAAACATAGGCGGAACTGGGATCACCTCTGCTTCAACTACCGGTTGTTTGAATAACAGATTCTCTGGTCCCTCTTCTGCAGGATTAGGTGTGGTGGACTTGTTTAGGCGTGCAATGTTCTTTGCCTTAAACAAGAGAGATCTGAAAAGCTGTGGCCGGAATAAGCCTGTAAAAAACAGGTTGGTCAGAAATAAGACCTTCATCTTCAGACATTTCCCCTTCTAAAGGGTCTGCTTCTGACAGGGGCTCACTATCATGCATTGATCCCAATTCAGACTCGTCCATTTGATTAATTTGATCCACTTCCTCCTCCTCCTCCTCCTCTGGCCCTTGGAGGGGGGTCTCCCTCTGTAAGTGTACCTGGGTATGGTGTTGCTCCGAGCTGGTCAACGACCTCAGCGATCGGGACTCTTGGTCGGTGAACACAGGTTGTTGCCTGGACATGACTGCATGTTGAAGCCCCGCTGTGATCCCCTGGGTAATTGCCAGCTCCATGCACGCTTTCATCTTATCTGGGACCTCCTCAATGAGACTATCACCTTGACGAAGGCCAGCAGCCATCGGAGTGAATGTGGCTTCAGGAGCCCTTTGCATGGTCGGTATCGCAGGCACTTGGGCCTGTTGGCCTTGGGAAGCCAAGCTGCGCCTGGATGAGAGGGAGAGATGTAGGGGAGGAGGAGGGTGTGAAGAAACAGATGGGCTGGCAGAGGAGAAGCCCTGTGGTACATTGTGCTCTTCCCGAGTGCGCTTGTCTATCTCCTTTTGTAAGGCTTTATGGCACCTTAAGGCGTGCCTTTCTGAGGCTTTAGAAGTCCGTTTAGCCTGCTTGTGTTTAGGTTGAGATTTGGCTTTTGCCTTCAAGGAAGAGGCCTGAGAGGCGGTACCATCTGCCATTTTGATTAAGATTAGAATTACAGTATGCTTGATATAAAATACAGAGAAGGTGGTTGGCATGCCCAGGGACCTGATCTGAGTCAAGACCGGTTGCCCTGATAATGTTTTTATTGCCCCCACCTTTTTTATTATTACTTGTGTAAAATGAGTCTTATCTCAGTAATAATATTTTATTGAAATTAAAATATTATACTGCAAAACAATTTATTATTGTTATTATTATTATAATTGTAATAATTGTTATGATTATTATTATAATTGTTTTTATTATTGCTCTTATAAGCAGTTATATATATAGTAATAAGTATTGGAATATTAAGTGAATAATGACGATATAATATAAATTAGCCAAATTGCGAACGCCTAAGGCCCGGGTTGATAATTGAAGGGGCCTTCAACAGCTTCCCTGCACAGGCGGACACAGGCCTGGGTGCTTGCTGTTGTGCCGCTGAGATGATTAGGCTGTGAGGGTTAAGCCAACTATTTAAGAAAGAAACGTAATAAATATCCTTGAATGCAAATAAGCCAGGACTTGGGTATAATCGCTCCCAGAATCTTTGGAAGGAACCTGAAATACCTCACACAGCTCGAGAATGGAATGACAAGAGTGTAGCCACGAGGTTTTGGCAGCTCAAAATGGCCTCCGGCAGTTAAATTTTTTGCACGCTCCTCAAGCGGCAGCTTCCAGCCTTGTATACCAAATGGCCAGAGTTCTCTAATAAGCTAACAAGCAGGAAAAAATGGAAATTAACGCTAGTTAACTTCTCCACTTTAAAACGGTGTTCGGAGAGGGCGAAAGGCGATACGACTCTTTTTTTTTTTGGAGCAAAAGGCTCAAGCCGCTAACAGAATAAATGAAATAAAAGTGCTGCAGCAATCAAACTGGCAGGGGTAAGTAATTTAGCTGTGGGGAGGTGGTGCGGAGCAGCGCCGAAGCCTCTCGCTGCCTTTTGGGGGGGGAGGGCGCAAACGGCACTTCCCCTAAACATAGTTGTCAGGCTTAAATATCAACTGGGATGAAGGCTGGAGACAAAACTGATTACAATCAAACCTGCTGGTTGTTTCCTGTTTCGGTCAAGGAAGCATCAAAAGCACTGCCTATCTCTCACGAGGCTTAGCAAAAGACTGGGGAATGCTGAGGAGGAGTCCCATGGTGGAGGAGGAGTGTTCCACAAATCAAGCTCAGCCTACAAATGCAGAGACTGAAGCACCTCCCACTCCTGGATGGTCTGAACAGGTCATAGGAAAATGTCTGTTGAACTTGCAAGGAACTGGCAAGATTCCTTGCTCCAGCTCCTGCCCACCTAGTAGTTTGAAAGCACACAAATGCAAATAGATAAATAAGTACCACTTTGGTAGGAAGGTAACAGTATTCTGTGTACCTTTGGGGCATAGCCATACTGGCCACATGACCAAGGCAATGTCTTCAGACAATGCTGGCTCCCTCAGTCAAGAAATGAAGATGAGCACCGTGCCCTAAAGTTGGACACAACTGGAGAGGGAAAACTATACCCTTCCCCCCCTCTTTATATTCACATAATTGTTAACCAATTATTTAACAGCTGTTGTAAAGGTGTGAATGTTCTTTTGAAGAATATATTTGAAAAACTGCAATTTATCACCATAAACATGAATTACAGAGTTATTGTACATAGGAGACAGTAAAAGGCCCTAATTATGGAATCATGGGAAGGCACTCCAGACTTACAATTTTGGATGACTGATACATATTCACTTTTTGTTTATGTACTGGTGCTCTATTGTCATAAGTCAAAAAATGATACAACTTTGAGTGACCAAGGTTTAATTTATTTAACAGTTACGTTGAGTATTTTCTATAAATGGAACTCCAGAATATAACCTCTGCAAATAATACGGTTCACTTGTATCATTACTGCCTATATTAAAATAAAACAAACTGCAGGTCAGGTCCATAAACATTAAATGCAAGATCCTATCAAATGCAAAGTGTTGTGACATAAGCTCCAGAAGATAGCTATTTCTATCTTCTTTGCCAAGAATCCCATTTTGAAATAATTTTGGAAAATAGTTTCTTTCATTTGAGCACATTGGAAAAGCCTTGAAGCCTTTCCTTTTATTACCTTCTAAGCTGTTCCTAATCCTCAGCAGGAGTTGTGCAGTAAACAAATTTGGTGTAGGAGGACTGAGTGGAGTGAGTGGCTGAGGGTCAGACATAACTGATGAGGAGGATATTCTGAGCAAAGTGGGAAAACAGAATTGTGGCTTCCACAAAATCTCACTTGACAGTCTAGTGGAATCATCTCTTCTATTCATGCTTGAAAAAAGACCTGAAAGCATGAATAGAAGACCAGACACCAGACTGTCAATCATTTGGAAGCCTGCACTCACAAACAAAAAAATCTCCACACCACAAGCCAGGCAAACACCTGGGCACAAACAGATTCCCTCTGATACCTCCAGCTCAAACACACCCCAACCAGGCACCCAGATGAAACCTAGCTTCCTAATAGATAATAGCCGTCCTTTCACGCGAAGCCAAGCTGCACTGAAAGCCTCCAATACAGGAACACAGTGTTGCCAGCCAATCAAAGCCACAAAACAGACAGAAGAAACCAGAAACACCAATCAAACAAACTCCAAGAACAATAAACACAGACCAAGACTCCCAACCAATCAGGATGTAAAAAAAACCATCCTGGCACAGCAGTAGGCTAGCCTCAAATTTAAAACCAACAGCTGTGATAGCCTGACCCACATACAAACTCAATACAGAAGCCTGATGATGGCAGATGAGATTCTGCTGAAACGTTGCTACAACTTTAAAAGCACTACAATGACATGGGATAATACCCGAAGGAAGCTGAACAGCACACATGTAAGTACCCGCGAAAACTTATATCTATCTATCTATATATATATATGAAAATATTTTGTCTTCTCTTTTGCTGAAACAACTCACCTGATAACAATGTCATAGTCATCAATTTTCAAGCCCAGAGATTTGTTTGCTAGAATGCCACCATTTCCCACAATAATACATCGTTTGCAGCTAAGACTGGAAAGGAAAAAGAAGAGCAGTTGGTTAAACAGCGAAATACATAGGCACAGAAATATTTCTGATCCAGATCTGAGCCAGTCGCTCCTAAAAGAATCAGAAAGTAGTTTGTAAAACAATTAAGATATTGGTATTGGAAGATGATAGACATAAAGTTACATCTATCATGTAGAAATTGGTTGTCCCTATTTTTCTGCTTGAGTTTATCTCGGAACTTGCACAAGATGTTTTTCTTGGCCATGGATTGCTACAGATCAAAAGTAAAAGATGCTGTAAAGGACTGTAAATAATAATATATATTTGAGTTTTAGAAATTGATTGCTGTACATTTGAATTAATCTTTTTATAAGTCTGGACAAAGGTTCTGATTTCTCCTCTCAATTTGTATATCAATAACAGTCTCTCTCAACACAGAGACACCACTTTGTTATTAAAAGATAAATAAAGTAAGAAAGGAGGAATTGACTTGGATGATCTAAATTAGATAGTCCATATGCCATACATACCTTTAGCACTAGAGTATTATTTCACACCAAAATTTGGCAGTAAAATGTTTGAAATATGATGATGATTTTTTCATCTGTAATACCAATCCTGCCACAATCCCTGACAAAAGGCCATAAATTTTTCCAAAATTGTGATTTCAGACTGTTTCTTGCATTTGAAAGAACTGGAAATTAAATGGCTTTCTTTCTTTATGGTCTTCTACTCCTGTTCCCATTCTTAAAATCTGCTACCCTGCCTACAAAATAACTTGCCTTCTGTAACTTTTACTGAAGATCAGATGGCTGGATTGCAGTCCCTCATCTCTCAAATAGTGACTGTACCTGCCATAAATATAAAGATGTGTGGAACAACTGTGCATTAATCTTATAAAGAGCATGATCATAGAGTACAAAATAACAGTAGACTGCCAATTATCAAGATATAGCTACATAAAATAAAATCGTTAGAAATATTTGGGAGCAACTAAGATAGTGCCTGAATTTGCCTCTTGTACTTCATTAAACCTTAATACTGTATTTACAATAAATATTGTAATTTATTTTTATTGATTACATCATTAATTTATTTAAGTATATGCTGCCTCATTAATGACCCTAGCCAACTTAAACCCATTAAAATAAGGCATAGAATTAGAATCACCTTTAAAAAACTATAATCACTACTCTCCCTATTGCTACATTGTAACTAATGAAATGGAAACCTCTTCTGAAAAGCACCATCTTAATGGATTTCTTGAATGCAACAGAGAGGAAGACAATGTGACCATGAGGTCACAATCTGTTTTTAGTCTCCTATCCTCTTCATGTAATTTACCTCATCCCTATTCTCAGTCAAATTTTTTCTTCAATTTTGGGATGAGAAAGTGAGAGATCAATCCCGCAACTGGAAAAAGTTGAAAACAGCATTTGATTAAAATTATCTGGCCACAAAACAGAGGTTAGCAACCTAGAGTTCATGGGCTGGATGTGACCCATTAACCAAAGTCATCCAGCCCACAATCCCAATAAAAATATGTTCCATAGAGAGGAGGATAGAGCAACTACCTGTTCAGCTGCGCATATGAGCACTCTCCACCTCCTTGGGTAGGAAGTCATTTTGGTGATGATTTCACTAGTCACTCTTAATTTAGATGCAGCCACAAGTCCTCTGCCTGGTACCAGTGAGAGTGAATTGTGTAGCAGAAAAGGAAGAGGAAATGGTGATGGTGGCATGGCCTCTGATCCTAACCAAGGGAATGTTACCAACTCCTGTCCTATAGTAATAACCTCTCAATGTAATCAATGAACGGGAAGAAAATTTATACATCTGTTAGATGTGAATTGGATTTTTGCATGTGCGAAATAATTCTTATGCATAAATGGTGATGGGATTTAATGTATCCATAAAATGGTGAAGAGGATTTTGTCCAATCAATAAAATGATGGCCTGTGAGAAAGTTAGTTTGTTTCATAAATTTCTCTATTGTTCATAAGTCACTTATTGCTATTTGTATAATCTTCATTCCTCACCTGTATACACACTTCCTGAATCTCTTTTATTCCTTTCTGTCACAAGTTCATTGCAAATATGCCCCAGCTGCAGTAAATTAATCCCAGTGTTTTGTTATGCAGTGGATTGTTCACATTTTTGTCACAAATCAGAATGTTGATTTTTCAGTGTCTTTGGCAATGCAAGGTAAGTCATGAACATTTGCTTTAGAAAATGAGGAACATCTCATGAAGAAGAGAAATCTGACAGAACAATGATTAATGGAAAATACAGAAAATGTAAAAACTTGGTATAAAGTTAATTTCAGAGAATACTAAAAGGTACTGTTCAGTTTGACCATGTGGAAGTAGGACTTATTACAACTATGAAATTGAAACATTTTGATATTAAATATAAAACAGCATTTTTCAACCTGTCAGATGTATCCTATTATAACTTCCATAATATCTAAAGCCCCTGTCACACTGCAGCAACGGATGGAAAGAGGATGTAAAACGGAGAAAAACACTTACCATCCGTTGGTTAACGCGATGCTTCCGTTCTGTACTCACTGCCTCCGTTTTGCTTCCTCTCTATCCGTCCAGCATCCGTCTATTGACATTTCATCCATTCAAAAAGTTTTGAGCTGCTCAAAACTTTTGAGCGGAAAATGTATCAAACGCGTCCATTCTGCATCCGCTAGGCATATGGGGGACATCTGTTCTGCATCCGTTGTCATCCGTTATGCATCCGCTATATCTGCTAGGCATCCGCTGCGCATCCGCACAACTCGAATCCGCTCTAGCGGTAAACGGATGCAGGGAGGAAGCGGAACGGACGCAGAATGGACGCGCAGCGTTAGTAGCACGGACGGAGAAAGGATGAAAGCGGATGCAGCACGCAAAGAAAGCATTTAAAACGGAAAAAACGTTCGCAGAGGGGACCTATCTCAGATATTAAGGATGTCTAGAGGATGCCTAGAGGATGCCAAAGGATGCTTCCGTTCCGCATACGCTTTCCATCCGCTCTGCGTTCTCCCCCCGTCCGTTCCTTTCCGTGTTATCCGCTGTTTATGCAAATTTTTGCCCCTTTTGAGAGCGGATAACAACGGATGGAACATTTTTCTCGTCTGCTGTGTCCTTTTTACAAATGTTTTGCATCCGTTGGGCAGTGTGACAGGGCCTTAACAGCAGGACCATAATGGAATTGAGGTCCCAATGTTACAGAAGGCTGTGAGGAAATCTGGGCATATAGCATTCAGAGAAATATTTCCTGCACATAATCTATACACATCACCAATTCAGCCCTAAGTGGCTGTAGTAAGAAATCCAACAATTGGCCCTTGTTGCCATCCACAAATTATAAAAACTGGATTGTTACCTTGTTAGACTGTTTTCTATGTTCTTCAAATAAAATATTATAAAATATTAAACATTCAGAGTTAGGGAATATGGCAAGTTAATGTATTTAAAAGAATACATTGTAAGAAAGTGCTTGAAAGAATAATGAAAATTTTATTTTATTTTATTGTAAGGCAACATTAACAAAACCTTTTAAGTCTGAAAGTACAATTCTCCATCCATCTCCTTTACACCCCAAGAAATTATGAAGGGCCTCTTCTGAGCTTCTTCCTCACTTACTATCCAGTTGTGAACTATGTTGTCTCTTATCTCACCATTCCCTAGGCAGCCTCTCTGGGCCCATTCTCCCAATGGAATTCCCAAATGCCATTACATCAGCTGTAGAAAAAGATCTGTTTTATCAACAAGAGCTGTTAAAAGCAACTCTTCTCTAATTAATTCTGAAGCAATACATAAGTGTATATCTCACAGGCCAAGACTAGCAAATCGACTCACCTGTCAAGGGTTGGAGTAAGGTGGTAGTTCTTCGTTACTGACAAGATGGCCTTGATTAGATTATCTGTAGAGAAAGAAAGAATACTTTAAAAAGTGATCTCATTTCAAGGATTTTTCACAATTCATAAGAGGGATGGATAAAAACTTCAGGATCAAAGTGAATACTGAATAAACTGCACCGTAGGTTTAATTTATAATCTTTCAACAAGAAATCAGAAAAGGAATAGCCAATATAAAACACAAGATAGTCTTTGACTTACAACCACAATTGAGCCCAAAATTTATGTTGCTAAATGAGTCATTTGTTAAGTGGATTTTGCCCTATTTCATAATCTTTCTTGCTACAGTTGTTAAGTGAATAACTGTAATTGTTAAAATAGTAATATGGTTGTTAAGTGAATCTGGACACCCTACTGACTTTGCTTGTTAGAAGGTTACAAAAGGTGATCAAATGACCCCGGCACACTGTAACCGTCATAAAATGAATTTTGATTTCAATGACAATAGATACAGTGACAACTGCAATAGTTGTAAGTGTGAAAATGGTCATAAGTCACTTTTTCCAGTGCTGTTGTAACTTTGAATGGTCACTAAATGAACTCTTGTCAGGACTATATGTATTTTGTGAAGTATTGCTTCACGTTTTTCTCAGACATACACCAGCTGGAATTAATTGAATAATAAACTATCCTTCTCTGTGTACTGTGAGCTGAAATACAATACAAAAGGAAATATTTAACATGTATGTCTGTTTAGCTAGTAGAGCAATACAAATGAAGTTATTTGTATTACAATCATGGGCAGCTATTATTATAATAAGAGGAAAAAAACTGCAACCACACGGTATTCAATGTCACCATAGTATGCATTTTTATTAATCTCACAGATATATTTAGCCTCTAATGTATTGGTGTGGCTTATCTCTACCAAGCCAAAGAGCAAGCAACAACATATACCTAGAGATGTGTATGCCACAGATAGATATTCTGGAAAAAAGATTTTTTTAAAAAAAAGTGTTTAAAAAACACAATTTTACATGATACATATCATCTCTATAAATGCTTTGGATTCTCCGACCCGTACAACTGAGAAAAACTAGAAATAATACATTTAAAAGCAAGTAACTTGTCATTTTTTAAAACTCAAATTCAGTGATAAAGCCAGTTCAGTTAAGAACAATCATATATTAGCCTGTTGTGACATTATTTTTTATGTTATGTCTCAAAATAATCTGAATATAAAATTAAGTCTCCTTAACAGAATAATATTTTAGAGTCATATTTGGAGAACATATTGGTCTACAGCAGTAAGCTAGACCCATTGTTCAAAAAAATATAATCTTAAATATTCAGTATTTAGAAGCATATTGAATAGTTCAATATAAAATTCAAGTATAGAGACATATTTAAATGCTTATATGAGGTTGGACACAATGTTCATTTTCAACAAACATATTTTGCATGTCTAATGCAATCCTTAGGTCCTTAAAACCAGAACTTGAAAAGTACTTCTGTCTGAGACTGGGGAATTACTGCTAGTCTTAACATAAATCAAAAGCACATTTTGTGGCAAATAAGATAGTATTACATATTCATATCTACTTCCTTTGCTCTCATTACAAATACCTTGCTCATTTTCACTTATTAATAGCTATAATTAAGGAGGAAAATTGAAGGTGTTAAGTTTCTTAGGAAGTAAAAAAAGGTACTGTTTTTTAAAAGTAATTGTCTAGCAGGAGGATGATAGGAAAATATCATTTTCTTTTAGGTATTAAAACTTCAAAAATTCAAGAGTAGAATATATTTAGAAAACTCTATGCAAATATTATGGGACCTAGCTACTGTGTGTGCAAATGTGTGCATATGTGTGAGACAGTCAAGGAGAAAAAGAGAAACCGAGAGAAAAGACCAAAAAGAAGTACTACTGTTCTCCACATTTAGTTTTCCCTCACTTTAACGATGACAAATATATCCAATGCTAGCATCCCAAATGATTTCCTCAAAGCAAATAAAGTTATCATTATAAACATTGCTCCTTATTTGTGATCCAGAGATTTTCAATGGCTATATCATCCACTTAAACTTTCTCAAATTTAGCAACTCCACTTTTCATAATTAATGAATTAGGGTTGATGGGGACATCTTGACAACAAAAATGTTATAAATAGTTGTGGTTTATTTAAGAATACTTGCAAAGATATTCAGGAAGTAAATAAATAATGCAAATGCAATAATAGAAAAAAGAATAGAAAGAATAGAATACTTTATTGGCCAGGTGTGATTGGACACACAAGGAATTTGTCTTGGTGTAAATACTCTCAGTATACATAAAGAAAAGGTACATTCATTAAGAATCAAGAATCATAATGTAAAACACTTAATGATAGTCATAGGGTACAATCAACAGTCAAATCATACTAGGAAACAGTCAAGTGGGAGGGGATGGGTGATAAGGAGTGATGAGAAGATTAACAGTCATAGTAGTGTACACTTTGTAAATAGTTGAACAGTGTTGAGGAAATTATTTGTTTAGCAGAGTGATGACTTTCGGAAAAAAACTGTTCTTGTGTCACGTCGTTCTGGTATGCAGTGCTCTATAGCATCGTTTTGAGGGAAGGAGTTGAAACAGTTTATGTCCAGGATGTGAGGAGTCTGTAAATATTTTCACAGCCCTCTTTTTGACTCCTGAAGTATAAAGGTCCTCAACTGAAGGCAGGTGGGTAGTAATTGTTTTTTCTTCAGTCCTAATTATCCTCTGAAGTCTGTGTCTGTCCTGTTGGGCTGCAGAACCAAACCAGACAGTTATAGAGGTGCAGATGATAGACTCAATAATTCCTCTGTAGAACTGTATCAGCAGCTCCTTGGGCAGTTTGAGCTTTATGAGTTGGCGCAGAAAGAACATTCTTTGTTGTGCTTTTTCATTATGTCTTTGATGTTAGGTGTCCATTTTAGGTCATGTGATATAGTAGAACCTAGAAATATGAAGGTCTCTATTGTTGATAATGTGTTGTCTCGTATTGTAAGAGATGGTAGTATAGGAGGGTTTCTTCTAAAGTCTACCACCATTTCTAGAAAATATTTATATCTCAGATGACCTAACTCACAAAGATGCTACTTAAGGCCCTGTCACAATGCCCAACGGATGCAAAACGTTAGTAAAAAGGACACAACGGACGAGAAAAATGTTCCATCCATTGTTATCCGCTCTCAGAAGGGGCGAAAATTTGCATAATGGGAGTGGATAACACGGAAAGGAACGGACGGGGGGAGGACGCAGAGCGGATGGAAAATGGATGCGGAATGGAAGCCTAGCGGATGGAAGCAGATGGCACATCCGCTAGGCTTCCGGGGGATCTCAGCAAGGCGGACGTGGAACGGATACAGCAGATGCACAGCGGACGCCGAGCGGATGAAGCGGATGCAGAGCGGAAGCCTAGCGGATGCAGAGCAGAAGCCTAACGGATGCCTAGCGTTAATTGTGCATGCGGGGAGGATGCATTGAGTAAGCCCCACGGATATAAGGGAAGCAGCTCGGAAGCAGGTCACCATTCAGAGGAAAGACCTGCTGCCGGATGGATTGACAGCCCTGCCTGCCCTGCCTGCAAGCCTTGCTGCAAGCCTCCCTGCCAGCCTCCCTGCCAGCCTTGCTGTCTGCCTGCCTGCCAGCGTTGCCTGCCAGTCTCCCTGCCAGCCTTGCTGCCAGCCAGTCTGCCTGCCAGCTTTGCTGCCTACCTTCCTGCAAGCTTTGGTTCATGTCTGCCTGCCTGCCTGCCAGCCTTCCTGCCAGCCTTGGTGCCTGCCTCCCTGCCAGCCTTCCTGCCAGTCTTGGTGCCAGCCTTCCTGCCAGCCTTGGTGCATGCCTGCCTGCCAGCCTACCTGCCAGCCTTCCTGCCAGCCTTGGTGCCTGCCTGCCTGCCAGCCTTGGTGGCTGACTTCCTGCCAGCCTTGGTGCCTGCCTCCCTGCCAGCCTTCCTGCCAGCCTTGGTGCCTGCCTCCCTGCAAGCTTTCCTGCCAGCCTTGGTTCCTGCCAGCCTCCCTGCCAGCCAGCAACCCCACAACCATGCTGAAGCACAGCAAGCCTCAGCCATCTGCTGCCAGCCCTTGCAAGAGGGACAGGGCTACCATCCCGCCCCCTGGCCCTCACTCTGGTTCTGCTGGGGCTTCTGCAGCACAGGCTCGCTCTTCTGGGGCTGGGGCTTCTGCTGCTTCTGCTTCTGGAGGAGCTGATGACAAGCACTCCAGCACCAGCCACCTCCACAGCACCTGGACCCTTCACCCCTGGGACTGAGCGACCAAGAGGAGTGCCAGAGACTCATTTTTGTTTTATAGCTTGTTGTTAATAAAGTCTATTTTTGATTCACACACTTGCTTCATTTCTTTTTTTTAATAAAGTCTTGCTGGAAACTTTTAGAAATGGTTTAAGCCTTTGCATGCTTGTGGGATGGGTTAAGATAGCAGTGGGATGGGTTGAGATACCTGTGGGATGGGCAGGGATACCTTTGGGATGGGTAATAGCTGTGGGATAGATAAACCTCCATTGCAAGCATAGTGTGACGGGATGGTCCACCCTCCCAGGTGCCACACCTATGGCCCTTTATTATCAATAACAATGTAATCAATCATCCACACATGTCAACATAAACACAACTCTTTATTAAATGCCCTGTTCATTGTAGGCCAATATACATGGCCCGATCTCATCCGTGTGATGAGACAGGTTGAAGGAAGCACCATTAATCATCTATCATCCTGTCTTGCCACTACACTGCTCCAGTTGGGGAGTTGCACCAGTGTTTCAGGAGGTTGCACTGCTTCTTCCCTTCACGTGAGGCTCTGTTGGGGCCTTGCACATCCTCAGTGTCTATCAGGTATTGCCCTTGCCTCCATTTCCCAGGCTTCATTTCCCCATTGCCTTGTTGGAGGTCCATGAGCCTGTTCTGCAACACTGGGTAGTGGGTGCGCATGAGACTGTGCAGGATGCAGCAAGCTTCCATAATCCTCCTCACGGTTTCTGGGCGATGCTGCATGGTGGTGAGAAGTACCTGGAACCTGTTGGCTAGGATGCCAAAGGCGTTCTCCACCACCCGCCTTGCCCTGGACAGCCTGTAGTTGAAGATCCTCTGTTCACGGGTGAGGCATCTGGAAGTGTAGGGCTTCATGAGGTAGGTTGTGAGGGAGAAGGCGTCATCCCCCACAATGAAATAGGGCACATCTTGCGTGTCGTTGGGCAGGGGTTCTGGATCTGGGAAGCCCACGATGAGGTTGCATTCCAGCCCACCCTTGAGGTCACTTGCATTGTATACCTGGGCATCTGAAGCTGACCCGTTGCCTGAAGCATCGATGTACATGAACTTGTAGTCAGCATCGACCATGGCGAAGAGGATGATGCTGAAGAAGCCCTTGTAGTTGTGATAAGAGGACCCTGAGTTGGCTGGCGCTTTGCAGGCCACGTGCTTGCCATCGATGGCTCCAACGGTGTGGGGAAGTTCCACTTCTGATACCACTGCTCTGCAACTTTCTTCCATCCTTCTTCAGTGGAGGGGCACTGCAGGAGCTCCTCCAGGTATTCTTCGATGATGGCCTGCACCACTTCTCTGACCACAATGCTGATGGTGTTGTGTGGCACCCTCCAGCTGTACTGCATGCTCCTGTAGGTGGTCCCTGAGGCCAGGTGGTGCAGAGTGAGTGCCACCTTGAGCCCAGGGTCCAGGCTGGGCTGGAAGTTGGTGTTTGCCTTGGTCAACCTGGGTGTCAGCCGCTGCACACTGCGTCAAACATGGCTGGAGGCATCCTCATGAAGTTCTGGAATGCATGAGGGTCTTCTTCGTTCCTCAGCTCCACCATCAGCTTGTTGTACAGTCCGTCCTCTGATCTTCTGGCGAACCATCTTCGTACCCAGACGCTTCTTGGCCGCCTCCTTTTCTTCCCGTAGTAGAGTTCACAGAGCCTGTAGATGGCTTCGCACTGTTGCAGAAGGATGGTGGCTGCCAAAAGGACTTTGTTATGATCCACGGTGGACATGACTGGTTGCTGTGGAAGAGGAAGAGTCAGATGAAGGCTGCAGAGGTCTGCACCGCAGGGCTGCTGTTCTGAAAGTGAGATCCAGATGAGTTGCTCCCCCTTTTTATAGGCAGTATAGGTGTCCCTTTGCATCCTCTAGGCATCCTCTAGACATCCTTAATATCCGAGATAGGTCTCCTCTGCGAAGGTTTTTTCCGTTTTAAATGCTTTGTTTCCATGCTGCATCCGCTAGGCATCCGTTCTGCATCCGTTCTGCGTCCGTTCCGCTTCCTCCCTGCGTCCGAGCGGATGCGAGTTGCGTGGATGCGTAGCGGATGCCTAGCGGATATAGCGGATACGTAACGGATGTAGAACGGATGCCTAGCGGATGCGTAGTGGATGCAGAACGGACGAATTGGATACATTTTCCACGCAAAAGTTTTGAGCAGCTCAAAACTTTCTGAGCGGATGAAATGTCCATAAACGGATGCTGGACTGATAGAGAGGAAGCAAAACGGAGGCAGTGAGTACAGAATGGATACATCGCGTTAACCAACGGATGAAAAGCATTTTTGTCCGTTTTACATCCTCTTTGCATCCGTTGGTGCAGTGTGACAGGGGCTTTAGTTTGAAATATTCCTAAGTATGTGATGAATGATGACTCATATGATCTTAGTTCAGCCTTCAACCTATAAAGACCCACATGAAATTCTGTAGCATATGCAGCTACAGATACTAGAAAGATCCTGGTGAAGCTGTCTAATCATACTCCTGCAGTAATTAAGCCAATCACTCCTGAGACAGTACAAAGATTCTTTCAGAGACTCAACTTACTTTCTCTAATATACTGTTGTTGCTCTGCTTTTATATGAAGATTGGATAAACACTTACTAGGCTTCATGATTCAGCGCTCACTTCTAGGAATCAAAAATATGGTGTTCCAAGCCTGGTCTGCAAGCACAATGAGTCACTTTCTTCTATGTTTACACAGAGTGTCTTTTATATAAAACATTCCACAACAATATACAATAAAAATAGCAAATTTCAGTCTTGTAATTTCCAGCAGGCTCCGTTTGAAGAATTAGCTTCGCTTAGTATGGTAAATAAACATACTTTTTATCTGCTATGCATTCATTCAAAGAGAGCAAATATATTCCTTACATGGAAGGCTTCAGGAACAAGCCTGAAGAGATTCTAGGAAAATTAATCACATTTGGATCAGGAAAAAATCAAGGAAAACTATTCATTCTACACTTGATCCCAATATTATTTTTAGAGTTTTTATGTGATTCTGCTTTAGTTTTGAAATGTTTATTTATTACATTTGTATACTGCTGTATCTTTCAGGGTCTCCCATAAGTTTACAAGATCACAACACACAATAAAACATCTACATCCATGAGAATAAATTAAGCTAAAATACCAAAACATGATAAATGATTCCACAGAGCTGAATGGAATTATCATTCAACTGAAGTAATAATAAACTGAAGTAATAAATAATGAACCTATGGCAAACAAATTAACTACTAAATACCTTATGGAAGATTTCTGTTTTCACTACTTTCTACAATGAAATTAAAGACTATGTGAGTCTGACTTTTGGGATGCCATTGTATGAGATCAGGTACCAAAAAGCAGTGCTTTCCATATACCTGACAAAGTTGAACAGATTCATTCCCAAATGGAGTCCTCACAGGTGCAGGTACATGCAAGATGCCTGGGGAAAGGTCTTACCCAGGAACAGTTTGATCCTGCTAGCATTCATGAACTGGACACGGTCCTCAATGCTATCATACAACCACCTGTTAATTTGATCCCTGTCCCTCCTGGTTGATAAAAGATTCCAGGATGTGACAGCCAGATGGGTTTGGACAATGGTAAATACCTCACCTGCAGGAGGTGACATTTTTGCCTCCTCCTTAAAATAACTATCTCTTGATCCCACCTGTCTGGACAATTTCCATTCACTCTCTCACTTTCTCTTTTTAGGGAGAAGGTTAGAAAAAATGGTTGCTTGGCAGCTTCAGATAGTCCTAGATGAAATATATCATATAGACACCCTTCCAGTCAGATTTTAGGTCAGTTATGGGACAGAAACAGCATTGGTCATACTTGTGGAAATTTCTGGCAAGATTACATAAATTTCTGAACTTGAGAATTAAGAAACTGAAGAGATAGCTGAGATGAACTCCTGTGCTCTAATGATAACAATGGATCTAAAATACCCTTTTAATAATTACATAAGTTTGTAAACTAAATCTTTAGAAAGATTTCAGTACTATCTAGAAAGAACAAAATCATTTTTCCAAACAGATAATCATGCACAATCCCTAAGAAAGCCCTATTCTTTTGCCCTTGTTCAGTCCACTATCTTGCCCAAGTTCAAACTCTAAATGCAATTAATGTACAACTTTTTACAGTTTTGAAGCATACAAGCTGTTTATGAAAACATGGGCATTAATAAACTATCAAAAGAACTTTCAAAAAAATATGAAATCCATCTGTGGATATTTATGGGCAATGATGACTTCATTTAAAGTTTAATTATAATTAAGAGAAATTATTGCATAAATAAGATGTATTTGTTTTCCTTCAACTCCTTGAGTAACATTTTTAGAACACTCTCTTTTCTCTAGGGAAATTCCAATCAATATTGATGAGATTCAAGTCACAATAAAACTACCTTTAATACATCCTAGGTTTTTGCGCCACTTGACTTAGTCCAAGAGCTCCTTAACCTAGTATATTAACTGTATGTGAGCTTACTCTTGTTATATGATATGGATACAAATACTTCATAGAATGATCTTAGTTGCACAATTCCTCTTCGAAAAACAGGAAAAGGAGATATCATATAATAAAGGAAATGAGAGATGAACAAAAATCATATTTGTTAGTTCTATGTACAGGCTGTGAATGCAGTGAAATTGATATGTGAACATTGAAAACAAATGATAATGCCAGTATCATTTCCATCCCCATAACAGTTGTATTTATTTTTGCATATATCAATTTATATTACCAATGTGATTCTGGATGGCAAAAAATATTAAAATGCATGTATATTAAAAATAAATAAAAAACACCCTTCCAACACTTTAATACAAAGGGGTTCCAAAGCATACAATTCACCAATAGTGTGGGTTCAGTTACTCAAATACCCATGCCTATGTAAAAAACCAGATGCTTTTTAGCATTCTGAAAACAGAGCCAGAAAAGGATGGGAAGAAATGATGTTAAAAGCCAAGAGGGATACAAATTTGTCAGAAGCATCATGGTGACTTGTGAGGGCAGAAGGGTAAATAAGGATATTTCCCTCAAACATAGAATAGAAAGTTGGAACATAATAAACAGAAACAAATGTTTACATATCATGGACAAACTCTCAACACTTACACTTCAGAAACAGAGAAAGACTTTGCTTTCCGTGTGGTCATTACTTGCTTTTTCTCTAATATTTACCCCTTTCCCAGAACATCACAAATTTCAAGGTCAGCCTAAAGTCAAGATCTAAATATAAAAATCCATAGAAAACAAGCAGTGAAAAATGCCTCTTGATCTTCCCAGTTCTGGAACATGCAAACCTAAATATATCCCCATAACAAGATACTTAGAATGTAATATAACACACACAGAGACTACACTTTTTGTTGGCATATAGGCCAATCTTCCTTCATCTGGAGACTTGAGACTCCCACACCTCTACAATTGCTATAGTAACATTTCTGGAGGATACTCAATTGGACAACTGCTTCTTACTATTTCTGCCATAGCAAAATCACACCACTTCCTTAGAGATAACTTTTCTTCATTTCTTCAAAATTTTCTTCAACTTACAAGTATTCATTTAGTGATCGTTTGAAATTACAACGGCACTGAAAAAGGTGATTTACAACAGGTCCTTATTCTTAAAACTTACACAGCATTCCCTTGATCACATGAGTGTTTGGCAACTGGCATGTATTTATGACATTACCAGGATTGTGTAATTTGCCTTTGCAACCTTCCCAGTGGCTTTTGATAAGCAAAGTCAATGGGAGAAGCTGAATTCACTTAATGACTGCATGATTCACCAAACAACAGCAGTGATTCTTGTATCCATGGCAAAAAAGATTATTTTATTGGGTGTGGCTCACTTAACAACTTCCTTGGTCCCAATTGTCAGTATAAATAGATGATTACCTGTACTTATCTTGAGGAAAAAATTCCTACAATGTCAAAATTATCAAAAGAAAGCCACATGGCTAACATTTGAAGACTGTTCCTAGGTTGTCAGGTGGAGCTCCATTCAAAATCCAGGAAAGAAATACTTAGACTCTTTAGTTTAGAGAAAAGATATCTTTTACTGAAAGTGAAGTGGTAGCAACCAAAGAATTCTGAATCTGAGAAATTAGGTGCGCAATTCACATATACAAAGTGATGGAAATGTTCCCATCCCAAATAGTTCATATGACACTTCCAATTTGAAGTTGTGAATATGATCATGTGGGCATCTTCAGGTGATGATGAGGCCTCTGTCCGTTGACCTTGGCATATTTTGATAACAGGTTGCAGTTGCGCAGAGAAAAGAAAGCTAAGCGAGAAATAGAAACCTAACTCTATTGTATGCTTCCCCCCCCCCATTTACACAACAGAAGAATGTAACACCTCCAGCTCACTTCCCAGACTTATCCCTTCCTCCCCTTCCCCCCCCCCATTTCTTATGACAGCCGAAAGATGCAAAGCAATAGTAGAAGATCTTGAAGGCTGACATTCGGCCCTCCTAGAAAAAGGAAAACCATCAGTCCTAGAGGAGAGAGAGGAGAAAATATAAAGACAATTATTAATCATTAAACAATTACAAAACAATACACTCCTAAGGCTTATCAGGATACTTGGAACGAAATGCTTTGATCAACTTAGGGGCTTTAACGTCAGTTTCGTTAACCCATTCGGCTTGCGAAGAAGGGAAATGTTTCCAGGCTACAAGATACTGGAGATAACCCCTCCATTTGCGAGAGTCCAGAATTTCTTTAACTTCAAAATGTTGTTCACCTTCAATCAGTATTGGTATGGGAGGGTCAGCCTGGATGGGTCTTAAGTCAGAAGTACGTTCAGGTTTTAGCAAACTAACATGGAAAACCGGATGAATTCGTCGAAGAGTTTTGGGTAAGTTCAGCTGGACTGTTACAGGATTTATAATCCGTTCAATCGTGAAAGGACCAACATACTTAGGACCAAGCTTCTTTGACTTTTGAGTGGTCTGCAGGTATCTGGTGGACAGGAAAACCTTGTCGCCCACTTTATATTCTTTCTGTGGGGATCTTTTCTTGTCTGCAAATTTCTTATGAGCTTGATGGGCCTCATCTAATGCTTTGCGTGTCACTGGCCAGTTAAGTTGGAGTTGAGTTATCCATTCATCCAACGAATGGATGTTAGGTTTTTCATGAGGAAGTTCAGGTATGGGAACGAAATCTTGTCCCGAAGCCACTTTAAATGGAGTAAATCCAGTACTACTGTGTACGGAGTTGTTATATGCCACTTCGGCAAATGGTAATAATTCAGACCAGTTATCTTGTTGATAATTTATGTAACATCTAAGATATTGTTCTAACACTGCGTTAGTCCTCTCACAGGCCCCATTAGTTTGGGGGTGGTGGGTGGAGCTTAACCCCTGGGCGGAGCCTATTAACTTCAGGAACTCTTTCCAAAAATTTGAGATAAACTGGACCCCTCTGTCAGAGATTATGCGTTCCGGAACGCCATGTAACCTATAGATATGTGAAATAAACAGTTTAGCCAGCGTCTTAGCAGAGGGAATCTTGGAACAACGTATGCAATGTACTTGTTTGGAAAACAAATCAGTCACTACCCAGATGACCGTGTTTCTACCACTTTCGGGTAATTCTACTATGAAGTCCATAGAGATTTCCTTCCAGGGAGCCGTTGGTCTAGCTACATTTTGTAACAATCCTACTGGCTTACCAGGAGGTCTCTTTGCCGAAGCACAAATTGGACAGCTAGCTACATAAGCTTCAATGTCCTTCTTTAAAGTAGGCCACCAGAATTGCCGCTTAACCAGATGTAAGATCTTCACAAATCTGAAGTGGCCAGCTGCTTTAGAATCATGAGCCTGTTGTAGTATTTGGCCCCTCAGCACTTGTGGCACATACAACTTGGCCCCCACCCAAGCCAAACCATCTCTAACTGTATAGTCACTTGAATGAGCCAGGAACCATTCGTCCAGTTTTAAAGCTTCTTTTAATTGTTCGGTTAGGTCATTCGATAAAACCACTTCTTGGTTCTTCTTTTGGGCTTTGGTGATCACTGGGGCGGCAAGGTGTTTGGCTGAGACAATTGGGCTTATCACCTCCTGGCGCATACTATTATATTGGGGTAGCCTAGAGAGAGCATCCGCCATGAAGTTCTTCCCTCCTGGAATATACTTCAATGAGAAATTGAATCGCTTGAAGTACTGGGCCCAGCGAACTTGTTTAGGGGACAGTTTCCGGGGCGTTTTTAAGGCTTCCAAATTCTTATGATCAGTCCATACCTCAAATGAGTGTTTTGCTCCTTCCAGGAAATGTCTCCAGGTCAGTAAGGCCCAATGAACTGCAAAAGCTTCTTTCTCCCAGATGGCCCATCTTCTCTCTGTTTCAGACAGCTTACGGGAGGTATACGCACAAGGCTGTAAGGTCCCTTTCTCGTTGATTTGAAGTAACACCGCTCCAATAGCTACATCACTTGCATCGGCTTGAATCACAAAAGGAGTGTCCATATCCGGGTGCTTCAGCACTGGTTCTGCAGCAAACAGTCGTTTTAGCTTTTCAAAAGCTGCTTGGCACTCCATGGACCACTCCAGCAGCTTTCCTGGCCTTGGCTTCACCTCCCCTTTTGTTTTTAAGAGATTTGTGATGGGCATTGCTATCTTAGCAAACGCTGGGATGAATTGCCGGTAAAAATTTGCAAATCCCAAAAAGCTTTGAAGTTGTTTTCTGGTGCGTGGTGGAGCCCATTCCAGAACGGCACGCACCTTCTCTGGATCCATCTCTATGCCTTCAGATGAAATGCGATATCCCAGATAGTCAATTTTGTCTTGGTGGAATTCACACTTTGACAATTTAGCATACAACTTAGCAGCACACAGTTTCTGTAGAACCGACCGCACTAGTTTCACATGTTCATCCAGAGTTTCCGTGTAGATAAGGATATCATCAAGATAAACCAGAACCCCCCTGTATAAATGTTCATGTAACACTTGGTTGATCATTTGCATGAATACAGCTGGGGCCCCTTCTAAACCAAAAGGAAGAACGTTGAATTGGAAGCAACCCATCGGACAGTTAAAAGCGGTCTTCCACTCATCCCCTTCCTTAATTCGAATTCGGTAGTATGCTTCTCTCAAATCCAACTTCGTGAAAATCTTTCCCTTCGCTAAATGGGCCAACATGTCCTTCATCAAAGGAAGGGGGTACACGTTTTCCACAGAAATAGCGTTCAAATTTCTGTAATCCACCACCAAGCGTTTGGAACCATCTTTCTTTTCCCGGAACAACACTGGGGCCGCTACCTGGGGTCTAGCAGGTTGAATGAAACCACATTCCAGATTTTTATCTATAAACAATCTTAGCTCTTCCAATTCCCGTGGGGTCATTGAGTACAACTTTGGTTTCGGGAGCTTCACCGCAGGCAAAATCTCAATAGCACAGTCTGTTGGCCGGTGAGATGGAAGCTCATCCGAGGCCTTCTCACTGAACACTTCTTTTAAATCCCAATACTCTTTGGGAATTTTTTCCTCCCCTTTCACGGGCTCAGTACCTGTGGAAGCTATTTTCAATTAGGTCCTCGGGCTTCGGCTGGGATCTGGCCCCTCCTCTTGGTCGCTGCTTTGTGCGTATGCACAACAACCCCTTCCTCCAGTTAACCTGGGGGTTCCATTTCCGAAGCCAGGGCAGTCCCAGTATTAATGGTTGCTCCATCCCAGGAACCACAATAAAACGCAGGGTCTCATCATGCTCTCCCATGACCATTTCTATAGGTTCCGTGACAAAATGTGTGGGGCAACCTCCAGCCACTGATCCATCTAGTTGGCAAAAGGAAATGGGCATCTTCAAAGGTTTTAGCTTTAGGCCCATTTTCTTCACTACTTCCATGTTGATTATACACCTTGTGCACCCAGAATCTAACAGGGCTAGCATTTCCCATTCGACCCCTCGACCCCTGAATTGGGTACCCTCAACTTCACCGGAATAGTCATAGGGCCCACGCTTGGACTTACCAGGAAGTCGTCTTCCGAGTCGAAATCCTCCTCCTCAGGGGTCACTGGGGTTTCTGATTCCTCTCCTGCGGGAGGGGCGACCTCTGCTGTCTCTTTTGACTTTAGTGCTGTTTCGTGAGGCTTCGCTGGGGATTTTTCAGGTTTCTTTCCTTCCTTTGGTGCCCCCTTTGGCTCCAGCTTGACTCTGCAGTTCACAGCCCGGTGACCTTCCTTCCCGCATCGAAAGCAGGCCGAGGGGTTGGGTCTTGCCGCCACTCCTCCCCTCTGAGATTTAGGAGCCTCTTGAAGACGTGGGGCGGGAAACTTGCTCCACCCATAATCTCCCCGCCGTTTGCTTCGGGTTAAATCAATCTCCACTTCTGCCAGCAAGTACCACATCTGCAAGTCATTGGGGCCTCTTCTAGCAATGCATCTCTGGTACACATCTTCATTTAAACCATCTTTAAACAGTTCTATCAGGGCTTCTTGGGGCCAGCCTCAGAAATGGCCGGTTAACTGTCTAAATTCTTGGGTGTAATCAGTCACAGACTTCTGCCCCTGTTTTATGGTTTTCATCCTAATTCAGGCCTTGCGCTCTGCCAGTGGGTCCTCAAACCTAGCCCTCAGTGCAGCCATGAACAGGTTGTAGTTCAGCAACTGAGGAACATTATCATTATGCAAGGTCACCATCCACTCTGCCGCTATTCCCTCCAGAGCCCTGGTAACACACCTCACTTTGGCTGCTTCTGAGGGAAAATCCTCCCCGTATTCTCCCATATGGCTCCAAACTTGAGCTAGGAAAAATCCCAAGGTTTTGGGATCCCCCCCATATTTTACTTCTAACGGAGGCAGCCTAGGAGCTCTACGCCTTCTAGGAATCACACCTCCCGCTGAAAGCCCCAGGGCTGCTGCTGGATCGGGTTGATTTATGGGAGAGGGAGCTGCTCTGCTTCTTCTGGCTGGGGCTACTTCCCCTCCCCCTTCATACCTTTGTGCAGCTTGGGGTTGTTCAAAGGCTTCATTCAGGAGTCTCCTGGCTTGATCCAGTAAGAGTTCCCTCTTTTCCTTCTCTTGCCAAGGCTCCTCTTTTCCACGCCGGTGGGTAGTTGTGACCCCGGGGGGGGGGTCCTTCTCTGGATCTTTCCAACCAACCCCCGCCGACCATCTGGGCTTCACAGCTGGATCCTCTTCCAGACTGAGCTCTGCTAGCGATTGGGCTTCCTGCACCAGCACAGAATCTTGCCCTCCAATGGCTCCCGGATCCTCTTAGTCACTATTTGAAGATGACATAATGTCCAGGCCCCCTCAGAAGAAAATTGGGTATTATCTCCGGGTGGGCTGGTGGAGAGATTCAGAATAATGTCAGGCGGAGCTCCATTCAAAATCCAGGAAAGAAATACTTAGACTCTTTAGTTTAGAGAAAAGATATCTTTTACTGAAAGTGAAGTGGTAGCAACCAAAGAATTCTGAATCTGAGAAATTAGGCGCGCAATTCACATATACAAAGTGATGGAAATGTTCCCAACCCCAATAGTTCAGATGACACTTCCAATTAGAAGTTGTGAATATGATCATGTTGGCATCTTCAGGTGATGATGAGGCCTCTGTCCATTGACCTTGGCATATTTTGATAACAGGTTGCAGTTGCGCAGAGAAAAGAAAGCTAAGCGAGAAATAGAAACCTAACTCTATTGTATGCTTTCTAGAGAAAGCATAGTGAATCCATTTTAGAAAATAAGATGCATGGGAACACAAAACCAGGAACATAATTTAGAAGAAAACAATAAAAGTACTATTATCACTAAATAGGCAGGGATTGGGAAATAACAAATCAGGCATGGGAAATCTCTGTCCTGTTAGGTTTTGCATCCAGACCATAAATACTACATTGAATGCTCTTCCCATGCCATTCTGGAGCATAAGATCAAGATACATAAGAAAAATAACTATATATGTATATGTATTTAAGACTTAGGCTGAACTGTATGTAATATTAAACTTTATAAATGTACTAAGGTTTATTTATTTGCTTTTGATGTCCCAAAATGGATGATGGCCCCACTTCTTCATTAAAAGGCTGATACGACATGTCATTTTCTATAAAAGCTTTTAAAATCTATTTACAGAAAAAAATATCTAAAATTATACTGATATAGTAGTTTGAAATTCTGAAATGTAAAGCTAGCTGACCTTGAAGTTGACAGAATTATGCCAGTCAATTTTCATCTGAATTTCAAGTAAACACTTGATGACACAAATGCCTAACATCTGCACAAGTATTTCACAAGGTATATATTATGCTGTGAATCTCCCTTGACAACAGCCAGATTTTACACTCAGATCAGACCTCCGATTTCTGATGCTCAACTGAATATCATTCTCAAGAAAGTTGTTCAATTTCCCAAGTCCTCTGATTTGGGCAGCCATCATCAGCACCTTTCTCCTGCCATCCTGTTTCAACCAGAATCAGACTAGTCTTGACTAAAAACCTTAATGAGGTTTTGAACCCATCAACAACTCACAATAATTCATCCCCAGTGCCTCCCCTGGGATAAGAAAAAAAGCTGATGCAAGAATTTCAAGTGATGTGTGCTTGAGAGTGTGATGCGAGAAGGGTGCCATTTGCTTCACTCATGCTCTAGTCTGTCAGCACTGTCATTAGACTACTAGTTTACTGAGAACAATAATTCTTTCCTCCCACAAGTACAAACTGCTTTAGACTTAATCCTGGCACAAAGTTTGGTCCCAAGAGGGCACTATATAAGCCATTCATTTGATTTACTCCCACTGCTTTAGCTCCCAGCCATTTCAAGAACAGTGGTTTCTGGTTTTAACTGAAGAAAATCCAACATAAAACCCTAGATTAACATAGCTGTGTAGTGGTCACACAAACTGACAGCAACTTGGAAATACAAAACAAAGACTGCCCAAAGACATTCAGTCATCCTGTACTACAATTCTCCATGCTGATATTTCTTGGCTAAAATTCTCAGCCTATGAAAATAAATAACCCACTTAGAGATCCATAATCTATACTCTGCAGAAAAGTGATCCTGTAAATCCACTATCCTGTTTTCATCTGTACTTCCAATCACTTCCACAGTCAATATTTCTACTGTAAAAAATGCACAGTGGCTATTTGTCACCTTTCAAAGAAGGATGCCTCTCCAATGGAAAGGCAAATATGTATAAAAGGTGAGGTACCGATATGCACATCTTGGCCATGGTTACAGAATGAGGACTAATTATGTGCAAGGATTTAGTAGTAGCAAGTTCATGCCTCAGTAAGTCTCCTTTCAATAGAGCAACTAAATATTGTACTATGCAAATAATAAAACCCTTAACGTCTTATGAAACTTTTATATTTAATTATATTCTGCTCTGCTCCTTTTTATGATATGAAGACAGTTGTGAGACTGGATTTACCTAGTGAACACTGTCTTAAACATCATGTTTAACAAGGCAGACATCATGGAGAACCATTCCAACATTTTTTATGTAATACTAAAAAAAGGATACTATCACCTGAATTGGTATACTTTGTGTTGAATAATTTCCTATCTTTATCTATAATTTCCGATCTTCCATAAATTACACCTTTTATGGGAAGTAAATTTGTTTCCAATTATGTAATTGTCAACATCCTTCTTACTCACCTTTCTTAGGTGGCTACAGAAGGTTGAAAATATAAAATAGTGCTTTGTTTAGAACAACTTTGTACTACTTAAAAGAAAGAAATTTAAAATATACTCAAAAAGGAGAATTCAAATTTCTTTAATATACAAATTCATAAATTCTAAAGGTAATATCAGAATACAATCATAGTGGATTTGTTACCCTACCTTGTCCTTTAATCCCAAAAGGTGGAAGAAAATCCCGAATCTTTGCCCATTTCCTGAAGGAATCATCCAAAAACATCGGTGCTGGCTTGGAAAATCTATAAATATAATGAAATAGTGAAATAATGAAAACAGAATTCTTTTATAAAAGAAAAGAAAGTGAAAACCAAAACTTCAAAGAAAATAAAGAGTTTTACAATCTGAATATGGTATCAAATAAAAAAATTCAGAACAAAAGGAATTTATAGCTCTATTCAATATTATCCTGGAAATGAGTGCAAGTAAGCATTTTGATATTATTTAGATCAAACAGGCAGTTCAAAGTCTATAATGATGGTACTCACCGATTTAAGAGCAATAAAGAGAATGGGTTTACACCATTATATTATTTCATAAGGTATTTTAACTGCAATTTGTTGAGCAAGCTATAGTGATCTGGTTCACAGATAATGCTCACAACTGTTCTAAGCTAAGATAAAATTATATTATCATTTATCATATTTGAAGTTAGCCAAAAATTAGAAGTTTTTAAGAAAGTGTACTGTTAGAATACAAAGTATTATTATGTATAAAGTGTACTTACAAGTTTACATACAAGCAAAAGTATGGAACACATAACAGGCTATGCAGCTGTATCAGGAACACGTTGCAAGGTAATACCCATCCCTCATCATGTTTCCAAATCTATGTCTATGAGAAGTCCCCGCTTCAACTTTTACCTCTACTATGAATTCACTGTGTAGTCATAAACAAACAATTACCACTCAATGTCCTGTCTGTAGGAATTGTATTTCGAGATTCTGGTTAGTTTTATAATAAGATAATGAATCACATACTTTCAACATGGCGAAATACCATACACATGGAAAATATTAGTATTTTAAAATTTCTGACAACAGTAGCCATTTCTGGTGTCTACTGATTTTAGATGAAAAAAATCAACAGTTTCTATTGGAGCAGTTCATTATCACAAAATGACTAAAAGAAAGCCATATATAATGTGCTTCGGAAATATTTTCCTCTGGATATCATTGTACAGGCTAAACTATGTTATCACCAGCAGTGGTGCTCTTCTTCATTTTCTCTCACTCCCATACACATGTTCTCCATTGTATCTTACTGTTGCTGCTCACATCCTTTCATTTTTTTTTATATATAAATAAAAATGTGTCAGACTAATTGAAGCTTTTTAAAAACAAACTTCAAGGCTTCAAGGTTCCAATCATACTGTGCAATACATGACAACAATTCCATTGCCCAGGCCTTTTAATTTCAGAATTGAGATGTTTTTATTATTTTAGATACTGTTAAGGACTTCTGTGCTATTTGGCTGCAATGTTTGCTGAAACCCAACAGCTAACATGGAACCAGTCAATTAATGCTCAATGATTGGTCATGGAACCAGGATATTATTCTGCCCACTCACTTTTCCCCAGTTTCCCTTCCAACCCATGAAAACTAAATTAAGTAATTTAAACATGTTTTACTTGCTACCAGGTTGATATTCCTCTTGGTAGAGTGAACCTTTATTTTGTCTCTTTATCTAAACCTGCTGACCTGTGATTACACCAGGACTGCAACATGCAAACTTCGAGGGGGAAGTACAGCCCATGCAATTATACTGCTTACTGTTGAAGCTAGTTAAAGGGAAAAAAAAACCTTTGGAACTTCCGGTTTGGGTTTCTTTGGCAATGGACCAAAATCTGTAATTGTGCGTGGTTTCAATCCGTACTCGCCACTGGAGCACCCCAAGCCAGCTGGATTCAGGGCAAAGCCACCCCATAGAGGTGTTGAAGAAGGTGAAGACGACCAGCAGGGTCGAGGAGAGCCACATCTCTCCTCCCCAGCTGGCCATTACTTCCTTTCCCGAAGGCGGTTGCAGTGGTGTTCAGAAATGGCCAACTCAAAGAAGAACTCGACTGGAAAAGATTGGGCAGGAGGAAGATAAGAAGAGAAAGCTTTGATTGACTGGGTTGAACTGAAAAAGCAACAACATAAGGTACCCTGGAATCTGAACTATAAAGAATAACGTTGTTCCCAACGAAGATTTCTGAAGTGGCGAAGGAGTGTGAGAAGGGAAAAGATTTGGGTTTTTTTTCTTTCCTTCCCCATACTGACCACTAAGAGTCTTAAGTAAGAAATTGAAAAAAAATCAGGTTGACATTAACAGGCATTCAAGCTGAAAATAAAATGTCAAAGGGATAATAAAGATTTCTTGGATGTTTAAAAACTTTTAAAAGAAGGAAAGGAGAGAAAAGGAAAAAACAAAAAGGTGGGATCTGGAAAAATGGAGGAGACCACCTGGAAGTAAAAGGAATTAACAGTGAAACCTTAACAAGATTCCTAAAAAAT